>OY992539.1:53659955-54279381 GCA_963921195.1 Pegoplata infirma
AAATTTTAAACTCAAAAAAAATTTTACACTCAAAAAAAAATTTAGTTTTTTTTTTACAAAAATGACAATATTTTGTGTACATACGTACGTGCATTCACTCAGAAATATTTTTACAGTAAAAAAAACATTACACTCGAAAAAAAAATTACACTAAAAAAAAAAAAAATTTGTAATTTAAAAAAAAATGAAAAAAAAAGAGTTTTTTACTCAAAATAAAATATTTCTAATCAAAATTGTTGATTTTTTCACGTTAAAAAATGTACTACCCTGTAAAAAAATGCATTGTGGAGGGTATTCATAGATTCGGCAAAGTCGAATTTAACTTTTCTACTTGTTTTTTTCTGAATTCATTAAGAACACCTTGGAGAAGAAACATGTAAAATATGGTCGATATCCGTCGGGCCACTTTTCGGGAATTGCGGGGGGAAGTTAGCTATTTTGAAAAAATCCCAATTTTGGGGCTCAAAGTGGGGAAGAATATTAGCTCCGATCGGAGTGATATTTTGCATGTGAGTTACCCTTACACCGAACCTTTGGCGGGTATTAGAATGCGATCAGAGTGTTTTTGCATTTTCTAAATTTTTTTGTAATAGGTGTAGATAGAACGAATAGAAAAATATTAAATAGCTCTAAACAAATTTGTAAAATAACAAATGACAAGCAGAAATAAACCAGTTTAGGATTTTGTTTGCCTCAACCAACTTTCCGATCAACCAACCAACCACCAACCAATCAAATAAATAACAAGTGCGTTTATTATAAATGAAATGCGTAAAATTCTTGGTAAATTTGTTTATTTTTTTTTTGTTTTGAAGGCAAATTTTAATATTCAAGCCAAGCAACCTTTCACATATAAAGTGACATTTGAAAAAGTGTTTAATTAATTCTTATAAATGATAAATAAACTGTCTTGGTGTTTTTTTTTTGTAAATTTTTTTATAGCTGGTGGCAAATTCTTGCCTCAAATATATGTCAATTTATGTCATGTTCGATTTAGTTAAAAAAAGCAAAATACAAAAAATGCATATCACTTTTATGCAAATTTTATTTTATTACAAAAAAAAAAAAAACACAAAAATAAGTAAAATTTTCTTGTCATGTTTCAATTCATTATTTCGTATAATAGTTGTCATGTTAAATTTTTTTCTTTTGCTGTTTTTGAATTTTTTTTTTATTTAGATTACAAAAAAATTTAATTGTTTATCATAAATAAAATAAATGAGTTTGAATGTTGAACATATCCCAACTATAACCTCCTGTTAGTTTTTATTTGTATGAATAAATACATTTTATAAATTCGGAGCTTTGAAAGAATGTTTTGTAGTTGAAACCGAAAACTGAAAATCACAACAAAAATTTGACGTCGAAGTCAAAAATGATCAAGATGTATCTGTGGTCAAACCATGAACAATGATATGCTTAATGTTAAGATCGGACGTATAATTGCAATGTAGTGAATAAAATGCTAAAAGGGCGACGGCTAGGGGCGTGGCAAAAAAATATCTTATAATATATTGATATCGTCTTTATGTAATCTTTATTTCTAAGGGGGTGGCTGGTTCAACTTTTTTGACCCACCCTAATGTACACTCGTTTTTGGGCTTTTCTGTCTGATCAAATTCTAATACCTGCCAAAAGTGTCGGTCCCCTAAGGGTAACTCACACACAAAATATCACTCCGATCGGAGTTTATCTTCTGTCCCCACTTTGAGCCTTCAAATTCGGATATTTGCAAAAAAGGACTTAAAAAAAAACAATTAAATATGAAATTTAAAGATTTTACGGTACACACAAAAAATTATTGGCTAAAAAATTTCAATCAAATCTATTGATCAACAAAATTTAAATGAGTCAATTATTGTTTTGATCAACATTTTTGTTATTTTCTTTAACTATCAATTTACAAATTTTCAACGTACCAGATTTTTTTCGCTTCAATTTATTTGAATACATTTATTCAAAAACATACTTTATACTACATCATTTCCAATTGTAATTGGGAAAAATAACAACTGTAATTGAGATTTCCGATTTCAAATTGAGAAAAGCACAATTGATATTGAGATTTTTCATTTAATATTGAGCAAACATCAATTGAAATCGAGATTTTAAATTTTAAATTGAGAACTCATCAAATGTAATTGAGATTTACATTTTAAAATCAGAAAATACCAATTGAAATTTAGATTTTTCATTTAAAATTGAGAATTGGTCAGTTGAAATTATGATTTTCTATTTAATATTGAGACAAAAGTATTTAAAATTGAGATTTTTTACATAAAATTGAGATAGCAACAAATGAAAATGGGAAACCACAAATTAAATTTGGATTTTCCATTCAAAATTGAGAAAAGTTCAATTGTTATTAAGATTTTTCATTTAATATTGAGAAATGTACAATTGAAATTTATATATTTCAATTTGAGAACTCAACAAATGAAATTGAAATTTTCACTTAATATTGAGAAAACACTAATTAAAATTGAGACTTTCCAATTTATATTGAGAAAACAACAATTGAAAATGAAGTTTTTCATTTAATGTTAAGAATTTATAAGTTGAAAATGAGAAAATAACAATTGAAATTGAGAAAAGAACACTTGTAAGAGAGATTTATTAATTTTAAGTAAATTTAATTGATTTTGTTAAAAAGTCTACATACATAATTTGGTAGATTAGCCTACACAGAAAAAAATATTCGATGGAAAAAAACAGTTAAATATTTGCTCAGCTTAAAATTTGACATTCAATGCAATTTTACATGAATCAATTAAAGGTGCATACAGACGACGCAATATTATGTACAATATTCAATTATATTGATGGTGTATGGGTAAGATTGACCATTGTACAATCGTCAATATTACCCACACACCTTCAATATAATTGAATATTGTACATAATATTGCGTCGTATGTAGGTACCTTAACCATTTGCTCAAATCTGAAAAATGTTAAATCCAATATCAGGATTCCACACGATTCTCTTTCCAAAAATATGAAAGATATGCCAGTACATAGTTATTTATATTATGTTCTTTTTTACAATAAATTAATTCGTTTTTCTCAATTTTAATTGTTTTTTCCCCAATTTCAAATAAAAAATCTTAATTTCAATTGTTTTTTTCTCCATTTCAAATAGAAAATCACAATTTCATTTGATTTTTTCTCAATATTAAATGGAAATTCTTAATTTCAGTTATTCTTTTCTCAATTTTAAATGTAAAACTGATTTTCATTTGTTGTGTTCTCAATTTGAAATGGAAAACCTCAATTTCAATTAATATTTTCTCAATATAAAATGAAAAATCTCAATATCAAATGAGCTTTTCTCAATTTAATTTGTACATTCTCAATATCAACAAAAAAATCTCAATATTGTCGGCAACATATTGGAAAGCAAAAAATATGAATTTCTTCATAATTTTTCCATAAGCTTGAAATTCATTTGTTAAATCCATCATTGAATTAATTGACTTTAAATAAAAAATTGATCAAATTTTTGATCAAAATCGAAAAAATGATTAATTGAAATAAAAATCAATTAATCACCTACAATTTGATAATTGATATAACAATTTTCTTTATCGGAGCAGTTTCAATTAAAAAATTAATTGAATCCGCATTTTTGTTGATTGAATTTCGTTTTCAATTCTTTCTGTGTATCATTGACGACATCAAACTTAATACCAAAAACATGGCAAAAATTTTTTTTTAAAATTTTATTAAAAAAAAATTTAAAATATATATATTTTTTTTTTCTGAGGGCCCATGGGTTCCCTAAAGTAAAAACAAGTAAAAAAAGTTAAATTCGCCGAATGTATTGATACCCTCCACATTATAAAAAGTTTCTTTGCAAAAAAAAAAAAAATTTTTTGTAAAAAAAACGCGAAAAAAATTGTATGGAAAAAAAAATTTGGCGAAATTTTTGTTTTGTAAAAAAAAGATGTTTGTACTTGTTTAAATACCATTTGGTGATCAATTCTGCTCACATGTGTCAACCAGCATCCAAATTAAAGCATTTTGTATTTTTAGGTTATGTTGAATGTACCAACATTTTCGGGGTGTCCTTACATTTTCTTTCATAACTTTTGAATCGCTAAACCGATTTCGCTCAAAGGCAATACCAAACTGCTTAGGACAACAACAAGTAAATATGCTAAGTCTTAGTCATATCTGTTAACTACTTTGGCCGTGATCATCATTTCCACGGACGGACATCGCTGGAATGTCTGGTCAATAATATATATGGGGCATTCCATGTCAAATCGGACACTTTGAAAATTTTTTTTTGTTAGATTTTCCCAATTTGTTTACAGTTTTTAGTACCCTTCGAAAACTCTTTCGTGGTAAATTTTCAGATTTTTTTGATGATCCGTTCAAAAGATATCGAATTTTTAAAAATTGGTAGTTTATGCCTTTACACAAACTTCATTTACTCATAACTTCTTCAATAATGGTCCAAATTTCAATTTATTTTTTCAAAATTTTTGTTTTTTTACGTACTTTAAAAAAAAAAAATCCCAAAAAATTCTTAAAAGCGCTCTAGTATGCGAAATTTTTATGGTAATTTTCCAATCTTAAAATCATTTCTACTGCTCCAATGGTGCGTCATAGAGGGGTCATTTATAAGACCGACCCCCATTAATTTTTACGTCTTAACATTTCTTTGGAACTTAACATTTCTTTGGAACCCTTAAATACCCTATCTCCAATTTCTAAGGGGGCTCCCACACAAAACGACATTTTTTAAAATTTGCTCCAACCACTCTAACTGCCCTAATAGTGAACTTAAGGCGCGTTTTCACGGGAGAGAAAACTGCTACACAAAGACCAAAAAACGACTCTGCACTCACATGAAAAATCGGTTGGAATGAGGTTGCCACAACCGCAATACGGTTGTCGTAACCGTCTTGCGGTTGTCCCAACCGTACGAGGTTGCAGCAACCGTAAATTGAGGTTGTTATAACTTTTTTAAAATATTTTTGAAAATTAAAAAAAAAGTTGCTACAACTGCAAACCCCGGTTGTAGCAACCGTAAATAACGGCATTTGACGGTTGCCACAAACTCATATTACCGGTTCCCTCTACTGATAACTCAAATAACAAAACTTCAAACATTTTTGTTTTGTCATAAAATAAAACAAAATATTTGAAAATAAATTTTATATTTTTTGTGAAATAAATAAAAATACAGCATAATTGAGGTAAGTTTTTTTACAATGAAGGCTACAACAGTTTAAAAAATATCCTTTTTTCTTTAAATTAATAGATATAAAGGAATATGTTTCCGTATCATCAAAAATGATTTCCACATTGCGGATACTAAAAATGCCTCCCTGAAGCTGCTATGTATATATTTTTGCCAACAAAAATGGATCATGTGCACGAAGTTCGAAATCTTCAAAATTTAGTCTTAAACTTTATGGAACTCACGGACTTCAAATAATAAAGACACTTGCTTTGGAACAATTTTCTCAGAAAACCTTCTCAAAATCTGTGACTCCTTTTGTAAGAAAAATGCCTTAAAGCCAGAAAAAGTTTAATTTCCAAGAATCCGAAGCTTTCGATGGTAAGCTGTCTCAAAATCTGAAAATGTTTCTTTACAAAAAGTTTCTCAGACTCCTGAGAATTTTTCTATAGAAAAACTGTCTTAGATTCTATAGAAAAACTGTCTCAGATTCTGAGACTTTTTCTATAAAAAACTGTCTCAGATTCTGAGACTTTTCTATAGAAAAACTGTCTCGGATTTTGAGACTTTTTCTAAAGAAAAACTGTCTCAGATTCTGAGACTTTTTCTATAGAAAAACTGTCTCAGATTCTGAGACTTTTCTATACAAAAACTGTCTCAGATTCTGAGACTTTCTATAGAAAAACTGTCTCAGATTCTGAGACTTTTTCTATAGAAAAACTGTCTCAGATTCTGAGACTTTTTCTATAGAAAAACTGTCTCAGATTCTGAGACTTTTTCTATAGAAAAACTGTCTCAGATTCTGAGACTTTTTCTATAGAAAAACTGTCTCAGATTCTGAGACTTTTTCTATAGAAAAACTGTCTCAGATTCTGAGACTTTTTCTATAGAAAAACTGTCTCAGATTCTGAGACTTTTTCTATAGAAAAACTGTCTCAGATTCTGAGACTTTTTCTAGAGAAAAACTGTCTCAGATTCTGAGACTTTTTCTATAGAAAAACTGTCTCAGATTCTGAGACTTTTTCTATAGAAAAAATATCTCAGAATCTAAGACTTTTTCTATAGAAAAAATGTCTCAGAATCTGAGACTTTTTCTATAGAAAAAATGTCTCAGAATCTGAGACTTTTTCAATAGAAAAAATGTCTCAGAATCTGAGAATTTTTCAATAGAAAAAATGTCTCAGAATCTGAGACTTTTTCAATAGAAAAAATGTCTCAGAATCTGAGACTTTTTCAATAGAAAAAATTTCTCAGAATCTGAGACTTTTTCAATAGAAAAAATGTCTCAGAATCTGAGACTTTTTCTATAGAAAAAATATCTCAGAATCTAAGACTTTTTCTATAGAAAAAATGTCTCAGAATCTGAGACTTTTTCTATAGAAAAAATGTCTCAGAATCTGAGACTTTCTATAGAAAAAATTTTTCCGAATCTGAGAATTTTTCTATAGAAAAAATGTTTAGATTCGGAGTTATTTTTTCTATAGACAAAATTACAGATTCTGAGTCATTTTTTCTATAGAAAAAGACTCAGATTCTGAGAAATTTTTTCTATAGAAAAAGTCTCAGATTCTGAGAAATTTTTTCTATAGAAAAAGTCTCAGATTCTGAGAAATTTGTTCTATAGAAAATTGTCTCAGAATCTGAGACTTTTTCTATAGAAAATTGTCTCAGAATCTGAGACTTTTTCTATAGAAAAATCTCAGAATCTGACACTTTTTCAATGGAACAAATATCTCAGGATCTGAGACTTTTTCTATAGAACAAATGTCTCAGAATCTGAGACTTTTTCTATAGAAAAAATGTCTCAGAATCTGAGACTTTTTCTATAGAAAAAATGTCTCAGAATCTGAGACTTTTTCTATAGAAAAAATGTCTCAGAATCTGAGACTTTTTCTATAGAAAAAATGTCTCGGAATCTGAGACTTTTTCTATAGAAAAATGACTCAGAATCTGAGACTTTTTCTATAAAAAAATGTCTCAGAATCTGAGACTTTTTCTATAAAAAAATGTCTCAGAATCTGTAACTTTGTTTTTAGAAAAAATTACTCCGAATCTGTATCTTTTTCGAAAGAAAAATTGTCTCAGAATCTGAGACTTTTTCTATAGAAAAATTGTTTCAGAATCTAAGACTTTTTCCATAGAGAAAATGTTGCAGAATTTGAGACTTTTTCTATAGAAAAAATGCCTCAGAATCAGATTTTTTTGCTATAGAAAAAATGTCTCAGAATCTGAGACTTTTTCTATAGAAAAAATGTCTAAGAATCTGAGATTTTTCGTATAGAAAACATGTCTCAGAATCTGAGACTTTTTCGATAGAAAAAATGTCTCAGAATCTGAAATATATAGGAAAAAGTGTAAGATTCTTTAAAATTTTTCCTATACAAAAAGACTCAGATCCTGATCCTGTAGAAAAAGTCTCGGATTCTGAAACATTCTCCTATAGAAAAAGTCTCAGATTTTGAGGAGAATAATTGGTTGTATGGGATCTTAATCATACGTATTAATGCAACTTTCAAATGTAACATTTGTTAAATATTTTTAGTATTAAGACATTTAAATTACTATATTTTTTTACAAATAATAAAAAAAACAAAAAAAAAAATTTAAAAAACGTGTTTGTTTGTTGGGTTTTCTTTGTTATTTGGTATAATATTGAAAATTTATTAAACACAGCTACGGTTGGGACAACCGGCAATACGGTCGCCATAACCGGCAAATGCCGTTATTTGAGGTTGCTGCAACCGGCATTTGTCGGTTGCCACAACTGTAAATTGTCGGTTGCTACAACCGTATATTTACCGGTTGCCGCAACCTCAACCTGAGGTTGGAACCTTTTACGGTTGAGACAACCGTATTTTGCTGTGAGTGTGTGTACTTGTGAATTTGACTTTTTCAATAATTGTGTCAAATCAAATTCCTTTAAAACGTATTATTTCTTACATTTTTTTTGATAATGTTACAGATTTTTGGAAGATATTGATATTATTTTTGACACGCAAAAATAAATGGTGGTCAGTCTTATAAATGACTCCTCTATGACGCACCATTGGAGCAGTAGAAATGATTTTAAGATTGGAAAATTACAATAATTTTTTTTAAAAAAATTTAAAAAAATAGTAATAATTCTTATCCCACGATCCTCCTGGGCAAAAAATTTGTAGAATCGATAGAAGTTTTACACAAAAAAATTTCAAAAAAAATCGAAGAGTACAAACATTTTCAAAAATGAGATTTAAATTTTAAAACTTAAAATTCGCATTTAAATTAAAAATCGCTTAAAAATTAACTATTAGGGCAGTTAGAGCGGTTGGAGCAAATTTTAAAAAATGTCGTTTTGTGTGGGAGCCCCCTTAGAAATTGGTGATATGGTATTAGTTTGTTCCAAAGAAATGTTAAGACGTAAAAATTAATGGTGGTCGGTCTTATAAATGACTCCTCTATGACGCACCATTGGAGCAGTAGAAATGATTTTAAGATTGGAAAATTACAATAAATTTTTGTAAAAAAATTTTAAAAAATAGTAATAATTCTTATCCACGATTCTCCTGTGCAAAAAAATTGTAGAATCGATAGAAGTTTTACACAAGAAAATTTCAAAAAAATCGAAGAGTACAAACATTTTCAAAGATGAGATTTAAATTTTAAAACTTAAAAATCGCATACTAGAGCGCTTTTAAGAATTTTTAAGGATTTTTTTTTTTTTAAGTACGTAAAAAAACAAAAATTTTTAAAAATTTGAAATTTTGACCATGATTGAAGAAGTTATGAGTAAAAGAAGTTTGAATAAAGGAACAAACTACTAATTTTTAAAAATTCGATGTCTTTTGAATGGGTCATCAAAAAAATCTGAAAATTTACCACGAATGAGTTTTCGAACCATAAAGCAGTAATTACAGCCTTATTACCATAAACTTCTGAATAGCTTGTATGGATAGCCCTATATGGAACTTAGAAAATTGCGTTTTCGTTTTTTCAATTTTTCAAAAACTGGGCTTAGGAGGTGTGGTCAAATATTGGAAAAATGCTCAAATTTGTGGCGAGTTGCCTTGATTAAATATTTATCACATTAAAACGAAATGCACCACAATCTTAAAAATTTACATTCTTATATAGTTTCGTATGGGCTATCGAATAAAATTTTTTTCCAAGAAAAATTTTCAGAACCCGTTCTGAAATATTCCATTTTTTAAAAAAGTCAATTTATCAAAAATCCGGCCACTTTTTTTTCTTTTTTTTAATTTTTTTTTTTTTTTAAGTTTAGATGTTTGTCCGTCCACACAAAAAAAATCAGAAATGTATTTTTCGTTTTTTTCGAGAAAATCGCATTTGAATTTTAAATTTCATAACAATTTTGTAATTTGCTTGTATTTTCTTGTGTCAACAGAGCGTATGACGAATATTTATGCAATTAATATTACTCATTCGAAACTTTTAAACAAAGAAATACAAGCAAATAACAAAATTGTTATGAAATTTAAAGTTCAAATGCGATTTTCTCGAAAAAAAAGATGAACGTGTTTCTGATTTTTTTTTGTGTGGATGGACAAACATCTAAACTTTTAAAAAAATAAATAAAAAAGAAAAAAAAAGTGGCCGGATTTTTGATAAATTTACTTTTTTAAAAAATGGAAAATTTCAGAACGGGTTCTGAAAATTTTCCAAAACAAAAAATTTTAATCGATAGCCCATACAAAACTATATAAAAACGTAAATTTTTGACATTGTGGTGCATTCCGTATTAATGTGATAAATATTTAATCAAGGCAACTCGCCACAAATTTTACCATTTTTCCAATATTTGACCACGCCTAGTTTTCGAAAATTTGAAAAACCAAAAACGCAATTTTCTTAGTTACATATAGGGCTATCCAAACAACCTATTCAGAAATTTACGGGACACATGTTTTTCTGTAGCGGGACATTTGGTGTGGAATGCCTCATATACCCTCTATCTCTAACAATAAGTAGAGGGTATAAAAAAAGTTAAAATCCCTCCGGCCTACTGCCCTACTCTAATTAAAAATGCATCTAAAAAAAAACGAATTCATTATTTTAAGACTCTGCTATGCACTGCTCATAAACTGCATAAAATGATTAATGTTTATGACCTGATTTCTTAACAATCAACATGTTTTTCTTAATGTTTTATTTTGTTTAAACCTATGACAATTTTGTGTTTATTCAAATATTATCATCAATAGCTAATTGTTTAAATTGTTAATACTTTTTAGTAAAATAAACAATAAATCATAGATTACCACATGCATACGAATTTCTTATACGTACACCCTTTTTTGTAAGTCGCACGACTGTGTTTTTAAAAATGATAACACTTTGTAAACATTGTAGAAAAGTTTAACGATTAAATTTTCTAGTGGGTTGAATAAACTTTCAAAAGCTTTTGTGTTTTTTTTATGTTCTAAAGTTCTAAAATAAGCTTCAGCAACAAAATTCTTTTTTGTCACACAGTTGATAATACGGTCCTGTGGCGCAATGGATAACGCGTCTGACTACGGATCAGAAGATTCCAGGTTCGACTCCTGGCAGGATCGAAGAAAATTTTTTTATTGTTTTTTTTTTTTATTTTATTTAATCATAAATTTTATTTTTCCAAAATAATTTTTATATTTTATTAATTTTCAAAGAATTTCAAGATTTTTGCCGCCATATAGATTTTCCTAATTTACTCAATTCCTTATCATACATTTCCTCTTCATTTTTTATCAAATCATAAAGAAAACCTCTCCTGACATTTAAAGTAATATATTGTGCTGCCTGTAGTTCCTTCCTAATGGGTGAGATTAAACTGAGAATACCGTGTTTGGAACGACCACTACCACTTTCAGGTTCATGTAAGGCCAAAATCATGTTGTCTCTGTTTAAAATTAGACAAGGGGGTGAGAAGTCATACCATTTTGATTTTTTTTTTTTTAACTTACAATTCATCTTCACTGCGACCATCCATTGCGAAAAATCTCTAAGGAGTTTGTTAAATTAATTCTTAAAAATTATTTTTTTTAATAATTTTTATTTAAGTTGTAGTTTGAATTTCTTTCAAGAATTTATAATATTTTGGCAGCCATCAATACAGGGTTTTAGAATTTTCCATATATCAAAATGAGGGCATGCGACTCTTAGAAACTATACATGATATTTTTCTAGAATTTTTCACACAATCTGAAACTTTTTCTATACGGAAAATGTCTCAGAATCTGAAAATTTTTCTATAAGAAAAATATCTCAGAATCTAAGAATTTTTCTATAAGAAAAATGTCGCAGAATCTGAGAATTTTTCTTTAAGAAAAATGTCTCAGAATCTGAGTATTTTTCTATATAAAAAATGTCTCAGAATCTGAGAATTTTTCTATAAGAAAAATATCTTAGAATCTGGGAATTCCTCTATATAAAAAATGTCTCAGAATCTGAGAATTTTTTTTAGAAAAATGTTTCAGAATTTTAGAATTTTTCTATAAGAAAAATGTCTCAGAATCTCAGAATTTTTCTATAAGGAAAATGTCTCAGAATCTCAGAATTTTTCTATAAGGAAAATGTCTCAAAATCTGAAAATTTTTATAAAAGAAAAATATCTCAGAATCTGAGAATTTTTCTATATGAAAAATGTCTCAGAATCTGAGAATTTTTCTATAAGAAAAATGTCTCAGAATATGAGAATTTTTCTCTAAGAAAAATGTCTCAGAATTTAAGAATTTTTTTTATGAAAAATGTCTCAGAATTTGAGAAATTTTCTATAAGAAAAATGTCTCAGAATCTGAGAATTTGCCTGTATGAAAAATGTCTCAGAATCTGGGAGTTTTTCTATACGAAAAATGTCTCTGAATCTGAGAACTTTTTTTGTATAAAAAATATCTCTGAATCTGAGAATTTTTCTATATGAAAAATATCTCAGAATCAGGGAATTTTTTTATATGAAAAATGTTTAAGATCTGAGAATTTTTCTATAAGAAAAATGTCTTAAAATCTGAGAATTTTCCTATAAGAAAAATGTCTCAGAATCTGAGATTTTTCCTAAAAGAACAATGTCTCAGAATATGAGAATTTTTCTGTAATAGCAATCTGAGATTTTTCCTATTAGAAAAATGTCTCAGAATCTGAAAATTTTTCTAAAAAAAAAAATGTCTCAGAGTTTGAGAATTTTTCAATAAGAAAAAGGTCTCAGAATCTAAATATTTTTCGATATTAAAAATGTCTCAGAATCTGAGAATTTTAATATAAGAAAAATATTTCAGAATCTGAAAATTTTTCGATAAGAAAAATATCTCAGAATCTGCGGATTTTCCTATATGAAAGACTAGCTTACCATCCCGGTACTTCGTTACCGGTGGTATTGAATACCGGATAATAGAAAGGTCAGGATAACTCTACCGATTTCAAAAATATTCCCCAATGTAGTCTTTGTTTTGTTTACTTGTGGACGTTTAAGTCTTTCATAAAATAATATTTCAATGAATAACTGAAGCAATAAAATTTTAATAACTTCGCTGGTACGTTATCATGTTCGTTCCGGTTAATAAAGATATTGACAATTTTCGAGCCCTTATATCGGGTTTTTGGATTTTGAGTGAGTAAATATTTCAGTGAAAAAATAAATTGGAATAAAAATAAAAAAAAATTGGAATAAAAATAAAAAAAAATTGGAATAAAAATAAATAAAATTTACTATCATTCCAGATTGTTCCCTGCTCCATTCCATTTCGTTCCCCGTTCTACTCCATTTTTTTCCAATTCCATCTCCTTTCGTTCCATGTAAATTTCATTCTTCTCCATATAATATGCGTTAAAGACATAAAAAGTTGTACTGTCTTTATCTTATAGATATTAAAAGTACCATTTTACACCACTGTTACCAGGTCCCCCATTTTACACTAAAATTTTAAATTTCTCTTGGGTGTTTTTTCTGGGGATTTAAATTAAATTCCAAAAACTGTTTTTTTTTTTTTTTTGTGGTAGGTGATCCTATATTTAAAATATATAAAGAATAAACAAATTTGCACTTTTATATCCCCTTTACGATCGGTCGCAACCCTTAGAAACAGAATTTCCAAAAATATTTTCTTCCAGCATTCAAAATTTCGGTGCCTAGGATCATTACTTCATAAAATATATAAAGTATCAAAAAACTTTTTTTACGCCTCTAGAAACGTATTTTTTAAAAAGTACTTTAGTAGAATGTTTTTTACACCGAAGGCTCCTACATTCCAAAATTCGAGCTTCTAAGGCCATTATTATAGGAACAGAAAAAAAGTACCAAAAATAGACTTTCTTACCCCCGTCAGAAACGGAGTTTTCAAAAAGTACCTCCTCCGTAATGTTTTTTGATTCATCGAAAAATTTTCTAGGATCATTGTTTTAGCAAATATTAAAATTACAAAGAGGATTTTACATTCCCTATTTAAAGTTTCTAGAGCCATTACGTCAGAAAATATCAAAAGTACCGAAAATACACTTTTTAGCCATTTTTCCTCAAACCGTATTTTTGCCAGAATGTTTTTTTACCGAATTCAACTACATTACAAATTTTAAGATTCTATGATTACTATTTCAGAAAATAAATAGTAACAAAAGGTTCTTTATATTAAATGTACTTTTAATAAAAGGTACTTTTTATAAAAGGTACTTTTTATAAAAGGTACTTTTCATAAAAGGTACTTTTTATAAAAGGTACTTTTTATAAAAGGTACTTTTTATAAAAGGTACTTTTTATAAAAGGTACTTTTTATAAAAGGTACTTTTTATAAAAGGTACTTTTTATAAAAGGTACTTTTTATAAAAGGTACTTTTTATAAAAGGTACTTTTTATAAAAGGTACTTTTTATAAAAGGTACTTTTTATAAAAGGTACTTTTTATAAAAGGTACTTTTTATAAAAGGTACTTTTTATAAAAGGTAATTTTTATAAAAGGCACTTTTTATAAAAGGTACTTTTTATAAAAGGTACTTTTTATAAAATGTACTTTTTATAAAAGGTACTTTTTATAAAAGGCGCTTTTTATAAAAGGTACTTTTTATAAAAGGTACTTTTTATAAAAAGTACTTTTTATAAAAGGTACTTTTTATAAAAGGTACTTTTTATAAAAGGTACTTTTTATAAAAGGTACTTTTTATAAAAGGTACTTTTTATAAAAGGTACTTTTTATAAAAGGTACTTTTTATAAAAGGTACTTTTTATAAAAGGTACTTTTTATAAAAGGTACTTTTTATAAAAGGTACTTTTTATAAAAGGTACTTTTTATAAAAGGTACTTTTTATAAAAGGTACTTTTTATAAAAGGTACTTTTTATAAAAGGTACTTTTTATAAAAGGTACTTTTTATAAAAGGTACTTTTTATAAAAGGTACTTTTTATAAAAGGTACTTTTTATAAAAGGTACTTTTTATAAAAGGTACTTTTTATAAAAGGTACTTTTTATAAAAGGTACTTTTAATAAAATGTACTTTTTATAAAACGTACTTTTAATAAAATGTATTTTTATAAAAGGTACTTTTTATAAAAGGTACTTTTTATAAAAGGTACTTTTTATAAAAGGTACTTTTTATAAAAGGTACTTTTTATAAGAGGTACTTTTTATAAAAGGTACTTTTTATAAAAGGTACTTTTTATATAAGGTACTTTTTACAAAAGGTACTTTTTACAAAAGGTACTTTTTATAAAAGGTACTTTTTATAAAAGGTACTTTTTATAAAAGGTACTTTTTATAAAAGGTACTTTTTATAAAAGGTACGTTTTATAAAAGGCACTTTTTATAAAAGGGACTTTTTATAAAAGGCACTTTTTATAAAAGGGACTTTTTATAAAAGGTATAAAAAGTACCTTTTATAAAAAGTACTTTTTATAAAAGGTACTTTTTATAAAAGGTACTTTTTATAAAAGGTACTTTTTATAAAAAGTACTTTTTATAAAAGGTACTTTTTATAAAAGGAACTTTTTATGAAAGGTACTTTTAATAAAAGGTACTTTTTATAAAAGGTACTTTTCATAAAAGGTACTTTTCATAAAAGGTACTTTTCATAAAAGGTACTTTTTATAAACGGTTTGTTTTCCAGAATGTTTTTATCGCTGACGGATTCTACATTCAAAATTTCAAGTTTCAATGCCCATTATTTCAAGAAATTACAAAAGGTACCAAAAGTACACTTTTTACCCCTTTGACTCCCCTTAAAATCCAAATTTTCAAAATAATTTTTTTTTCAGCAGAGGATCGTACATTCCAAATTTCAAGTTTGCATAACCATTATTTCAGTAAATAAAAAAAAGTACCAAAAGTACACTTTTTTACCCATTTTACCCCCGTAGAATCAACATTGAAAAAAACCCAGCCTTAGTGAATCTTTTTTCCGGGAGGTGAACCTACATTGAAAATTTCAAGTTTTTAGTACCATTATTTAAGGAAATGTAAAAAGTACCAAATGTACAGTTTTTTACCCTTTTGACCCCCTTAGAATCATCATTGGAAAAAATCCAGCCTTTGTGGATCTATATTCCAGGAGGTGAACATACAGTCCAAATTTCAAGTCGCTATGACCATTATTTTATGAGATAAATAAAGTACCTAAAGTACAGTTTTTTACCCTTTTTACCCCCTTAGAATCAACATTGGCAAATGTCCAGCCTTACAGGATCTAAATTCCAGGAGGTGAACATACTGTCCAAATTTCAAGTCTCTATGACCATTATTTCATGAGTTATAAAAAGTACCAAAAGTACAGTTTTTTACCCTTTTTACCCCCTTAGAATCAACATTGGCAAAAGTCCAGCCTTACAGGATCTGCATTTCGGGAGGTGAACATATAGTCCAAATTTCAAGTCTCTATGACCATTATTTCATGAGTTATAAAAAGTACCAAAAGTACAGTTTTTTACCCTTTTTACCCCCTTAGAATCAACATTGGCAAAAATCCAGCCTTAGTGGATCTATATTCCGGGAGGTGAACCTACAGTCCAAATTTCAAGTCTCTAGCTCCAGCGGTTTGGGCTGGGCGATGATGAGTCAGTCAGTCAGTAAGTCAGTCAGTCAGTCAGTCACGTTACTCTTTTATATATATAGATTTCTCAGAATCTGCTAATTTTTCTGTATGAAAAATGTCTCAGGATCTGAGAATTTTTCTATAAGAAAAATATCTCAGAATCTGAGAATTTTGTTATAAGAAAAATATCTCAGAATCTAAGAATTTTTCTATAAGAGAAATGTCTCAGAATCTGAGAATTTTTCTATAAGAGAAATGTCTCAGAATCTGAGAATTTTTCTATAAGCAAAACGTCTCAGAATCTGAGAATTTTTCAGATTCTGAGACATTTTTCTTATAGAAAAATTCTCAGATTCTGAAATATTTTTCTTATAGATAAGTTCTCAGATTCTGAGACATTTTTCTTATAGAATTTTTCTATAAGCAAAACGTTTCAGAATCTGAGAATTTTTCTATAAGAAAAATGTCTCAGAATCTGAGCATTTTTTTATAGTAAAAATTTCTCAGAATCCGAGAATTGTCCTATAAGAAAAATGTCTCAGAATCTGAGAATTTTTCTGTAAAAAAAACTTTCTCTATTAGAAAAATATCTCAGAGTCTGAAAATTTTTTTATAAGAAAAATGTTTCCGAATCTTAGAATTTTCTATAAGAAAAATGTCTCAGAATCTGAGAGTTTTTCTATAAGTAAAATGTCTCAGAATCTGAGAATTTTTCTTATAGAAAAATGTATCATTTTTTCTATAAGAAAAATTTCTCAGAGTCTAAGAATTTTTCTATAAGAAAAATGTCATATAATCTGAGATATTTCTTTATAAAGACTGAGAGTTTTTCTATAAGAAAAATGTCTCAGAATCTGAGTATTTTTCTATATAAAAAATGTCTCAGAATCTGAGAATTTTTCTATAAGAAAAATATCTTAGAATCTGGGAATTCCTCTATATAAAAAATGTCTCAGAATCTGAGAATTTTTTTTAGAAAAATGTTTCAGAATTTTAGAATTTTTCTATAAGAAAAATGTCTTAGAATCTGAGAATTTCTATAAGAAAAATGTCTCAGAATCTGAAAATTTTTCTATAAGAAAAATGTCTCAGAATCTCAGATTTTTTCTATAAGGAAAATGTCTCAAAATCTGAAAATTTTTATAAAAGAAAAATATCTCAGAATCTGAGAATTTTTCTATATGAAAAATGTCTCAGAATCTGAGAAAAATGTCTCAGAATTTAAGAATTTTTTTTTATGAAAAATGTCTCAGAATTTGAGAATTTTTCTATAAGAAAAATGTCTCAGAATCTGAGAATTTGCCTATATGAAAAATGTCTCAGAATCTGGGAATTTTTCTATACGAAAAATGTCTCAGATTCTGAGAACTTTTTTGTATAAAAAATATCTCTGAATCTGAGAATTTTTCTATATGAAAAATATCTCAAAATCAGGGAATTTTTTTATATGAAAAATGTTTAAGATCTGAGAATTTTTCTTTAAGACAAATGTCTCAAAATCTGAGAATTTTCCTATAAGAAAAATGTCTCAGAATCTGAGATTTTTCCTAAAAGAACAATGTCTCAGAATATGAGAATTTTTCTGTAATAGCAATTTCTCAGAATCTGAGGTTTTTCCTATTAGAAAAATGTCTCAGAATCTGAAAATTTTTCTAAAAAAAATGTCACAGAATTTGAGAATTTTTCAATAAGAAAAAGGTCTCAGAATCTAAATATTTTTCGATATTAAAAGTGTCTCAGAATCTACGAATTTTTCTGTAAGAAAAATGTCTCGGAATCTAAAAATTTTTCTATATGAAAAAAGTCTCAATATCTGAGTATTTTTTTTATGAAAAGTGTCTAAGAATCTGCTAATTTTTCTGTATGAAAAATGTCTCAGAATCTGAGAATTTTTCTAAAAGAAAAATTTCTCAGAATCTGAGAATTTTTCTATAAGAAAAATGTCTCTGAATCTGAGAATGTTTCTATAAGAAAAATGTCTCAAAATCTAAGAATTTTTCTATAAAAAAATGTCTCAGAATCTGAGAATTTTCCTACATAAAAAATGTCTCAGAATCTGAGAGTTTTTCTATATAAAAAATGTCTCAGAATCTGAGAATTTTTTTATATAAAAAATGTCTCAGAATCTGAGAATTTCGATATGAAAAATTTTTCCGGATTTGAAAATTTTTCGATATTTTTCTATAAGAAAATTTCTCAGAATCTGAGAAAAATTTTCAGAATCTGAGATTTTTTCTGTATGAAAAATGTCTCCGAATTTGAGAATTTTTCGATATTTTTCTATAAGAAAAATGTTTCAGAATCTGAGAATTTTTCTATATGAAAAATATCGCAAAAGCTGAGACTTTTTCCTATAAAAAATGTTTTAGAATCTAAGAATTTTTCTATATAGAAAATGTCTCAGAATCTGAGAATTTTTCTATATGAAAAATGTCCCAAAATCTGAGAGTTTTTCTATATAAAAAATTTCTCGAAATCCAAGAATTTTTTTTATATAAAAAAGGTCTCAGAATCTGAGAATTTTTCTTTACGAAAAATGTCTCAAAATCTAAGACTTTTTCTATGTAAAAAATGTCTCAGAATCTGAGAATTTTTTTTATAGAAAAAAACCCACTGAATTTGAAAATTTGCTATTAATTTCTTTTCTACAAACAGAAACTAGTAAAATAACAGTAAAAATAACAAATTTATTTATTAAATTGGTAATTTCAAATAATGTTGCCAACTACAAACAAGCAAAAACTACTGAAACTTGTCTATTGAGAAATCGTTTATAGTTTACCACGAATAGTAAAAGTTCTTATTCTAGTTTTATAATTTCAAATAACAGTTTGAGCAAACATCTTTCAACGGTCTTGTGGCGCAATGGATAACGCGTCTGACTACGGATCAGAAGATTCCAGGTTCGACTCCTGGCAAGATCGAAGAATTTTTTTATTTTTTTTTTAAATTTGTTATTTTTCTTGTGTTTATTTTTTTTCGTTTTTGTTTTTTAATAATGGCCAATAAAAAATTTTATGGTTTTCTAATACAAATAAATGTTCACTGAAATGTCATATAGTTTTATATCCCAATTGTTTAAACATATAAAGTTTTATGCTTTATCTTTTATGTTTATTTATTGGCCGTAACTGGGGGCTAATTCTCGTAGTCGTTAGCGATCGAAATTCTACTCGAACGTGAGATTTTTTGAATTTTTCTTTTTGCCTAAAATTATGCTTTGATTAATAAAAGCTTTTTTATATTTTGTTCATGTTTTTAGGTTTCAGTGTTTTAAAAGAAACGCATGAAAACTTGTATTTATCAAAGCATAATTTAAGGCACACAGAAAAATTGAAAAATCGCACGTACGAGTAGGGTTTTGATTGCCATCGTCTTCGAGAATTAGAACCCTATGATTTCAAGTCCACCATCACTTTTTTCTATCACATCACGTGAACGAAATTTTCGCTTGAGACTCAAAAACCTTTTTTTGAGGCTCGATATCATTTGTGTCCCATAAAACCCAAGAATACAGATTAATTTTCCAAGTTGTAGAGCATTCCATTTTAAAATTTAAAAATATGATAAGTGCAGAAAATTTGGCCTTTAGAAAAATTTTCACGATAAAATTATTTGAAATTATTTGTAAAAAAACCAAGTTTTTTTTATGCATATTTTTAGGCAGAGATAAAAATCATACATTTTTAATTAAGAAAAGCTTTAAAATTTTTCCATTTTTTTGCAATCAAGAGCAAATTGTTTTCATATATCACTGATTGTGAGTCGAATGATTTTCGGCATTTTTAAAAACATTTCTTAAAAAATTTTTCCTTTAATCCTAAAAGTATACACTGATTTTTTTTACACATCCATCGAAACTCGTTTTATTCAGTCTTATTGTGACAATCGATGAGATCAAATTATTTTTCTAAACTTGTAGATTAGTGTAATTTTGGCTTTGCATATGAGTTAAATAATATTTTAGTTAAAATTCCATTTCAGTTGAGAAGAAAACAATAAAAATAAAATGTGAATGAACTGTTACTGTCAGTCTACCCAAGTTCAAAGTCGTCTGGAGGCAGTAGAGTATAGCAAAGTCTGTTTCTGTTTCAATTTTGGTTGTTTTATTTTATTATTGTTTTTAATTGTTTAAAATATCAGATTTTAAAATATAAATCAAAAATAAAGAAATAAATATTTATAATTTTACTAAAAAAAGAAAACATTATACAGACAAGTCTGTATTTTTTGTTATTCAAAATGTATGTTTTTGAATGCAAAAATTTAGGGACTTTTATTTGTGGTGATTATAATATAAATTTATTTGGGATGATATTAAACAGATTTTGTTTAAATAAAGTGAAGAATATCGATTTAACGAATCTTACTACATGCGTATTTGTAACAATTATTATTTTCCCAATAAGCACATTTAAAATTCAAGTGCAAATCAAGTATAAATCAAGTGTAAATCAAGCCCTTATTTCCAGTCTATGCTTGATTTATACTTGAATTACACTTGAATTCAATAGCATTCTCCAGCAAAACGGATACTTGAATTCAAGCGCTGTTTTTACACTTGAAAACCAGGGAAAAGGCTGTAAAAACAGGGCTTGAATTCCAGTGTCCGTTTTGCTGGAGTATGCTATTGAATTCAAGTGTAATTCAAGTATAAATCAAGCAGGGGCTGAAATTTAGGGCTTGATTTACACTTGTTTTATACTTGATTTGCACTTGAATTTTAAAATTGCTTATTGGGTTTTAACTTTTTAAACAACTTATTGATTATCCAGATAGCATTCGGTTGTTACAACCACATTTCGGTTGTCACAGCCGTATTGCGGTTGCCATAACCATACCGAGGTTGTGACAACCGCATGACCGGTTACAACAACCTCCAAAATGAGGTTGGAATATTTATAAGATAAGAAATTCAGCCTTGCCCAGTAAAAACTTGGTAATGACTAGGGATGAGATTTCCATGCAAATGCATGTTTTTTGTCGATAGTCTAAAAACGATATAGACCAATTATCTTTCCGAATCAAGAAATTTGCATTAAAATGGCATCGATTTGTTTTTGCATATTTTTGCATATTTTGGTGAAAATGCATATTTTTGCATATTTTGGTTTTAAATGCATATTTTGTGCATATTTCCTTCTTTTAAGTGCATATTTTTGCATATTTTGGCATAAATTAGCAAAAACCCAAATTGAAATTTATTTGTTTCAAAAACTAAATTTAATTTTAAAAACTTATTTTGAAAATAAGAAAAATTTAATTTTTTTCTTTAATTTTTTTTTTTATAAATTGTGTTAATTTCTAAAAAATCTTGCTTATATAAAGTTTTAAAAGTTACTATTTAAACCCGGCGTTACTTTTTGCTTTTTAAGAAGTTTTTCCTATGAAAACAAGATTATTATTGCACACATTTTATTTTTTAGTGCATATTTTTAGGTTTTTTAGTGCATATTTTGAATTTTTTAGTGCATGTTTTAAGCGCATATTTTCGATTTTTTAGTGCATGAAAATCTCATCCCTAGTAATGACACATCATTACCATTCGAATTACTTAGTAATGACAGAAAATTACCTTTAGCATTATTTTGAAATGTAAAATAAGGACTTACACTAAGAAAATTATGTCATTAACTGTTTGTAGGTTATTTTAAAAAGTAAGCAGTAAAGTCATTTTAAAAGAAAAATCACTTATTTTATAAAGGATTTAATTTTTTTACTGTTTCTGTAGTTTAAAAACAATTATTTACTGTATTAAAAACGAATTTTCTGTTACATTTAAATTCGGCAGTAAAATATTTCTTCTATAGTTTTACTGTTTTTCAATACAAAATAACTGAATATTCACTAGTTTTTTAATGTTTTGGTTAGTCATTAAATTAGCATTTAAAATTGACTGTAATGTGTTTTTATTTTAAATGAAAAAACAGTGGAATTGTTTTTAAATAAAATTTCATTTGTTTTAAGTGAATATTCACTGGTATTTACCTACATAATTCTTTGAGTGTATTAATAATGACTTACCTAAGTTATTATAATAAAATAAAAAAATTTCAGAACTAGATTTTCACTTTTTGACTCACTGTACATTATTTTGATTAAAAATAAAATAAATTTAAATATTTTTTTTATTTTTTAAAATTTTTTTTTAAAATAATTTTTTCATTACCAATAAGTACATATATAATAAGTTATTAATACTATTTTGATAATCATTACATTTGGCACATTTGCTTGTAAATGTAATGGGAAAGGTAATTCGAATCAGAAGTAGTTATAACTTTTGAATTTCCCATTACACATTTAATTACTTGGTAATGCAAGTTTTTGCTGGGTGGCGAAAAAAAAAAATGTAAAGTAGAAAATTCTGATTAAAAAATTTTTTTTTGATAAAGAAAATGTTGATAAAAAAAAAAAAATAGCTAAATCAAAAAAAAAAAAAAATATAAAAAAAAGTTTTTTAAGAAGAAAACAATTTTAGATAAAAAAATTTATGAATAAAAAAATTTTAATAAAAAGTTTTTTTGAAAAAAAAATGTTTGAAAAAAAATTTATTTGATGACAACAATTTTTTTTTTGATTAAAAAATATACAAAAAAATGTTAAATATTTATGTTACGTTTTATTCACCAGCTGGTGAAAAACTTTTTTCTTCACCAGTAGGGGAATTATTAACCAAGTTACAAATTCAAGTTACAAACCTTTTTGGTTTTAAGAAAATGAAGACAGTAATTCTTATTTTCTTTTTTTAGTCTTTTCTAGTTCAACTGGGGTGGTGTCTTGCGTCACTTGGACACTTTGAAAAGTTTTTTTTTTTAGATTTTCCCAATTTGCTTACAGTTTTTAGTACCCTTTGGAAACTCCTTCGTGGTAAATTTTCAGATTTTTTTGATGACCCGTTCAAAAGATATCGAATTTTTAAAAATTGGTAGTTTGTTCCTTTACTGAAACTTCTTTTACTCATAACTTCTTCAATAATGGTCAAAATTGCAAATTTTTTGTTTTTTAAATTTTTGTTTTTTAAATTTTTGTTTTTTATACCCTCAACTCTAGTGATAGAGGGTATATATAAGTTTGTCATTCCGTTTGTAACACCTCGAAATATTGGTCTAGAACCCCATAAAGTATATATATTTATGATCCTCGATCGATTTTAAGTCGATCTAGCGATGTCCGTCCGTCCGTCCGTCCGTCTGTCTGTCTGTCCGTAAGTATAAAACACGATAACTTTTGAAAGACTTTACAGAGGCTACTGAAGTTTGGCATATATGTTTGTCATTTACCTGGTCAGGTTGGTATTGCAATCCAGCCAAAT
Source organism: Pegoplata infirma (assembly GCA_963921195.1). Classification (NCBI taxonomy): domain Eukaryota; kingdom Metazoa; phylum Arthropoda; class Insecta; order Diptera; family Anthomyiidae; genus Pegoplata; species Pegoplata infirma. The sequence goes on from OY992539.1 coordinate 53,683,442, forward strand.
CGGTCCAGTGGTTCAAAAGTTATGAGCAAAAGAGTAAATTTCGGCAAGGGTGTTTGCGAATTTACGATATAAAAAACACGATAACTTTCGAAAGGCAATAATGAGACTACTGAAGCTTGTCATGTATTTTTGCCGTTCCCCGGGTCTGTTTGGTATTAAATTTCAGCTCAATCGGTCTATTGGTTCAAAAGTTATAAGCAAAACCCTGAATTTCAGATTAGTTTCATCTAAAATGCCACGTGTTTAAACAAGTTTTAAAAGCATTGGTGGTAACTAAACAATGCTTTTCAAACTTGTTTAATCTTAAAGCAATGCTTTTTAAACTTGTTTAGTTATAAAAGCATTGGTAACTTAAAAATTACACTCGAAAAAAATTTACACAAAAAAAAATTTAGTTTTCTTTTTTTTTTTACAAAAATTACAATATTTTGTGTACATACGTACGTCCATTCACTCAGAAATATTTTTACAGTAAAAAAAACATTACACTCGAAAAAAATTTTACACTCAAAAAAAAAAAAAATAGTAATTTTTCTTTAAAAAAAAAAAAAAAAATGACAAAAAAAGATTTTTTTACTCAAAATAAAATATTTCTAATCAAAATTGTTAATTTTTTCACGTTAAAAAATGTACTACCCTTACAAAAAAATGCATTGTGGAGGGTATTCATAGATTCGGCAAAGTCGAATTTAACTTTTCTACTTGTTAAATTTTTGTTTTTTACCTACTTTAAAAAAAAAAAAATCCAAAAAAAATTCTTAAAAGTTCTCTAGTATGCGATTTTTAAGTTTTAAAATTTAAATCTCATTTTTGAAAATGTTTGTACTCTTCGATTATTTTGCAACTTTTTTGTGTAAAACTCCTATCGATTCTACAAATTCTTTGCCCAGGAGGATCGTAAGATAACGATTATTACTATTTTTTTAAATTTTTTGAAAAAATTTTGTTGTAATTTTCCAATCTTAAAATTATTTATATTGCTCCAATGGTGCGTCATAGAGGGGTCATTTCCAAGACCGACCCCCATTAATTTTTACTTCTAAACACTTCTTTGGAACAAACTAATAACCTATCTCCAAATTCTAAGGGGGCTCCCACACAAAACGACATTTTTTAAAATTTGCTCCAACCGCTCTAAATGCCCTAATAGTGCCCTTAGAGCAACAAAATGTATGACCGACCCACAATATTTTTTAGTCCAACAATTTTCTCTGAACACACCTACCCTCTATCTTTAACTGTTAAGGCGGTCCCCATACAATTTTTTTATTTTTTGTAAATTTGTTTTATTTAATCAGCTTCTACCGGTCCAATGGTGCGTCCGAGAGGGATCATTAGTGAGACCGACCCCCATTTATTTTTACCCTACAACATTTTTTAAAAATATACCTACGCCCCATCTCCACTCCCTAAGTAGGCTCCCATACAAATAACAGTTTGAGCAAAGTTTATAAAAATGTAATTTTGAATGGAAGCCTACTTAGGGAGTGGAGATAGGGCGTAGGTATGTTTTGAAAAAATGTTGTTGTGTAAAAATAAATGGGGGTCGGTCACACTAATGACTCCTCTCGGACGCACCATTGGACCGGTAGTAGTTGATTAAATAAAACAAATTTACAAAAAATAAAAAAAAAAAATATGGGGACTGCCTTAACAGTTAAATATAGAGGGTAGGTGTGTTCTGAGAAAATGTTTGGACTAAAAAAGCATTGTAGGTCGGTCATAAATTTGATTGCTCTAAGGGCACTCTTGGGGCAGTTAGAGCGGTTGGAGCAAATTCTAAAAAATGTCGTTTTGTGTGGGAGTCCCCTTAGAAGGCGCTAGGTGTGTTCAGAGAAAATGTTTGGACTAAAAAAATATTGTGGGTCGGTCATACATTTTGTTGCTTTAAGGGCACTATTAGGGCAGTTAGAGCGGATGGAGCAAATTTTAAAAAATGTCGTTTTGTGTGGTAGCCCCTTTAGAAATTAGAGAAAGGGTATTAGTTTGTTTCAAAGAAATGTTTAGACGTAAAAATTAATGGGGGTCGGTCTTATAAATGACCCCTCTATGACGCACCATTGAAGCAGTAGAAATGATTTTAATATTGGAAAATAACAATAACATTTTTTCAAAAAAAATTAAAAAAATAGTAATAATCGTTACCATGATCCTACTGGGCAAAAGAATTGTAGAATCGATAGAAGTTTTACACAAAAAAAATTAAAAAAAATCAAAGAGTACAAACATTCTCAAATATGAGATTTAAATTTTAAAACTTAAAAATCGCATACTAGAGCGCGTTTAAGAATTTTTTTTTTTAAAAAGTACGTAAAAAAATGCCCCATATATAGTCTTTGAGAATTCCTAAGAGAAATAAAGGGCACTTGTTTTTTAGGTTATGACAGAGTTAAGTTTATTTAATTGTCATTATTTCAGTATACGGTGCGTATTATTAATGCACTCTGTGCATGCTGTAATTTATAATACGCACCGTATACTCAAGCAATGTTGACCGTATATTTCCATTAAAAAAAATACTGTAGAGTATCACTGTGGTTGTTTTTGATCGACAGAATTTTTTTTTAATTCTTTTCATTTTGTGAAGAAATTCTTTGTAGGCGTCTTATTTTCCATTAAGAAATCTGGTTATTGAAAAATATGGTTATAGTGAGTTTTTGTTTTATTGTACATATTTTTATTTCAAATCAATATGCGAAGATGCCTTTAATTTTAATATAATAATTGTTTTTGTTTTTATTCAATATTTTTTTTTTTTTTGTTAATTTTGTTAGTGCGTTTTAAATTTTTGTTAATTGATATTTCAAAAAATGTGGGAGGGTGAGTAAACAACTCATGAATACAAAAAAATTATATATGTTAATAATGATTAGGTGTAAACGAAGACACTACACAAATACTTTTATCTTCATAGTGCTAATTAAGTTTTTTTTAAAAAAATAATATTTTTAATGAATAATTTGTTTTTTCTTCTAAATTATTAAGAATGTCTAACTATTGACATACATATTGAATGTTGCAGACATAATACACATAGAGAAAAATTGTTGTTAAACCGAATTAAGCTAAGGTCGTGTCAAAATTTAATTAGGCTTTACAGCATTTACAGATGTTATTCAGATGTAATATTAATTGTAACTCGAATATTCCATTTTGGCAAGTCCATGGGAAATTTAACTGGTGGATCACAGTTTTTGTTAATTTATGATTATTTGATAAAGCTTAGCAAGTAATGAAAATCTATATTTTTCGGATCAATACTTTGGAAGATATGGTCGTTCATATTTCTTGAAAACATATAAAATATGGATAAAGAAAAATTAATACTACCTCCGTCCCGAAATATTTTTAACATTTCTATAGATTTTTTTGTCCCAAAATAAACTTAACATTTTATTAAGCAGTGTTTTAGTTGAAATAATACAAGATAAAGTTGAAAAAATAATCTTATACTAATCTCGTGTACTAAAACTGTAACAAAATTAATTAAAAATATTTGCAAGATGTCCCTATTGCATCCATAATGCATTTATTAAAAACCGTTAAAAGGGCCTCTAGCGTAAATTTTTTATTTCATACGCCGCATTTTGTAATAATTTTCATCTTTTCGACCATAGTGGACACCATGCCTGTTTGTAACGTCGAAAACAAGTTGTCTCATTTATCTGGATGCAGTTTATTGCATCCATTTTGCACGTGAATTGAAAAATTGCAAAGCTATAAAGAATTTTTAAATTATTGATATGTCCCGATATGTATTAACAAAAAAAACAAAGCTTTTTCAAAAAATCCTCCATAATCCCAGCCAAAATATAGAAATGTTAAGATTATTTTGGGACGGAGGTAGTAATTTTTTTTGGAGTTTTTGAAAAGGTTTATACACAGAAAATAAAATCGTCAAATTTAAATCAACATATATCAACCAAACATTTAGTAAAAACGGCCTCCTGTTAGTCTATAATACAAAACTTCGATTTTGTTTTCAACAAACTCAGTCAAGTAATTTTATTTCAAAATTATTTTATCATGTCAACAAATAGTTTTTGTGTTTGTTGAATTTCTTTGTTGAAAAAAACAAGATTTTTTACGTTTGTCAGATCAATAAATTGTGTTTGTTGAATTTCTTTGTTGAAAAAAAATTTAAGATTTTGTTCGTTTGTCAATACAAATAATAATTAAAGAGAACTATAACAATCTCATTTATCAATTCTTTTTTCAACAATCAAAATTTACAAACGTTTGTTGATATTACAAATTTCCGTATAGGAGCACTTTCAGTGAAAAAATTAATTGTATTCACAAATATGGGGGTCAATATAACAATTCGTTTTTTTCTGCGTACTATTAGAAGCCGTTTCTTAAAAAAATCGTCAATAAATTTAAACGGAAAAGAAGTCGTTCCTGAAAGTTTCGTAAAAAAATTCCAACGTTTAAATTTTTGGTAAGAAATGGGTTAAAGGTACATTTCAAATTTTTACTAAAAAATTTTGGTTTTAAAAATCCATGATGTTTCTGCCAGAAAAAAAGGACATTCATTTGTTCCCATTTTTTTTTTAATGAATTTTAAATCTTCATAATTTTATCTACAATATTGACACAGAAAGTTTTCGAGTAAAACAATTATTAAAAACTGTTTAAAGTCAATATCGCCAAAAAAAAAGTTTTTTTAAATGCCCATATTTTCGAAATTATTGATCCAAAAAAATATTATTTTCATTACACTGTACAGTGGTTTTGTTATCGATTTTTTTTTGGAAATAATTCGGCCATTCAGTAAGTACTGAATCGATTGTAGTGAAACATTCCCAATAGGGGCGCCTCCAGAGCCCCTACACCTTTAGAATACAAATGCTTTAAGTGCTTGACAATTTTTTGTTTATTATCCGATTTTTTATAAAATTTTGATTTTTTTAAAGCGCTAGTAAGTATTTAAAAAAAAAACTTGTTTGAAGTAGTCGTTATCTCTTTCCGATTTATAGCCATTTGAATGGGGAAAATTTTAACTTTTTTTCCGATCCTGGTCCAGTTTTTCGGGAGTAGGTTGGTCACCTAACGTCCGATTTTTTCAAACTTGAATTTTTGGTTAACTAGATAAATTTGTGATATTTCAAAACCAACATGAATAAAATATATTTTTGTATTTGTTAAAAAGTTACACTATTTTAAACTTAAAAAAAGAAAATTGGTACTTTTTGCCCAAAAGTACCAACAGTCTTTTGCTTCCATCTTAAAAGTTTCGTTCAGAACATGTACATTTTTTCGATTGATTTGAAAGGCAATACTATGTAGATGATTTAAAAAAAATAGCGTGTCAAAATTTCTTATTTTGAGCTACCCAGCCTCATCGAAAGTTGATCCATTTTTAACACAAATTTCAACTTTACCCCCCTAGGAAAAAAGTGCACGCCTCTGTTGGGCCTACCAAAGCAAGCATAGATTTTTTTATATGTAAGTAGCTAACAACATGAATAGCTTATAATCCCCGCCTTTAATATAGGCGTGGCAGCAAAAAATGAAAAAATCCGTTTTTTGGAAATTGTTAACAAACAAATTGGGAATTCAAGTCTTTATATTTTGTTTTGTGTTTCCATTTGCTATAGTAAGACCTATATAGTAAGACCTATATAAATAAAAAAAAATTTATTACATATTCAAAGTTCATTTGTTACACAGAAAACGAATTGTTATATTTACCCAGCAAAACTTTGGTAATGGGTAGTGATTATATAACACATTACCAGGTAATGTATATAACTTATTTGTAGCATTATTTTAGGATGTCTTACCAAACATTTGTTCCACAAAGTATTATTTTAAAGTGAAAAATAATGCATTACTAATAATTTGCTACGTAATGCATGATTATTGGAAAAAATGTATTTCATATTTATTATTTCTAAACATTAAATCATGGATGACTTATATTTGGTTACATTATGTATTATTTGAAAGTTTGAAATAATGCATTATTTATAATTGGATGCATAATGCATTACAATAACATAAAAAATAATTATTTTATAAAAAAAACCTAATAGTGCATTCACATTGGCGTCGAAACACCGTTTAACGAGGTTTCGAGCCAAACCTCATTTGAAAATACGTATTTTCCCACACAAATTGAAACCTTTTTGTATCGAGGTTTCAACGAATGTACGATCGAAAACTTTTAAATTTCATAGTTCTCCTTTTTTTTACAACTGTTATAATACAAGAAAATAAATTAAAGAAAGTGTCAAAAATAAAAAAATTAAAAATATTTAAATATTTGAATAAAAAACAACAATAAACAAAAGATTTTAATAAATTAATTTAAAATATCCCGTAAATTAATTAATTGTGTGTTTTTTAAGCCGGTATAGTCGCGAATTTTGTTCGGTAAATTTTGAAAACGTGATAAGTGTAAAATTTTTCAGGTGTGAACGGCTGAGTTTTGAAAATGAAAATACGTATTTTCAACGAGGTTTCAAAGTCAGTCTGAATGTACTATAAGTTTAAACTAGAGATGGGCTCACGACAGGAAATTTCTAACGACACACACTCACGAGCATATTTTATCTACTTACACTCACTTACAATCACGTGAGTAAATTTAATACAAAATTACTTTTTCACTACTCGTAACACCTTATATATTATCTTCTGGTATGCTATATTATTTCATTTCTGGTAACCTATAAAATATCACATATTTTATACCTTACTCGTATTCTTCGTTATAAATTTATGACTTATTTTATACCTTACTGGTATTCTTTGTGATAATGTAGATGCATTACTTTTAGTCTCATCGCCTGTTAAAATCATCAATGCTGCAATGTATAAAATAAGAGATCCTATACCTTATTTTATACCTTATTTGGTAATCTAAGTTTTGCTGGGTACCCCCATATTTGTGTATACAATTAGTTTTTTCACTGAAAGTGCTCCTATACGGAAATTTGTTATATCAACAAACGCTTGTAAATTTTGATTGTTGAAAAAAGTATTTTGTTTTTTTCAACAAAGAAATTCAACAAACACAATTTGTTGATCTGACACAAGTAAAAAATCTTATTTTTTTTCCGACAAAGAAATTCAACAAACACAATTTATTGATCTGACAAATGAATTTTTTTTTCAACAAAGAAATTTAACAGCCCACAATAAAATAACTAAAGTACAAACTCTATTTATTGGCATGATAAAAGAATTTTGAAATAAAATTACTTGACTGACTTACAAGGAAGGTCTTTCACAGGGAACCCACCGATTGTCCTGAAAATTGCATATAGGAAAGAGGGGAGCAAAATAAGAGTTACCTGTTTTTTTATTTTTATAGCTGCCCAATCTCACATTAAGCGGGTCAAAGGTGAGGGGGAAAAAGGGGATATTTTTTGAAGATTTTTCCCATATCTTCAAAAGAAACTATATGAACAGTTGATACAGGACGAAAGGTTTGAGGGCCTATCCAATGGTGTATCGGTCGTTTCCGAATTCCGCTTCGTTAATTTTGTTATTACCAAAAATGTATAATCGCTGAGGTAGTTTATATGGAGATTTACATATATACATAAGACCGCCAAAATCATATATAATAATCTCTATCAAAATTAAACTGACCCGTACTTTTTTATTTGGTGAAATTCAGTGTTGTCCGGTTTGTAGGGGTTTTCCCCCCAGAACAACCCCTAAATCAACTTTGACTTATCATAACTTGTTACATAATGATCGAATTTTTTCAAAATTGGAATTTTTGGGTTCTCCAACATTTTCTTTATAAGAATATTACCTCAGGTTGTATTATTTTTTCGAATTAATGTTTCTGTAACCAAAAATCTATAAAAAGTCTGAAGACAATTTTGTGGAGTTTTTTTTACGAATGTCAATACATTAAACGTTTAATAAAGTAAATCTATTACACCTTTTACCTTGTTTAATGGATTAGTCTAATAGTAGAAATGCTCAAGAAGCTAAATTGACCATAATCTAAACTATCCAAAGTTTATTTTAAAAGTTATGGTAAGTCAAAGTCGATTTAGGGGTTTTTTTTGGGGGAAAACCCCTAAAAACCTGACAATACTGGCGAAATTCCTGCTAGTTCGGTTTTTATAAAAAAAATCATAAAAAAATTACAATAAATGTATGGGGACCTTAAGGGTTGGAGATTAAGGGTAGGTATATTCTGAGAAAATGTTGATATTAAAAAATATTGGAGGTTAGTCATACATTTTACTCGTCTAGGGGCAACCCTGGGAGGGTTAGAGCGGTGGGAGAGAATTTATTTTGAGTGTAGGTATACTGCAAAAAGTGAAAAGACAATATTTGCTTCTAATATTTTTCAAAAAACGTATAAGAGTCCCCGCACAACAATGTCGGTGACGTTTTTTTCATACAAATTTGGCAAGAAAAAACGCTCGACCGAAAACCGCTTGAATAAAATTAATTTTATTTTTGTGTCGGTTTCTCTCTCTCTTTTAATTTTTGATATACAAATGTTGCCACATTTTTATAAATATTTCGATTATTTTCGATAAAGTAAACAAAAAAATGTGATCTCTAAAAAAAAATATTTAAAATTCTAAAAAAAAAAACACAAAACAAAAGATTCAATATGAGAAAATCATATTGATATTAAAAAATACAATAAATTTAAATAAAAAAGTGAAGAAAAAGTGACAAAAAAGTGAAAAATTGTGTAAAAATTAACATATGACAGCATTTTTCGCTACCGCCTTTGTTTTGCGCCTATACTCTCTCATGACCGAAAACGTCAACCGCTCCGACATTGTTGTGCGGGGACTCTAAGAAAAAATAATTTTTTTTCACATTAAATGTTAACTATTAGCCACATTATTGCTGAATATAATTTAGCGGTAGCACCAAGTCTAATTAGGGTGTTGGACAAGAACTGATGACACCATATCTTGTGGGTCCCACTGCTTTTCAGAATCTTTGGAGACCCAAAAGGTCGCAGTGCATAGGGTCTCTTTAATCTAATCTAACTGGACAATCCGAGTATAGGGTTATACTAAATTTTGGTAGTAGAATTCAACCTATTTAGTCAAGTTTTTGTGTGTTTTTCACTGTTGCCCAGTGTAATTTTCTAGCGTAATGATCTGTGAAACAATAATTTTCATATAATTTTTTTTTCTCCCTCATAGCCCACAAAATCTATTTTAATTAAATACATAAAAAATCTCTAAAGTCAAAGATCAAATTATTAATTAAGTACTTAATCACGAGTTTTGGATTACAAGCCACCACCACTACTACTGAAATACGTTTGCACTCGTCTTAACAATAATAATAATAAAAAGGTAATTACATCAAAAACAAAATACCTTTAAACAAGTAATAATAATTTTCAAAATTCTCAAAAAAAAAGAAGTGAGAGTGTTACATTCGGCTGTGCCGAATCTTTTATACCCTCCAAAATGTAAAAAAAAAAATATAAAAAAAATCCAGGGGCGTCATTTTTTTGGGGGGGGGGGGGGGGGTTGGTGGGAGACGTTAGGGGGCACCTTCCCCTTGTGATTTTTAACTTCTTCTGATAGAAGAATGTTGCATTTGCTGACCAAAAGTACAAAAAACTCTGAAAAAAATGCGGTTTTTCTTGGGTTGGTTTAGTTCTCCAAAGGGGAACTTTTTTCCCCTTGGTCCGATTTTGCCCATTTCCGAACTTAACCTGCCTAGGAATATAAGACATATTCGTACCAAACTTCGGAAGTCTAGCTCTTTTATTTTGGACTGTATCATGTCTTCTACAGACGGACAGACGGACGGACGGACATAGCTAGAATGTCTTAGAATCGATCACTGATCAATAAAATATATACTTTATGGGGTCCTAGACCGATATTTCGATGCGTTACACACGGAATGACAAAGTGAGTATACCCCCATACTGTGGTTGGAGGGTATAAAAATGTAATAACAATAAATATTAAATAACAGAGTAATAAAACAATCTAAAAAAGATATTAATGTGAACACATTCAACAGATACAAAATTTGAAATCACAAAAACTCAGAGTATAAAGAGTCATACTTTTTATGTTCATGTATCGGAAAAAGTTTCTCTACATTTGAGTAGCAGAGATTGATATCGCTCTACCAAGTGTGAATGTGAATGAATGCTTTTGAACAACTAAAATACTATTGTATATTTGGTTTATTTAAACAAATTCGCATTTTAAAAATGAATTAATAAAATTTATGTGTAACTGGGGCTGGTTTTACTTTTGGTGTGGTTTTTATAAGAAATAAAGAATGAGTGAGCTGATACCCTATAATGGGTAGTGTTTCGGTATGGGTAAAGAAAACTTGTAATCATTTTTATACCATCCACGTACAAAGAAGTTATCCCACTCTTATTGTTGAAATTTAAAGTATATACAAAATTTCATTCCACATCGTTCCATTCTTTTACATTTCGTTCCCTGTTCCATTTCATTTTGTTCCACCTTAATTTGAGACAAATCCGATCATTTTATCCCGTAAGCGCCACGCATCGATCAAAGTTTTGGATTTCCAAAAAATTAAAAAATAAAAATAAAATATCTTGCTATGCATTACGTTGATTAATTTTGGCATAAATTTTAAATTAAAAAAAAAAAAAACAAATTAGTTCAAATTTTGTTTAAAATTGCTAATGCGCTAAATGAAGTTTACATGAATATCAGGCGCGGATCCAAGGGGGGGGAATGGAAATGGAAATGCAAATTTCCCCCCAAAACCGATTTCGAAAAAGAAAAAAAGAAGGAAAATAAAAGGAAGAGAAGAAAAAAGAAAATGGAAAAAAAGGCGAAAAGGAAGAGGAGAAAAAAGTTCCTTCACATTGTAAAAAAATTTCAGGATTTAAAAAATGTTCTGGCATTTGCTTGAGAACCTCAAAGAAATTTTGACTTAAAGAGATTATCTACACTCAAAATAATACGTTAGTAGATTTACTAATTTTTTTTTGCTAATGCTAGTTAGCTAACCTTTAGCAAATTTTTAGTTGAGACTAGCATGTTAGCAAAAATATCTTGTAAACTTCATTTAGCGCATTAGCAATTTTAAACAAAGTTTTAACTATTTTTTTTTTTTTCTAAATTTAAAATTTAGTTGACCAAATTTTTACAAGCTTTTTTGCTAATATTAGCAAAAATAAATTGTAAGTTTTTTTTTTATTTTCAGAAAACCTCTTCACATGTGTTGACCCAAATAAGTCCTAACTTTGGATCCAAAAAAGTAAGCATTCCCGAAAATTTTAAAATGCTCATATCTCGGTAAATATGGCCGACACAACAAAAAGTCTTTGAAGTTATCGAGTTTTGTAGTTCTCAAAACCCTAGTGGTCCCCTAAAATCACGTATCTCAAAAACTAAGCAAGGTAGAGCGAAACGGACACAAATTTTGGATCAAAAACTATGACGATTTTAAAAGAACCCTACTAGGTCTAAGCCCATCGGGGTCTGGACCTATCAAGTCCGAACCCAATGGGGTCCTCAAATGTGTAGGAACTAAGTTTAAATAAAAAAAATTTCAGTTAACTAATTTTTGGCAAAACGTTTTTGCTAACTGTACCAAAAAAATTGTGGGTTCAAAATCAGCAAATTTTCTTGTAGGTTTACATGCTTTTCTTGCTAAAATTACAGTTTTTTTTTAGTGTAGCGCTTTCATAAAAATCGGATAATAAACAACGAATTATCAAGCACTTAAAGCCTTTGTATGCAAAAGGTGTCCCACTTTAGGGGCCCCTGGAGGCGCCCTTATTGGAAATATGGGGTCCTCCGTCCAAACTTAACAAATGACGTTACCTATAACCGGTATAAATTTCACTGCAATCGGTCCAGTACTTACTGAATGGCAGAATTATTTCCAAAAAAAATCTATAATAAACCACAGTGGGTTAAAGTCGATTTTCAAGCCAAAAAATTGGCCAAATTTGAATGGGGCTGGTGACCGATCTCACATTTAGCGGGTCAAAGTAGGGGGGAAAAAACGTGATTTTTTTTCGTTTTTTGAGGATTTTCTTCAAAAGAAACTATATGAACATTTTATCCAGGTCGAAGGGGTTTGTTAAGGCCTATTCAATGACGTATCGGCCATGCCCAAATTCTGTTTCATTAAGTACGTTATTGACTTGATGGACAACTGGTGCAATCGACATGGATTGTCTGTCAATCCAAATAAGACAACACTCGTGTTGTTCACGTGAAGAACCAAACATAAGGGTCTCCAGCTTCCTACGTTGAAGGGCATAACTCTTCAACTGTCCACAGAATTTTCTGGCAGTGTCGGCGAGCTTTTGGAAAGACATGGGGTCTAAGACCTGCTAATGTACATTGGATGTACATAGCTGTAATTAGACCTATTGTGACGTATGCGGCGGTAGTCTGGTGGCCGAGAACGATGGTGAAGACTATTCGATCCTAGGTAAACGGACTACAGAGAGCGGCTGCCTTGGGAATTACTGGTGCCATGAGCACCACCCCAGGCGCAGCTCTGGACGCTATGTTAGATATGCTTCCCTTGGACTTACATATTCAAGGAGAAGCCATGAAATATTTGTGCAGGCTCCGCAAACGCGGAACATGGCATGGGGAGTACAATATGGGACATGGTCGTCTGTTCAATAGGCTATCGGAACTTTGTCCGATGTTTTCTATGCCTTTGGACAGTACAAAAGCGAACTTTGTCTTTATCACGAAGGTACAGAGAATGGCGTCAATGTGCATCACTGGTGCTCTTCGTACTACACCTACGGCTGCATTAGAAATCCTCCTTCACCTGATACCCTTGGACATATTGGGTAGGCAGTATGCGGCTGCATCGGCAATTCGACTTAATAGCACGCTGCAATGGAGGAGCAGTGATTGTGGCCATAGCGCAATCTTGAAAAAGATAACAATACCACAAAATGTGGACTGTGCTCCCTCTTTGAGCCTCTTTGAGCGCCACTTTACCACTATGATACCATCCAGGGAGTCTTGGATGGGGGATACTCCGGGTAGTGGAGCTACCATAAATTTTTACACAGATGGATCGAGGCTGCACGAACAAGTGGGCTTTGGAGTCTATTCGGAAGAGCTTGGGTTGAGCCTGGCTCGTAGATTGCCAGATCATTGCAGTGTTTACCAGGCAGAGATGCTGGCAATAAAAGAAGTGGCTGACTGGTTGAGCTGCAATGTCTTGTCTACAACCGCAGTCAACATCTATACTGACAGTCAAGCCGCGGTCAAGTCCCTGGATTCAATGTTTCTGAAAACAAGATCTGCCCTTAACTGCCGCACGTCTTTAAATGAGATGGCCAAGCAGTTTAACATACGACTCATATGGGTCCCAGGGCACAGAGACATTCCAGGGAATTGCAAAGCCGATGAGCTTGCAAGACTAGGAACTACCTTACAGGTTCCAACAGAATTGGAATGTGTTGGTACGCCTCTAGAAACTTGCAAGCAAAACCTACGGCTTTGTTCTGCGACGGAGACTAATCAAAGATGGGCAAATGGATGGACGTGTGAGACAACACGACTGATTTGGCCTTCTCTTAATCAGGGGCGCACAAGTGAGCTGATATCGCTTCCAAGAGGAGAGATTTCAACGGTGGTTTCTATAATTACCGGACACTGTCTTATAGGGAAGCACGCAGAGCGGTTAAATGTGCCGTCGAATGACTTTTGCCGAAGTTGCATGGATGAAGAGGAGTTGGAAACTATCGAACACTTTATTTGCCATTGCCCGGCACTTTCTGGTCAGCGACTTGCTTCACTGGGATCTAGGGAGCTGTACGATCTTTCAGATTTGTCGGATGTCAAAATTCAACATCTAAGGAGTTTCATAAGAAGCTCAAACTGGTTTAACGACAGGGACTAGTAGGGAAACCTATTACGATCCCGTGGTATCACAATGGACCTCAGAGTCTACGTGTGTTGACGTAAAACGTCAGCAGCCACTTACAACCTAACCTAACCTAACCTTGGACAGTACAACCTCTTGCATCAAGTTTGGTAGGAAGTTTACTGTAATATTTCCGAGTAGGGAAGACTGGGGAAACCCAGCAGACCTACTGGAAAATTACACGGACACTTTCTACACGGATGGATCCAGTACCTTAAAAGGCTCTGGGTCTGGCTGGTATTTGGACGATGCGACCAAATGCTATATTGCTATGGGAAAAATGGCTACTGTATTTCAGACTGAAATATTTGCTATTTTGGACGTAGCGACCTGGATAATTAGGAACAGATGGAGTAATAGGAGAATCAGTATTTGCAGTGACAGCCAGGCTGCGCTCATTGCACTTGCCTAAACTCAACTCAAGTACGTTATTGTCAAAAATGTAAAAGCGCTGGGGTTGTTTATATGGAGAAGAATATACACAGAAAAAAATATCGGGAAATCAAAAGTAACAAAACAAATTGTTAGCAACTAACTTCCAGTTTAACAACGTTTTTAATTGTATCAACAATGTATATAGTTAATGTGACAAAAAACCAATTTAATTTCCAATTAAATGCATCAATTAAAATCATTGTTAAAAAACCCACAAAATGCTCATTAATAACACAGACACCTTATAAATTCATTTAATGAAGCTCAAATTTATGTGACGATAGCTCGGTGGTAGTGTGCTACCCTCAAATCATGAACATTGCGGGTTCGCTACCAGCTGGCGGAAACATTTTTTTATTTTTATTTATTTTTATTTTAAATTATTTTTGTTTTGCTATTCTGCAACACCTTTTATACGCGTTAAGTCAAGTAAAAAATATATGATAAATAGCACGGTGGTAGTGTGCTAGACTCGTACCATGTTCGTTGTCGGTTCGATTCCAGCTGCCGCTAGATTTTTTTTTTTTTAGTTTTTTATATTTTTTTTTAAATAAAATGACATAAAAACCGGTTTATTTCCTTTAATATACGCGTATAGTCAACTACAAATATATACAAGGAATAGCACGGTGGTAGTGTGCTAGACTCGTATCATGTTCGTTGCGGGTTCGATTCCAGTTGCCGGCTAATGTTTTTTTTTTTTTTTTTTTTTTATAATTTTTTAGATTTTTTTGTTCTATTTTTAGATTTTTTTTATAAAATGACATTAAAGAATGCTTATTTCCGTTAATATAATTTATTACAAACTTTTCAATTAATTTCATTGTTGATACAACAATGAATTTAATTGACAAAAATGAGTTGATATTTTTTTAAAAGTTACAAAAGTCAATGTTGTATTGACAAATTCCAATGTAGGCTCAGTTTCAATTAAATGTTTAATTGTATTAACAATGAAATTAATTGTATTGACAAATTTTTTTTTTCTGTGTACGTACGGCCGCCAAAATCATATATAATTATATCTATTAAAATTAAACTGACCCGTATTTTTGCGTTTAGCAAAATTCCTGTTAGTTCGGCCTTTATACTTATTTCCCCGAAAGCCCATATTTCTTCATAAGGTGGCAACCCTTTTTTAAATTTAAGATTGAGCAGCTAAAAAGATAACTCTTATTGTTCTCCCCTCATTCCCATACTGAAGTTTCAGAATAATCGGTAGGTGGTCTTTCACCAGTCACGGGATAGGTGATTTCGGATCGAGAAACACCCTTTTCCTGCATGGAATTTACAGTTGTTTATTGAAAAAATTAGAATACCTACTAAAAACAACTGTTACTACAGTGTAGTAGCTTTACAGTTGTTTTTTTTTTATAAAATAAAAAACAACAAAAAGTACAAGATAACTAAAATTCTAGTTGAAAACAACAACAACTACACAGAGAGAACAGTTTAGTTGTGCCAGCCGAATTTAGAGCCAACTGCATAGTTTAATAACACCAACCAAAAATTTCGGTTGCGATAACCAAAATTTGTTTTGAAAATTTAATTTCTGTTGGTTCAAATAAATTTCGGTAATCGCAACCGAAAATTTCGGTTGTTGTAATTAAACCATGCAGTTGGCTCCAAATTCGGCTGGCACAATCAAACTGTTTTCTCTGTGTACTGACAACGCCAATAACTGTTGCATAGTAACTGCAACAATTTTCTAATGGTAGGTCCCCCAGTAAGTCGTTGACCACCGACTTACATTAATTTATTTTGGTTTTTTCACACACCAAACAAAAAAATACAACACAACTGTTGCTACTGCTGTTTTGCTACTACTACTACTGATACTATTACGGCGGCGGCAGCTATGACAACGACGGCTACCAAAAGCAGCTGTTAAAGTACTTTGCTCGTGTGCATCTCGTGCGCGGTGCCAGTAAACATTTTAAAGCGCAACGAAACGGTTCGTTATACGGAAAACTTGTGTAAAAACCAAAAATTAAAACATAAAAAAAAAATTACAAAAAATCAAGTAGAATTATATTTCGACGTCGTACTATCTAAAAGTATCATCCCCATGGTATTAAAAATACAACAACTTGATGTGTAAAATCGAGTACTCGATACATTGTATGTGTGTATTTTGATTTTTAAAGTCGGTCGCGGTGGAAAAAAGTATCTATTTCAAAAGTGTTTTGAAAACAACAACAAAAAAAAAACGTCAAGAATTATAATTTAAAATACGTTTTTTGTTTGTTTTAAACAAAAATACAAAAAAAAAAACAACTGTGAAGTGATAACTTGTTTTTGTTTTTAATTTTTTTTCTAAACGACAAAATCGGTAAAAAAAAATAAAGAAAAATTTTAAAAATATAAATTTTGTGTATTTTTAATTTAAACAACAACAAAATTATCAATTTTGTTATTATTTATTATGCAAATTTAATAAAACAATAAAAAATTTCGAGTGTTTCCAAAAAAAAAAGTCAAAAACCAAAACAAATTTACCATGCTAAGCCAAGTGATAAGCTTGGTTTGATACCAAATTGATTTCAAAAAAGTACCGCCTTTTCAAACATATAAAAATACCATAAAGGCAACATTTAAAATACCGTATCGTAAATAACACTGTGCAACAAGATTTTGTATCTTGAATGGGACAAACAAAATAAAGTATCCCGAGTAAAAATGTGAAGAATCAGTACTAAACCGAAAAATGGATCACTAAAATTAGATCAGTTTTAATGGGACGGATACAATATCATCCGAAAAATGGGTTTATCTAATTATATGAACCCATTTTTCGGATAAAATTGTATCCGTCCGTTTAAAACTGATCTCTTCATAGCGATCCATATTTCGGATCAGTACTTATCTTACTCAGATCAGTACTGATCTGAATAAGATTTTCAAATCTCTAATCAGATGTGATATATAAGAATAAATATAAACATTTTCACTCGGTATATCAACTTAGCTCGAGTTCTTATTTTATGACCCACTGAAGTTTTTAATTTTTTTTAAAGGCGTTTGAAATAAGTCAAAATACATTGTGCTCAACTCTTTCACCATTCACCTAATTTAAAAAAAATTATATTCTTTTGAATTTTAAGATTTTAAAGTTTTCTTTTTGAAACAATTAAAGATCTTTTTAAAAATGTTTATAATTACAAGAAAAAAAAATTTTAAATCTTAAAATCTAAAAGGATATAAAATTTTTAAACATCAGGTGAATGGTGAAAGCGTTCACCCGAATAGAGGACATTTATTAAATCTAATTCTGAGACAAATAATGGCGATTAATGTCTTTAGTAAAATTAGAAGGAAATTCTTTTCTTAGAACATATTAAAACTCTATCTCCCCTTGTAAAAATTCGGCTTCGTTAAATATTTTTTTTCATGAAAATGTATAAATTTTAGGGGTTATTTATATGAAGACATAGACCTACGATATCCATACACAGGAAACAAATTTGAGTAATCACTTGTTTAAATTTAAAAACAAAAATTGCGTAATTTTTTAATTGACCCAATTAAAAATTTACTTTAAAATTTTAAAAACAATTTAAGTAAATAATTTAATAGTTCTTTTAATTTTTTTTTAACTCTTATAGTTTTTTGAATTCTCGTTTAGTTTATAGTTTTTTGTGTATGTATAATATACATTGTATATGAAAGTTTGTAATCGTCTTTATAAAATTTTCCTATGTTTTTGAGTTATAAATATGTTTGGTAAAGTTTTTATACTTTAAAAAAAAATAGATAAATTTTGAGATTTTACAAAATTTTTTTTTTAAACATTTAATAAATTTTTATTAACAATTTACTCAATGCTATTAAATCGTTTAAGCCCTTATGACACTACATTTTTTTTTGTATTTTATTTTTTATTAATTGATAGAATGAAACAGCAAAAGAGAAATGAAAAAGAAACATAAAATAAACAAACAAATAGTGATGATTACTTTTATTTAAATAAAAACCCGCTTAATAAATACCAAAAACCGTAAAAAAAACAAAAAAATCGCTTCATTTAATGAAAAACAGAAAAGTTGGCAACACTTAATATCATTCATGCGTAAATGTCAAAAAAAATGTAAAATTTTTAAATTTTTTTTGACATTCAATCATTTGATAACCAAATTTATCGATAACACAAGAATAAAATTTGACGTTAACTGTTTTTTTTAGTATGCTTTTACTATTCACACTTATTCAGATTGCCTATGGTGATATATTTGCACTGTTCACATAAATTCCATCAATAAAAAAAAAAATGTAGTGTCATAGGGGCTTTACTGGTGCAAAATTGAGTAATTTTTAACTCAATAGTATTAAAAATTTACTTAAATATTTTTTTTATTTTTTTCTGTGTATGAATACGAAATAATCTCTATGAAATTTAAGTCGATACGTATTTTTGCTGTAGACGATATTCCTGTTAGTTCGGGAGTTATCGATATTTTTCCGAAGGTCCACATTGTTTCATAAGGGGTAATTCCAAAAATTTTCGCCCCACTGTTCGGAAACATGCCTTTGGACGCCACTGAGAATTTGGCTCATAGATATCCACGTTTATATGAGATATGTTGCATTTTTGGATTTTCAAAATTTGCTGTAGTTTTCAAATTATCGCGGGTCAAAGTTCTACTTTTTTAGCAAAAGTCAGAAAAATACATGACGTTTAACGTGCTCTAACTTTTTAACTAGTAATGCGATTATCACAAGTAATGGCTCATATGAAAGCTTAATTCTTCTTCTTTTAGGAAATATTTTCAAAAGCATGCGATTTTTTTCAGAAGTGTTGCAAAAATTCAAAAACATTTTTTTTTGCGAATATTTAAAAAAACACATCTTTTTTTTAAAAAAAAGTTTGGTGATAAACAATACTGTTTTGTACAACATATCCAAAATTCAGAGTGGGATCCCAATGGGATCAAAAAATATTCTGGTTTTAGTACGAAGTAATTAAATTTTACCTAAAAAAATTAAAATTTTATGTTTCTTCAATATAAAAATTTAAATTTTCAAAGAAAATTATACTATTAAAATTTTAAAAAAACATTCAAAACATTAGAAATTTAAATTTTCTAAGGGAAAAATATGAGAACCTCGTACTAAAAACAGAATATTTTTTGATCCCATGGAGATCCCACTCTGAATTTTGAATATGTTATACAAAACATTGTTATTTTTCACTAGAATTTTTTAAAAAAAAAATCGAAGATGTGTTTTTTTAAATATTCGAAAAGAAAAAATGGTTTTACATTTTTGCATAATTTCTCTAAAAAAAGCTGTGTTATTTTAAATTCGAATTTATTAATGCCCTCGACAATGCCCTAGTAAATTTTTCCCACTTTAACAATTTTAATTTCTAATATTATGTATATATTGACGACCAATGCGGACCAAAAACAAAAGTTCTATTCCATCAAAAAAAAAAATATATAATTTTCTTTTCAAAAATTTGTATAGTGTTAAAAATTTAATAAAAAATAGAAAAGTTTGTTTTAAAAAAAAGAAAAGATATGACTTAAAGCATTTAAATATCCTTTAAAATTAGCAAAAAAAATGGATAAATATCTCTTTTTGTTAAAAAGTTACAACAGTTTAAGCTCGACTTAATTTATGCGAAATAATGTACACTAGTTACAGGATTTTACAAGATGCAACTTTATGCACCCACCTGTTAGTAACGAACAGAATGTTCTATAATACATACAAATATATCATAAAAATCGCGGAATTATTTTTTTTTGATTTTTGTCGTACTAGATTGGCCAAATGTGGCACTGTGCACTGGACCGATTTTGTTGAAATTAAATATCAACCACACCAGGAAAACGACAAATATATGTGCCAAGCTTCTGTAGCCTCAGTATTGTAAGTAATTCGAAAGTTAGCGTGTTTTATAACTCCTGAATTCGCGAAAAACCCTTTCCGAAATGCACTCCTTTGCTCATAACTTCTGTACCGATTTTGCTGAAATTATATTATAAAATTATTAACATTATTAAGCTCAGAATTAGATTTATTACATTTTTTCGATTATTTCACATGACTTTGGTGAAACACAATTTAACAACCCGGTAAATAATCTTCTTATATGCACTTTAGGGTGGAGAAAATTTAGCTTTTTTTAATTTCGAAATCGTCGGGGTTGGGAAAGTTCCCTTTTAAAGCATAGTACTCTGTTTGTTTTCACGGGAAAACATCTGTCAAACTCCATATACAAAAATAAATTTGGTAACTCGAACATTTATAGGGAAATTGTTAAAAAAAAACTTTTGACTCATATTTATTAGCGTCCAACCTGAATCAAATTACGTCGCGTAAGGCGTAACGCCCAATAATTTTTCGTTTCTAATATTTAAATGTGAGTTACCTAAATCAAACGGACGTAAAAATTTCAAATTTGATGTGTTTGTTTTTGTTTTTTTTTTACGTCTTGCGCTACGCTGATTGATTCTGGTTCGACCCTTATACAAGACAATTTAAATTGTCATGAAAAAGTGAAATTTATTTTAAAATTCTTTGAGAATTTTGTTCTACTTATGGTACACTTTAATTTTTGTTTGGTTCCATTCAAGATATACTCGGTGACCCCAAATCTGTTGCACAGTGTAATTTTTAATTTTTTTTAAACCCATTTTTGGTTTCTTTAACGTGAATTCTTTTAACTAAAATTGTTGATTTTTTATTGTTTTTGGCATTCATAGTTTTTTTTTGTATATTTCGGTTTATCCGTTGGTTGTGTTAAATTAACGTTAAAATATTTTAAGAGAATAAAACAAGAAATAACAAAAAATTAAAAAAATAAAAAAAAAATACATTTTCTATTAATAAATTGAATTTAGAAATAGAAAAAGAAGAAAAAAAATTTAAAAAAAAAATTAAACATATGGCTAAAAATTGCTTTTGCCAAGCCTTTTGTATTGTACAAGTTTTAGTATTTATGGTTGATTTAGACAAAAATCCAAAATAGTTTTTCATCGTTTTTGTCTATTCCAATAAATCGTCTTCATATTCTTCGTCGTCGTCGTTTTGTTCTTCATCTTTTAGAATTGTTTATCTAAGTTTTTCGTGTATTTTTTTTTTTGTTAATTTGAACTCTACATTTCTGTTTTATTGGGTAAGTTAACAAATTTTTGTGTTTTCTTTAATTTTTTATTTTTATTTGATTTGAAAACAAAAATATGGATTATTTTGAATGTATTTGAAATGTTCCAAACGGAAGTGGGGAGATTTTCATGTGATTTTGTTTAGAATAGAATAGGTGTAGTATTATTTTATTTACAAAAAATGTGCAATTATTTAAATAAATAACATTTAATTGAATTATTTTTTCAGTAATTTCTTAGAACATTTCACACATGTTTTTATTTAATTTTGTTGTGTTTTAATTTGATACAATTAATTATAAAAACTGCTCTATTTTCGAAATCGGGAATCAAATTTCAGATCTGATAAAATACACAGAAAAAAATATTTGAGTAAATTTTTAATACTATTGAGTAAAAACTTACTCAATTTTGCACCAGTTAACGATTTAATAGTATTGAGTAAACTTTTAATAAAAATTTATTAAATGATTGACAAAATTTTGAGTAAATTTTTAATTGACACAATTAAAATTTTACTCAAAATTTTTTGTTTTTTTTAAGTAACTGTTTAATTGTGTCAAGTAAAAATTTATCACAAATAATTTTTTTAAAAAGTTTAAAAAAGTTTTAAATTTTTTTACAAAAAAAAAAAAAAAAAAAAATTGTTTTTTCAAACTTTACCAAACATATTTATGTCTCAAAGACATACACTCAAAATAATTCTGCAGTAAAAGGTTTAGTAAGTGATTTTGTACTTAAATCTACTAAACATTTATTAATTACCAGTAGTACAGTAGTTTTTTAGTATCTTCAAAGTACTAAAATTAGTAATTTTTACTGGTTTTGAATAATATTAGTAAAAAATTTTAGTATTGATTACCAACGCCTGCACTAGATCATTTTGGACTAAAAAATTAGTACTTTAGTTAAATTTTTAGTTATGAATACCAACGTTTTTTTTTGAGTGTAGAAAAGCTTTAGCGTTCAACCTGAATCAAATTACGTTGCGTAAGGCGTAACGCCCAATAATTTTTCGTTTCTAATATTTAAATGTGAGTTACCTAAATCAAACGGACGTAAAAATTTCAAATTTGATGTGTTTGTTTTTGTTTTTTTTTACGTCTTGCGCTACGCATTTGATTCTGGTTCGACCCTCATAAAGACGATTACAAGCTTTCATATACATATGGGGCATTCCATGTCAAATCGGACACTTTGAAAATTTTTTTTAGATTTTCCTAATTTTTTAACAGTTTTTAGTACCCTTCGAAAACTCCTTCGTGGTAAATTTTCAGATTTTTTTGATGACCCGTTCAAAAGATATCGATTTTTTAAAAATTGGAAGTTTGTTCCTTTACTCAAACTTCTTTTAATAATTACTTCTTCAATAATGGTCCAAATTTAAATTTTTTTTTTCAAAATTTTTGTTTTTTTACTTTAAAAAAAAATCGCAAAAAATACTTAAAAGCGCTCTAGTATGCGATTTTTAAGTTTTAAAATTTAAATCTCATTTTTGAAAAGGTTCGTACTCTTCGATTTTTTTGAAATTTTTTTGTGTAAAACTTCTATCAATTCTAGAAATTTATTGCCCAGGAGGCTCGTGGGATACCGATTATTACTATTATTTAAAATTTGTTGAACAAATTTTATTGTAATTTTCCAATCTTAAAATCAGTTCTACTGCTCCAATGCAATGGTGCGTCATAGAGGGGTCATTTATAAGACCGACCCCCATTAATTTTTACGTCTTAACATTTCTTTGGAACAAACTAATACCCTATCTCCAAATAACGATTATTACTATTTTTTTAAATTTTTTTGAAAAAATTTTATTGTAATTTTCCAATCTTAAAATCATTTCTACTGCTCCAATGGTGCGTCATAGAGGGGTCCTTTATAAGACCGACCTCCATTAATTTTTACGTCTTAATATTTCTTTGGAACAAACTAATACCCTATCTCCAATTTCTAAGGGGGCTCCCACACAAAACGACATTTTTTAAAATTTGTTCCAACCGCTCTAACTGCCCTAATAGTGCCCTTAGAGCAACAAAATGTATTACCGACCCACAATATTTTTTTAGTCCAAACATTTTCTCTGAACACACCTACCCTCTATCTCTAATTGTAAAGGCGGTCCCCATACAATTTTTTTGTTTTTTGTAAATTTGTTTTATTTAATCAGCTTCTACCGGTCCAATGGTGCGTCCGAGAGGGGTCATTAGTAAGACCGACCCCTCATTTATTTTTACCCTACAACATTTTTTCAAAATATACCTACGCCCTATCTCCACTCCCTAAGTAGGCTCCTCAGTCTCACTAATGACCCGTCTCGGACGCACCATTGGACCGGTAGAAGCTGATTAAATAAAACAAAATTACAAAAAATAAAAAATTGTATGGGGACCGCCTTAACAGTTAAAGATAGAGGATGGTAGGTGTGTTCAGAGAAAATGTTTGGACTAAAAAAGTATTGGGGTCGGTCATACATTTTGTTGCTCTAAGGGCACTATTAGGGCAGTTAGAGCGGTTGGAGCACATTTTAAAAAATGTAGTTTTGTGTGGGAGCCCCCTTAGAAATTGGAGATAGGGTATTAGTTTGTTCCAAAGAAATGTTTAGAAAAAAAAAAATTAATGGGGGTCGGTCTTATAAAGGACCCCTCTATGACGCACCATTCGAGCAGTAGAAATGATTTTAAGATTGGAAAATTACAATAAAATTTTTTCAAAAAATTTAAAAAAATAGTAATAATCGTTATCCCACGATCCTTCTGGGCAAAAAATTTGTAGAATCGATAGAAGTTTTACACAAAAAAATTTAAAAAAATCGAGGAGTACAAACTTTTTCAAAAATGAGATTTAAATTTTAAAACTTAAAAATCGCATACTAGAGCGCTTTTAAGAATTTTTTGGGATTTTTTTTTTTAAAAGTACGTAAAAAAATAAAAATTTTGAAAAAAAAAATTGAAATTTGGAAATATATAAAGAAAATAAATAAAGAAACAAACTACCAATTTTTAAAAATTCGATATCTTTTGAACGGGTCATCAAAAAAATCTGAAAATTTACCACGAAGGAGATTTCGAAGGGTAATAAAAACTGTAAACAAATTGGAAAAAACTATAAAAAAATTGTTTCAAAGTGTCCAATTTGACATGGAATGCCCCATATATACTTTATGGGGTCCTAGACCAATATTTTGAGGTGTTACAAACGGAAGGACAAAATTATATATATCTACCCTCTATCACTAGAGTGAAGGGTATATAAATTTTGAAATAATTTTTGATTGAAAAATATCTTTGATAAAAAAAAAATTTTGATGAAATAAATTTTTTTTCGTGAAAATTTTTTTCACCAGCTGGTGAAAAAATATTTATTCACCAGTAGGTGAATTATTATCCAAGTTATAAATACAAGTTACTACCCAGCAGAAATTTTGAACTGAAGGTATTATTGAGAAAAAAAAATCAGACATATTTTTCTCATACATTACACGGTAATGCATTAGGTAACATATTAAAGTATCTAAGGTTTTTTCTGGGTAGACTTCCCAAATATAAAAGAAAACTCTTAAAATCACACGGTAAATTGATGAAATTAAGCAAAACTAAACAAAGAAATTAACCACAAATTAATATACTTACGTATTTGAAATGATTTTCAAAACAAATTAAAATATGTATTTAAATACAAACAAGTAGTAGGTACAAATAATAAATAAATGAAATAACAAAAACATTAAATTAATTACTTTCTGGAAAGGAAGAAATATACTAAAAATTTAATGAATGAGCGAATATCAATAAAACTATCACGTAATTACCAGACAAAATTTTAATGGACGTAAATTTGTTTTCGTTATTTTTTTTTGTGTTTTTTATGGATCGTGAAATAAATACGGCAATAAATTTAATATCTTCCATCCATACATTTTTTAGTGGTTACTTAAGGAACAATAAAAATTGTAATTTCTTTTAGGATTTAAAAAACCATAAAATCAATTTAAGTTGTCAATCAATATGAAGAATTTCAAATTAGTTGCAAGTTGCAAGATTTTAAATACTTTAAATAATTGCTTTCGTATGGAATGTCTTTCATTTGAAATTGTTGGAAGTTCAAATTAAAATTATTTATGCAACTTTCAATCAGTTTCTTTATTCAAATATAAACAAAAAAATATGTATTAACCTAAAAATAAACAATAAATGTACGTGAGAATTTTTATCAAAAATTCATTTGGTGTTTCACATGATTTATTCGCTTATATCGGTGATAAAAAATTAACACAAATTTTATTTCTGAGAAAAAAAAAATAATAAACATTGTTTTAATTTTGACACGTTTGTTTTTTTTTTTTTTTTAAATAATTTTATTTATTTTTATACATACATGTGCATTAAAATTTTTTTTATTAAAAAAATCATTTAATGAAGATAATTAAAAGTGGTGGGTTTTCTTTAGCCTTTTGAACCCAATAGGTATCCCAATCCCAGGCTATGATATTTGACGTTCACCAGCTTTCAGGGAAAGTTTTACTCCACTAGGACTTATGTGGTTCAAATTTGAGGTCAACAAATTTGAGAAAATCATAGTTTTTGGATTTTTAAAAAACTAATTAAATTTTTACATAATATTAATTATAATATTACTGAGACCAACTCGATTAAGTTTTGGATTTTTGAAAATTAAAAAACAAAACAAAAAATATATCTCTATATACATATATTTAAGTGCGCTTGCGCTGTACACTAATATAAAAAATCGGTTAAATGTTTTTCGAGTTGTCGCCGTTTGAAATTTGCAAAAAATGGCTGTTTTTTCTATGTTCAAGAAATTAAAAAAAAAATCTCAAAATTTATTTTCCTTAGCCGTTTTATTGAGCTTGAGACAAACTTTCATTTAAAATTAATTTGAGCCAAATCTGATAATTT
The DNA here is from genome assembly GCA_963921195.1 of Pegoplata infirma. Classification (NCBI taxonomy): domain Eukaryota; kingdom Metazoa; phylum Arthropoda; class Insecta; order Diptera; family Anthomyiidae; genus Pegoplata; species Pegoplata infirma. The sequence continues at coordinate 53,709,771 of OY992539.1, forward strand.
TAACCCGTGGGATTCTTCGGTCAAAGTTTTCGTTTTTAATAAATTTTCACCAAAAATTTCAAACAAATATCATTGATTATGGAATGTTAAGTAGAATTGGTTGCAGGGGAATATGATGCATTTTGGAACCGATTATTTGTTTAAATGAAAGTTAGTATTAAATAATCAGTGGAAAACATTTTAAGATTTTGTTTTAAAAATTTCTTGAACGTAGGAAAAAACCGCCATTTTTAGAAATTTGTTGACCAATTTCAAATGGCGATATTTCGAAAACCGTTCGATTTGAGAAATTTTTTGATATTCAGCATGCCAAAATCAATAAAAATAACGTAACGCAAGATAATTGTTTTATTTTTTCATTTTTAAAAATCCAAAATACTAGTGGAAATTTTCAAAAACTTTGATCGAGAGCGCCACGGGACAAAAATAAAAAGACTAGTCAGATATTTTTGAAATTTGGTACGCTAGCATGAAATACTACCCAGCAAAACTTAGATTACCAAATAAGGTATAAAATAAGGTATAGGATCTCTTATTTTATACATTGCAGCATTGATGATTTTAACTGGCGATGAGACTCAAAGTAATGCATCCACATTATCACAAAGAATACCAGTAAGGTATAAAATAAGTCATAAATTTATAACGAAGAATACGAGTAAGGTGTAAAATATATGATATTTTATAGGTTACGAGAAATGAAATAATATAGCATACCAGAAGATAATATATAAGGTGTTACGAGTAGTGAAAAAGTAATTTTATATTAAATTTACTCACGTGATTGTAAGTGAGTGTAAGTAGATAAAATATGCTCGTGAGGGTGTGTCGTTAGAAATTTCCTATCGTGAGCCCATCTCTAGTTTAAACTTATGCATTTTTTTATAAAATAATTATTTGTTATGTTATTGTAATGCATTATGCATCCAATTATAAATAATGCATTATTTCAAACTTTCAAATAATACATAATGTAACCAAATATAAGCCATCCATGATTTAATGTTTAGAAATAATTAATCAGGGTATTCACTTCAGAATTTTTTGACCCTTGCAACAGTGCAATATTGCAACATTTTAAAAAAAAAAAATTTTTAGTAAAAATTTTATTTTTCTATTACCTTTTATATGATGCGTAGTTGCAAGAAAAGATTTGCAATTTATTTTGATATAAATACAATTGCTTTTATTCACAAAGAAACAAGCAAAAAAAATTGCAATTTTGACATTGCGCAATTTTGCAAGACTAAAATTTCTGACGTGAATTCCATTAATCTATATAAATAAAAATCAATTGTCGTTCGTTGGTAACGGCATCAGTTGAGAACGGCTGGACCGATTTGGACAATTTTTTTTTTGAAATGTGCGTCATAGTCCAACTTAGGTTTTTACGTTAAGAAAAATTGGCCACGCCCACTTTTACGCCCACTTTTTTTGATTTTTCTAAAATCGGAAATGGCTGCACCGATGTGGATATTTTTTTATTTAAATGTTCGTAGTAACCCAATTTAAGTTTTTACTGAAAGAAAAATTGACCACGCCCACTTTTACGCCCACTTTTTCAATTTATCTAAAATCTTACTAAAGTTTTTTAAATGAATTTTCATTATATTCCAACTTTGGTTTTAACGAAAAAAGAAATTTACTACGCCCAATTTGGCTAATTTTTGCTGAAAATTATTGTCATAATGCAACTAAGGTTCGAAAGAACTGTAACGGCAAACCCGATTTGAAAGACAAATTGTCCACGCCTACTTTTACGATCACTTTTCCCGATATATATATATTAAATCATGGAATGTCTGGATCAATTTGTCTAATTTTGTTTTCAATGTTCGTCATAGTCCAACTAAGGTTTTTCTGAAAGAAAAATTTTCCATTTCTACGCCCACTTTTGAATGGATGGACCGAGTTGGTTAAATTCAAATAACGTTTTTATGGTAAGAAAAGTGAAACCCATTTTTTTTTTCAAATGTAGTTCATTGGTAATGGCATTATTTGAGAACTGACCGATTTGGATAATGTTTTTTTTTAAATGTTTGTCTTACTTTTTTTTAATGTTCGTCTTAGGTTTTTTCGGAAAACAAATTAATCACGCCCACTTTTACGCCATATTTTGTAAACTTCGATTTGACTAAACTTTTTTTTTTAATGTTCGTCACAGTCCAACTTAGGTTTAAACGGAAATACAAATTTTTCACGCAAACTTTTATTTCTATACATCTCAAATAGTAGAACGGCAGGGCCGATTTGGCTATTAGTAGAATTTGTTGACGTTCGCGATAGTACAACTAAGGTTTTTACGAAAATAAAAATTGTACACTCCCACTTTTTTCAATACATCGACTGGCCTGATTTGGGAAATTTTTTCCTCAATGATCATTATAGGCCAATTAATGATTTTACGAAAAAGAATTATTGTCCTCCCCCACTTCAAAGCCCACTTTTTTTAATATCCTTTTATTTTCCAACACTTGCGAACGCCTGGACCGATTTGGCTAATTTTTTTGTTTTAAATGTTCGTAATAGTCCATATAATTGTTCGGAAAGAAAAATTGTCCTCGCACACTTTTTTTCGCTATATCTAAAACTTATTTTTACTCCGATTCGATCTATTAAAAAAAATAATTCTTTATAGATTCCGCTTAAACTTGGTACAAATGATTTTAAATCTTTGGGGATTGTTAACATACATATGTACAAGTTTAACTTACCACACAAATTTTAACGCCCATTTTTGTCAAAATATGTCGTCTACTAATGACCGGACCGATTTTTTTATGATAATTATAGTTCTAATTAGGTTTTTAAGGAAATATAAATGAGAAAAGTGTACTGGAAAAATGAAAAAATCGGGAAAAACTACAAAAGGTTTGTTTGAACTAATGCCAATAGCTCACGGTGAAAACAAAGGATATGCGTAACTAATTTTTGCGTTGTTCTTAATGGTACAAAAGAAATTTTAAATTTGTACAGTTCGCAAAGTCGAAGACATGGTAATATTTTTTTAGTTTCTAAAATATAATTTGAAGATGAATTTTTGCCATATCGGGTCTTAAAAACCACGCCCACAAATTTTTCTAAGCCAAGAAATTCATTACAAATTGTGGAGGGCTATATATTTAAAGCGAGACGAAATATAACACTGATCTTATATTTGGGCCAGCAACGCGAACCGGGCCAGCTAGTATGAAATACATTTTTTCCAATAATCATGCATTACGTAGCAAATTATTAGCAATGCATTATTTTTCACTTGAAAATAATACGTTGTGGAACAAATGTTTGGTAAGACATCCTAAAATAATGCCACAAATAAGGTATATACATTACCTGGTAATGTGTTATATAATCACTACCCATTACCAAAGTTTTGCTGGGAACATTTTTCTAGAAAAAATTAAGCTATATTAATTTGTCATTCCATGTAAAACGCATTGAAATATCGGTCGAGGACCCCATTATGTTTATATACAGTCTGACTCGGTTATAAAGAACACGGTTATAACGAACACGGTTATATTGAACACGGTTATAACGAACTCGGTTATAACGAATTCTCGGTTATAACATTTTCACACAAAATACTTCTTTTATAACTAACTCGGTTATAGCGAATCCTCGGTTAAAATAAACTGCTTATTATGGTCCCGCGAATACAATTTCATGTGTATTAACCTGTGTATTAACTCCTATAAATATATTTTAATGTGCGGCAATCATGTTTATCAAACTCACAAAAAGTTGGAAATTTGTAATGTTTTCTTCGCAAAAATGAGGTTAATTAACAAAAAAAAAAACATCAATGAAAAAAATTTAAAAATTTTTTTGGAAATAAAATTTGCCTATTACGAACTATTTTTACTGGTCCCTCGGAGTTCATTATAACGGGGTTTGACTGTATTTAGAACAGAAAATTTTGCTGGGATGGTATGATTTGGATCAAATTAAGTTTAAGTGAAAGTTTGTTTCAAGTTCCATTAAGTAATTAGTGAAAAAAATTTTAAGATTTTGTTTTAAAAATTTATTGAACGTAGGAAAAACCGACATTTTTAGAAATTTTTTGATCAATTTCAAATGGCTATGTCTCGAAAACCTCTCGATTTGAGAAATTTTTTGATATTCTTATTCAGCATGCCAAAATTAATAAAAATAATGTATCGCAACATAATTGTTTTATTTTTTCATTTTTCAAAATCCCAAATATTAGTGGACATTTTCAAAAACTCTGATCGAAGGGCGCCACGGGTTAAAATGATCAGGTTAGGCTCAAATTAAGTTTTAATAAAAGACTTTCTCAAGCTCTATGAAAGGGACAAGGAAATGAAAATCAACGACAAAAAAATGTAATTTTCCATTTTCCTAACCTAAGGGATCTCCCAAAATGACATTTTTTATCAATTTTCCTGCCACCGCTCTAACTGTCCCAAGGGAACCCCAAGAGGACTCAAATGTATGACCGACCCCCATTTTTTTTTTAACCCCAACATTTTCTCAGAACATACCTACGGCCTATCTCAACTCCCTAAGTAGGCTTCCATACAAATAACAGTTGGAGGCTCCAACTTGGAGCAAATTTTATAAAAATTTAATTTTGAATGGAAGCCTACTTAGGGAGGGGAGATAGGGCGTAGGTATGTTTTAAGAAAATGTTATAGGGTAAAAATAAATGGGACTCGGTCTCACTAATGACCCCTCTCGGATGCACCATTGGATCGGTAGAAGCTGATTCAATAAAACAAATTTATAAAAAAAAAAAAATTGTATGGGGACCGCCTTATAAATTAGAGATAGAGGGTAGGTGTGTTAAAAAAAAATGTTTGGACTAAAAAAATATTGTGGGTCGGTCATACATTTTGTTGCTCTAAGGGCACTATTAGTAGGGTGACCATTTTTTTCTGAACTCAAATCAGTACGCCCAAGCTTTTACGTTTATTTTTGTGAAATACCTCTCTAAAAACTCTTTTCTATGGCATAACACTGATAATTTTTTCAACACTCAAAAAAATTCTGTTTAACTAGCAAACTTGGGGCAATTAGTATTTTAGTAAAAACAACTGTTTGAAAAGAGCTGTTTAAAAACAAAGGTTTAAAAACAACTGCCTTAAACTGTTGTCGTTATTTTGCAAAAAATTTAACTGACTTCAAACAACTTCATTTGAATGTTGATCGTTAATCAGTGCAGAAATTATAACAAACAAAAACCCACAGGTTTTGAGTTTAAGAAAATACCTTAAATTCTGAGGACTTTTTCGCATAAGTTTTGATAACTCTGTCTTTTGTAAAATCACATGTTTTTTAAATAGCGGCTGATGTTCTGAGTGATTTGTCCAATAAATTCTTAAGACATTACCTCATCGAACAGCTCAGAATCATTTGAGCTGTTGCAGTTACATTATATGTCTAAAAATATAAAAAATCCATCATCCCGTGAACTTTTCGTTTAGAAAACCTCAAAGATTATGGGCGTCTTTTCATAAAAACCTTTTCATATTTATAGGATCAAAATAACCTCATGCTCAGATACATTTTTGCGTTAATGAACCTCTTGATTCACGAACTCTAAACTTTTTAGACTTGATTTAACTCAAATTATCTCTTTGTCATAAGTTATAAAAAACTACTCCGATGACTTATTTTATGGAAATTCAAATTTTTTATAAAATTTTAGAAGAAAATTATTTTTTATGTTAAAATGTTCAAAAATCAGTACAATCAGTACATATTTCAAAAAATCAGTACAAATTAGTACAACGTCTTTTGATCAGTACACGTGATCAAAAATCAGTACATGTACTGATCAAATCAGTACGTATGGTCAGCCTAACTATTAGGACAGTTAGAGCGGTTGGAGCAAATTTATAAAAATGTCGTTTTGTGTGGGAGCCCCCTTAGAAATTGGAGATAGGGTATTAGTTTGTTCCAAAGAAATGTTAAGACGTAAAAATTAATGGGGGTCTGTCTTATAAATGACCCCTCTATGACGCACCATTGGAGCAGTAGAAATGATTTTAAGATTGGAAAATTACAATAATTTTTTTTCAAAAAATTTAAAAAAATAGTAATAATCGTTATCCCACGATCCTCCTGGGCAAAAAATTGGTAGAATCGATAGAAGTTTTACACAAAAAAATTTCAAAAAAATCGAAGAGTACAAACATTTTCAAAAATGAGATTTAAATTTTAAAACTCAAAGTGTCCGATTTGACATGGAATGCCCCATATATTATTAATCAGTGCTCGATTCTAAGACATTCTAGTGATGTCCGTCCTTCTGTCCGTCCGTCTGTCTGTCTGTAGAGGACACGAGAACAGACCAAAATAAAAGAGCTAGACTTCCGAAGTTTTCTTCGAAGTCTTCTGTTCATTTCCAAATTGAACCATTGGAAAAAAAGTGAGCACTTTTAGAACTAAACCAACCTCAGATGGTGTCCCCTAAACGTTTCCCAACAACCCCCCCCCCCCCTCCACCCCCAAAAAACTCACCTGGATATTTTTTGTACATTTTGATGGGTATAAAATATTTGGCACCAATTTAACACTCTCACTTGTTTTAATATTTTTTTAATAGTATTAAAAAATCCAAAACTTTGATCACCGGGCACCACGAGTCAATTTAATTCGATTGGCCTCAAATTTTTACCGCATAGCTGTTAGGTCTAGTAGAATAAAAATTTACCCGGACACTTAGGAAAAGAAAAGTTGAAGAAAAAATGTCACTCTAATGTGGTATTCCATTCCAAATCGGACACTTAGATTTTTATTTTTTTTAGATTTTCCCAATTTTTTTTTGTTTCTTTGTTTGTTTCTTTACACAGAAAAAAATAAAAAAATAATTGAGTAAATTTTTAATACTATTGAGTAAAAAATTACTCAATTTTGCACCAGTAAACGATTTAATAGTATTGAGCAAATTTTTAATAAAAATTTATGAAATGTTTAAAAAAAATTGACTAAATTTTTAATTGACACAATTAAAAATTTACTTTAAAAAAGTTTTAAATCTTTTTACAAAAAAAATTGTTTTTTCAAACTTTACCAAACATATTTATGTCTCAAAAACATAGGAAAATTTTATAAAGACGATTACAAACTTTCATATACATACACAAAAACTATAAACTAAACGAGAATTCAAAAACTATGAGAGTTTAAAAAAAATAAAAAAAAAAACTATTAAATTTTTATTAAATTATTTACTTTAATTGTTTTTAAAATTTTTAAGTACATTTTTAATTGCGTCAATTAAAAAATTACTCAATTTTTGTTTTTAAATTTAAACAAATGATTACTCAAATTTGTTTCCTCCATATTTTTTTCTGTGTACACAAACTTCTTTTACCCATAACTTCTTAAAAAATGGTACAAACTTCCAATTTTTAATTTTTTGTTTTTTTTATGTAATTTAAAAAAATATATTTTTAAATAAACGTTAAGTTAAACATACAAAAAAATTGCATTCTTATCCATAACAATGACATTGTATTTAAAAAATGTCAGTAATCATATAAATAAAAACAAATATTAAGGTTTTTTTTATAGTTTTTCTTATCGTTAAAATTATTTTGTAAAAATTATATGGCTTGTAAGAAGTCTTTATGGACTTATGAACATACAGACATTAATTTCAAATATAAATCTATTGAATAATAATAAAGCTGACACAAAACAGCGGAAATTTTCTTTTATTTAGCTGCACAGTGGGTGATTTTAACATATTTTGAAAACCAAATCAGTTTTGTGGTTAATAATTTTGTTGTTAAACTGAAGTTGTCCAAAATTTTCGAATGTTCTATTTTAAAAGCTTTCAAACGTCAAAGTTTACGTCAGTCTAAACGCGGTACTGTCGTTTTTTTTTTAATTTATACCTCCCGTTTTTTTTTTCTATATTGTCTAGATATTAGTTTATCATTATAAATTATATATATATTTTTTTAATGTTTTTTAGTCTTTCGTGTGTAATCATATAATCAATATTATTTATGGTTTATTTTTATAAAAAAAAAATGTTTAGTTCCCGAGTAAAAAAAATGATATGACACAATATTTAATTTAATATGGGTCCGTGTCTATTTTGATATAATCTTATACGAAAAATGGTTTCATAAGATTTGATCGAATATTATCTAATAATATCAGTGTATATAACTTTATATCGACTTTGATACGAGTTTTGGTCTAATCCAATGATATAAAATAATATCCAATTATATTAAAATTAATACTATTTTATAAATCGACTGTTTTTTATTATTTTTTAATAAAAAGTTGAAAAATTAAAATAATAAAAATAAGTTGTTCTTGAAAAAAACTTGGAGTCATGTTAAATTTTATATAAAACACTTAGAAAATATTTTCCAAAAAATTTGTCCTTGGAAAAACTTAGAAAAATTTTAAAAAATGGAGTCATATAAAATTTTATATAAAACACTTAGAAAATATTTGCGATAAAAAAATGTTCCTTGAAAAAAACTTAGAAAATATTTAAAAGATGGAGTCATATAAAATTTTATATAAAACACTTAGAAAATATTCGTGATAAAAAAGTGGTGCTTGGAAAAAACTTAAAAAAATTAAAAAAATATAAAGTCATATGAAATTTTATATAAAACACTTTGAAAATATTTCCGATAAAAATATGTTCTTGGAAAAAACTTAAAAAAATTAAAAAATAATGGAGGCTTATAAAATTTTATAAAAAACGCTTAGAAATTTGGAATGACGCATGGGACCAGATGTCACAACATATAGTTATGTATGGCGATATCTTAAAAAAATCGCACATCAAAATTTATTACATAACTTTATCTCGCAAGATATAGTGTCACACATGATCATATATGAAATAATATGACTATATACAAGTATATAAGATCATATTAAATTATTTTTACTCGGGTTTTTGTTTATTTTTATAAACAAATTGTTGTGTATATTATGGCGTCTTTTTTTTTTGTTTTGTTTATTTTTTTCCACATATTTTCTGTGTCAAATGCGTTCATTAACATTTTCCGAAAATACACCGCGGAAAAATAAAAATATTTTTTATTTTGTATTTTTTTTTTCTGATAAAGACATCATAAAATACTTAACTGAAAAACACTCCCATTCGCCAGTGGTAAATTGTATTTTAGTTGTCTAATATTTTTACTTGATTTGTGTAATTTTAGAATTGAATGCAACTAAAAAATATAGATATCAGAACTTTATTTTTCATTTTTTATAAATTATACTTTTAAAATTTTAAATAATGTTAATTTTTCTTATTTCCATTTAGTTTGAACAGTAGGAGTTTTTTTTAACATAAACATGAATTGATAAAAACTTGGCAGCCAGTAATATTTTTTATCTTTAACAAAATCTTAATGATTTAATTAATTATGTATTTAATTACAATTATACAGTATTTTTTTTTTAAATTTTTTGTTAATTTGCACATATTTTAGGTAATTGCCATTTAAACCGGTCTTTGTGGTTTTAAATTTTGTTTTTATCTTAGAAAAGGAAATTATTTTAAATGTTTAAAATATTTCTTTGGACAGTAATAAAAATTTAAAACAGAGTTAGACTGCTGAAGTTTGGACTTAAGCTGGCTAAGACCGTAAATGGTGAAAATCGGAGCAAAGGGAATAAAGCTACGCCTTGAAGAACTAAAGAGCCTTCGAAAATCCCTACATTTTGCTTCATTTTTTGATTTTCCTAAGAATATTTTTTATTTTATAGGGTGTTTTTTTTAGTGTTACCGAACTTCAAATTAAAATAAAGTAAGGAAAAATATTTTTAATATCAATCAAACTGACTTTGTTGGATAGACAATTTTATGACATTAATGTTTAAAAATGATTTGGAGCCATATCGACACCAAAAATGGCTCGTACATGGAGTAATCTGAACCTCCATTTTCACACAATTTTCACAAAATTTTAGGCCGTTTTTCGAATTTCTCCAATAACTCGTCGAAGGTTTATTTCCAGGTGTTTAATTGTCTCTAATTTATCGGAAAAGAAAAGTTACTTTACATAGCCCCACAGAAAATAATCCAATGGGGTTAAATCAAACGATATTGGTAACCAATTAATAGGATCTTTGAATAAAATTTAAGTTCGACGAAAATAAGCATTTTTTTTGATAAAAAATTTCTACAATTAGGAAGCGTTGCTCTTATGTAAGTCTTTGCATGATAAAATGTCAAACCATACTTAACAAAACACAACTATCAGCAGTTAGATCGGTTGTCAAATAAAGCAGTATTACCAATTCAAAGTTGTGAACCTCTAAAAAAAACACCCTATACTAGGCCTAAAAGTTATGTGCTACAAATTTCAGACCAATGGGCCTGAAACATTTTTATTAATTTTGATGCGATGAACACGAATGTCAAAAAAAAATGTAAAATCGTTTAAACGGTTCTCGAGATATCGCTATTTGGAAAAATTGCGGATTTTCCTACTTTTAAGAAATTATTAAAAAAAACAAGTAAGAGTGTTAAAGTCGGCTGTTCCGAATCTTTTATACACTGAAAAAAATAACCTTCCTGATATTAATAAAACGGATTCATTATTTTCTTTTCATTACTTAAATGAAGGAATTCATAAGCTGATTGAAATTTCATGCATATAATGAACAAATTTTATGAAACTTGTTTCATTAGATTTCATAATTTCATTAAAAAATATCATAAGATTTTTTAGAACTAAATACAACTCTGCGTTGCGAATAAGAGAAAGAAAACAGAACAAAAACATACGACGCTTTATTACGCCACGTGTGTTTAGTCTAATTGTAATTTTTACATGTGTGTTAACTTTTTTCTAATAAAATAAAATAATTTTATATTTTTTTGCTTTGTTATTGAAACTTGTGTGTGTGTTATGCTGGTTATATCTAATTGAAATTACAAGTGAAAAGTTCCGTATAAGTGTTTCTATTGATTGTTTCTTATAAAATATAATATAATTTGCAACAGAAAAATAGTTTATTAAGTCATTAAAATTTTGTCATGAAATGTAGGGTAATTTGTGTTGTTCCATTGCTACGTTGTTGCTACGTTTTGGCAGCACGTGTTTTTAAAGTTATCGCGTTTTTGTCTTTTATAGTTTACCTTATATGGCAATTCAGACCAATTTAAGTTTGGAGTAAAATTTTGTTGTGTGTAAAAACTAAGTAAAAACCATAAAAAGTGTGCAATTAAGGGTAATGTCACAGACTCAATTCCGTTCGGAAGTGGAATAAGTGGTTCACTCGTAAAAGCAAAGCAAATACTTTTTTTTCGGAATGAAACCACTTTTATCAATTCAATTCCACTTTGATTTTTGAAAGTGATTTCATTCCAAAAAAAAAATTGTTTTTCGTTTTACGAGTAAAAACTTTTTTTCAAATCCGATCGGAATTGAGTCTGTGGCATGCCCCTAAATAAAATTTCAGTGACGGTTACATGTGACTTACCAAAATTGTTATTAATGCAAATTTCCGCTTATGGGTGTATGATACGTGCTGTTTTTAGGTAACTTGTTCCTAACTTGATTAGGGGCTTTCTATGGAAATTTTGATAACTTTAACCAACATGAATTTATCGTAATTCTCATAGCAAAACCTTAATAAAGTTAGCAACTAGTTACTTGTAAAAAGCAATTATCATACGCTCATTACCAACTACTATTCCACATTTAATCAATGGATATTTTCATACATTTTATGAAAAACTTCATAAAACGTTTCAAACAATTTCTACGAATATTTTCATTATTTATATGCAAGTTTTCATTGAAAGGAACTTTAATGACACCAGTTTCATTAATCAAATGAAACCTGTCTTCGGTTGAAAACGTGAGTCATTTTTCATTAAGGTTAAGTCAATTTTCATTAATTTCACGAAGTTATTTTTTTCAGTGTACCCTCCAACATGCAAAAAATAAAAAATGGGGTGTTTTTTTTTTGGGGGGGGGGGGGGGGTCAAATTTGTTCTGAACTACGTGTTTAAAAATTCATTTTTATGATTTTTGCACTACCGAAATACAAATCTATCATTATATAAAAAAAAAAAAAATTATTCCACGAGCTTTTCTCAAGCTCACATTCGGTTCCCCCGAATGTGAGCTTGAGAAAAGCTTTACTTTAAAATCAATTTGACCCAAATCACATAATTTTAACCCGTGGCGCCCTTTGATCAAAATTTGGGTTTTTAAGAAAATGTTTTATTAATAAAACACAACATAATTATTTTTCATCAATATTTTTTTTAATCAATATTTTTTTTTATCAATATTTTTTTCATTAATATTTTTTTTATGAATATTTTTTGTCATCAATATTTTTTGTCATCAATATTTTTTTATCAATATGTTTTTCATCAATATTTTTTTTTTCATCAATATTTTTTAATCAATATTTTTTTTTTCATCAATATTTTGTTTTCATCATTATTTTTTTTTTATCAATATTTTTCTTTCATCAATATTTTTATTATAAATGTCTTTTTCATAATAATTCACCTCGTGGTGAATAAAACATAACATAATTATTTTACATCAATATTTTTTTTAATCAATATTTTTTTTAATCAATATCTTTTTATCAATATTTTTTTTCATCAATATTTTTTTTCATTAATATTTTTTTCATCAATTTTTTTTTTCATCAATATTTTTTTTTCATCAATGTCTTTTTCATTTTGTTTAACCAATAATTTTTTTTTGTTTTTATCAAAAAATTTTTTTATCAAAATTTTTTTTCCATCAAATATTTTTTATACCCTCCAACTACAGTATGGGGGTATACTCACTTTGTCATTCCGTGTGTCTGTCCGTCTGTCCGTCTGTAGTTAACACGATGCAGTCTAAAATAAAAGAGCTAGACTCCCGACATTTGGCACGAATATGTCTTATGTTCATAGGCAGGTTAAGTTCGTAAATGAGCAAAATCGGACCAGGGGGAAAAAAGTTCTCCCTTGAAGAACTAAACCAACCTCTGAAAAATACCATATTTTTACATGATTTTTTGTGTTTTTGTTTAACAAATGCAACATTTTTATGCCACAAAAAGTTCAAAGTCCTGCATTTGGACCCAGAGAATTATAAAATGTCTGCCCGCCCCCCCCTTTTATGGGCGTGGAATAAAACAATTTTTTTAAAATAATGATAATCTTGTATTTCTTTAGTGCAAAAAGCATAAGAATGAATTTTTAAACACAAATTCGATGGAAAATTTGCCCCCCCTCAATTACTACAAGCAAAGTCCGTCCGTCTGTCAGTAGATGGCACGATGCAGTCCAAAATAAAAGAGCTAGCCTCCTGCAATTTGGCATGAATATGTCTTATGGTCCTAGGCAGGTTAAGTTCTTAAATGGGCAAAATCGGCCATGGGGAAAAAAGTTCCCCCTTGAAGAACTAAACCAACCTCTGAAAAAATACACTTTTTTTACATGTTTTTTTGTATTTATGTTCAATAAATGAAACATTTGGTATATTTATCGGAATGGGAAGGTGCTCTTAACGCCCCCCCCCCCCCCTAAAAAAAAGCAAACGCCCCTGACAATTTTTTTTTTTTTCATTTTGGTGCGTATAAAAGATTCGGCACGGCCGAATTTAACGCTCTCACTTGTTTTTCTTGGTTTTAGTTCATAATTTTCCCAAAAATAAGTAAAACAAAGTTAATTAATTTTAAGCCAATTTTAACTAGAAAATGGGAAAAATTATATTACACTTTAGTTCATTCACATTTTAAAGATGGATTGGTTCTAGACCCTGGACCCATGGGTTCGGACCCCATGGATCCAGCCCCTTGTTAACTCAAGACCACGATCCTTTAAGGGTCCCCATAGATTTTGACCCAAAATTTGTGTCCGTTTCGCTCTAACTTGCTTAGTTTTTGAGATACGGTAATAAGGGGTCTGATAGGGTCTTGAGAATCTTAAAAACTGGATAACTCAAAAACTATTCATCGGAGGGCTTACGGGTAATTGCGGAAGTGTTCTATGAGTCAAGAGATACAAAAATGCCGTTGAACCTTTTCTCGTGTTGGCAGTATTTACCAAGATATGTGCATATAAAAAATCTCGGGAATTTCAAATTTTAGATCTAAAATTAGGGTCTTGAAACCCCGACAGATATGCAGAGCTAAGCTATTTCACATTTTTCTTTGTAGTCTTTCTTTTGAAAATTTCGTCCGTTTCGCTCTATCTCGCTTAGTTTTCTAAATATCGCCATTTTGAATTTTTAACTATATTCTAAGAAGTACACTTCCTCAATTCAAAGAAGAGAAATACGATGATGCTTTTTTTAGTAAATTTTAACTAAACTTCAACTAAATTGTTTTTTAAGAAATATGTATGTCTTAAAAATAAAGATACGTTTCTTAGATTTGTGGAAAATTTCTTTGGCAGTAAGAATTTTTTTCCTAATACTTAAAAATTCCATTTAAAGAAAACTATGAACTACTTATAAGTAAATGAACTAAACTTTTTTCCTCATAGTTAAGAAAATTTCTCATTTTTTAGTTAAATTTTACTAAATTTTAGGAAAATTCATGAAAAATTTTCAAATACATTTTTTCCTTAATTTTAGTTGCAGTGTGAAAAGGTTTTATTTATTAAACAATAATACAAAAATATAAGTGAAAGTATTAAAAAAAAAATTACATCACTCAAGAAATACAGTTTTATTATCATTTTAATAATTCCTTAGTCCCAAACCGGTTCACTACTGAATCGGTTTGGATTTTGGGACATGTCCAATGACATGTAATACGATTATTCTTTTTTTTTTAAACATATTAATATTAAGCTAATTGGGTACCGAATGGTTTTTAAACAATTACAAACATATTTTATTACACAAAACTTTTGTCGCGAAAATTGTATTTCAGCAAATAAATCTCCTAAACAAATTCTTACTCTATATTTTTTACTTGTGATCTCAAATTTACTATTTCTAAATTTGTATTTCTTTAGTTTGAAAACTCTTAAATGACATTTAGTAATTTAAACTTTACAAATAAATATAATATTAACCATGTAATAAATAATATAAAGTTCGAATTACAATTTCTCTATCTTGTTTGTGAAGTGTAAATGTAAACAAATAAGAAACAAAAAAAATTATTAAAACCTCAAAACCCGTTTTAACTGGCATTGAGCCAATGCCCTAAATTTTAACCTACATAAATATGTAAGTAATAAATTAAAAAAAAAAAATAAATACGAACAAGTAAATATTTGCCAAGTCAATGTGCTTTTTGTTGTCTGTAGTTTTGTTTTTTAAGTTGTAATTTTAAACTAGAAAATTATTAAATAATAAACAATAACATTTATTTTTTTTAAACGTTAAGGTGGCTTTTACGTGGAGTATGAAATTTATGAACTGGAAATATTTACTTTTCAATTTCTTTAAATCAAATACTTAGTATCGGAAAACATTAGCAGAGTAATCGCCATAAAAAAAAAATTTCGACAATGGGAAATTCAGATATAAAAATGTTTCGTTTGATAAGCAAAAGTACAAAAAACTATAAAAAATATAGTTTTTTTTCAGAGGTTTTTTTAGTTCTTTTTCCCCCCTGATCCGATTATTCCCATGTTTGAACTTAACCAGCCCAATACGATAATAGATATTCGTGACAAACTTCAGGAGTCCAGCTCTTTTTTTTGGACTGTATCGTGTCTTCCAAAGACTGACAGGCGGACGGACGGACGGACAGACGGACATCGATTTATTTCGAGTTTTCTCAGGAACCGATCTATACGTGTTGTTATAGATGGTTTCTCATCGGATGAGTTTCAGCTTCAATCAGCTTTTTTATTTTGGACTGTATTGTGTCTTCCAAAGACGGACAGGCGGACGGACGAACGGACGGACAGACGGACATCAATTTATTTCGAGTTTTCTCAGGAACCGATCTATACGTGTTGTTATAGATGGTTTCTCATCGGATGAGTTTCAGCTTCAATCAGGGCAAGGTTCTGTTCTTTCTCCTACCCTTTTTCTTAACGACCTACTAAGTCAAACTTCAAATCCTATCTACTCTTTTGCAGATGACAGCAACATTTGTCATTCATTTTCCTTCGATCGTAGGCCAAGCCTTGTTCAGGTTGAGGAAAAAAGGCGGATTATGAATGACCCACTTAATCAGGACCTGTCGACAATCTCTGAGTGGGGTCTTGCGAATAGGGTCAAGTTTAATGCACGCAAGACCCAATGTTGTATGTTGACCCACAGGAATGTGGAATCACCAGCGTCATCTGTACAAATGGGTGGTATAGATATCGAGGAATCGGACACTCTTGATGTTCTGGGCATGAAAATTCAGTGCGATGTCCGTTGGAATAAACACGTTTTTCAAGTGTCGAAAGAAGCATTCAAGTGTCTCGGTTTTTTAAACCGGTGTAAGAAGTACTTCACCTCATCCGATCTTCTAACTATTTATACCACCTACATCCGACCGAAGATGGAATACAACTCCTATATATGATCAGGGGCTTTTAAGTCTATTTTGAAGCTTTTGGATCGTGTGCAAAGGAGGGCGTTGATGCTTATCAATGACAATAGGGTATCCAACTCTATTGACTCACTGGAGCATCGTCAAAATGTGGGTTGTGTGACTCTGTTCTATCGATATTACCATGGAAAGTATTCCGCTGAGATAAGTGAACTTATCCCTAGAGCCCGAGTTTTTGTTCGCAACACTCGGTTGTCTAGTAGATCACATCCATTTGTTGTCGATTGTCCAGTTGATCGCACATCGCATTACAGAGAAGGTTCGTTTATCAGTCGTACTAGCCGTATGTGGAATAATCTTCCAGCAGAGGTCTTCCCAGCTTCTTTCAATGTAAATGAATTCATGTCAAATATCCACAAACACTACTCCCTCTTTCCTCCTCCTCACAACCTATTTTCCTGATATCAACACAATGCACTGCATTAGTAGAGGCATTCCCTGAGTGTTAGTTCAACGTAAAAAAAAAAAAATACTTTATTGGGTCCTAGACCGATATTTCGATGCGTTACACACAAGACAAATATACTGTGGTTAGAGGGTATAAAAATTATACTCTTATATTTGTTTTTAATAAAATCTTTCAGATTCGAGATTTGTCCGAATTTTTGAGAACTGTTTAGACCAAAGCTTCTCACTAACTTTTGCTTTGCGACCCCTTTTCAATATTTAAAATTTTTGGCGATCCCCTAACATAAAAAAAAACTAAAGTAATGGAAAAATTTAGAAACCAAATTCAGAAGCAGCATTTAAAGATTAATCGAAACCTCAATTTTCTCAAAAATTTTGGCAACTACAGCATTTTATATCGAAACTTACTATCTTCATCGATTTTTTATTTCCGAAAATAAAAAAAAAAAACACCAGTTAAACCTGATCAGAAATGAAGAAATGTTTACCAAGAAAGCATTTAAAGTCCAATTTGCAGTAATGGTAGTTCTTTTTTCAAAATTATGTACCAATGTTTGGTAGTGATTGAAATTTTATTCGATCACGATCCGTTATTCTGATCAAGATTTGGAATCAGCATTAAAAGTAAATCGAAAAAAGTGTTCAGATCCCAGACGCATCCGAAAATTTCACAAACAAAGGTCTTTAAAATACACAAGAATACGCTTTTGTTAACTTTGCCTTTAATTTTCTCAAAAACCTAACGTACTAAAAAAAATTTGGAACCCAGATTCGGAATCAGCATCGAAAAGTTAATAGAAAACGAACTGTCAGATCCCAGACTCAATCAAAATACTTCACAAATAAGTGTTGGGTATTCCGCGAAATAATCAACTGCACAGTGCTTACGGAGGGACCTCAAGTGATGGAAAATATTTTTTTCTTTAATAAAAGTATTTGTATTTTTTTTAAACACAGCCATAAAAATAATGTCCCGAGTAAAAATTTTTGTATGGAGCAATATATGTTCTTATATTATTCCAGATCTGTTGATAGATCCGAGATTTGAAAGATCAGCACTGATCCGAAAAATGGATCGCTAAGATTAGATCAGTTTTAACCGGACGGATACAATTTGATCCGAAAAGTGGGTTTATCTAATTAGATCAGTTTTAATCGGTGGGATACAATTTCATCAGAAAAATGGTTGGATCTTATTGGACCAAGACAAAAAAAAAAAAAATATTTTTTTAGCTGGATAAAAAAAGATAAAATTTCATACGAAAGAAAAAAAAAATATTACAAAAAACTTTAGATAAAATTTTATCCGAAAAAAAAAATCTATTTTTAGAACTATATATAATTTAATCCGAACAATAAAATCTATTTTTAGAACTGATAAAGTTTTATCCAAACAATTTTTTTCAATATTAAGATATAAATATATATAAATAAAATTTATTTAAAAAAAAAAAAAAAACTTCGAGCGGCGGGGGAATCGAACAGCTACCAACTGTTTTGTAATCGCAATCTCTACCCTCTGACCCAGCGGACGTTGTTAATAAATGACAACTTTAAAAGACTATGTTTTAAAAAAACTTAGAAAATTTTTGAAAATAGTTTATCATATATAATTATATCAAGTTTAACTTATATATAATTAAATCCAGTTTATCTTATCGGGTATATGATTGCATCAAATTATATTCGACTTGAATTTGAAAAAAATTTTAAAAAAGACTTAGAAAACTTTTGCTAAAATTTGTGATTTTTTTTTTTTTTTAGTTTATTTGCTGAGCTAATAGGGGGTTTAATACTGAGTTCAACAACATGATTTTCATCTTCCAATGCTCTTAATTTTCCAAGTTACAAAGCTTTAAAGTAAAAACGGTTTTTGGCTTATGAGCTTCACATTTTTCATCGGATCCAAATTTTCTTTCTGCCGTTGTATATTTAATAAAAATACCTTTAAAATGGTATAAAACATATATAAACTTTTTTACTCACCAACGGCCAAATAATGAGTTTTAAGTTTTTTTCGGAAGTTTTTTCAGACAAAAATAACTTTATCTGAAAATATTGCTAACACAAGTTCGAACCAAATACACTTTTAATTATTGGCAACAAATAAAGCTTTGATTTGAGCTTGATCTGAGGACTTTAGCTCTCTTAAAACCAGAGATATTGATGGTTAAACATTAAAGTTTTAAAATATTTTTTTCTTCGGATTAAATAATATATAATTATATCAAAATATAATTATTTTTGAAATATTTTTGTTAAAATTCAGGGATTTTATTTTTTTTTAAATTTGAAAAACGAAAACGCATTAAAAAATCATTTAGATTAAAAAAAAATTTAAAAAAAAATATTTTTTTTCTTGACTTAGTCGGGAATCGAACTCAGGGTCCTCAAGAATTATATATTATCATATATGATGCAATATAGAAAGTTATATTACTATATATAAATAATATTTATTTCTAAATATTATCATAAAAAATAAATTAATCAATATTTTTAAGTTTAGTAAAAAATTAAAGCTTCTAAAACATATTTTCTTTAAAAAAAAATTTAAAAAAACAACTTTTTTTCTTAGCTCAGCCGGGGATCGAACCCAGGGTCCCTAGGAACCATATATTAACTTATATGATGTAATATATAAAATTATATAACTATAAATAAATAACATTTATTTTTCGATTTTATCATAAAAATTCAATTATTCAATATTTTTAAGTTTAGGAAAAACAAAAAGCTTTAAAAACATATTTTCTTTTTTAAAAAATTAAAAAAAAAATATTTTTTTTCTGGGTTGAGCCGGGAATCGAACTCGGGGTCCCCAAGCATCATATATTATCTTATATGATCTTATATAAAGTTACACACAACTATTTAAGTTATATGCATTTTTTAAACATTTAACTTTTAAAATCCAATATGCATTTTTTTAAGTTTTAAAATACAATGGATTAAACAGATTTTTGTTCTATTTAAAAATTTATAGAATTTATATATATTTTTTTTGACTGATTTTAGGTGCTTTGGGAATCATATATAATTATACAAGCTCTCTTGTATACTTAAATAAAAATATATATGATGCAACATTAAAAAAAAATATTGTAATACTGTCATATAAAAGTATGCATAATTATATATCAAATATTGTGAAAGAAAAAAATATTTTTTACCTTATAAAATTGTATAACATTTTATATGGCGTTACATGTGCCACCATTTAAAATTATATATAGAGTTTAAAAAAAAATTGTATTTATATGGTACCTTACAAAACTATATACGGTATCTCATAAGCCATTTATAATTATATCTTTGATAATATTAAAAAAATAAATGTTTGATGCCATGTATAGTTTTATATAACTGTATATAGAGTTATATGTGCGACCATATATAATTATATTTGAAAATTTTTTTTTTCGTTTTTTAAGATGGAACCATATATAGTTTTAAATGGTTTCTTGTAGGTCATATATAATTTTAAATGGTTTCTTGTAAGTCATATATAATTATATATATAATGATATTGGATTTTTTTTAAATATGCTCGTATACGTTATTTGATATTAAGTCACATATAAATATGTATGCAATCAGATTAAGTTATATGTGTCACATATGATTATGTCTCCCACATGTATTTATATATTAATATGGTTATCATTAGATGTAATTTTATATAACTCCATTTAAAAAATTTGGAAAAACTCAATGCGAGATATAATTATGTACTTTGTTTGATATGAAAACATATTATTTCATATGGCTATATATACATACATCAAATAATGTAAAATTATATGTATTCATTTTTACTCGGGGTGTTTTAAATTTACTAAAATTTAAGGTTTTAACAAATTTGTTTGCGACCCCCCTGAAACTCTTTGGGTCGCGACCCACCGTTTGAGAACCATTGGTTTAGACACTAATCAGATCTAATTAGATCTCGAAATTGGAAATAAACCTCGTATCTAATTGACCTGATTGGATGCAATTGATATAATAAGATCTTTACAAATCAGACGTACACAGAAAAAATTTTCAGCTATAAAAATTCAATTACCCATAGTAATCAAAAAATAGAAATGGTTTCAATTACTTTAATGCTCAAATTTAGATTTTATTTTATTTTTCAAAGAAAAACAACAACAAAATAAATACCCACAATTTTTTTTTCTATATGTGTGACACTAACATCTATACAATAAATAGATGCTAATATCGTGAGAGGGTGTGAAGTGTTTCTTTTATTTGTTTTTCTTTTGCTTATTCGTTTTTAAATAACAATAAAGTTCGAAAACATTCAAGTACGGCGATAGCCTGGTGGTATAGTGTTGTGCTTACAATGCGTTGTAGCGTTGGTTCGATTCCCCGCAGATGCTTGTTTTTTTTTTAATAAAGCCTACCACAGTTTTTTTATATGTATATGTGTATCTGATTCTATAAATAGATTTACAGAGTTGTTAAAACGCTACTTGTTGCTTCAGATTCTATAAATAGATTCTTTTTTTACAGAGATGTTAAAACGAAACTTATTTTTGTATATTTTATTCATTTGTATAATATCAGTAAAGTTCGCTATTAATTTAAGACGGCTGTGGTCTGGTGGTTGTGTCTTGTGCTTTAGACTCCGGCGTCCTTGGTTCAAATCTCTCAACATTTTTGTGTAATTTTTTTTTAAATAAAAAAATATGAAACTAAAATTAAAAAGTAATCAAATACGGAAACACGAGTATTTGAAAACAATTCAAATACTCAGCTATTAATTTAGTAATTGGTCCAAGCATTTTCGTGCTCGGAGGAATTTCAAATACTAAAGTAATTGAATCAGTAGTTTTAGTAATTGAAATCAGTTTTCAATTCTTTCTGTGTAATCAATTGTTACATGGAACAAATGGAAATACATTTTAGACTTAACGTTTATATACACGCAAAAAAAAACTTGTTAAATAACAAGAACAACATGTAACTTTTATTTTTTGCTACCTCTTATTTGACAAGAATTTCTTGTAATTTTACAAGCTTTTTCGTAACTTTACTAAATTTTTTGGCTACCTCCTATTTTACGAGAATTCCTAGTAAAAATTACGATATTTTTGTAATTTTACAAGTTTTTTACCAATAAAATTGTAAATTTACAATTAAACTTACAAGGAATTCTCGTAATTTTACTAGATTTTTTCATTAAAATTTATAAACTGTCAAATATTGGTAAACTTTTTCTAGTAATTTGACAAGGTTTTTTTTTTGTGTGTATTGCTGTGCATCCAAATATAAGTGCCTCCTTAGCATATAAATATATAAACAAAAAATATTAATACGTACATTAAAGTATGTTTAGTTGTAACTAAGAAAGCTAATAAATTTTTATATTTAATATGGAAAAATTTTATTGCATATTGTAAATAAATATTGTATATTTATGAATGTACGAGTACTTAAATGCAAACATTAATGACTAACCTGACCAACCATCCCGCTTTTGGCAGGATTATCCCGCTTTTTGATGTCTCATCCCGCCTTGAACTCCGATCCCGCTTTTTAAACAAAAGTCCCGCTTTTTGGCTTTTGGAATAGCAAAGTACAATTTTTAGGCTATTTTAATAATATTTTGAGAAATATATTTTTGAGCATATTAACTATTTCTTACCGTATAAAGAAAATGTTAAGAAAAATTTTGTTTACTTAAAAAACTTGTTCACAAGAGAACCCTACTGGACTGATTTAAATCAAAAATAAATTAAAATTAAATTTTTACATACAATTTTTTCATTGTGATACTTCGAATATTCTGAAAAAAGCTTTCAATAAAAACTAATTAAACCTGGAAACATGTTTCCTTCACAAAATTTGTAGGATATAAGGAAATTTTAACTACAGAAAAACTCTTAGGCCGCTGTTCCAAAAAAAATTATTCACATAAAAAATGTGAAAATGAAAATTTCCGAATTTTTTTGGTGTTCTAGATTTTACATTCGAATTTCTTTTTTGTTTTGTTTCACATAAATAAAATTTGGTGAAAGTAAAACGAATGCACTTTTTTCCTTAAAATTTTTAAAATTTTAATAATTCGATTTCAACTTCGAATGAAAACGTGATCAAAAAAACACTAATCTTGATTTCACGTGATTCGGAAATTTTCATGTCAATTGAAAAGTTGTGAAAGACAGAACAGAGGCCTTAGATTCTAAAATATTATTCAAATAGATATAATAACCTTTTTCTGAGAAACGTACAGATTCTAAAACCCTTTTCTAAAAATAAATTCTTAAATTTTATAGCCCCGTGAAAAAATTGATTAGATCTGGTCTAATTTTAAAAATTTTATGATGTCATTTGTATCTGATAAGATCTACTTGATACGAAATTTGTCTCCAATTTCAAGATCTGGTAGATCTGATCCGTAATTGCATCTGATCGGATCCTGAAATTGTGGAAAAATGTCGGATCAAAAAGAGCTGATCAGATAGAATTATATTTATTAGATCCAAGGGGATTTTTCTAACGAAAAATTTCCCTTTTTTCAAGGGGCATTTTTTTATAGAAAATATTTGAGAATGGAAAATTTTAAAGTTCTAATGTTTTCAAAGATAATTTGATATAGAAAAATTATTAGGTTCTAAAACATTTTTCTAAAGAAAAATCTAAGACGCAACTTCAAAAGAAAAATTTACAGACTCCAAGACACATTTCCTTTATAAAATTTCTCAACAGAAATATTTTCACATTTTGGATATAATTTTCTATAGAAAAATTCCAAAGCATTTTGTTTTTGGAAATAATCATGGATTTTTAAAAACTTTTCCTATAGAAAATTTCTCTGATTCTAAAATATTATTTAAACAGAAAAAATCTCTTTTTCCGTATAATAAATTCTAAGCTTTTGAAATATATTTCTCATAAAAAACTATCAGATTCTAAAACGTTTTTCCTGTAGAAAAATTATCCGATTTTAGAAATTATTTTCCAGAAAAATTCTTGTCATTCTCTGAAATATTTTATTCTGAGGAAATTCACAGTTGCCAAGGGATTTTTTTCTATAGAAAATTTATAAGATTCTTAAACATTTTTCCTACAGAAGAATTCTTAAAATTTTAGAGAATTTTTCTTTCAAAATATTCTTACATTATAAGTATCTAAATATTTTCTAAAGACAGTCTCGAGTTCTGAAACATTTTTCTATAAAAAAATATATGAGACTTACTTTCTCTTAGAAAATGATAAGAAAAGTTATCAGATTCAGTCTACGACTCTAATTTAATTTTAGTTTTTCATATGCAATTTATTTGATTCTAAAACATTTTATCCCAAGGCTGGTAAAAAATTCCTTAGACTAGAGACTATGTTGCTGACGTAATCAAATTAAAAGTTTTTATTTACAATCCCTTAAAAGTATTTCCAGAATTTTGTGCATTCTGGAGGGTATTCTTGGTTCGTTAAAGTCGAATTTCACTTATTAAAAAAATCCCGCTTTTTGCGTCAAAATCCCGCTTTTTCAACCTTTCGATCCCGCTTTTCAGTCAAAAGCAGTTGGTCAGGTTATTAATGACTAAACTTGTAAAGAAATTTTCTCATATTTTTTTGGGATCAAAAAATATTTGTTCTTGTTATTTTATTGCAAATGATATTTTTAACAGGTCGTTAACTAACATGAGTGTTCACTTAATATTAGTAGTATGCGTTTCTGAGACCCAAAAGAAAGAAGGAAAATATTGTCGATTATGGTAAAACCCGACCCTACATTAAAAAAAGCGAATTGTTGTATTGTTCCCAGCTGAACTCAAAAATTTTCTCGATTACATTTTTTTATACCCTCCAACTACAGTATGTCATTTCATTTGTAATGCATTAAAATATTGGTCGGGGCCCCAAAACATGTAAATATTATTGATCTATGGTCGATTCTTAAAAATTCTATGAATATTTATCCATCAGTCTGTAGATAAAACGATGTAGTCTAAAATAAAAAAAAAACTAGACCCTTTAAGTTTGGCAGAAATATGTCTTATGGTGATAAGTAGGGATGAGATTTCCATGCAAATGCATGTTTTTTATCGATAGTCTAAATACGATATTGACCAATAATCTTTCCGAATCAAGAAATTTTCGCTAAAATGGCATTTATTTGTTATAAGGGTTCAAGTTGAAAAAATGCAGAAAAAAAATTGAATTTCTAAAAATTATAGACATTTCTGGTATTTCCTATACCGGTTTCAAACACCCCAGTTAGTGTCATCATCAGTAGGATTTTAAATGTCGGTTTGTCTTGTTAATGAAAACTGTTTTTTATATATGTGAATATTTATAGTTTCTACAGAATAAATTTTGACAGTTTCTAACACTACAATTATATTTCTAGCAATCTCAACCTCACCTCATACTTTCTTTCAACTTTTTTGTCTCTTACATTATTTCGCAAGGGTTACCAACATGATCTGGAATTGCAGACACAAATGAAGGAATTTGCATTTTCTGTTTCGGAGACGTGCCTAATGGCGACATATTTTGTCAGTAATTTTATTTGATTTTTTCTGTAAGTACAGATCGAGCACGGGCTCTAATTATATTTGTTATAAGGGTTCAAGTTGAATTTGGTTTTGCATATTTTGGTGAAAATGCATATTTTTTGCATATTTTGATTTTAAATGCATATTTTGTGCATATTTCCAAATTTTAAGTGCATATTTTTGCATAAATTAGCAAAAACACAAATTAAAATTTTTTTGTTTCAAATACTGTTTAAAATTTGAAACATTTATTTTGAAAATAAGAAATTTTTTTTTATTATTTTAAATTTTTCATATGTTACGATTGAAACCCGGCGTTATTTTTTACTTTTTTAGAAGTTTTTCGCATGAAAACAAGATTTTAATTGCACAAATTTGATTTTGTAGTGCATATTTTGAGGTTTTTTAGTGCATATTTTGAATTTTTTAGAGCATTTTTTAAGGGAATATTTTCGATTTTTTAGTGCATGAAAATCTCATCCCTGGTGATAAGCAAGTTAAGTTCGTAAACGAACAAAATCACCACGATAGTTTCTAAAACATTCTGTGGTAAGAAAGATGCAGTCTAAACTAGGGATGGGTACATGAGCAGATTAGTGCGTGATCGCGCGTTAGTGTGACTGAAACTTAATCTACTTACGTGGTTGTGAGTATTAATTGGAACAAAAATTGCGTGAGTGAGTGTGCTGCAATAAGAGGCTCTTAGTCTTGTGTATAGAATTGAATAAAGAAACATTATTATTATATTATATCTTTATGATTTTTGCATGAGTGAGTATTCGTGAGTCGATTTTTTGCGCGAGTTTGCGTGATTTATTTATTCTTTATCTTTCCTTTGTCCCGAAAAAAAGCAAACTAATTTTGTAAAACTTGACTAAACTTTAAATTTCGTCCCAAAAAAACACATAAAAACTTTGTTAAAAGGTCTGAACAGAACAAGCCCGGCACGACTTTTTCCATACGATTTGACAGTTAAAAACCGTGACCGGCACGACAAAAAATTAAAACTTATTTTATTTTATCTCCGGGTTCTCTCAATCTCCCTCCCTCTCACACTCCAGGGTTGCCGCATTTTCACAACAATTTTTTATTTTTTCATTCACAATGGTGTAACAAGCGTACAGTAGTGCCAACTTAATCACATTGACTATGTGATAAGCGATTTTTTCCGTAAAATTACTTTAATTTTATTAAAAGTTAGCACCACTGAACAAACAAATTACATTTTTTGCCGTCGCCGTCCCCCATCATTGCTTTGGGCCTATATTCTCCGACAACGGCAACCGTGCTTGTTCTGTTTCTACTCAAACTTGGCAAAACTTTTAATTTTACTAAAAATGCTGTTAGATTTTTATACACTTCACCTTAAATTCACTTGCACTCAAAAAAAAGAATAAACTTAAACTTTGGAAAATTTTTCTTCAAAATAGTTTATAAATTTTCCCACAATTTAGTTAAAATTAAATAAAAGTTGGGAAATTTTCCTAACTTTTATGAAAATATTTTAGTTTATGGACTGTTAAATAGGCCATAATTTTCCTTAAATGGAATTCCCTAATATGTGGAAGAAATTCTTACCGCCAAAGAAATTTTCCCATGTCTGTCTGTCTGTCTGTCTGTTGAAAACACGCTAACTTTTGAAAGACTTTACAGAAGCTCCTGAAGTTTGGCATATATGTTGGGCATTTGCCTGGTCAGGTTAGTATTGCAATTCAGCGAAATCGGTCCAGTGGTTCAAAAGTTATGAGCAAAAGAGTGAATTTAGGCAAGGGTTTTTCACGAATTTACGGGATAAAAAACACGTCGTTTCCCTGGGCTGGTCCGTGTTGAATTTCCACCAAATCGGTGTAGTGGTTCAAAAGTTATTAGCAAAACTGTAAATTTCAGATTCGCCTCACCTTAAATTCACATGTTGAAAACCCGTTAAACAAAAATAAAATATTTCTAATCAGAAATGTTATTTTTTCACTTAAGAAAATTTTATATAACTTAAAAAGGGCATTGTGCAGGATATTCATAGATTCGTCCAAGTCGAATTTAACTTTTCTACTTGTTTTTATTGAAAACAAAAATGGCCGGTTACAGGGTTAAATGTCCTACAAATATTTTCCTTATAAAATTTCATTAGAGGTTTTCAAAGTTTAAATGTTCGTGCGACATGCACAAAATGCTTTGAAATAGGAAAATAAGAACATTTTAACCCTTTAAATGGACGTTTTGTTGGAATTTTGTGTTTAATTTTTGAAAAAAGACTAAAATGACCCTTAAAATGGCAGTTAGAGGGTTAAAATGTTTTACTAAAAGAACCGCCATAAAATTTCACAGAGGACATCCAATCATATATTTACACCCAGAAAAGTTTTACAGTAACTTTTTTACGGTTATTCAAAAAGTTTTTAGTTAAAGTTGTTTTAAACGTTTTATCGTTTGTTTTTCAAAGAAAATAAAATATTGAATGATTTATACAGTTGTTAAAACAATAAACTACAAAAGTTACGGAAAAATATTTTTATCAGTTAAATTATTTGTGACTGATTATACCGTATAATTTTACAGAAGTACGGTTTTTGTAGTTTGTTATTCAAAAAATTTAATTTTTACTCCACAAAATGAAAAATTGTAAACAGTTAAAATAACTGAAATATCGTTTGTTTTTACGGAATGTCAAGTCATTTATTAACGTTTAAAAATAACTGAAAAAGTCTGTTGTTTCAAATCAAATATAAGTAGTCCGTTTTTTAAAAGGAAAAACGATTGTTTTAAACGTTTTTTCAGTTGAATTTACTTACAAAATATTTTTAGTGTAAGCTCGGATATGCATTTATTATAGTTTTTTTACGTTTTCCAAACGCCTTTGATAAAAAATAAAAAACTTCAGTAGGCCAAAAAATAGAATTTCGAACTAACTTTGCAAAACCCTTTGGTGATTTTGTTTATTTGATGGTATATTTTTATTTAGTCTCATTTTTGTTGTTGCACTGTGTAATCTATTCCGAGAATAGCATAAATATATTTTGAGGCCTCGAACTTGAATAATACTCTAATTGACTGTTATTTTTAAATTATTACAAATTTTAACAGAATCGGATCATTTTAACCTTTTTAGGATTCTGAACAGACATTTCAATGTTTCGCAAACAGAATGCCAAAAGAAATTTAGTAACCACAAATTTTAAGTGAATAATGTTTTAACAAGTTAAAGAAACGGAAAAAAAGTCTCAGTCGCTGCTTGTCAATATGCATTTGAGTAAATTTGTATAAATGACATTTGATTTGTTTTAAAATACGTATTTTTCTTGATAGACAAATATGGGACATGTTGATAGATCGTTTGATAGGAGCTTGTCTCTCTATATTCTTGCTTTATTAAAATTTAATAAGTTTTAAATTAATAATAAAAATTTGTTTTATTAAAAACAAATAAATGATGATGATAACCTTAAATGACTTGTTTTCCAGAAAAATATTAAAAAAAAATTGTTTAAAAAAAAATTAGCTAAAATAAAATAGTTTGTCAGAAGTGGGATTTGAACCCACGCCTACAGAGTAGACTGCGACCTGAACGCAGCGCCTTAGACCACTCGGCCATCCTGACTGTTCGGCACACGGTGCCAAATGCTGTTTATATATTTAGAGAAGATATTAAATCTAAAAATAGTAAATTGTTTTTTTTTTCGTTTTGTTTAAGGAAATTGAAATCTACATTTGTTGTTCTAATTTAAAATTATTTTTTATTACTTTAAAATGTTTTTTTTTTTATATTGTTGGGGGTGGAACGTTTTGCCAAACAATTACGTGTTTCAATGTGTTCTATCATTAGATTTTTTGTATGTTTTTATGAGTCTGATATTGTTATCCCGTATTGTCTAGTGGTTAGGATATCCGGCTCTCACCCGGAAGGCCCGGGTTCGATTCCCGGTACGGGAATTTTTTTTTTTTGTAATGTTGATTTTTTAAAGAATAATTTTTCTTAACAATTACATTAGCAATACAAAAATACCATAAGAACTATCAGACGTTTGAGACATTTTTCGAAAATTTTCTGAACTTTTTTTGTACAGAAAAATTCTCAGATTCTGATAAAATTTTCGTATAAAAAATTCTGAGATTAAGGACAATTTTCGTATAAAAAATTTTTGACTTTTCTATACAAAAAAAAATGACTGCGAATTTTGTACTCTTGCCCAAAACATTAAATCATGATAATGTTTTGCGGAAGATTTGGGTGTACTTGCCAAAGCAAAGTTTTTAGAAAAAATAATGTTATATTTCTGTGCTATTCCATGCAAAACGAATTGAAATATCAGTCGAGGACCCCATTAAAAAACCAAAAGAGCTGTACATTTCGTAAGTGAGTGCAAAAATAAGTGCAAAAAAGTGTTTTTACATTTTGGAGAGTATAAAAGATTCGGCACCAAAGAATATAACACTCTCACTTGTTTCATGTACATTTGATAAGCAAATGGAAAATTTTTATGCGAAAAGCTTAGACTTGGTGAAAAAGTAGTTTTGGTAAAAAAAAATATTTTTTTTCACGAAAAACAAAATTATGTTAAAAAAAAAATTTAATGAACCCAAAATTTTTGGTGAAATAATTTTTGATGAAAAAAAGTTTTTGATGAACTTTTTTGATGAAAAGAAAAATTTTAGGATGTAAAAAATAAGCGATGAAAAAAAAAATTTGTTATGAAAAAATTTGATGAAAAAAAAAATTTATGAAAAAAATTTTGATGAAAAAAAAATTTGATGGAAAAAAAATAATGAAAAAAAAAAATTTATGAAAAAAAATATGATGGAAAAAAATTTGATAAAAAAAAAAAAATTAAAAAAAAAATTATAAAAAAAGTTTGATAAAAAAAAATTTGATGAAAAAAACTTTGATAAAAAAAATGTTAAAAAAAAAATTTGATGAAAAAAAAAAAATTTTATGAGAAAAAAATAATTGATGAAAAAAAATTTGATAAAAAAAAATTCATGAAAAAAAAATTGATAAAAAAAAAAAAATAAGAAAAAAAAAATTTGATAAAAAAAAAAATTTGATGAAAAAAAAATTGATAAAAAAAATAAAAAAGAAATGTTAAAAAAAAAAATTGATGAAAAAAAAAAAAATTTATGAGAAAAAAATTGATGAAAAAAAAAGTTTGATGAAAAAAAAAAAAAAATTGATGAAATTTTTTTTTTTGTTGCAAAATAATTATGTTACTTTTTATTCACCAGCTGATGAAAAACGGGTTTATTCACCACGAGGTAAATTATTATCCAAGTTACAAACCCAAGTTATTAAAATTTTTGGTTTTAAGAAAATGAAAATAGTAATTCTTGTTTTCTTTTTCGTTAATTGTTAGCTTATATAGTCAAAATGACGGTAGCGTCCTGCAACTATTTTAAAATAAGACACCAGCCTAAAAAAATCATCATGTTAATATCTTGGACACCCGAGAGATTTTTTGTATAGACAAATTCTCAGATTCTAAAACAGATTCTTAGACATTTTCAAGAAAATGCAAAATTCTCAGATTCTGAGACATTCGAAAAATGTCTTAGAGTCTGTTATATTTTTTTATGAAAATGGCTCAGAATCTGAGAATTTTTCTATACGAAAAATGTTTGAGAATCTTAAAATTTTTTATGCGAAAACTCTCAGATTCTGAGCCATTTTTCATAAAAAAAACAGATTCTGAGACATTTTTAGTATCGAAAAATTATCAAATATAGAGAGACATTTTTCGTAAAGAAAAACTCTCAGGTTATGAGACATTTTTCTTATATAAATATTCTCAGATTCTAAGAAATTTTTCGTACAGAAAAAAGTTCTTAAATTTTGAGAAATTTTTCGCGCAGAAAAATTTTTCAAATTTTGAACATTTTTCGTATAGAAAAGTTCTTAGATTCTGAGAAATTTTTTATATAAACAAATTCTCAGACTCTGACACATTTTCGTATAGAAAAATATCTCAGATTCTGAGACATTTTTTGTAAAGAAAAGTTCTCAGATCCTAAAACATTTTTCGTATAGAAAAATTTTTGGAAATTTTTCGTATATAAAAATTTACAGATTCTGAGACATTTTTCGTATAGAAAAATTCTCAGATTTTCATATATAAAAATTCTTAGATCCTGAAACAATTTTTTTTATAGAAAAATTCTCAGATTCTGAGACGTTTTTTTGTATGGAACAATTCTTAGATTGTGGGACAGATTCTGAGATATTTGTAGTATAGAAAAATTCTCAGACTCTGAGACATTTTTCGTGCTTAAATATTTTCAGATTTTGAGACATATTTCGTATAAAAAAATTCTCAAATTTTGAGACATTTTTCGTATAGAAAAATTCTTAAATTCTGAGACATTATTCGTATAGAAAAATTCTCAAATTCTGAGACATTATTCGTATAGAAAAATTCTCAGATTCTGAACCAATTTTCGTGTAGAAAAATTCTCAAATTCCAAAATATTTTTGGTATAGAAAAATTCAAAGATTCTGAGACATTTTCATTTATAGAAAATTTCTCAAATTGTAAGACATGTTTTGTATAGTACATTTTTTCATATTCTGAGAGGTTTTTTGTATACAAAAATTCTCAGTTTCTAAGATATTTGTTATATAGAAAAATTCTCAGATCCAGAGACGTTTTTTGTATAGAAAAATTCTCGATCCTGAGATATATATTTTTCGTATAAAACAAATCTCGGATCCAAAGACAGCTTTCGTATAGAAAAATTATTAGATTCGGAGATATTTTTCGTATAGGAAAAACCTCAGATTATGAGACATTTTTGGTTTAGAAAAATTCTTAGACATTTTTCATGTAGAAAAATTCTTAGATTCTGAGATATATAAATACTCTTTGATTCTGAGAAATTTTTCATATAGAAAAATTTTCAGATTTTGAGACATTTTTCGTATAGAAAAATTCTCAGATTCTAAAACATTTTTCGTATAGAAAAATTTTTAGATTCTGAGACATTTTTTGTATAGAAAAATTCTCAGATTTTGAGACATTTTTCGTAAAGAAAATTCTCAGATTCTAAGACTTTTTCGTATAGAAAAATTCTCAGATTCTGAAACATTTTTAGTTTATAAAAATTCTTATCGAAAAACTCGCGGATTTTGAGACATTTTTGGAATAGAAAAAATATTTGTATAAAAAATTTCTCAGATTCTGAGACAACTTTCGTATAGAAAAATTCTGAGATTTTCATTTTTTATAAAGAAAAATTCTCAGATCCAAAGAAAGTATTTAATACAGAAAAATTCTCAGATTCTGAAACTATTTTTTTTATAAAAAAATTTTCTGATTTTTCCATACAAAAATATCTAGATTCAGAGTCTAATTTTAAGACATTTTTCGTATAGAAAAATTCTCAAATTCTAAGACATTTTTCTTATAGAAAAATTTTCAGATTCTGAGACATTTTTCGTATAGAAAAATTCTTAGATTCTGAGACATTATTTTTATTAGAAAAATTCTCAGATTTTGAGACATTTTTCGTATAGAAAAATTCTCAGATTCTAAAACATTTTTCGTATAGAAAAATTTTTAGATTCTGAGACATTTTTTGTATAGAAAAATTCTCAGATTCTGAGACATTTTTCGTAAAGAAAATTCTCAGATTCTAGGACATTTTTCGTATAGAAAAATTCTCAGATTCTGAAACATTTTTAGTTTATAAAAATTCTTATCGAAAAACTCGCGGATTTTGAGACATTTTTGGAATAGAAAAAATATTTGTATAAAAAATTTCTCAGATTCTGAGACAACTTTCGTATTGAAAAATTCTGAGATTTTCATTTTTTATAAAGAAAAATTCTCAGATCCAAAGAAAGTATTTAATACAGAAAAATTCTCAGATTCTGAAACTATTTTTTTTATAAAAAAATTTTCTGATTTTTCCATACAAAAATATCTAGATTCAGAGTCTAATTTTAAGACATTTTTCGTATAGAAAAATTCTCAAATTCTAAGACATTTTTCGTATAGAAAAATTCTCAAATTCTAAGACATTTTTCTTATAGAAAAATTTTCAGATTCTGAGACATTTTTCGTATAGAAAAATTCTTAGATTCTGAGACATTATTTTTATTAGAAAAATTCTCAGATTTTGAGACATTTTTCGTATAGAAAAATTCTCAGATTCTAAAACATTTTTCGTATAGAAAAATTCTCAAATTCTGATACATTTTTCGTAATGAGAAATTCTCAGATTTTTAAACATTTTTCGTATAGAAAAATTATCTGAACTTTTTTGTATAGAAAAATTCTGAGATTCGGAGACATTTTCTGTATAGAAAGATTTCCAAATTCTGAAACATTTTTCGTATAGAAAAATGTTAAGATTCTGAGACATTTTCGTATAGAAAATTTTCAGATTTTGACACATTTTTCGTATAGAAAAATTCTCCAATTCTGAGACATTCTTATTCTTAATCATTTTTCGTATAGAAAAATTCTTAGATTCTGATACATTTTTCGTATAGGAAAAGTCTCAGATTCTGATACATTTTTCGTATAGAAAAATTGTCAGATTCTGAGTCATTTTTCGTATAGAAAAATTTTCAGATTCAGAGAAATTTTCGTGTAGAAAAATTATCAAATTCTAAGACATTTTTCGTATAGAAAAATTTTCAGATTCTGAGACATTTTTCATACAGAAAAATTCTCAGATTCTGAGATATTTTTCGTATATTTTTTGTATACAAAATTGTTGTTTTTATTAAGGCTTGTTTTTTAAATATTATTAACCTTTAAAATTACTTATATTAAATATTTAATTATAATTCTATTTTAATTCTATTATTTTTTTTTTACAAAAACTAATCATTTAAATGCAATTAAATATTTTTTTGTTTGTCTAACTTATGCACAATTTATATTTGTAAATTAAATTTTAATTTTATCTTCTCACACAACAGAAAAAAAATAAAACGCACCCGTAAAATAAATAAATGTTCATATCAATTTTTGTTTATTAGACATTTTTTAGATAAATATTTTTAATAAAAAAAAAAAAATGATTTATGCAAATCATGTGTTGATATTTATTGTACATACAAGTTTTGTACAAAAAATATAAAAATAACACGGTCAATTTTTTATCATTTAGAAGTTTATAATTAATTTTTATCATTTAGTTTAACATTTTAATTAAAAAAAAAATAATGAAATTGATTTGTAATAAAACTGACAAGTTTAATATAACTGTTGGAAATCAAGTTAAAATTGAAAAATTTAAAAATTCTTATAAATTAAAAAAAAAAAACAAGTAAAAAAGTTAAATTCGCCCTTGCCGAATGTATTGATACTCTCCACAATTTCTAAAAGATTATTGCAAAAAGCTTTATTTAAAACGAAATCACTTTTGAAAAAAAAAAAAAAATTGAAAAAAAGTTTCCGCGAAAAAAAATCAGCGATTTTTTTTGTCAGAAATATGTTTGTACTTGTTTAAATATCATTCGGTGTTCAATTATGTTCACATATGTCAATCAGCATCCGAATTAAAGCATTTTGTATTTTTAGGTTATATTGAATGTACCAAAATTTTCGAGGTGTCCTTAGATTTTTGTTCATAACTTTTGAACCGCTGAATCGATATCGCTCAAATGCAATATCAAACTGATCGCAATTTGGTATAGCATTTGAGCAATTTTGCAAATGCTGAAATAATTTTCCAGTAACAAAATTTTTAAATTTTTGCTGTACAGAAATATTATCAGTTTCAAAGGATGTGAATGAATTATAATTAAAATTTTCATGATCTTTATACATTTTTGCTAATTCTAAAAAATTTTTCATATAGAAACTTATATGTTATTAGATTTTGTGAAATTTTTTCTTTAGAAAACTTCTCAAATTCTGAGATAATTTTTTTTTTAAACTTTTCCTATAAAAACTAATTTTTCCCGTACCGGGAATCGAACCCGGGCCTTCCGGGTGAGAGCCGGATATCCTAACCACTAGACAATACGGGATATTAAATTAGATAACACAATTTTTTGGTTATAAATATATTCAATATTTTGTTGAATCTCTTAAAATAGACATCTAAAAATAAACAAGTAAAAAAGTTAAATTCGGTCTTGACGAATATATTAATACCCTCTAAGATGAAATCATCTATGCTTAATTTACAAAATTAATTTGTAAAATATGTTGTTGAAAAAATGACAAAAGAAAATAATTTTGAAAAAATAATGTTGATAAAACATTTTTTGGAACAAAAAACAAAAAATTTGGCAATTAAAATTAATTTGTTATATGCACAAAAATATCCTTGCAGCAGCTGAACTCAAGCATTTTATGTAGAATGTACTAACATTTTCGTGACGTCCTTAGATTTTCGTTCTCATCTTTTGAACAGCTGAGCCGATATCGCTCAAATACAATTCCAAACTCAACAATCACCTCTGTTTCACTAGAATCCTATTTTTTTTAATGGAAAAAAAAAATGTCTTCCAGTTTCAATAAGAATTTGTCCCTGGACTTACAAGGGAAGCCTCCCTGGTGTCACCCTCCGAACTTCATAAAATTTGGATATGTTGTTACAAACATAAACACAATCACAAACTTATTATTTTAGAGTTGAGGGGTGGTCTTATTAAAATGTACCCCTTTTTCATTAGTTTTAATAAATTTGTCAAACTCCTAAAATCAGATTGGCAATATCTCGAAAACTGAGCAAGATAGGCCGAAACGGATAAAAAGTTTTTTCGGGCCTTGCTCTACAGGTCCCTCCACAATGTAAACAAGTTTATTTGCAAAAAAAAGTGCTGAAAAAAAATCCGCGAAAAAATTTTGGTGAAAAAGAAAATTTGGCGAATTTTTTGAAACTTGAATATGGTAATGAGGGGGAAAAAATAAGAGTTACCTGTTTTTTTAGCTGTCCAATCTCAAATTTAAAAAATTTATATAAAAATAAGGTTGGTATTAAAGGGAGTGGATATAGGGCGTAGGTATGTTTTAAACAAGTAGAAAAGTTAAATTCGACTTGGCCGAATCTATGAATACCCTCCACAATGCCCTTTTTAAGTTATAGTAAATTTTCTAGAGTGACAAAATATCATTTTTGATTAGAAATATTTTATTTTGTGTACAAAAACTTTTTTTTAAACTAATTTTTGAAAAAAAAAAAAAAAATAATTTACTAAATTTTTTTGTGAGTGTAAAATTTTTTTCGAGTGTAAAATTTTTTTCGAGTGTATTTTTTTTTCTTTTAGTGTAAAAATATTTTTGAGTGACAAAAATGTGTTGTAAAATATTTTTGTGACTTACCAATGTTTTTAAAACATGTTTAACGGGTTTTCAACACGTGAATTGAATGTGAGGCGAATCTGAAATTTACGGTTTTGCTGATAACTTTTGAACCACTGGACTGATTTGACTGAAATCAATACGAAACAGCCAAGAGGAACGACAAATATATATTCCAAGCTTCAGCATCCTCAGAATTGCCTATAAAAAGTTATCGTGTTTTTTATTTCGTAAATTCGTGAAAAAACCTTGCCGAAATTCACTCTTTTGCTCATAACTTTTGAACCACTGCACCGATTTCGCTGGATTGCAATACCAACATGACCAGTTAAATGGCCATCATGTGTGCCAAACTTCAGGAGCCTCCGCAAAGTCTTTCAAAAGTTAGCGTGTTTTCAACAGACAGACAGACGGACGGACGGACATCGCTAGATCGTCTTAGAATCGAACGAGGATCATGAATATATACACTTCATGGGGGCTTAGACCAATATTTCGAGGTGTTACACACGGAATAACAAACTTATATATACCCTCTATCACTAGAGTGAAGGGTATAAAAAAATTGAATGAAAAAAAAAATTTTTTGAGAAAAAATAATAATGTTTAGTTTTAGTAAAAAGCTGATGAAGTATTATCCAAGTTACAAACCTTTTTGGTTTTAAGAAAATAAAAACAGTAATTCTTATTTTCTTTTTTTTAATCTTTAGTTTAAACAGTCAATCCGAGGGGGTTGCGTCACTTTTTATACCCTACACCACTCTGTGGCACAGGGTATAATGAGTTTGTGCTGATGTTTATAACTACCTGAAATATTGGTCCTAGACCCATTTTTAAGTATACCGAAATATTGGTCCTAGACCCACTTTTAAGTATACCGAACGACTCAGAATCACTTTTTGAGTCGGTTTAGCGATGTCCGTCCGTCCGTCCATCTGTCCGTCCGTAAATGTAAACGTTGTGCGCACGATACAGGTCTCAATTTTTAACCGATTTGTCTGAAATTTGAAACTTGAGCTTCTGTCCCAAAGACGGACGCTATTGAAACTGGAAAAATCGGTTCATGTGTTGACCTAGCCCCCATACAAACGAACCCTTCAAATTTGGGTCAAATGCCCGTATTTTACTAGATATCCTTTCAAAATTTGGCAAGTAAACGTTTTTTGTATTCACAAATCACCGTTCCGAATTTTAAAGGAATCGGACCAGTTCTTCTTGTAGCCCCCATACAAATCACCCTCCCGATATTCACATAAATTTAAAAAATTTTGATGAAAATAGAAAACATTTGATTAAAATTTTGTTTGTGTGTGTTTAACGCATACCTTAATAACCCAAAAATCTGATTATAATCGGACCATTTTTGGACTTATGAAAATTTCGCCCGATATTACTAAATGCGGTTTATTTGCAACAAATATAAGCCAATTTCACTCAAATTTTGTATGTGAGTGTTTTCTACACTAATTAAAGATTTGACAAACCCATGTTTGGACTTGGTACCCATTTTCCGGGAAATACTGGTGTAGGGTATTATATGGTCGGTCTTGACCGACTATAATTTTCTTACTTGTTAAATTTGACACCATGTCAAAAAAATTATTATGTAAAAAATTATCCATGAAAAAGTGTAATTTTCCCGTTCCGGAAATCGTACCCCGGCCTATCTCAGAATCTGAGATTTTTTAACACAAATTATGTAATTTGTCTATAAGAAAAAAGTCTTAGAATCTTAGAATTTTTCTTGCAAATAGTCATTTTCTACATATATTCTGAGAAATTTTTTTATGAAAAATGTCTTAAATATGGGCGTTTTCTAAACGAAAAACGTTTTAGAATCTGAAAATGTTTCTACACGAAAAAGGTCTTCGAAAATGAAAGTTTTCCAAAAAAAAAATTTTTCAGAATCCGATAACTTTTCGAAACGAAAAAGTTCTCAGAATTTTTTAAACTTAAAACGTTTTAGAATTTTTCTAAGCAAAAAACTTTTTTTACAAAAAATGCCACAGAATCTGAGAATTTTTCTAAATAAATAAAAAAATCATTCAAAAATAAATTCTTCCCGTACCGGGAATCGAACCCGGGCCTTCCGGGTGAGAGCCGGATATCCTAACCACTAGACAATACGGGATTGTCAAGAACATTTGATTTTAAACATCATTTAAATGTTAAACCTTAAAACAAGGTGACCGGGTGGGATTTATTATGTTTTTATTTTATTATTTTTTAAATACAATAAACATTAAGAATTACATTATAGCTGTCTAACTAATGATTTATTAATTTTTTCTGTGTTTTATTTTTTTTTTATTTCTTTACAGATAAACCCAATTTATCAAGAGGCTAATGATCTTGAAATTGTAAAAAAAAAAAAAATATATTGTTAAAAAAAATAAATAAAATTTTCAAATAAGGTAATTCATGAAATACATTAACAAAAAAAAAAGCATTAACATAAAATTTACTACAACTCATAATGAAATCCCACGCATTTGTTTGTTATGAATATATTCACTGAAGTTTGTTTGAATGTAAGATAAACTAATAATGTAAATACCAAATTACTGCCAAGTTCAATGAGTCAATGAATAATACCCGTGGTCTGACTCTGACTAACAAAAATACATTAACAAAAAATATTACCAAGAATCGAAATTTAAAATTGAAATAAAATCAGTTTTTTTTTAAATGCCAGCCGGGTTTTTTCTTTTCATCATAAATACTATAATTTTTACAAAAAAACTGAAAAAAAAACATAAAATACAAATTACGCGGCCAACAAAAGGTGAAAAGCGCATTTCAACAAACAAATGGTCAGTAATAAAATTGAAACAGACACAGTCATTGTGATGATGATAGAATCTTATTAACAATACGCCGCGCGTATTGTATATAAGTGCCAAATGCACTTTATGAATAAGAAATACGAAAAAGTCGACAATAAAAGTGGGTCAAAACTGCAAGCGTTTGAAGGCGTTAAAAAAATAAAATTAAAAATATATAAAAAAAAAATCGATTTATCTTTATAATAAGTACTATGAAAATACAATAAAAATCTTTGTCTTTAACAGAGTTTTAAAGAATTTTTTTTTTTTTTTTTTTGAGAAATTTTTATGCTTATGACAGCCAGGCGGACATCACTAGATCGTCTTAGAATGGATTAAGGATAGACGCGAATCCACGGTGGAGGAAAAGGAATTTTCTTCCCAAACCAAAATCAAACAAGTAAGAGTGTTAAATTCGGCTGTGCCGAATCTATGATAACCTCAATTTTGTCATTATTTAAATACATTTTTTGAATTTACGCCCTCAAAAGGGGGCGGAGCACACTGAAAAAAAATACATA
Source organism: Pegoplata infirma (assembly GCA_963921195.1). Classification (NCBI taxonomy): domain Eukaryota; kingdom Metazoa; phylum Arthropoda; class Insecta; order Diptera; family Anthomyiidae; genus Pegoplata; species Pegoplata infirma. The sequence goes on from OY992539.1 coordinate 53,749,775, forward strand.
ACGAAAATTAAGGAAAATTTTCTTTGAACATTTTTCATGAATTTTCCTAAAATTTAGTTAAATTTAACTAAAAAATGGGAAATTTTCCTAACTATGAGAAAAAAAATGTAGTTCATAGTAGTTCATAGCAGTACCGTAGTACCTGGAATACCGGTATTCCCGGTTCTCGGTATTACCGGGAAATGGTACCGGTTTCCCAGTTCTAAATTCATTCCCGGTATTCCCGGTTCCGGTTTTGACGGTATTCCCGGGAATACCGGTATGTATATTTTGTACAACTAAAATTTTTTCTTTGCTTTCACCAAAAAAAAAAAAAAAAAAATACAAAACATGTGAAAAATACAATTTCCATTTAATTTTTTGATTTTAAGAAAAAAATGTTACATGATTTTCAAATAATTTTAAAAACACAACTAAATATTTCTGAAATACTGATTAAATAGTGTAATTTAAATATTTTAGGGTATAGTACTATTTTTATGGTTTTTGAGAACCGGTACCAGGATCAGAACTGGGAATACCGGTATTCCCGGGAACATATCTAGAACCGGTACCAGAATCTGGAATACCGGTATTCCCGGGAATACCGAGAACCGGGAAATGGGGGGCACTACACTCAAAAAAAAAAGTGAACTAAAATCTGGGAAAATTAACTAAATTTTGAGAAAAAGAGGGAATGATTTGGCTCCAAAGATTTTTTTTCTTGGTTTTAGTTCATAATTTTCCCAAAAGAAAGGAAAACAAAGTTATTTAATTTAAAACCAATTTTAACTAGAAAATGGGAAAAATTATATTACACTTTAGTTCACTCACATTTTAGAACATGATTGGGTCCAGCCCTTGTTCACTCGAGTCCCCGTTGGGTCCCTTAAGGGTCCCATAGATTTTGATCCAAAACTTGTGTCCGTTTTGGTCTACCTTGCTTAGTTTTTGAGATACGGTAATAAGGGGCCTAATAGGGTCTTAAGAATATTAAAAACTATATAACTCAAAAACTATTAAACGGAGGGCTTTCGGGTATTTTGCGGAAGTGTTCTACGAGTCAAGAGCTACAAAAATTCCGTTGGATTTATTTTCGTGTTGGCAGTATTTACCGAGATATGTACATATGAGGCATTCCACAACAAATGTTCCGCTACAGAAAAATATGTGTGCCATGAATTTCTTAATAGGTTGTATGAATGAAGCCCTATATGTAACTAAGAAAATTGCGTTTTTGGTTTTTCAATTTTTCAAAAACTGGACTTAGGAGGCTTGGCCAAATATTGGAAAAATGGTAAAATTTGTGTCGAGTTACCTTGTTTAAATATTTATCAAATTAATACGGAATGCAAAACAATCTCAAAAATTTACATCTTGTATAGTTTTGTATGGGCTATCGATTAAACATTTTTTTTGGAAAATTTTCAGAACCCGTTCTGAAATTTCCCATTTTTTAAAAAAGTCTATTAATCAAAAATCCGGCCACTTTTTTAATTTTTTTTTTTTAATGTTTAGATCAGTGGGTATCAGACTACATGGGGCCGAAAAAAATGCACTCTTTTTTTACAAAGGAAAAAATGGTTCTCTTAATGCATGAAAATATCTGCAAAATTAAAAAAAAAATGCTGCAAAAACAGGGGAAAAAGTAGAAAGAGTAAGCAAAATGCTCCAAAATCAGGGGAAAAAGTAGGTAAATTAGTTAAGAGAGAACTTTAATAACGGAAATGGTGGTAATCCTCTCAATATAGATAGGTAATCCTCTCAATAATAGTGGTTAAATTTACTCATATTCTAATTCTCTTTGATTTTTCACAAAATTTTTAAATTTCTGCAATACATTAAGTTTACCAATTTTCATAAACTTGCAGACTGATTTTGGGAACACCTTCTTCTCACATAAGAATATTGAATTTGCTTAAGAAAAGTACAAAAAACCCTGCAAAAAATGCGGTTTTTCTCGAACTTAACCTGCCTAGGAATATAAAACATATTCGTGCCAAACTTCGGAAGTCTAGCGCTTTTATTTTCGACTGATGGTGTCCTTCCTCTACAGACAGACAGACAGACAGACGGACGGATATCGCTAGAATGTCTTAGAATCGATCACTGATCAATAAAATATATACTTTATAGGCTCCTACACCGACATTTCAATGCGTTACACACGGAATGACAAAGTGAATATACCCACATACTGTGATTGGAGGGTATTAAAACGAATGAAAAAAATCTTTAAAGCCAAATCATTACCATATTTGCTCAAAATTTAGTTAATTTTCCTATTATGTACATTTCTTTTTTTTTTGAGTGTAGAATGACTTAGAATCGGTTATGGATCAATAATAAAATGCCTAATGGGGTCCCTGACTGATTACACACTCAAAAAAATGCGTTAGTAGATTTACTAATTTTTTTTGCTAATGTTAGTTAGCTAACTTTTAGCAAATTTTTTGTTGAGATTAGCATGTTAGCAAAAAATTCTTGTAAACTTCATTTAGCACATTAGCAATTTTAAACAAACTTTGAACTAATTTCTTTTGCTAAATTTGAAATTGAGTTGACAACATTTTTACAAGCTTTTTTGCTAATATTAGCAAAAATAAATGGTAAATTTTTTTTTTATTTTCAGAAAACTTAAAATGGCGCTATCTCGGAAACTAAGCCAGATAGAGCAAAACGGAGGCCATAGTATCGCTGTCCTCTTCACATGTGTGGACCCTAATGGGTCCTAACTTTGCTCTATCCAAAAAAGTTAGCATTCCCGAAAATTTTAAAATGCTCATATCTCGGTAAATATTGCCGACACAACAAAAAGTCCAAAAGCATTTTTGTAGCTCTCAACAAAAGTAATATTTTTGAAGTTATCGAGTTTTGTAATTCTCAAAACCCCGGTGGTCCCCTAAAATCACGTATCTCAAAAACTAAGCAAGGTAGAGCGAAACGGACACAAATTTTGGATCAAAAATTATGACGATTTTTAAGGAACCCAACTAGGTCTAGGCCCATCGGGGTCAGGACCTATCGGGTCCGAACCTAATGGGATCCTCAAATGTGTATGAACTAACTTGAAATAAAAATAATTTCAGTTAACTAATTTTTAGCAAAACGTTTTTGCTAACTTTACCAAAAAAATTGTGGGTTCAAAATCAGCAAATTTTCTTGTAGGTTTACAAGCTTTTTTTGCTAACTTTACAGTTTTTTTTTTTTGAGTGCATCCTTACATTACCCTTAGGGAGTGGAGATAGGGTGTAGGCACGTTTTGAAATAATGTTGAAGGTTAAAAATAAATGGGGGTCGGTCTCATTAATGACCCCTCTAGAATAAAACAAATTTATAAAAAATAAAAATAAAAAAAATGTATGGGGACCGCCTTAACAGTTAAAGACAGGTGTGTTCAGAGAAAATGTTTGGATTAAAAAAATATTGTGGGCGGTCATACATTTGACTGGGACTCTTAGGGCAGTTAAAGTGGTTGGAGCAAATTTCCAAAAAAATGACATTTTGTATGGGAGCCTCCTTAGAAATTGGAGATAGAGTATTAGTTTGTTTAAATAAAAAGGTTTAGGCTTAAAAAATTTTTTAATTTTTACAAAATGTTTACCAATAATTTTGTTATTTTACAAACTTTTTACCAATAATATTGTAAATTTAAAATTTTTTTGAGGCAATATAACTTACAAGGAGGTTTCGTGACTTTATTAAATTTTTTGCTACCTCCTATTTTACGAGAATTCCTAGTAAAACTTACGAGCTTTTTTGTAATTTTACAAGCGTTTGACCAATAAAATTGTAAATTTTTTGGCGCAATAAAACTTACAAGACATTTTTGTGAATTTACTAGATTGTTTGTTTTTTTGTAAAAAAAAACTTGGAAATTTGTAAAATTGCAAAAAAAAAAATGTAAAATTACAAAAAAAAAAAATTAAATTTCGATCAAATATTGGTAAAATGGGACTACGAGACTTTTTATAGTAATTTGACAAGGTTTTTTTTTTGTGTATTATTGATCGGTGATCTATTCTAAGACACTCTTTCGATGCCCGTCTGTCTGTTGAAATAACGATCACGGCTAATAAATTAAGCAGATATGACTGTAACTTAACATATTTATGTACTTGTGGTTGCTTGCAGATGTTTGGTATTGCATTTGAGCAAAATGTTAAGGATACCACGAAAATTTCACATAACCTAAATATTGAAAATGCTTCAATTCGGTATCGCAAAGTCAAAGGAACATTTTTTTTTAGAATTCATTCTTCATAATTTAAAATCAAAATCTTTTAAAGCTCTGTTATAAGATAAAATTTTGTTATAAAATTTAAATATTTTTTTCTTTTAATTAAAAGCAATTGCATGTTAAAACACAAATATGGTGAGATATTTACAAAAAAATTTTCAAATCTGTTAAAACTGTGAATGAATTTAAATACTTTAAAAATAATTTAAATGTTTAAAAAAAATATAAAACTAATAATACGTGACATGAACTACGTTTTTAAACATTAAAACAAACATATTAATGAAATATAAAAATTTTATCGCAACAACAAATTTCATTCATATTAAAAAAACCAGAAAATCTCGTAAAAAATTGCGAAAAAAAATAAGAGTATTCAAAAATACTCTTAAATTAAATTAATGAGAAAAAAACGATAATAAAAAATTAAAACAATATAATGAATTCTTCACATCTGGTCACCCCAATAAATACTCATCATCATCATAATCCCCATGCTAATAATCATCATACAAGTTCGTTTACGAAAATGTCAGCAGCAGCAGCAACAGAGAATAAAAACCACAACATGAATACAAGCAGCAGCAGCAGCAACAATCACAACAATAACAATAATAATATTGATCAATATGCCGGTCTCTCAAGTTCTATAGCTAAAACAAATTCAACTATAAATTCGAATACACCGACAAATGTGGGGGCTGGTCTCACTACTACACAGCCCGTGTCTCTTACCAATACAACGTTAACACATAATAAATTTGCGCCTGCACGTAGGCTAGCCGCCAGGCAGACATTACGTTTAGCTATACCCAAACAACCGGGTGATTCACAATCTCCACAACAACAACATTCTTCACTAACAACAACCACAACCAACACTAATCATCATCATTCTTCGTCCAGTAGCAGCAGCAGTATTTCACAATTTAAACATTCTTCTCCCTCTCAATTGCCACCAGCTCCTATACTTAAGAGGACTCCGCTTAATACACCTAATTTAGTAGCTTCACCAGCATTATCAAATTCCTCCACTTCTTCTTCTTTTCACCACTCACATATTCCAAAATCAGCTTCACCGTTGGAGTCTCATAACTTACCCAATGTTTTACACAATACCAGCAATAGTTGTGTGGGTACGCCCTCTAGTGGTGGCAGTACGAAATTTTTAAGGGCTCGTAATCCCAGCATTACTTTGAACTCATCGGATATTTGTAATAATAATGATTTGTTTGCATTTGCTAAGGAATTATCATCACCGGGTAGGGGAGGTAAGGTTTTTGAATTTAGATAATTTTGTTCTAAGCAGGGAGTTTCATAATTGAATTTTTTAAAATTTTTATTACAGAACATTCTCCGATTTTCGCGGAAATTGCCTCTTCTATATCACCTTCTACGAGTTCCGGTTCACCAACTAATCACTTAAATCGTTTATTCAACTTAAGTCCATCATCTATACGAAATTATGGAAATGTAAGTACAAAATTTTGAATAACAATTATAAAGACTGATGCGATAGTTAGTTAACATTAGGATTTTTGGATTTGAAATTTTTAAGTAGGTAGACTTTTTACATTTCGTAGACATTCACACTCTTATTCATATTGAAACTTTAACTTTTATATCAAAAATTACACTACTGAACATTTTGAAAAAAACTTGATGCGGCTGGGACGCAACCATGGCCGCCCAGTTGGAAAAATAAAATCACACCTGACATACTGCTGACTCTCCCTTTATGAAATCGCTGACATCTTCATACAATTTTTCAAAATGTCATCAATGACATGTCAGCAGTTGGTCAGCAGTGTCCACCAGTATCGTTGGCCTTGAACAATTCGTTTAAACAACCGCTGACCAACTGCTGACATGTCATTGATGACATTTTGAAAAATTGTATGAAGATGTCAGCAATTTTATAAAGGGAGAGTCAGCAGTATGTCAGGTGTGATTTTTTTTGCCGACTGGGCGCTTTAAGGTATGGCGGGGACCTGGGCTCACAAGAATTTGGGGCCCGATGAAAACAAAAATTCGCATGACAAAATAAAAACATTTTTTTGGTACAAATTAAACTCATGTTCATGACAAAAAAAATATTTTAAGTAGGGATTTTCTAGCTCGAGGTAATTTTTATTTATTTGTTAAAACCATGATATTTGTGTAGAACAATTTGTGTTCAATGAGACCTTTTCTATCTCAGAATCTGAGACTTTTCCTATACAAAAAATTTCTTAGAATCTGAAAATATTTTAAGTATGGATATTTTAGCTCGAGGTAATTTTTCTTTACTTGTTAAAACCATAATATTTGTGTAGAACAATTTGGTTTTAATGAGACCTTTTCTATCTCAGAATCTGAGACTTTTCTTATACAAAAAATTTCTTAAAAACTGAAACTTTTTCTGTACGAAAAATGTCTCAGAATCTGAAACTTTTTTCATATAAGAAATGTCTCAGAATCTGAAATTTTTTTGTACAAAAAATGTCTCAGAATTCCTGACAATTTCTTTACGAAAAATGTTTTAGAATCTGAGAATATTTTTGTACAAAAAATATCTCAGTATTTGAGAATTTTTTATACGAAAAATGTCTCACAAGAAGATTCTGCCTGGTGTCACCCTCTGATCTTAATGAAATTCGGAAATGTTGTTCAGAACAAAAATTAATTTGACACGTTTTTATTTTTAGCGGCCCAAACTCATTTTTAGGGGGAGGGGTCGATTTGTATGGCGGGAAATTGACCATTTTCAGTTGTTTACGACTTACGCCTATTTTGACAAAAATAATCTAGGCATATGTGGTATCAGATTAAAGGTATTTACAATACATATCTCTTGGTGCTAACAACGTGCCAAAAAAGTTATTATTTTTAGACTTATTAACAAAAATGTCCTAAAACTTTGGTATTTTGCGCAATATTGCGAATAGCTGTGCGTGTTTAGACACGTGCTTTACACACGTAGATAGGTTTTCCATATACCTTTCATTTGATATGTAACATGACTAGGTTTATATGCATAATATAGGAGATAAACGAAAAAAACTGAAAAATGCCAGTTTCTTCCCCCCTCATTTGCACCCCCTAAATATGAATTTGGGCCGCTATAAAAAAATACGTGTCCCTATATTTTTGCTGCTCTACAAAATAAAACCAATTCCATAAAGATCGGCGGGTGACACCAGGGAAACTTCCCTTGTCAGAATCTGAGACATCATCTGCATGAAAAATTTCTCAGAATCTAAGACTTTTTTATAAGAAAAATGCCTCAGAATCTTAAAACATTCTCTTTACGAAAATTGTCTCAGAATATTAGAGTTTTTCTATACGAAAAATCTTTCAGAATCTTAGACTTTGCATACCATAAGTGTCTCAAAAGCTGAGACTTTTTATTTTGGCAAAACTTCTATGAACCTAAAACTTTTAAAATCTGAAACTTTTTTATACGAAAAATATTTCACAATCCGAAACTTTTTATGTAGGAAAAATTTCTATGAATTTGAGATTTTTGATATAGAACAAATTTCTCCTATAGAAAAAGTCTCAGATGTATACCGAAAATCTGTTCGATAAATTTTTCTGAAAGAAAATGTGAAATTTTCTTTAAAAACAAATTAAAAAAAATTTTGCTCCATTTTAGTATAAGCAAATTTATTGCCATTTCGGGGTCCCGTTAGGTCGGGGGCCCTGGGCACGTGCCCAGTGTGCCCTAATGGTAAAAACAGTAATGGACGCGATCTTTCACAGTTAATTGCAATTGATCTTGTGATCACAAATCTGGTCTCCAAAATTTTCCATCACATCAGATTTTTGATAAAATTGAGGTCAAAGTTCAACAAAATCGTGGTTTTTGGGTATTTTTGACAACTCATAGCGGATGAACCCGATGTGATAGCGACTTAGAAATAAGTCAAGGGTAAAGCTTACACATTGCTGTCAAGGATGCTGAACTCATTTTGTCAGTCGCCTTAACCCCTAGGGCACCAACTGTCTGTCAATGATGTCTTATTCCCAAAAAACGATTTTTCCGCTACAAACTATACGAAAAATTTCATGCAAATGGAAAATTCATCTATTTCCACAACAATATCGTTAATTTTCCCAAAAAATTACGAAAGCGCCCTCTAGCGGCACTCAAAAATAAAAATGAATGTCAAAAATGAATTCCGCGACCCAAAAAACCCCCACATACACATTTGATTAAAAGGAAATATAATTTTTCGCCTCTATTCTTGAATATGTATAGAAAAACTACCTGTTTTGAAATTCACTTTAGAGCTATGGTTTCTTTGGCAAATTTGCTCAGAATGACCCATAGAATAAGAATTACGATGAGCCTTGGGTCGAAAAAATTTGACCCACCCTAGTGTCCACACATGTGAAGGCGACTGGCAGTATTATGATGATTCAAAGAACTTAAAATGTCCTCCAATTTGCTCTAGCTGGCTTAGTTTTCGAGATATCGCCATTTTAAGTTTTTTGAAAAAATACTTTGCCATAAGTTAAATTAAATTTAAAGCTTAACTAGTGTATTTTTTATTTAAATTTTAACCACATTAATTCTATTAAGAATAATCTATTTCAAATCAGAGGTCATGACTTTTATTGACTCTCACTAACACTTACCAAACCCTTAAAATACTCCTCAACGCTCTACCAAAAATACTACGAAAATCAAAACCCATACAGTCTAGTTAGGTGAAACTAATAAACTAATACATAAAAAAATGTTGAATAAAGATTTGACTATAAAAAAATATTTTACTACTACAGTAAAACTTGATTATAACGGACTCTGCTTAAAAGTTCCGATCTTTTTGCAAAATTTTTCTACAAAATACTTTTTCTAAAACAAACTTGGATTCAATTACAACGTACGACTTACTGCGGTTCGTTGCGAAATTCTCTTTTAACGAACTATTTTAAGCGAATTCGGTTATAACGAAGCCTCGGTTAAAAGGAGTGACTTATAAGCGAACTTTGCTTATAACTATTTATATCTTCTGGTTTGTAGTCCATTATTCCCAAGTTTTACTGTACAAATATTCGTTAAGAATATTAAATTAGAATAAATAAAATATAGAAAACAAGTTTTTTTTTTTATTATTTATTTTCCAAATAGTTTTGGTAAATACAAATGTGGTAAATACGAATGTGAATACAGTTAACACCTCACTACCAACCTTTACTAATGAATAGTAGAATGAAACATGCAAATTAATAATGATGATCATTAAATAACTAAATAAATTGTTAATTAACCAACAAAAATCGTCAAGAAACAGAAATCATAATGTTGACAATCATTATGAAGTTGGTGACGTAGATCTGACATCGGACTACGAATAATATAGTACAAGTGTTATTTAAAATGACACTCCCTTACTTTCTATGGATTTTGTTTTAGGTTTTGTATTATTTAGTTCTCATTTACTATTTGGTTACACTTTTAAAAATTAGTAAAAACAAATTAGTAAAAAATTTATTGTGACTGAAGTTGTGACTCCATTTATTAACCGTGTGGTCATAAGATAATGCCGAAAGTTAGATTAGGAAAAATTAGTAAATTCTTTTTTTTTTTTTAAATTAAAATCGAAAAAAAAAATTAATTTTATTAAAACGATTTAAAAAACTTTTCAACTTCATGCATTAAAACAAAAAGTTAACTTAAACTTAACGCCACAAATTAGTAACATTTAATTTACTAATTTTTTAGTTAAACTCAAATAGTACAAATTTGTATTAAATTAATATTTTTTTTAAGTGTATTTCTATATCGTGTGACCGTCTGTTTATGTTCTCTATAATTTTAACTTTGAGAATATTTTATGCAGAATAGTTAAACAATCAGTCGTTTAACAGCGTTGCCTGGTACTTTTTATATTGTCCCCAAAAATTTACAAAATAACCGCCAAATTATACACAGAAAAAAATATGAAAAATATTTGAGTAAATTTTTAATACTATTGAGTAAAAAATTACTCAATTTTGCACCAGTAAACGATTTAATAGTATTGAGTAAATTTTTAATAAAAAATTATTAAATGTTTGAAAAAAATTTGAGTAAATTTTGAATTGACACAATTAAAAATTTACTCAAATTATCTATTTATTTTTTTAAAAAGTTTTAAATTTTTTTACAAAAAAAAAAAAAACAAAAAAATTGTTTTTTCAAACTTTACCAAACATATTTATGTCTCAAAAACATAGGAAAATTTTAGGGTCGAACCAGAATCAAATGCATAGCGCAAGACGTAAAAAAAAAACAAAAACAAACACATCAAATTTGAAATTTTTACGTCCGTTTGATTTAGGTAACTCACATTTAAATATTAGAAACGAAAAATTTTTTGGGCGTTACGCCTTACGCGACGTAATTTGATTCAGGTTGGACGCTTATAAAGACTATTACAAACTTTTATATACATATACAAAAAACTATGAACTAAACGAGAATTCAAAAAACTATGAGAGTTAAAAAAAAAATAAAAAAAACTATTAAATTTTTATTAAATTATTTACTTTTTAAGTAAATTGCGTCAATTAAAAAATTTCTCAATTTTTGTTTTTAAATTTAAACAAGTGATTACTCAAATTTGTTTCCTCCATATTTTTTTCTGTGTGGGGCGAAATTTTTTGGAATTTCCCTTCTTTAAATGAAAACTTACATAAAAAAAAAAAAATATTCGTAAAACATGTTTGAACCGTTTTATGAAGTTGTTCATGATAGGCATGAAAGTATTCATTGATTAAATGTGAAGGAAAATTGCAGGCTGTAGACAAAATCACCTAAAGAAAAATCGCTCAAAAAAATTTATGAAAAATCGCCCAAATTCAAAATCACCCAAAAAATATGAAAAATTACCCAAAAAGAAATATTTGAAACTTGACCCAAAATTAACGAAAAAAAAGCCCAAGAAAGAAATAAAAAATGACCCAATAAAAAAATATTAATTGCATAAATATTACTCATTCGCAACGTTAAAACAAAGAAATACAAGCAAATTACAAAATTGTTATGAAATTTAAAGTCCAAATGCGATTTTCTCGAAAAAAAAAACGAAGACCGTGTTTCTGAATTTTTTTGTGTGGATGGACAAACATCTTAACTTTAAAAAAAAAAAATAGAAAAGAAAAAAAAGTGGCATGTTTTTTAATAAATTGACATTTTTAAAAAATGGAAAATTTCAGAACGGGTTCTGAAAATTTTCCAAAAAAAAAAAAAATTTAATCGATAGCCCATACAAAACTATATAAGAATGTAAATTTTTGAGATTGTGGTGCACTCCGTTTTAATGTTATAAATATTTAATCAAGGCAACTAGCCACAAATTTGACAATTTTTCCAATATTAGACCACGCCTCCTAAGCCCAGTTTTTGAAAAATTGAAAAACCAAAAACACAATTTTCTAAGTTCCATATAGGGCTATCCATACAACCTATTCAGAAGTTTACGGTACACGTGTTTTTTTTCGCTGGGCATTTGGTGTGGAATGCCTCATATATGAGTCATTCCACACCAAATGTCCCGCTACAGAAAAACATGTGTCCCGTAAATTTCTGAATAGGTTGTTTGGATAGCCCTATATGGAACTAAGAAAATTGCGTTTTTGTTTTTTCTAATTTTTAAAAACTGGGCTTAGAAGGCGTGGTCAAATATTGGAAAATGGTAAAATTTGTGGCGAGTTGCCTTGATTAAATATCTATCACATTAAAACGGAATGCACCACAATCTCAAAAATTAACATTCTTATATAGTTTTGTATGGGCTATCGAATAAATGTTTTTTCTTTGGAAAATTTTCAGAACCCGTTCTAAAATTTTCCATTTTTTAAAAAAGTCAATTTATCAAAAATCCGGTCACTTTTTTTTAAGTTTAGATATTTGTCCATCCACACAAAAAAAATTCAGAAAAACATTTTTCTTTTTTTTTTCGAGAAAATCGCATTTGAATTTTAAATTTCATAACAATTTTGTAATTTGCTTGTATTTTCTTGTATTATCGTTGCGAATGAGTATTATTAATTGTAGGAATATTACTCATTCGCAACGTTAATACAAGAAAATACAAGCAAATTACAAAATTGTTATGAAATTTAAAATTCAAATGCGATTTTCTCAAAAAAAAAACGAAAAATGTTTTTCTGAATTTTTTTGTGTGGATGGACAAACATCTAAACTTAAAAAAAAAAAAAATTAAAAAAAGAAAAAAAAGTGGCCGGATTTTTAATAAATTGACATTTTTAAAAAATGAAAAATTTCAGAACGGGTTCGGAAAAATTTAATCGATAGCCCATACAAAACTATATAAGAATGTAATTTTTTGAGATTGTGGTGCATTCTTTTTTAATGTGATAAATATTTAATCAAGGCAACTCGCCACAAATTTGACCATTTTTCCAATATTTGACCTCGCCTCCTAAGCACAGTTTTTGAAAAATTGAAAAACCAAAAACGCAATTTTCTAAGTTCCATATAAGGCTATCCATACAACCTATTCAGAAGTTTACGGTACACGTGTTTTTTTTTTGCTGGACATTTGGTGTGGAATGCCTCATATATACACTTTATGGGGTCTTAGACCAATATTTCGACGTGCTACAAACGGAATGACAAACTTATTTATACCCTCTATCACTAGAGTGTAGGGTATAAAATACACTCGAAAAAAATTTTACACCCAAAAAAAAATTTTACACTCAAAAAAAAATTAGTAAATTATTTTTTTTTTTCAAAAATTAGTTAAAAAAGTTTTTTTACACAAAATAAAATATTTCTAATCAAAAATGTTATTTTTTCACTTTAGAAAATTTACTATAACTTAAAAAGGGCATTGGGGAGGGTATTCATAGATTCGGCCAAGTCGAATTTAACTTTCTACTTGTTTGTCATCAATATTTTTTTTCATCAATACATATTTTTTTTTCATCAATATTTTTTTGTCAAAATTTTTTTTTCCTTAAATATTTTTTTTTTACCAATATTTTTATTTTTCATCAATATTTTTTTTCGTCAATATTTTTTTTATTAATATTTTTTTATCAATATATTTTTTCATCCTATTTTTTTTCATCAATATTTTTTTTTCATCAATATTTTTTTTTTATCAATATTTCTTTTTTATCAAATTTTTTTTTTTCATAAATATTTTTTTTAACCATTATTTTTTTTTCTTCAATATTTTTTTCCGTCAATATTTTTTTATCATTAATATTTTTATACCCTCCAACCACAGTATGGGGGTATACTCACTTTGTCATTCCGTGTGTAACGCATCGAAATATCGGTCTAGGACCCCATAATGTATATATTTTATTGATCAGTGATCGATTCTAAGACATTCTAGCGATGTCCGTCCGTCCGTCCGTCTGTCCGTCTGTCCGTCTGTAGAGGACACGATACAGTCCAAAATAAAAGAGCTAGACTTCCGAAGTTTAGCACGAATATGTCTTATATTCCTAGGCAGGTTAAGTTCGGAAATGGGCAAAATCGGACAAAGGGGAAAAAAGTTCCCCCTTGGAGAACTAAACCAACCCAAGAAAAACCGCATATTTTGCAGAGTTTTTTGTACTTTTGGTAAGCAAATGCAACATTCTTATCTCAGAAGAAGTTCAAAATCGCAAAGGGAAGGTGCCCCCTAACGTCTCCACCAACCTCCCCCCCCCCAAAAAAAAATACGCCCCTGGATTTTTTTTTTTACATTTTGGAGGGTATAAAAGATTCGGCACAGCCGAATGTAACAATCTCACTTGTTTTTATTATCATCAATATTTTTTATCAATTTTTCTTTTTCATCAATATTTTTTTTTCATCAATATTTTTTTTTTTCATAAATATTTTTTTCATCAATTTTGGGAAATTCCGATTCTAAGCGGGGAACATGGAATATGTTACATTTTGTATCTTTTGATCTAATGGTATCATAATCTTAAAATTTGAACCATAGATTCTGAAAACAAGTACTCGAAATATCGGTTTAGGACCCGATGTTAAGATCATCAAGCGTTTTTCAGTTTTAAAAAATTTTAATTAAAAAAAAAAAAATAAAATCATTTTTTGTCGCCCAATCTGGTAGCCCTGTCAATAAGATTGGAGTTGTGGAACTTATTGTTATAAAGGTTATTTATGATGAAGCAGTTAAATGTAATATTAAATAAGAAAATGAGAAAATACTAAACAAAATGGAAATAAATATTATATGTAGTATAAGGAACTGGGTAAGCAAATCAGCCAACTTAATTAATCAACAGTTAAATAACGAAATAAAAAAAATATAGCTTATTAGTAACTATTAGTAATAGACGAATATCAAATGCGGTATTAATAATTATTATTGTTAAAGTTCCCGGAGTAAAATAATTTTGTTTTATTTTTGTAGGTCTTACCTTTAAAATTTGTCCTTTTATGTGGAAAAAAATTGATTTTCTTTTGGGTTTTTTATTTTTTTGAATTTTTTTAAAATTTTTAATATGGTTTTTATATTTGCTAAATAGTCTTGGCAATGAAATCTGACAAATTCTGAAACACGTGTCGACAAAAACTACCAACATTAATTAATTTAAAACAAACAAAAATGTTTCTTGAAAATTATTCTATGGAAATATTAAAGTTTTAATTAGTAAAAGGAAAATGACCTCGAGCTAGAACAATGGTTCCTAGCCTTTTTTCTGTCATGCCCCACACTCAAGAAAATTTTGTAAATTTTTTAAATTTGCTAACTTTTTGTTAAAATCATCGTCTAAAAAAAAGTTGTTAGAAAAAGTTTTTAACAATCAACTAAATAATTTAAGTATACTAACATTTTTTTATTTTATTTAACAAAAATTCCGGCGAAGTTTGTACTCTTGCCCAAACCATTAAATCATGATAATGTTTCTTTCCAAGAAAAATTTTTCTAAAAAAAAATGTCGATAAGACAATTTTTAATGGAAAAAGAAGAAAAATTGATTAAACAAAATATGTATGAAAAAAAAAATTGTGAAAAAAATATTGATGGAAAAAATATTGATAAAAAAATATTGAAAAAAAATATTGAAGAAAAAAAAGTAAAGAAAAAAAAAAATGATGAAAAAAATTTTGATGAAAAAAAAATATTGATGAAAAAATATTGATAAAAAAAATATTTATGAAAATAAATATTGATAAAAAAACAAAAATATTGATGAAAAAAAAATTGTCAAAAAAAAAAATATTAATGAAAAAAAATGATGAAAAAAAATTTATTAAAGAAAAATAAAAATAAGTAAACTGATAATCAAGCTCGAGGCCCTATCAGTTTACTTATTGAAGTTAAAACAAAAAGGTCGAAAAAACATAACCAATAATTTGAAAAATAAAAATATTGAAAAAAAAATATTTATGAACAAAAATATTGAAAAAAAATATTTATAAAAAAAATATTGATGATAAAATATAGATATTGAAATATTGAAAATATCGAAGAATAAAATATTGAAGAAAAAAAATATTGATGAAAAAAAATATTGACGAAAAAAATATTGACGAAAAAAATATTGATGAAAAAAAAATATTGATAAAAAAAAAAAAAAAAAAAAATTTGAGGAAATAAAATGATGAAAAAAAATATTGATGATAAAAATATTGATGAAAAAAATATTGGTGGAAAAAAAATATTGATGAAAAAAAAATATTAACGAAAAAAAATATTGATGAAAAAGAAATACATATTGATGAAAAAAAAAAAAAAATATTGACTAAAAATAATTATGTTACGTTTTATTCACCAGCTGGTGAATATTTTTGTTATTCACCACAAGGTGAATTATTATCCAATAGAACCACTGTTTCCAATTATTTTTCACCAAAAACCTCTAAATTTCACTAAAAAAGCGCTAGAAACCGCGAAAAAAAATTTAGCGGGAAAAATTTAAAATTATTTCGCTAAATTACGAAAAAAGCGCTGAAAGCCGACAAACTTGGTGTTTTTGCTTGAAAAAAAAGAAAAATTAAAACAAAAAAATTCAAATTAATGTTTTCCAAGCAAATTATTTTTTTCCACGCAAATTGACTTTTCACTAAAAAAGCGCTAAAAACAGCTAAAAAAATTTTGCGGGGAAAATTTTAAATTCACCCGCTAAATTACGAAAACAGCGCTAAAAATTGACAAACTTCGCGTTTTTGATTAAAAAAAAAAGAAAAATTAGAAAAAACCTTCAAATTATTTTTTCCACGCAAATTTATTGTTTATGGAATTCACACTTAGCGATTTTGAGTATTTTAGGAATACGTGTTCCCCCACTAAATCCAAACAAAAAGCGCTAGATATTCCCGCTTGAACACCGTTCCCGCTAAAAACAATTTTTTACCGCTAAATTTAAACAAAAAGCGTTAGATTTAGCGGGAAACCCTCCAAGTTGGCATAGAGCAATGGTTCCTAACCTTTTTTGGGCCATGCCTAACCTGACCAACCATCCCGCTTTTGGCGGGACTATCCCGCTTTTTGGTGTCTCATCCCGCCTTGAATTCCGATCCCGCTTTTTAAACAAAAGTCCCGCTTTATCCCGCTTTTTGATTTTTGGCAGAGCAAAGTATGTACAATTTTTAGGTTATTTTAATAATATTTTGAGAAATATATTTTTGAGCACATTAACTATTTCTTACCGTATAAAGAAAATTTTAAGAAAAATTTTGTTTACTCAAAAAAACTGTTCACAAGAGAACCCTACTGGACTGATTTAAATCAAAAATAAATTAAAATTAAATTTTTACATAAAATTTTTTCATTGTGATACTTCGAATATTCCGAAAAAAGCTTTCAATAAAAAAATATTAAACTTAAATATATGTTTCCTAATTCTCAGATTCTTAGAATTTTTTTGTATAAAAAAATCCTCAGATGCTGAAACATTTTTCATAAAAGAAAAATCTCAGATTCGAAAAAATTATCGGTTTCTAAAAAGTTCTTCCTTGAAAAAAAAATCTGATACCTTTTTCTAAAAATAAATTCTTAAATTTTATAGCCCCGTGAAAAAAATTGATTTGATATGGTCTGATTTGTAAAAATCTAATGATGGCATTTGTATCTGATAAGATCTACCAGATACGAAATTTGTCTCCAATTTCGAACTCTGATCCGTAATTGAATCTGATCAGATCCTGAAATTGTGGAAAAACGTCGGCTCAAAAAGACCTGATCAGATAAAATTATATTTTTTAGATCCAAACAGATTAAATCACATCCAACCGATTTTTTCAAGAAAAAATCGGTGACTCTAAAGTATTATTTAAACAGGAAAAATCTCTTTTTCCATATAATAAATTCTAAGATTCTGAAATATATTTCTCGTAAAAAAACTATCAGATTCTGAAACGTTTTTCCTGTAGAAAAATTATCCGATTTAAGATTTTTTTTTCAGAAAAATTCATGTCAGACTCTAAAACAGTTGCCAATGGATTTTTTCTATAGAAAATTTATAAGATTCTTAAACATTTTTCCTACAGAAGAATTCTTAAAATTTTAGATAATTTTTCTTTTAAAATATTCTTAAATTCTGAGTCAAATAAGTATCTAAATATTTTCTAAAGACAGTCTCGAGTTCTGAAACATCTATAAAAAATATATGAGATTTACTTTCTCTTAAAAAATGATCAGATTCAGTCAACGAATCTAATTTAATTTTAGTTTTTCATATGCAATTTTTTTGATTCTTAAATATTTTATCCCAAGGTTGGTAAAAAAATTCCTTAGACTCTATGTTTGCTGACGTAATCAAAATAAAATTTTTCTAGTCAAAGTTCTTATGCATTTTGTTACATAAAAAAAATTACAATCCCATAAAATTATTTTCAGAATTTTGTGCATTTTGGAGGGTATTCGTGGGTTCGTTCAAAGCAAATTTCACTTATAAAAAAAAATCCCGCTTTTAAGATCAAAATCCCGCTTTTTCAAGCTTTCGATCCCGCTTTTCAGTCAAAAGCAGTTGGTCAGGTTAGCCATGCCCCACTTTTAAGTTAAAAAAAAAAACCAAACTGTCCCCCCTACACTAAAGAAAAATGTGTAAATTTTCAAATTTGTTTTAGAATTCAAAATTTACTTGTAGTTAAGCAAACTTTTTGTTAAAATCATCTTTAAACAAAGTTTTTAGCAAAAGTTTTCAACTACCAACAAAATAATTTAACTAAAATAAATATTTTTTTTAGTTTTTTAACAAAAAAAATCTTAACAATTTGCTCGTTGCCCCCCTGAAGCATACAAACTGCCCCCCAGTGGGGCGAGAATCAAAGGTTGGGAACCATTGGCATAGAGCGTCCCGTCAAATTTAAATTTTCAAATTTCATGTCGTAATACCTGCCAATCGATGGCCACTTTAGAGCTGATTGTGGGAAAATTTAGGGCATCTTCAGTCGGCAACCAGCGGTCAAAGTTGGAAAAAATTACCAAAATTCATGTCCGAATTTTTTGACCAAATCTGGCTCAAAAATTCGGAAATTTTGCGTACTTTATTGGTAAAATATTTAAAAAAATCTAAATCCGCGATTTTGGTCCAGAGATGTTGATTTTTAAAAAATTATATTTTATCCAAATTGGCTCAAAGGTTGGAAAATGTTAAGTGTGTAAAAAATATAAAAACAGGATATTGGTCCGAAAGTGCTGATCAGCATCTGTGGACCAAAATCGCAGATTAGCATTTTTGAACCAAAATCGCGTTTTTATAAGTTTTTAATATTTTTTAGATAACACACTTAACATTTTTCAACTTTTGAGACTAATTTGGATAAAAAAAATCTGTGGTCCAAAATCACGGATCTAGATTTTTATACCCTACACCACACTGTGGTACAGGGTATAATGAGTTTGTGCTGATGTTTGTAACTACCCGAAATATTGGTCCTAGACCCACCATTAAGTATACTGATCGACTCAGATTCACTTTTTGAGTCGATTTAGCGATGTCCGTCCGTCCTTCTGTCTGTCTGTCCATGCAAACGTTGTAAACACGATACAGGTCGCAATTTTTAATCAATTGACTTGAAATTTGAAACTTAAGCCTCTCTTGGCCCAATCCTATTGAAATTGAAAAAAATCGGTCCATATTTAGACCTAGCCCCCATACAAAGGTCCTCTTTAGTCTTACCTCAATAATACCGTATTATAATAGGTATCTTTCTAATAACCGTATTATAATAGGTATCTTTTCGAAATTTCGCAGGTAAACGTGTTTTGCCTTCACAAATCACCATTCCGAATTTTACAGAAATCGGACCAGTTCTTCTTGCAGCCCCCATACAAACCATCTTCCCGATTTTCACATAAATCTCTAAAATTTCATGAAAACAGAAAATATTTATTTAATATTTTGTTTGTGAATGCTAAACGCGTACTTAAATAATCTTATCAAATCTGATAATCATCGGACCCGTTTTTGGACTTAGGCCCTCTTTGAAAATTTCGCCCGATATTCAGTTAAAGCGGTTTATTGTCAACAAATAGAAGCCTATATCACTCAAATTTGATTTGTGAGTGTTTTTTACACTTATTAAATATTTTACAACATATAGATCTAATCGGTCCATGGGTCCCATTTTCAGGAAACTCTGGTATAGGGTATTATATGGTCGGTCTTGACCGACTATAATTTTCTTACTTGTTTTAAATATCTATGTCTATACTTCTATACTTATATAATATTATAAAGAGGTAATGTTTGTATGTTTTTTTGTTTGTTTGTTTGTAGAAAGTAATCTCCGGAACTACTCATCCGATTTCAAAAAAGTTTTCAGCAATATTTAAAGTGTTCCTCCAGGACGGACATAGGCTAGGTTTCATCGACCACGCCCACTTCTACGCCCACTTTTTGCCAAAAAACTTAAAATTTAAAAATCTCAAAAACTACTAAACCGATTTAAAAATTTTTTTTACCAATGCATACTTGGAATGGTCCTTCATGATAGACATATGCAGGGTTTCATCGACCACGCCCACTTCTACGCCCACTTTTGCCAAAAAACTTAAAATTTAATTATCTTTGAAACTACTCCTCCGAATTAAAAATGTTTTCACTAATATTTATAGTGTTCCTCCAGGATAGACATAGGCTGGGATTCATCGACCACGCCCACTTCTACGCCCACTTTTTGGCCAAAAAACCTAAAATTTAAAAATCTTTAAAAGTACTCATCCGATTTCCAAAATTTTTCCACCAAAACTTGGAATGGTTCTTCGTAGTGGAAAAATGCTGGGTTTCATTGACCACGCCCATTTCTACGCCCATTTTTGGCCAAAAAACGTAAAATTTCAAATTCTCCGAAACTACTCATTCGATTTTAATTTTTTTTTTCCAATATTAAGAGTGGATCTTCAGGTTAGACATAGGCAACTGTTCGTCGACGTAAAATTTTAAAATATACGAAACTTTTGATGTGGTTTCAAAAATGATTTCACCAATATTTAGAATTTTCTCAGACTGAATAATGGTAGGTTTCATTGACCGCACCCATTTTAAAGATCACTTTGAGCCAAAAACTTTAAATTTAAAAACCTCCGAAAATACTCATCCTATTTCAAAACATTTTTAACCTTTTCTATCTCCTGAAATATTGGTCATAGAAACTTGAAATGTGGGATCCTCCAGCTCAAAAAATCATTCTGAAAAAGTACCTTCTGGAAATTTAGATTTTAACGGGGCTGTAAGGGTAAATTGTTATACTGTGGTACTTTTACTATTCCCTAAAATCCTCCAACAAAATTTACAATGAAGAGAAGGACATACATAATTTTAAATTAAAATTTTTTAGGGTTAAAAGGAGTAAACAATTGGTTAAGGTAGGGTAATATGGTACTTTATATCAATTGGGATAACGACCCTAAAATGTTTTTTTTTCTTTAACACATGTTATACAGAAAGAAGTAAAGCCAACAAGAAACGAAATAAATTAGAATTCAATGAATTAGAATGACTAGAACTGGGAACGGAATGGAATAGAACGAAGTGAAATGATACGGGGAATTCAATGATTTCAATAATTACGATGTAAGGGCTTGAAAATTTTTAAGAAAATTGTTTACCGAAAAGAACATACTTCCGGGCTAAACGGCGCTAGTTTATTCTTAATAGTTTTAAGAAAGACTTACACGATAAAAATTTAATAAAATAAAGATTCTGCAGGGGAGAATTTATAAAATATGGACTCTAATCCTGATCATTCTTTAATACGGTATTTAATATTACCGGTGACAAAGTTCCGGGCGGGCCTGCTAGTATCTAATAAAGTACGCAAAATTTCTGAATTTTTGAGCCGGATTTGGTCAAAAAATTCGGACATGAATTTTGGTCGAAATACGTAATTTTTCCCAACTTTGACCGCTAGTTGCCGACTGAAGATGATCTTGTGAAATGTTTTTTATAAATTTTCTTACAATCAGCTCTAACGTGGCCATCGTTTTGCAGGTATTACGACATGAAACCCGAAAATTTAAATTTGACGGGACGCTCTATTATCCAAGTTACCAAAATATTGATGAAAAAAATATTGGCGAAAAGAAATATTGATGAAAAAAAAATGATGAAAAATAAATATTGATGAAAAAAAAAAATATTTCGTAAAATTTTGCAACTTGCTTATGTTTTGTTGTTTCAACATAGCGTATGGGTAACATTTATGCAAATATTTGTTACTCATACGCTATGTTAAAACAAGAATATACAAGCAAATTACAACATATTTATGAAATTTAATATTCAAAAGCGATTTTCGCGAAATAAAAACGAAATACACGCGTCTGAATTAATATTGGTTTTTTTGACTTTTTAACAGCGAATACGTGCTAGAAAAAATTACATGTCATTAAGGAGAGATAAATCTATAAGAATCAGTTGGATATTTCACTGGGAGGTTTTTGTTGTCGAAAAGTGTAATTATTTAGCAATAACTCGAAAACAGTATCAGCTAGGACTTTCGTGTTAACGATTTTAAAAGTTTAAAGTAAAGAGGAATGACTACCATTAACCGATTTTGTCACAATTTTAACACAACCTAAACTTGCTTGAAGAGGGGTGTGTTCAATTTGTGGACATTTCTTGTAAATTACAGGAAAATTCAACGTTAGAATTGAATTCTGACGGTCAGCGGAATAGTTTTTGGGTCCGAACCTTTTTCTTGTGGGGCTGTATTATTATTATGTAGCCCATTTTATGGTCGTTCATTATCATCTTTTTATAGTTCTCTGACTTGTTCTTGAATGTATTCAAGATTTCAATGGTAACTTGTTGTATGTGTATAAATTTCTAGTATGCCAATGTTGTCATAAATACAAAACTATACGTTGAAAAAAATATATATTAAATATTTTTTTGAGATTTGTTAATGTGTTGTGGTTGTTCTCATCTCATCATCAACATTACTTTGATGTTTAACACATTTAATAATTTTTCGTAGTATTTTTTTTTTCGTATTTAATAATTTCAACTGCCAAAAATCGATTTAAAAACAGAGAATATAAAACAAACATGAAATGTTTTCTCAAAATTAATAATAAAACAAAAATTGTGTGTAAAAAAAAATTAAAAAAAAAAAAAAAATTATGGCCAAAATAACACGAACGGGGTATTAATAAGTAAGGTATTCATATTTAACTTAACCCATAGACAGTCGGGTAAATATACTCACATACAGAACCTAACAAATGACTTCTCCTCTACAGTGTATAAAGAAATGTTTGTTTGAGTGGAGGACTTAAAGGAGTTAATTCATAATTTGAATTGTAAAAACTTTTTAGATTTAAAAAAAATAAAAAATTATGTTGGTCATTTGCAAGATTAAATCGACACGTGTTTGGGAATTTGCCAGATTCCATTGTCAAGATAGTTTTGCAAATAAAAAAAAAACCCTATACTACAGGGTGGTCCAATAACATGTATCTTTTTAAAAATCCAACGAAATGAACAATACTCAATATTTTTGGAACGTTATGGCTTTATTTGAAAGAGCAAATGTTCCCATTATTTATGGCAAACGACTTCATTCATACGGCTGCCTGGGTTAGCTCCGCAGTAGCTCATCCTCGGCACCCATTTTTCTCATGTTTCTGGTTCTATCTCACGAATGGCTTAAACGATATTCGTCGAAAGGGCCTAGAATATTTCTGGATTTCTCATCTTGCATGAATCTTTAACAAGACCCCTCAAAAAAGGGTTTAAACCGCAGCTCTGAAGTGAACAATTGTCACCGCGAATATGGCTAAAAACACGATTTCCGAACTAAGTGCGCAAAATATCGATTGTTTGATGGACCGTGGGACATATTGCGACATCCTACTGAAAACAACTGCCAACCAAGTTGATATATTCTATTACGGCCAATAAAAAGTCGGTAATCATGGCTCTGTAGCTCTCATCTTTGACGAAAATAGGGTTTTCTGCTGTGTTTTTGAAAATATTGTGTAATGATGCTGATACTCAAATCTGTTGCTTCCTATAGATGAATTAAATTCTTTACAATACCATGCGGGTTTTCCGATCCCAAGATGTAGCAATTTGTTTGTTAACATAACCTCATTTGAGTGCTTTATTTCGGGTAAAAACTTTTTTTCGAAAAACGTACAGTTTGGCAGAGCAATACTGCGCTACAACGCGATACAGCGGGGCAAGCCGAGGACGCATCAATAAAGACGTTTGCCATAAAAAATGGGAATGTTTGTTCTTTCAAATAAAGCCATAATATTCCAAAAACGTTGAGTATTGATCATTTTATTGCATTTTTAAAATGATCCTTGTTATTGGACCAACCCTTACAAGTAGTATAGGGCTGAATGTTTAGTATCACTTCCAGGCAGGCATGTGGCCGATCTAAAAACACTAGTAATACTTGCACATACCAGCCGCTGTACCTTCTGTAGGTTGCAGAGGTATGATTTCTTATTCACTACTTTTCACCACACAAGGGCCATAAAGGTAAGTATTGTTATAATTACCGCACCATACATCCAGTAGGTAATATACGGTTTTAGACGCCACCTGCAGGTGAAAAAAGCACATAACGACTTTTTAATTTGTTCCTCTGTATTCATTTTCCAAGAAAGCTTTGAGTCGAAGATACCACCCAGGTATTTCGTCTCATTAGATAGTTCCAGGGTGATTCCATCTAATTTGGGAAGAACAAACCTGTATTTCTTCGTCCTTTTTGTGAACAAGACGATTTCGGTTTGGAGGGATTATCCGTTGTCCTTTGCCCACGTTGAGAGTATCTTAAGCACTGATTCCATGAGTTCGATAATCGTTGGTAAAAACTTACCTTTTATTAGGATCACAAAGTCATCTGCGGCAACCACATTGATACCCATTCCGTTAGGTGACTCGTGGATCTCATTTATAACAAGATTTCACAGAAGAGGTGCTCCTTTGTAGAGTGCTCCTTGTATCTTCTTTCCGCGCTTCACATATTTTCAAGTTAATTGCCCTGCTTTTCAGCATGTTGCCCGTCCATAGAGTAACCTGTGTGGCCTTTACTGTATTCTGTATCGTGGCATTAAGAAATAATAATATTTTGGCATCGTTGAACGCGCCTTCACCCCCAGAAATTATGCCAAAACATATATATTTTGTGATGTGTATCCGCAATCTACCCGACAACATAACTTAATAGTGATAGTGTTGAGCATCGCTGAAATTGTCTGAAGTGAGGATACTTCTCACATAAACCTTCACCAGTCTTTTCTGTGTTTTCAATAAAAACTATGACAGACTGATGGGTATGAAAACCTTTGCTGTATTGTGGTTTATCTTTCTCATTTTGGGAGTACATACCACCCTTTCCTCCCTTCATTCGGACGGAATATACCCTGATGCCAGGCTACACGTAAAGATACACAGTAGTAGAAGTAAGAGTGCCAGAAATATACTATCAGGCCCTGACGATTTGTAGGGCTTCACCCTTGTCCTGATGAATTGTATTTGGTGAAAGTGTACACTTACTACACACAAAAAAATAAAAAAAATTGTGCCAGTTTTTGGGTTAATTACAACCTATAAAGTGTTTTTGGATAACTTACCAAAGTTTTTGCTCTAAAAAACTTAGGTAAATTATCCAAAACCACTTTATAGGTTGTATTATCCCCAAAACGTACACAATTTTTTTTATATTTTTTTGTGTGTATCTCTCTTCACCTCGTCTCTGCAACCCGGAAAATGGTAGCCATCAGAAGTTCAATGGATTCCTGACTGCTTTTTGCAAAGGATCCATCCTGGTACACTGGAGTCTTTGGAAGGAACTTTACGGAGTCTCGCCGCTTCCGTAGTCCCCTCTACTTCTTCACAGAGAATGGATTCTTTTTTCGCCCTCCGAGTTTCCTTTTTGAAAGCATTAAAACTGAGACGATAGTTCTCCTAGTCTTCCGTCGTGTTATCTTTCTTTGCCTTATTAACGAGTTTCATACTTTCTGTTGCTAGAAGCTTGAGTTCCGGCGTCCGCCATGGTTGATGGATCTTCTTCGTAGGCAAGCGTTCTGGGTAGGATATATGAAAAGCTTCTCTAAGGTTGTTCATCACTAAACTAACAGATTTATCTAAATACTGTATGTTGACCGTGTTCTACATTTCTGAAGGCAGCAATGCTTTTACAAGGCTTCGGAATTTAACCCATTTCGTTTTCATGGATTTCCTACAAGGGATCGTATTCTCCATTGAGAGATCAATGTTGAAGAGTATCCAGTAATGGTTCGAGAAAGAGCAGTCGTTAGATACCGTTTAATCTGAAATTCATTGCGTTAATGAAAGTGAAAAAATAAATTAATAACTTTGCAGCTTCGCAACATGCCTTCACCAGATGGAGAGAAGAGCATGTATTTCTGTGACTTTAGTACCCGAAGACTGTTTGCAAGATTAATCTGCACCACCTCTATGCAGCTCTTAGGAGTCATTTTTGCATTTCCTCTTTGGGAAGAATCAACTTTAGATGGTTCAACCCGATCTTCACCTCCCCCCTGGAGGACCGCAAAAGATGCAAGGACTCTGAGCTGATTTTTAGCCAGAGATACTTACCATCTTTCTTGTACCTCGCACGTTCCTGGGTAACACATTGAAATACCGGGACTCCATAACGTTTATAATATATTTATAAACTGATCCTTGGTTGACTGCAGGACACTCTAGCGATGTTCGTCCGTCTGTGGAAATTACGACGCAAGTTAAACGAAAGAGCTAGATTCCTGCATGTAAACATGAATGTGTCCTTTGTTCATTGGGTGGTTAAGTTCTTTAATAGGCAAAATCGGAGCAGAGGGGAAAAAGTTTCCATTTGAAAAAACTTAACCAAAATCTGAAAAGCGTTATTTTTTAAAGAGTTTTATGCACTTGAATTATGGATACCAGGACACAACGGAATACAGGCAAATGAAAGGACAGACGAACTCGCGAAACTTAGAGCTGATGGTGTTGTTACCACGGTGCTAGTTTTACCACCGCTACAACACTTCAAACTAAGACGAAATTACATAAATGTTGCAAAAGCGAACAGAAAGTGAAGAGAACTAACAACATGCAAAATCAGTAGAACTTTATGGCCAACTTATGACCAAGGGAAAACTAAATATCTTTTATAAGTTACGAGAAGGTTATGTCGAGCTCTGACGGGAATAATAACTGGTTACTGTGTCATCGGCATTCATGTTAAGAATATTAGACTTATTTCAGACGCCAGTTGCAAAAGATGCACCTCACCAGGAGTGGATGAAACGATAGAACACATACTTGGTCACTGTCCGGCGGTGCCAAGGCGTTGCCGATCGATTACTGGTCAGATAACCTTTAATACTTTGGATCTTAGAATATTAAAAAGATTCGCAATGACTTTGAACGTATTTAACTTGCGCCGCTGACGAAAAAAAGTTTTGTGGTATCGCTATGAACCAAAAGGTCTATGCGAGGTGTAAATCGCACGGGTTCGGAAGTATGCTCTGAATGCCTCGAAGTCGGGGACTCATTGAGACTTCCGGATAAGTGTAGTGTTTTCCAGGCTGAGGTACTTGCAATTGATAAAGCCGCGCAGATAATTATGACAAGGGAGATTCGTCCTTGCACCATTAACATTTTCGTGGATAGTCTTGCAGCTCTGAAGGCCTAAGAATCAAACACTCTGAAATCGGGAATCGTTAGGAATTGTATACAATCCCTTCGTCGAATCAGTCAGCATACAATCAAGCTAATCTGGGTCTCTGAACATAGTGGAGTCGCTGAGAACGAATTGGCTGATGAATGGGGGAACGTTGATGAACGAAATTGATAGGATATCTGAGAATAGGATGAAGGATAGGTGGATATCACTGAATACGTGCAGGATATCGCCAACAAAATCCTGAGAGGACAAAAATCTTCATACTTTTGGCAAACGGACGGATACCCTATTAGTAAAATTACTTACAGGACACTCTATAATTGGGCAAATGGCCGTGCGTATGGGAATTTCTGATGAGCACCATTAAAGAAGGAGGAGAAGTCAGTGAAGTACTTGTTATGTGAATGGTCGGGTCTGATGAAAAGCCGCCTTAAGCATTTGGGGCAAAGATTTTTCGATGACCTGGATTGCTAAAATGGTGTATCATTGACATCTCCAACAGAATATCTAAGAGAATCGGGGTGGTTAAGGAGTAAAGAATTTTTGTACTTATCAGAGGAGAGTAGGAAAATAACAATTAGGGGAATAACAATGGGCCTCATCGACTCCAAGTGAATTCGCCAAATTGGCGGACGCTACCCTAAGCTATGTCAAAAGAAGTTCAAAGTCCTGCACTAAGACCCAGGGGATCAAAAAAATCTAATTTTTCAGATTAAATCAAATCGATTTATACATTAAACTCTTTCACAGCACTGATTGTTGGGTATATGGGTGAGTAATTGGGATAGTAATTGCGGTTGTATTAGTGGCACCACGGGCAATGGTGATGGTTGGGTTGACTGTTGTAGTGGTTGTGTAAAAATATAAGGTTAGAATTTTATTTACTTTTTTTTTCGTTTTTAGTATTTAAAACATTTGGATGTATAGCCAGTCAGTCAGTAGTATATTTTTTTTTGTATTTTTTTTTTCAAAATGATTGTGAGTTGAGTTATTTAGTAGTTTTTAAAGAATACCATATTCAGTTTATAACGAATTGAGACTCGTGCCGGTTAGTAGTTAAAAAAAAACATTAAAAATATATATAGCGAAAACGAAAACGTTCATACAAAAAGTGCGTGAGTGCGGTTTTAAAATCAAAACGAGAGGCAAAAAAAAATCAAAAATTTTTTTCAAGTTTTTTTTGTTCTTGGCAAAATCATAAATAAAATGTGAATAAATTTTAAAAATTATTTAAATTTTTGTTGTTTTTAAGAAAGCAAACGAAAAAGATACAAATTTTGTCATCAAATAAAAATTCTTCATTAAGAAAAATCCATTTATTATGGGCAATCGTGTTAGTAGTTTGTGGTGTAAAAAATCAAATTTAGCAATAAAAGATAGTGAAACTGCCGAGCATACAACAACGAAATCGAAACGTGATCCAAAACGTAGATTTAAACAACGACGTTTATCTTTGAATTGTATAACAGCAGCACGCGATAGCATTAAAGATTTTGAAGAACCGGTTCAAATACATAAACCATCGGCTACATTACCGCGTCATTGTAAACTATCAACACCCGAAAGAACCACCGCAACCGAACAAGATAATAAAGAATTGAATTCCCTACAAGATCCAAAACAAGAATCAAGTGATATTTCTATAGTTACCAGAGATTATGAAAAAATTTTACATACAAATACAAATGAATTAAATACAAACGATTTGAAAACACAAGAATTCAATACAAAAGTTTTAAATTCTAAAGATTTTAATACACAAGTTTTAAATTCACAAGATTCAAAAGCAAAATTTTTTCAATCACAAGATTTAAATTCTTCGGCTGATTCAAAATCGAAATTTTTTAATACTTCTGCTGACTCAAAATCGAAATTTTTCAATACAAAAGTTTTAAATACCCAAGAATCAAATTCAAAAGTTTTAACAACAAAAATTTTAAATTCACAAATTATACACTCTAACCCCACCATTAAACCCAACACCTACTCCTCGGAGAATTTCTTAAAGACTCGTTCACTGGATGTTGTTGATTCACCCATTAGAGTTTTGGCCACCACAAAAACAGATTTATTAACAAGTGAAAAATTGACGTGCAGCATTTCCTCTTCACAAATTGCTACCATGAAATTTAATTCGGATTTAAACACTGTCAAGGTAAGATTAATTCAAAATCGTGATTATTTTTTGTTTTTTTTTTTTCACAAAATTTCAGTTATTGTTTAAAAAAATTTTGTTAAAACAAACAAATTGGGTGTATTGTTTTAAATAATTATCAAGTAAAAAAGTAAAATTTGGCATTGCCGAATGTATTGATACCCTCCACAATGTAAAAAAGATTATTTGCAAAAAAATTTTTTTGAAAAAAAAAATTTTGCGGAAAAACTTTTTAGTGAAAAAAATTCAGAGTTTTTTTTTGTAAAAAAATAGGATTGTACTAGTTAAAATACCATTCTGTGTCCAATTCTGTTCACATATGCCAACCAGCAGCCAATTAAAAGCATTGTGTATTTTTAGGTTATGGGAAATGTACCAAAATTTTGGAGGTGTTCTTACATTTGCGTTCATAACTTTTGAACCGCTTAACCGATTTCGCTCAAATGCAATACCAAACTGTTTAGAATAACAACAAGTAAATTTGCTAAGTATTAGTCATATATGTTTATTACTTTGGCCTTGATCAGCATTTCAACAGACGGACATCGCTAGAATGTATTAGAATCTATCACTGATCAATAGTACTTTATGGGGTCCCTGACCGATATTTCGATGCGTTTTTTTAGGGGGAAAGGGGGGAGGGGAGAAAGGGGGGAGGGGGAACTATAATACTTAAGTATTATAGTTTTATTATTATTTAAATTATTTTTTTCTCCACGTCCTAAAAAGGGGACGCGCAGGACTTTAAACTTCTGCGAACATAAATATGAGGCATTCCACACCAAATGTCCAGCGAAAAAAAACATGTGTACCGTAAACTTCTGAATAGGTGATATGGATAGCCCTATATGGAACTTAGAAAATTGCGTTTTTGGTTTTTCAATTTTTCAAAAACTGGGCTTAGGAGGCGTGGCCAAATATTGGAAAAATGGTCAAATTTGTGGCGAGTTGCCTTGATTAAATATTTATCACATTAAAACGGAATGCACCACACTGTCAAAAATTTACGTTCTTATATAGTTTTGTATGGGCTATCGATTAATTTTTTTTTTTTGGAAAATTTTCAGAACCCGTTCTGAAATTTTCCATTTTTTAAAAAAGTCAATTTATCAAAAATCCGGCCACTTTTTTTTTTCTTTTTTATTTATTTTTTTAAAAGTTTAGATGTTTGTCCATCCACACAAAAAAAATCAGAAACACGTTCATCTTTTTTTTCGAGAAAATCGCATTTGAACTTTAAATTTCATAACAATTTAGTAATTTGCTTGTATTTTCTTGTGTCAACAGAGCGAATATTTATGCAATTAATATTACTCATTCGCAACTTTAAAACAAAGAAATACAAGCAAATAACAAAATTGTTATGAAATTTAAAGTTCAAATGCGATTTTCTCGAAAAAAAAGATGAACGTGTTTCTGATTTTTTTTGTGTGGATGGACAAACATCTAAACTTTTAAAAAAATAAATAAAAAAGAAAAAAAAAGTGGCCGGATTTTTGATAAATTGACTTTTTTAAAAAATGGAAAATTTCAGAACGGGTTCTGAAAATTTTTCAAAAAAAAAAATTTTAATCCATAGCCCATACAAAACTATATAAGAACGTAAATTTTTGACATTGTGGTGCATTCCGTTTTAATGTGATAAATATTTAATCAAGGCAACTCGCCACAAATTTTACCATTTTTCCAATATTTGACCACGCCTCCTAAGCCCAGTTTTTGAAAATTTGAAAAACCAAAAACGCAATTTTCTTAGTTACATATAGGGCTATCCAAACAACCTATTCAGAAATTTACGGGACACATGTTTTTCTGTAGCGGGACATTTGGTGTGGAATGCCTCATATGTTTCATTTGTTTCACAAAAATACAAAAAAAAACTTTTAAAAAGTTCACATATTTAAGAGGTTGGTTTAGCTGTTCAAGGGGGAACTTTTATCCCCCTGGTCCGATTTGGCCCATTTCCGAACTTAACCTGCCTAGGACCATAAGACATATTTGTGCCACACTTGAGGGGGTAGCTCTTTTATTATGGACTGCATCCTGTTAACTACAGACGGACATCGCTAGAATGTCTTAGAATCGATCATAGATCAATAATATAAATACTTTATGGGGTCCCCGACCGATATTTCGATACGTTACACACGGAATGAAAAAGTGAGTATACCCCCATACTGTAGTTGGAGGGTATAAAAAACGTTAAGCGAGACGAAACAAAGTCTTATTGCGTTTTAATGATTTCATAATTTGTTGTATATCATTTATTTAAATTAAATAGTTAAAAAATATTCTTCATCACTTTTACTGAATAAAAACTATTAAAGAGTACAGTGGGATCAAAAAAGTTTTGTAAACAACTAGTAATTTAGAAATATTTTATTGTAAACTAAGCATTTTCTAAGGTACAATGGACTGTTTTAAGTCAGAGCGCCATGGACTTGCCTATTTCTCTTATTAAGGCTTGTACAACTTAACCTCAACTCAACTCAGGCATTTTCTGATAACACGGTGCCTGAATCTAAAACATTTTTCCAAAAAAAAAGTATCAGATTCTGAGACATTTTCTTAAAGAAAAAGTATCAGATTCTAAGACATTTTCCTATACAAATTGTCTCAGAATCTGAGACATTTACCTACCCGAGTAAAAATGTGAAGGCTCAGTACTGATCCGAAAAATCAATCGCTAAGATTAGATCAGTTTTAAATGGACGGATACAATTTTATCCGAAAAATGGGTTTATATAATTAGGTAAACCAATTTTTCGGATGAAATTCTATCCGTCCGATTAAAAGTAATCTTATCTTAGCGATCCATTTTTCGAATCAGTACTTATCTTTCAAATCTCGGATCAGTACTATTCTTACTTGGATCAGTACTGATCTTTCAAATCTCGAATCAGATGTTATATATAAGAATATAAATAAAAATTTTTACTCGGGTATAGAAAAAGTCTTAAATTAAGATTCATTTTCCTACAGAAAAAGTTTCAGATTCAGAGATATTTTTCTGTAGAAAAAGTCTCAGATTCTGAGACATTTACCTATACAAGAAGTATCAGATTCTGAAACATTTCAAATTCTGAGTTTCAAATTCAGAGACCTCTTTCCAGAAAAAAAATCTCAGATTCTAAAGGCATTTTCCTATAGAAAAAGACTCAGACTCTAATGCATTTTCCAATAGAAAATTTCTCAGATTATGAGACATTTTCCTATAGAAAAGTCTAAGATTCTGAGACATTTGCGTATAGAAAAAGTCTCAGATCATACAGACCATTTTCTCTGAATCTGAGACATTTTCCCAAAGAAAAGTCTCAGATTCTGAGACTTTTTTCTATAGAAAAAGTATCAGACTCTAAATCTTTATTTCTATAGAAAAAGTCTCCGTTCTAAGACATTTTCCCATAGAAAAAGTCTCCGAGCTGAGACGTTTTCCCATAGACACAGCCTCAAAATCTGAGACTGTTTCTTTGGGAAAATGTCTCAGATTCAGAGACCCTTATAAACCGAAACTTGAAATAAATATAAAATACACAACTCTAAGGCTGGGCTGTCTCGGCTCATCGGCCATATCGGGGATTTAGGGATTAAAAAAAATTAGTAAAAAAATGTTTTTTATTGCATTTTTAGACATTTCTTCTTAAGAAACTACATATGTGATGTTTTTTATGTGAGAAAAAAAGGGTTTTTAATACCTATCTATCGGTGGCATAACCTTGTAAAAATTCGGCTTTTTTTAATTTATAGTATTAAGTTTTTAATTAAATAAATATTCATTTATTTTTAATTAATGACATACAAATATTTTTAATTTACATGCGGATTTATATGGATTTAATAAATTTTTTAATTAAATCTACGAATTTTTTAATTATTTTTTTTTTCTGTGTTTCATATATAATGAAGTTTAAGGCAAATCGGTTCATAACGGTTGGAATAATTCCCTGGTTAAATATTTTTTACAAATCGTCGGATATGCTTTAATAACAGCTAAGTTTAGTACTTTTGCGCTGTTTTTTTAAATTCAAATTAATTTAAATAGAAAATTTGCAATATTATTTAAATATTTATAAAAGAAATATTGCTTTAAAGCACCGCAAAAGGTCAAAATAAAGCTTATTTTTAAGCCTCTTCCAAAAATTTTGAAAAACATTTAACGGTTTTGGTTGGCGCACCGACGAAGTATTATTTATATGTTGAATAAAAGTATTACAACTTAAGGATTTTAAAGGATTTGCTTGCAAAAATTACACAATGACACAATAAATTTTTCTAAAATAAACATGATTAAATTAAAATTGTTTTCATATTAAAATTTGACACATGATTTCGAAATGTCAAGTCAGAATTAAAATTGTTTAACCTCAAATTAAAAGTGAAACAATGAGGTTTTTATAACGAAAATTTGAATTGGTGCACATTTGACGTTAGTTATGTTAAAATTTACATTTTTCAATGTTAATAACACCGCTTAACAAATCAAAGGTTTTAGGCTACGGATTGAAGTTTGATAGAAAATTTTTTGCATCAAGTCTAGAATTTTATTTATTCGCGGTTGAAAATAAAAAAAACGCGATTTTTTCTTTTTTGAAAGCCTGCACAGCAGGCACTAGGTGGAATAAAAATCTGGTAGAAATCGTTAGAATACAATTGAACTATGATCTCAAAAATATGATAACAAAAACTTCAAGTTGTTGCATCATTTTTGGACAAACATGTATTTAAAAAAGCACTGTCAAAAAAATTAGAAAAGGCACCATTTTTAGAAGGCTCTAAAACAAAAACCGGATGATCAATCTTTACTGTGATGAGCTCAAAATTAAGGAAAAAGTTTATTCTTTCTTATAGACTTTTAAAACCATTAAAGATATCTTCCGGTTTATATGAAAAATAACACAGAAAACTTAAATTTATAAAATATTTTTTTTTTAGTTTTTCTTAAAAGAATATCAAAAAACTAAGGTAAATTTTACAAACATGCTAATGATAACAGCATCAATTTAAAACGCAAGTGAAACCCAACCAAACGCAATAATTTTAAAAAAAATATTTATATGTTGGAGACCATACACTAAAAAAAATAACCTTCCTGATATTAATGAAACGGATTCATTATTTTGTTTTCATTACACAAATGAAGGAATTCATAAGATGATCGAAATTTCATGCATATAATGAACAAATTTTATGAAACATGTTTCATTAGATTTCATAATTTCGTTAAAAAATATCATAAGTTTTTTTAGAGCCAAATACAACTCTGCGTTGCGAATAAGAGAGAGAAAACCGAAAAAATCATACGACGTTTTATTACACCACTCGTGTTAAATCTAATTGTAAATTTTACATGTGTGTTAACTTTTTTCTAATAAAATAAAATAATTTTTTTTTTTTGCTTTGTTATTGAAACTTGTGTGTGTGTTATGCTGGTTATATCTAAATGAAATTACAAGTGAAAAGTTTTTTATAAGTGTTTCTTTTAACTGTTTCTTATAAAATATAATATAATTTGCAACAGAACAATAGTTTTTTAAGTCATTAAAATTTTGTGATGAAATGTAAAGTAATTTGTGTTGTTCCATTGCTACGTTATTGCTACGTTTGGCAGCACGTGTTTTTAAAGTCATCGCGTTTTTGTCTTTTATAGTTTCCCGAGTAAAAAAGTTCCTATATAGTTGTATATAATTTTATAAACATCATATATGATTAAATAGAATTATATAGAATTTGATGCGAAAAATGAGTCGATAAAACTATATAAAATTTGATCAATGTTTCATATATTTTGATAAATTTTTTATATAATTTTATGCGAAATTTGGACCCCTATTTTTATATAATAATTTCAAAATTATATAATTAGATATAATTATATAAAAATATATAAAATTGTATAAAACTGTATAAAACTATATAAAGTTACATAAAATTATATCAAGTTTTATATAAATCATAAAATTTTGTTTTAATTATATATAATTATATATAATTTTATGTAACTTTATATAGTTTTATACAGTTTTATACAATTTTATATATTTTTATATAATTATATCTAATTATATAATTTTGCAATTATTATATAAAAATAGGGATCCAAATTTCGCATAAAATTATATAAAAAAATTATCAAAATATATGAAGCATTGATCAAATTTTATATAGTTTTATCGACTCATTTTTCGCATCAAATTCTATATAATTCTATTTAATCATATATGATGTTTATAAAATTATATACAACTATATAGGAACTTTTTTACTCGGGTTACCTTATATGGCAATTCAGACCAATTTAAGGTGTGAGTAAAACTTTGTTGTGTGTAGAAAATAGGTGAAAATCATAAATAGTGTGCAATTGACTCAATTGCACACTATTTCATCATGTCACAGACTCAATTCCGTTCGGAAGTATAATAAGTGGTTCACTCGTAAAACGCGAAGCAAATATTTTTTTCGGAATAAAACCACTTTTAGCAATTCAATTCCACTTTGATTTTTGAAAGTGATTTCATTCCGAAAAAAATATTTATTTTGCGTTTTACGACTAACCACTTTTTTCTGTGACATGCCCCTAAATAAAATTTCAGTTCCTAACTTTATTAGTTATGGAAATTTCGATAACTTTAACCAACGTGAATTTATCGTAATTCCCATAGAAAAACCCTAATAAAGTTAGCAACTAGTTACTTGTAAAAAGCAATTATCATACGCTCATTACCAACTACTATTCCACATTTAATCAATGGATATTTTCATACATTTTATGAAAAACTTCACAAAACGTTTCAAACAAGTTCAATGAATATTTT
Source organism: Pegoplata infirma (assembly GCA_963921195.1). Classification (NCBI taxonomy): domain Eukaryota; kingdom Metazoa; phylum Arthropoda; class Insecta; order Diptera; family Anthomyiidae; genus Pegoplata; species Pegoplata infirma. The sequence continues at coordinate 53,786,026 of OY992539.1, forward strand.
CGTTATTTATATGCAAGTTTTCATTTAAAGGAACTTTAATGACACCAGTTTCATTAATCAAATGAAACCTGTCTTCGGTTGAAAACGTGAGTCATTTTTCATTAAGGTTCCCGAGTAAAAATAAACATATATAACAATATATAACTTGATGCAAACATAATAAATCATATATGATTATACATCGCGTGAGATATTTTCTAAATTTTTTAACTGCAGTCATATGTAGTTATATATAATTTAATCATGATTCGGATTAAAAGGTGTACGGTTGATATAATTATATAAAATAATATGAGGGTTAATACAAAATTTGATTTTCTGTATAATTTAACATAAAATTATATATAGCTTATTCTGTTCCATATAAAACTATATGTTTCCAATTAACCAAACATTTTCTTAGTTTTTAGGCAAAGTATAAGAAACTTTTTAAAATGTTCCTAAACATTTCCTTGTTAGGGTTATGTATATCACCTATCTGGTTCGAAGCGTACCCAAACATGTTTTAGAAAATGATATGTTTGGTGAATGTATCGTTGACCTGTGGTGTATCTCAACCCAAACCAAAAAACACCAGGATTTTATACACTCAAAAAAAAAACTGTAAAGTTAGCAAAAAATTGAGTTAAATTTAACTAAAAAAACACCTGATTTTGAACCTACTAAATTTCTAGTTAATTTGACAAAAAATATTTAGTTAACTTTTCGTAGAATGAATATAGCAAAAAAAAAACGTAATTTTAACTAAAAATTCAGCTGAAAATTTCGTAACATTTTTTATTAGTTGAATTCAGCTTAACTTTTTGTAAAAAATTGTAAGTTTGTTAAATATTAGTTTTAAACACTAACACTTCACTTATTTTTTCTTTTTTTTTCACAGCATTAAGTTCAGCTTAAGTAGGACTTATGAGATTTGCATAGGAGGCTACACAAGAAAAGTTAAAAATTTTTCACTTGACAAAAATGTTACAAAAAATCAGCAAATCTATATATATAAAAATGGATGTGTGTATGTATGTGTGTATGTATGTATGTATGTTCCGTATGGACTCGAAAACGGCTGGGCCGATCTTGATGAAATTTTCAGGGAATATTTAGAATAGCCTAGGGAGTAACACTGTGCGGTCAGATTTTTGATTTTTTGTGTGTGGGCGGAGGGGCGTGGCAAAATCGAATTTTTACATTGCACCACTAATGACAAATATATATAAAAAACGGATGGACCGATTTTGATGAAATTTATACCAAAGATAGTTCTAACCGAGTACTAACTATATGCCAAATAAGAGCTTGATCGGACAAATAGGCGTAAAATGCCATGCTTTTTTGCCTGTGGGCGAAGGGGTGGGCAAAATCGAATTTTTACATTGCACCACTAATGACATCTATATATAAAAAACGGATTGACCGATTTTGATGAAATTTAAACCAACGATAGTACTAACCATGAAATACGCGTAAAATGCCATGCCCCTTTGTATTGAATAGAATGTTATTTCAGCATGCTCCGCAATAATGCAAAAACTGTTGATCCGATTTTAATTTAATTTTCAGCACTGATAGTGTTAACCGAGTGTGGAACTATAGGCCATGTTATACTACGATTGAAAAAAATGGACGTAAAATGACACGCCCCTTTGTATTATACTGGACGTTGTCTGCCTGTTTCGCAATCACGCAAAAACAGCTGAACCGATTCTCTTGGCATTTTCACTACAAACAGTGCTAACCATGTGCATATATAGGCCATATAAGATCGTAATTGGAAAAAGGATATTGGATCAAAATTGCAACGCCCTTTGTACTATACTGACCACGATTGAACAACGAAGCGTAAATTGCCACGCCCCTTTGTTTTATACTAAACGTTATATCTGCCTGTTTTGAAATCACGCAAAAACGGATAAGCCGAGTCTGTCACTACTGATAAAACTAACCGAGCGGGAGCTGTAGATCATATATATTTTCGGCAAAAGGGTAAAAAATGTCACTCAAGTTTTTTATAAATAAAAAGTTATTTCCTCCTCTTTCGAAATCACACAAAAACTGATGTCAATGAAATTTGCAGCACAAATAGTACTAATGGAGGATGCAGCATGGAACTTTAGACTATCACGATTCGATAAAAATGCGTTAAATGACACGCCCCTTTGTACTATACCTAACGTTATGTCTGTCTGTTTCGAAATCATTCAAAAACGGCTGAACCAATTTTGTTGAGATTTCTCTATAGATAATGCTAACCGAGGGTGTAACCAAAGGTTACTAGCTGGACCCAGACCCGTGATTTAATTTTGTCCAACACTACATTTAAATTAAGATGCAATATAAAACAGTTCTTTTTCTTAGGGCCAGCAACGCGGACCGGGTATAGCTAGTTAATTAATAAAAATTCGTAAACTAAGTTTTAAAGTCAACAAAAAAAATTTGTTCAAAATTTGTACAAAACTAGTATTTTCGTATATTGAACTTAACTAAAAAAAGTAGTTAAAACGCTGGTTTTAACTAAAAATTTGCTAAAAAGCCAGTAAACTCGAGTTAACAAAAAAAAATTAGTTAACTTTACAGTTTTTTTTTTTTGAGTGTATGTTTTTATGCAATAAGATCTAATTAGATCCACCAATATATGGAAATGTCTGGTCAAAACTCGGATGAAATCAAATCATATTTTATACAAGTTGATCTTTTTTAATGCAAAAACATCCACCATTATTCGGATCAAATTGCGTATAAATATATATTGTGTTACATATCATTATATATTGCATCATATTAAAATTTTTACTCGGGTTATGTCAATTTTCATTAATTTCACGAAGCTATTTTTTTCAGTGTAGACAAATTGTACTATTGCGCTTTATACCAGATTTGTATTCCACTGAATGGCTGCTGTGTAGGCTTCCAAATAATGCAAAAATCGCAATTTTTCGCATTTTCAACCGTGAATAACTAAAAATCTAGATGTGATGGGAAAATTTGGAGAACAGATTTAGAATCAGAATATCAAAGACTACCAGAATTAATCATCAGAATTCAAACCGGAAAATAAGTGTTGAGCGGTGAAATTATTATTATTTTTTAATTGTAGTATTTTTAAATTAAAAATTACATTTTTTGATTAAATATGTTTTTTCTTTTCTGTATTCCCTAAAATATGAAATTTGTCTAAGGTGTGCAAATTTTAAGAAATTTCAAGGTTTTCTAATTTCTTGTCGAAATACCAGCCAAACGATTTTTGTTGGTTCCCCACTGTGATAGATTTCACTGTACATATTTTTAATGAATTTAACATAATAAATTAAATAATTACTTATACAAATTTACTTAAATTTTAAAGTTATTCCACTACGGGTTAGAGAATATTTCTAATTCAAGGTTTTTTTTTAAGTTCTTTGGATTTTTGAATAAAAAACAAAAAAGAAAAAATATTAATTATATCGTAATATATATTCAAATTTAAACAGAACGCATTTAAAATACTACTGTAGTATTAAATACTTGAATTATTCATTATTTAAATTTTATACACATGATTTTGACAAATGTATTTTATTTTTTGCTCTCTCATTTTTTCTCTGTTATGTCAACAAAACATCTGGTGTATTAATTTTTTCTTAGCGCTACACTTAATTTCGGTAATTTAAGGTTGTTAAGAGATTTGTGACAATTGAAACAGCTAAAAACAAATGCCTGCGAGTTTTGTACTCTTGCCCAAAACTTTAATCATTATAATGTTATGCTGAAAAAAATGGGTGTACTTGCCAACGCAAAATCGGTCCTAAAGGTCGTAAAGAGCCGATTCGTTAAAAAAAACCTATCCCATGACTGGTTCCACGCAAACTGGTCATAGAATACCAGTTTTATGATTAGAAAAAAAGGCCAAAAGTTCGCGACTACACCATTTACCGATGCAATTCGAAAAAGATCAATTGTAATTCGAAAATTCTATTTGTAATACGAAGTTTGGCGATGGGACACAACCTTTCTGGATCCAACTGCAGGACTTTAAACTTTTTTGGCATAAAAATGCTTCGTTTGCTAAGCAAAAGTACATAAAACCTATAAAAAATGGCGTTTTTCAGAGCTTGGTTTTGTTCTTAAAGGGGGAACTATTTTCCCCCTGATCCGATTTTGCACATGTTCGAACTTAACCAGCCCAATACCATAAGACATATTCGTACCAAACTTCAGGAGTCTTGACGAACAGACGGACGGACAGACAGATTGAGCAATAACATATGGGGCATTCCATGTCAAATCGGACACTTTGAAAAAAATTTTTTTTAGATTTTCCCAATTTGTTTACAGTTTTTAGTACCCTTCGAAAACTCCTTCGTGGTAAATTTTCAGATTTTTTTGAAGACCTGTTCAAAAGATATCGAATTTTTAAAAATTGGTAGTTTGTTCCTTTACTCAAACTTCTTTTACTCATAACTTCTTTAATAATGGTCCAAATTTCAATTTTTTTTCTTCAAAATTTTTGTTTTTTTTACGTACTTTTTAAAAAAAAAATCCCAAAAAATTCTTAAAAGCGCTCTAGTATGCGATTTTTAAGTTTTAAAGTTTAAATCTCATTTTTGAAATTGTTTGTACTCCTCGATTTTTTTAAATTTTTTTGTGTAAAACTTCTATCGATTCTACAAATTTTTTGCCCAGGAGGATCGTGGGATAACAAGCATTAATATTTTTTAAAATTTTTTGAAAAAAATTCATTGTAATTTTCTTAAAAAATCTTAAAATCATTTCTACTGCTCCAATGGTGCGTCATAAGACCGACCCCCAATAATTTTTACGTCTTAACATTTCTTTGGAACAAACTAATACCCTATCTCCAATTTCTAAGCGGGCTCCAACACAAAACGACATTTTTTAAAATTTGCTCCAACCGCTCTAACTGCCCTAATAGTGCCCTTAGAGCATCAAAATGTATGACCGACCCACAATATTTTTTTAGTCCAAACATTTTGTCTGAACACACCAACCCTCTATCTTTAACTGTTAAGGCCGTCCAATACATATTTTTTATATTTTTGTAAATTTGTTATTTAATCAGCTTCTACCTGTCCAATGGTGCGTCCGAGAGGGGTCATTAGTGAGACCGGCCCCCATTTTTTTTACCCTACAACATTTTTTTTAAAACATACCAACGCCCTATCTCCACTCCCTAATTAGGCTCCCATACAAAAAACAGTTGCAGAAAATTTTATACAAATGTAATTTTGAATGGAAGCCTACTTATGGAGTGGAGATAGGGCGTAGGTATATTTTAAAAACATTTTGTGGGGTAAAAATAAATGGAGGTCGGTCTCACTAATGACCCCTCTCGGACGCACCATTGGACCGGTAGAAGCTGATTAAATAAAACAAATTTACAAAAAATAAAAAAAAAGCATGGGAACCGCCTTAACAGTTAAAGATAGAGGGTAGGTGTGTTCAGAGAAAATGTTTGGACTAAAAAAATATTGTGGGTCGGTCATACATTTTGTTGCTCTAAGGCAGTTAGAGCGGTTGGAGCAAATTTTAAAAAATGTCGTTTTGTGTGGTAGCCCCCTTAGAAATTGGAGATAGGGTATTAGTTTGTTCCAAAGAAATGTTAAGACGTAAAAATTAATGGGGGTCGGTCTTATAAATGACCCCTCTATGACGCACCATTGGAGCAGTAACAAGTAAAAAAGTTAAATTCGGCCTTGCCGAATGTAGTGATACCCTCCACAATTTCAAAAAGATTATTGCAAACAAGTTTATTTAAAAGGAAATTACTTTTGAAAAAAAATTTCCGCGAAAAAAAATTTTGGTAAAAAAAAAATCCGCGATTTTTTCTTTTTGTGTCAAAAAATATGTTCGTACTTGTTTAAATACCACTTGGTGTTCAATTATGTTAACATATGTCAACCAGAAGCCGAATTAAAGCATTTTGTATTTTTAGGTTATGTTGAATGTACTGAAATTTTTGAGGTGTTCTTACATTTTCGTTCATAACTTTTGAACCGCTGAACCGATATCGCTCAACAGACAGACAGACGGACAGACGGACAGACGGACATCGCTAGAATGTCTTAAAATCGATCGGGCATCATGAATATATATACTTTATGGGGTCCCAAACCGATATTTCGATGAGTTACAAACGGAATGACAAACTTATATATACCCTCTATCACTAAGTGGAGGGTATAAAAATGATTTTAAGATTGGAAAAGTACAATAAATTTTTTTCAAAAAATTTAAAAAAATAGTAATAATCGTTATCCCACGATCCTCCTGGGCAAAAAATTTGTAGAACCGATAGAAGTTTTACTCAAAAAAATTTCAAAAAAATCGAAGAGTACAAACATTTTTAAAAATGAGATTTAAATTTTAAAACTTAAAACCCGCATACTAGAGCGCTTTTAAGAATTTTTTTGGGATTTTTTTTTAAAAGTACGTAAAATAACAAAAATTTTGAAAAAAAAATTGAAATTTGTACCACCCAGCAAAACTTTGGTAATGGGTAGTGATTATATAACACATTACCAGGTAATGCATATGGGCAAGGCCACCGTCAGTAACGTGACGCTCGTTTACATATTTTGGTCAATATCTTCATAAAATACATTTATTTCTCCCAACTTGAGAGCGGCATATGAAAGTTCTCGTCATAACTGTTGTTTCGTACGCAGACAATTTTGCTGTATCTCGTTTTGTTGTGAAGTTATGACCATTTTAAGTCGTCAGTAACGTGACGTGATTTTTCCAAAATCCGGTCACGTTACATCACGTTACGTGATTTTTCCAAAATCCGGTCACGTTACTGACGACTTAAAATGGTCATAACTTCACAACAAAACGAGATACAGCAAAATTGTCTGCGTACGAAACAACAGTTATGACGAGAACTTTCATATGCCGCTCTCAAGTTGGGAGAAATAATTGTATTTTATGAAGATATTGACCAAAATATGTAAACGAGCGTCACGTTACTGACGGTGGCCTTGCCCATATACCTTATTTGTAGCATTATTTTAGGATGTCTTACCAAACATTTGTTCCACAACTTATTATTTTAAAGTGAAAAATAATGCATTACTAATAATTTGCTACGTAATGCATGATTATTGGAAAAAATGTATTTCATATTGATTATTTGTAAACATTAAATCATGTATGACTTATATTTGGTTACATTATGTATTATTTGAAGGTTTGAAATAATGCATTATTTATAATTTGATGCATAATGCATTACAATAACATAAAAAATAATTACTTTATAAAAAATGCATAAGTTTAAACTAGAGATGGGCTCACGACAGAAAATTTCTAACGACACACACTCACGAGCATATTTTATCTACTTAGACTCACTTACAATCACGTGAGTAAATTTAATACAAAATTACTTTTTCACTACTCGTAACACCTTATATATTACGTTCTGGTATGCTATATTATATACCTTACTCGTAACCTATAAAATATCATATATTTTACACCTTACTCGTATTCTTCGTTATAAATTTATGACTTATTTTATACCTTACTGGTATTCTTTGTGATAATGTGGATGCATTACTTTGAGTCTCATCGCCTGTTAAAATCATCAATGCTGCAATGTATAAAATAAGAGATCCTATACCTTATTTTATACCTTATTTGGTAATCTAAGTTTTGCTGGGCATTATTGAAGAAGTTATAAGTAAAAGAAGTTTGAGTAAAGGAACATACTACCAATTTTTAAAAAGTCGATATCTTTTGAACGAGTCATCAAAAAAATCTGAAAATTTACCACGAAGGAGTTTTCGAAGGGTACTAAAAACTGTAAAAAAATTCGGAAAATCTAAAAAAAAAAAATTTCAAAGTGTCCGATTTGACAAGGAATGCCCCATATATAACACAGCTCAACAAAAAATGCGTATTGGATTCTGGTAAGTTATTTTGGTAGTGTTTGTTGCGCTGATTCCAAATCTGCAAACCAAATATGTCTATCGCGTCAGGATTTTGAGTTATTCGCTGTTAAAGTGCCGAAAAAGGCCACTTTGGACCCTTTTTGAAAGCTTATAATATAAGATCCTGACATGCGATTGACTTGGTATCAAGCTCATTCAAAAGCCTGTAATTTTCTCTAAAAGATAAGAGAAAATGTTCTAAAAAATTAATTTTCTAAAATGGTAAAAAAATTAATAACAAAAAACCTTCCATTTTTTAAAGATTTAGTTTATTTACACAGTGTTTTTTAACAAATTTCCATACAAAATCCACGTAAATATTAGATTTAAAGCACTTGTATCTAATGATTTTTTTACCATTATAAAAAATTAAATTCCAAGAAAATTTGATTGTGTCTTAAAAAGAAAATTATGTCCGGATCTTATTTTATAGGCGCTCAAAAATGGCCAAAACGGCCCTTTTTTGACACTTTAACCGCGATTTTCTCAAAATTGTGACGTGATAGAAAAATTTGAGTGACCGTTTTGGAATCGGGAAACCAAAACCCATACAAATTTTTTGGTTTCATTCAAAACGCAGCGACAAACCTCAGATTTGTAGAGCAGTGTAATTTGTAAATTTGACCAAGTTAAACAATTTTTAAATTTTATTTCTGTATGTAAAGTTTTTTTAATAAAAACCATCAAAAATTATAAAAGTTACATATAATTAAACAAAAATGCATAACTTCAGTTTTATTTTGGGTTTTTGTATAAAACTGAATTGATGCCTTTTTGTTCCAACGCATGTAACTTCTACAATTTTTAACGGATTTTATAAAAAAAACCTCTTAAATCAGAGTTGATCTTTACGTACGAAATAAATTTAAAAAATTTTTAACTTATTGTTAGTCAAATTTAGAAATAAATCAGGTTGGTTCACTTTGCGGACTTTCCTTGTAAATTACAGAAAAACCCAACGATAGAATTTTGAATTCAGAAGGTCAAAATACATAAGGATTAGTGGGTTTAGTTTCTGGGTCAAAACCTTTCTTATTTTTTGTGGGGCTGTGATTTTATTAAAAATAAAAATTGTTGTATTCGATCTTTAAAAAATTATATTTTGAGTATGTTCATTCTAGCTCGAGGTCATTATTTTCTTTACTTATTAAAACTATGATATTCTCATAGAAAAATGTTCAAGAAAATTATTTTTCTCTTTTTAATTTATTTATGTTGGTCATTTTTGTAAGACTAAATTTTTATATTTGACTAATAATTGACTCCCCATAAAATGGAATCTGTTCAAATTTAGAAATGATATAGTTCAAATATGCTATAGTGTATTAAATGATCTGCTATGACCTGCAATAATTTTCTAATGAATTTATTTAAATATTTAATTTTGTTTAGAATTAGTTTTTATTATTTGTTAAAACAACAAAAAGACAAAATATGATGAATGATTCCACAAAACTGTATCTATATTGTTTTTATGAAAGTGTGAGTGTTATTATAACAATAATTGGTCAGTGAACTTTTTTTAAGGTGAGGATACGTTCACATTATACAAGATGATGATGTTAATGATGATAGTGATGATAATGATTCAAATAATTAGTTTATGATATGAAAAACTGATTATCAATAAACAGAACACTTCCAAAAACAAAAATCGGGGATTCTTAAATATGTGAGCTCAAGGTCTCAGGCTGAGTAATAAAATAAATTTCAAATTGTAGTTTTAATTATTTTAGCTAAGAAATAAAATATTTTAATGTACCATTAACAGACAGTTTTATTAGATTTATGACAAACATACGATTTGTGAATAAAATTGGTGATTTCTAAAATACACAAAAAAAAAACTCTTGTCAATTTACTAGAAAAAGTTTCGTAATCCCATTTTATCAATATTTGAAAGTTTTCCTTGGTTTTTAACAAAAAAATTTCGATCGAAATTTACATATTTTTTGTAATTTTACAATTTTTTTTGTAATTTGACAAATTTCCAAAGTTTTTTTTACAAAAAAAAATCTAGTAAATTCACGAGATTTCCTGGTAAGTTTTATTGCTCAGTAAAAATTTGTAAATTTACAATTTTATTGGTAAAAATCTTGTAAAATTACGAAAAACCTTGTAATTTTTACTAGGAATTCTCGTAAAATAGGAGGTAGCAAAAAATCTAGTAAAATCACGAAACCTCCTTGTAAGTTTTATCGCGTCAAAAAATTTATAAATTTACAATTTTATTGGTAAAAAGCTTGTAAAATAACAAAATTATTAGTAAAAAGCTTGTAAAAATTTACTAGGAATTGTTGTCAAATATGAGGTAGCAAAAAAAAAAGTTACAAACTTTTCTTGTCGTTTTACAAGGTTTTTGTTTTGAGTGTATATATAAGAGAATTTACACAGTAGGGGTATAACTTTAAAAAAAATTTAATTGAAAAATTGTATTTCTAGTTAGATATCATGGCTTAAAAATTACTTTAAAACATTTTTTCTAATATATAATAACACAATATATTGTGTTTCCAATTAAAGTTCTACCCTTAATTGTGTATACATATGGGGCATTCCATTTGAAATCGGACACTTTGAAATTTTTTTTTTAGATTTTCCCAATTTGTTTGCAGTTTTTAGTACCCCTTGAAAACTATATCGTGGTAAATTTTCAGATTTTTTTGATAACCCGTTCAAAAGCTATCGAATTTTTAAAAATTGGTAGTTTGTTCCTTTACTCATTCTTCTTTTACTCATAACTTCTTCAATAATGGTCCAAATTTCAAATTTTTTTTTTCAAAACCCGGTGAAAAATGTTCATATATGAATCATATGTGGTCCAAATATGGACATGTATGTTCATATATATAAATATATGTTACACATGCGAAAATTGGCGGCATGTGTACATATATGCCATGGGTTCATGTATGTGCATATGTGTTAATATATGTTTCATATATGTCTGTCCACATGCCGCCAATTTTCGTATATGCTCATATATTAAATATATATGTTCATATATGTAATCATATGTGAAATATATATGATTCACATTTGAACATTTTTCACTGGGAATATATGGTTTTTTGTGTACTTTCTAAAAAAAAAATCCCAAAAAATTCTTAAAAGCGCTCTAGTATGCGAGTTTTTAAATTTAAATCTCATTTTTGAAAATGTTTGTACTCTTCGATTTTTGTGAAAATTTTTTGTGTAAAACTAGTATGCGAGTTTTAAAATTTAAATCTCATTTTTGAAAATGTTTGTACTCTTCGATTTTTTTGAAAATTTTTTTGTGTAAAACTTCTATTGATTCTACAAATTTTTGCCCAGTAGGATCATGGAATAACGATTATTACTATTTTTTAAAAATTTTTAAAAAAATTTTATTGTAATTTTCCAATCTTAAAATCAATTCTACTGCTCCAATGGTGCGTCATAGAGGGGTCGTTTCCTAGACCGATCCCCATTAATTTTTACGTCTTAACATTTCTTTGGAACAAACTAATATCCAATTTCTATGGGGGCTCCCACACAAAACGACATTTTTTTAAATTTGCTCCAACCGCTCTAACTGCCCTAATAGTGCCCTTAGAGCAACAAAATGTATGACCGATCCACAAAATTTTTTTAGCAAAAACATTTTTTCTGAGCACACCTACCCTCTATCTCTAATTTTTAAGGCGGTCCCGATACAATTTTTTAATTTTTTGTAAATTTGTTTTATTTAATCAGCTTCTGCCGGTCCAATGGTGCGTCCGAAAGGGGTCATTAGTGAGACCAACCCCCATTTATTTTACCCACCAACATTTTTTTAAAACATACCTACGCCATATCTCCACTCCCTAAGTAGGCTCCCATACAAATAACAGTTGGAGCAAATTTTATAAAAATGTAATTTTGAATGGAAGCCTACACTCAGAAAATTATGTAAGTTACTACATGTTAGTTGTTTGTATTTTTTACAGTAGTTAGTTGTTTTCAACTACAATGTCAGTTGTTTTTGTATGGAAAATGTCAAACAACTATTTCTGTTAGTTATTTTAAGTAGTTTTTTTCAATAACTAACAAAAAAGTACTGTGATGTAGAAACATTTATTTAAAGTAGTTAATTTTATTTTCTTTATCACTGAAAAATTTTCAGTTTTTTTCCAAAAATTAAAAATAAATTTTCGTTTTTTTTATTTTTCACAACTTTAAAAAAAAAAAAAAAAAACGAAAAAATTTGGTCTTCAAATTTGTTTCTTAAAAATTTTTGAAAAAAAAAAAAAATTATTTATTGATTATTTTATTTTTACTACATCTTAGTTGTTTTGACTACAAATGTAAGTAGTTTTTACTACATAAGCCAGTTGTTTTTTGTCAGTTAAAATAACTAACATTGTTAGTTGATTTAACTGAAAAAGTAGTTGACCCCAAAACAACTTACATTTGTTGCTTTAAGGGCACTATTAGGGCAGTTAGAGCGGTTGGAGCAAATTTTAAAAAAATGTCGTTTTGTATGGGAGCTCCCTTAGAAATTGGAGATAGGGTATTAGTTTGTTCCAAAGAAATATTAAGACGTAAAAATTAATGGGGGTCGGTCTTATAAAGGACCCCTCTATGACGCACCATTGGAGCAGTAGAAATGATATTAAGATTGGAAAATTACAATAAAATTAAAATAGTAAAAATCGTTATCCCACGATCCTCCTGGGCAAAAAATTTGTAGAATCGATAGAAGTTTTACACAAAAAAATTTCAAAAAAATCGAAGAGTACAAACATTTTCAAAAATGAGATTCAAATTTTAAAACTTAAAAATCGCATACTAGAGCGCTTTTAAGAATTTTTTGGGATTTTTTTTTTTAAAAGTACGTAAAAAAGTAAAAATTTTGAAAAAAAAATTGAAATTTGGAGCATTTTTGAAGCAGTTATGAGTAAAAGAATTTTAAGTAAAGGAACAAACTACCAATTTTTAAAAATTCAATATCTTTTGAACGGATCATCAAAAAAATCTGAAAATTTACCACGAAGGAGTTTTCAAAGGGTACTAAAAACTGTAAACAAATTGGGAGAATCTAAAATTTTTTTTCAAAGTTTCCGATTTGACCTGGAAAGCCCCATATGTAGTCTATCTAATTTAATTATAGTGCGAAATTTCATTCCATGAATTGTAAACATGTGCAAAAATATATCAAATAATGTTTTTGTTTCTTTCATTCTCCCGGCGGGTTTTTGTTTATATTTTGGTTTATATATTGAATTTTTTTGTTTTAATTACATTAATAAAATTATTCATGTGAATTAAATCAAGCAAAACGTATATGAAAATCGCACACGATTTGTTTTTTCTAAGATTTTTTTTTTGTAATTCTTGGAAATTTTCGCCATTTGTTTTGTTTTTTTTTTTTAAATAAGAAACTGATGCTCTAATTTATGTGCTGAAATTGATTATAAATTTTTAATTAGAAAAATATTTTTTTTGGGGATTTTTTTTTTTTTTTTGTTTTGGTTTGAGTAAATAAAAATTAAATTGGGTTATTAAATGGAAATTTATTTTAGTATTAATATTTATTTTCGTAACGAAAAACTAAATTTATTTTATATTGGCGCATGCCAAATTTAATTTATAATTGTATGTAGTTTATTTGTTATTTAAAAGTTACGCAGGGGGATATTGAAAAAAAAAAAAAAAATTAAATTTTCAAATTATTTGAATTAAGATTTTATAATTTCGGGTTGGCTAGGAATAACATTTTAATAAGTTGATAGTCTAGTGATTTTGCGCATTTGACCAGTGGGAAAAAAGTTTCCTCTTTAAGATATAGACCAACCTTTGAAAAATTACACTTTTTTAAATTTTTTTGTAAAACAAATGTAAATTTCATCACTGGACCCTTTAAAATTTACAGGAATTTGAAGTTCAAATTCCTTCAAATGTTTTTTTTACACAAAAAAACATTTTTTTCACCAAAATCTTTGTTTTTACAAAAAAAAAAAAAAAATCCGCAAATTTGTACTAAATTTTTTTTCAAATCCTGATTAATTTAAGTTAAAAAATTAAATTAAAAATTATTTTAAGTAAGTTTATTCTAGCTCGAGGTCATTATTTCCTTTACTAATTAAAACTATGATATGCCCATAGTATACTTTTCAAGACAATTATTTTTCTGTTTTAAATTTATTTATGTTGATCATACGTGTTTCGGAATTTGTCAGATTCCATTGTCAAGACTATTTAGCAAATATAAAAACCCTATACTACAAGACGCGTAAGGCATTGTTTTATTGGTTGTTTAATAATTGTGATCAAACAAAGAGAATCTTCAATTTTTTTCTTCTAATTATCAATGAATGTTGAGTTGAATATGGGGCATTCCATGTCAAATCGGACACTTTGAAAAATTTTTTTTTTAGATTTTCCCAATTTGTTAACAGTTTTTAGTACCCTTCGAAAACTCCTTCGTGGTAAATTTTCAGATTTTTTTGATGACCCGTTCAAAAGATATCGAATTTTTAAAAATTGGTAGTTTGTTCTGTTACTCAAACTTCTTTTACTCATAACTTTTTAAAAATTTTTGTTTTTTTACGTACTTTTAAAAAAAAAAATCCCAAAAAATTCTTAAAAGCGCTCTGGTATGCGATTTTTAAGTTTTAAAATTTAAATATCATTTTTGAAAATGTTTGTACTCTTCGTTTTTTTTTAAATTTTTTTGTGTAAAACATCTATCGATTCTACGAATTTTTTGCCTAGGAGGATCGTGGGATAACGATTATTACTATTTTTTAAAATTTTTTGAAAAAATTTTATTGTAATTTTCCAATCTTAAAATCATTTCTACTGCTCCAATGGTGCGTCATAGATGGGTCCTTTATACGACCGACCCCCATTAATTTTTCCGTCTTAACATTTCTTTGGATCAAACTAATACCCTATCTCCAATTTCTAAGGGGGCTCCCACACAAAACAAAATTTTTTAAAATTTGCTCCAACCGCTATAACTGCCCTAATAGTGCCCTTAGAGCAACAAAATGTATGACCGACCCACAGTATTTTTTTAGTCCAAACATTTTCTCTGAACAAACCTACCCTCTATCTCTAATTGTTAAGGCGGTCCCCATCCATTTTTTTTTTTTGTAAATTTTTTTTATTTAATCAGCTTCTGCCGGTCCAATGGTGCGTCCAAGAGGGGTCATTAGTGAGACCGACCCCCATTTATTTTTACCCTCAAATATTTTTGTAAACCATACCTACGCCCTATCTCCACTCCCTAAGTAGGCTCCCATGCAAATAACAGTTGGAGCAAATTCTATAAAAATGTAATTTTGTATGGGAGCCTACTTAGGGAGTGGAGATAAGGCGTAGGTATGTTTTTCAAAAATGTTTTAGGGTAAAAATAAATGGGGGTCGGTCTCACTAATGACCCCTCTTGGACGCACCATTGGACCGGCAGAAGCTGATTAAATAAAAAAAATTTACAAAAAAAAAAAAAATGGATGGGGACCGCCTTAACAATTAGAGATAGAGGGTAGGTTTGTTCAGAGAAAATGTTTGGACTAAAAAAATACTGTGGGTCGGTCATACATTTTGTTGCTCTAGAGCACTATTAGGGCAGTTAGAGCGGTTGGAGCAAATTTTAAAAAATGTCGTTTTGTGTGTGAGCCCCCTTAGAAATTGGAGATACGGTATTAGTTTTTTCCAAAGAAATGTTAAGACGGAAAAATTATTGGGGGTCGGTCTTATAAAGGACCCATCTATGACGCACCATTGGCGCAGTAGAAATGATTTTAAGATTGGAAAATTACAATAAAATTTTTTCAAAAAATTTTAAAAATAGTAATAATCGTTATCCCACAATCGTCCTGGGCAAACAATTTGTAGAATCGATAGATGTTTTACACAAAAAAATTTCAAAAAAATCGAAGAGTACAAACATTTTCAAAAATGAGATTTAAATTTTAAAACTTAAAAATCGTATACTAGTGCGCTTTTAAGAATTTTTTGGGATTTTTTTTTTTAAAAGTACGTAAAAAACAAAAATTTAAAAAACAAAAAAAAAAAAATTAATTTGGACCATTATTGAGGATGTTATGAGTAAAAGAACATACTACCAATTTTTAAAAATTCGATGTCTTTTGAACGGGTCATCAAAAAAATCTGAAAATTTACCACGAATGAGTTTTCGAAGGGTACTAAAAACTGTAAACAAATTGGGAAAATCTAAAAAAAAGTTTTTCAAAGTGTCCGATTTGGCATGGAATGCCCCATATGTAGGTATTAATATTTTTGTTTGAACATTAGCTATTGTCATTTAAAAGCATTTTGCTACTTATAGTATAGGGATTTTATGTTTGCTAAATAGTCTTGACAATGGAATCTGACAAATTCCGAAGCACATGTCAGCTCAGTCTTGCAAAAATTATCAACTCAAATAAATTTAAAACATAAAAATAATTTTCTTAAAAAATATTCTATGAGAATATCATAGTTTTAATAAGTAAAGGAAGTGCGGCCTCGAGCTAGAGTAAATCTACTTAAAATATAAATTTTTTTTCAAAAAAAAATTAAGGACTCTAAGTTCTTAAATTCTTCGCTCTTCAGCTGAAATTTAATATTTTCAAATGAAGATTTTTTTTAATTCCAATTATTTTTTCAATTAACACCTGAAAATGGTGTAGTTTTGTCTTCTGTTAACGCTAGAGGGCGTATTAAAAACAAGTATAAAATTAATGTCTATTCAAAATGTGCAAATAATGTCATTAGTTAACAGTGATTCATAAAAACATTTTGGCCGTTTATTGAGATTTAATGTATGAAATTTAATTTACACATCCATCATTTTCTCAAATAAATTTCCAACTAGTTGTGAATGTCGTTGAAAATACACAATAACGTAAAACTTACGTAGATACAGATTTTTGTTTTAGATACAATAATGAACTTTCTCATTCAAAAATTCACGGGTATGAATGAAATTCTGTGTAAAAATAAAACCTGACTTTGTGAATCATCACTATAGTGCGGGCTAAAGCACTAGGGTGGTTCGTGATGTTAACATTTATGAAGATTTAATTTTCTATAAAAAATTTGAAGTTATCGAAACATCGAAAACTAGAAAATTTTCTATAGAAAATTTGAAGTTATCGATACATCGATAACTAGAGAATTTTCTATAGAAAATTTGAAGTTATCGATACATCGATAACGAGAGAATTTTCTATAGAAAATTTGAAGTTAGCGATACATCGATAACTAGAGAATTTTCTATAGAAAATTTGAAGTTATCGATGCATCGATAACTAGAGAATTTTATACAACGATACAACGATAACTAGAAAATTTTCTATAGAAAATTTGAAGTTATCGATACATAGATAACTAGAGAATTTTCTATAGAAATTTGAAGTTATCGATACATCGATAACTACAGAATTTTCTATAGAAAATTTTAAGTTATCGATACATCGATAACTACAGAATTTTTTCTAGAAAATTTTAAGTTTTCGATACATCGATAACTACAGTATTTGCTATAGAAAATTTGAACTTATCGATACATCGATAACTACAGAATTTCCTATAGAAAATTTGAAGTTATCGATACATTGCTAACTAGAGAATTTTCTATAGAAAATTTGAAGTTATCGATACATTTATAACTAGAGAATTTTCTTTATAAAAATTTAAGTTATCGATACATCGATATCTACGGAATTTTCTATAGAAAATTTGAAGTTATCGATACATCGATAACTACAGAATTTTCTATAGAAAATTTTAAGTTATCGATACATCGATAACTACAGAATTTTCTATAGAAAATTTTAAGTTATCGATACATCGATAACTACAGAATTTTCTATAGAAAATTTGAAGTTATCAATACATCGATAACTACAGAATTTTCTATAGAAAACTTTAAGTTATCGACATATCGATAACTACAGAATTTTCTATAGAAAATTTGAAGTTATCGATACATCGATAGCTACAGAATTTTCTATAGAAAATTTGAAGTTATCGATACATCGATAACTACAGAATTTTCTATAGAAAATTTGAAGTTATCGATACATCGATAACTACAGAATTTTCTATAGAAATTTGAAGTTATCGATATAACGATAACGAGAGAATTTTCTATAGAAATTTGAAGTTGTCGATAAATCGATAACTAATGAATATTTCATAGAAAATTTTAAGTTATCGATACATCGATAACTACAGAATTTTCTATAGAAAATTTGAAGTTATCGATATATCGTTAACTACACAATTTTCTATAGAAAATTTTAAGTTATCGATACATCGATAACTACACAATTTTCTATAGAAAATAGATTTGAATTTATCGATATATCGATAACACAGAATTTTCTATAGAAAATTTGAATTTATCGATACATCGATAACTACAGAATTTTCCATAGAAAATTTTAAGTTATCGATATATCGATAACAGAATTTTTTATAGAAAATTTGAAGTTGTCGATACATCGATAACTATAGAATTTTCTATAGAAAATTTTAAGTTATCGATACATCGGTAACTGGAGAAGTTATAGATACATATATCAATATATCGATAACTAGAGAATTTTCTATATAAAATTTTAAGTTACCGATACATCGATAACTAAAGATTTTTCTGTAGAACATTTGAAGTTATCGATACATCGATAACTACAGAATTTCTATAGAAAATTTGAGATTATTGATACATCGATAACTACAGAATTTTCTATAGAAAATTTAAAGTTATCGATACATCGATAACTACAGAATTTTCTATAGAAATTTGAAGTTATCAATAGATTGATAACTACAGAATTTTCTATAGAAAATTTGAAGTTATCGATACATCGATAACTACAGAATTTTCTAAAGAATATTTGAAGTTATCGATACATCGATAACTACAGAATTTTCTAAAGAATATTTGAAGTTATCGATACATCGATAACTACAGAATTTTCTATAGAAAATTTGAAGTTATCGATAAATCGATCGATGCATCGATAACTACAGAATTTTCTATAGAAAATTTGAATTTATCGATACATCGATAACTACGGAATTTTCTGTAAAAAATTTGAGAATTTTCTATAGAAAGTTTGAAGTTATCGATACATCGATAACTAGAAAATTTTCTATAGAAAATTTGAAGTTATTGATACATCGATAACTAGATAATTTTCTATAGAAAATTTAAAGTTATCGATGCATCGATAACTACAGACTTTTTCTATAGAAAATTTGAAGTTATCGATACATCGATAACTACAGAATTTTCTATAAAAAATTTGAGTTTATCGATACATCGATATCTACAGAATTTTCTATAGAAAATTCGAAGTTATCCATAACTATAGAATTTTCTATAGAAAATGTTAAATTATCGATACATCGATAACTACAGAATTTTCTATAGAAATTTTTAAGTTATCGATATATCGATAACTACAGAATTTTCTATAGAAAATTAAAAGTAATCGATATGTCGATAATTTTCTATAGAAAATTCAAAAATTTTCTATAGAAAATTTTAAGTTATCGACATGTCGATGACTACAGAATTTTCGTTAGAAAATTTTAAGTTATCGATAACTAGAGGAGTTTCTATAAAAATTTTTAAGTTATCGATATATCGGTAACTAGAGAATTTTCTATAGAAATTTTTATGTTATCGATATATCGATAACTAGAGAATTTTCTATAGAAAATTTTAAGTTATCGATATATAGACAGCTAGAAAACTTTCTATAGAAAATTTGAAGTTGTTGATAAAACGATAACTAAAGAATTTTCTATAGAAAATTTTAAGTTATCGATACATCGATAACTACAGAGTTTTCCATAGAAAATTTTAAGCTATCGATAACAGAATTTTCTATAGAAAATTTTGAGTTCGATAACTACAGAATTTTCTATAGAAAATTTTAAGTTATCGGTACATCGATTACTAGAAAATTTTCTTTATCGATATATCGATAACTAGAGAGTTTTCTATAGAAAATTTGAAGTTATCGGTAATTAGAGAATTTTCTATAGAAAATTTAAAGTTGTCGATAAATCGATAACTAAAGAATTTTCAATTAACAATTTTAAATTATCTATATATCGATAACTTAAAAATGTTCTTTAGAAAAATTTTTAAAATCGATATCTCAGAATTTTTTTATTTAAAACCTCCCTAATAAACCTGCATAGTCGTAGTAAGTAACATTGTTTTCAATCAAAATATTCGTTCATAAAAAATTTTAAAACAAATAAACAAAATGATTGAATGAAACCACCAGGCCTACTTCAAAACATACTATAAAAACCATGCCATTATGGCGATCATATACTTAACACAGATATCGTGCTTGAACAGCAAAATATAAAACAAAAAATTATTATATAAATCAAAACCATTATTTCCAGCGGCTGTTTTAAGTTAAACAAGTAAAAAAGTTAAATTCGGCCTTGCCGAATGTAGTGATACCCTCCACAATTTCAAAAAGATTATTGCAAACAACTTTATTTAAAAGGAAAATACTTTTGAAAAAAAAAATTGAAAAAAAATTTCCGCGAAAAAAAATTTTGGTAAAAAAATCCGCGATTTTTTTCTTTTTTTGTCAAAAAATATGTTTGTACTTGTTTAAATACCATTTGGTGCTCAATTATGTTCACATATGTCAACCAGAAGCCGAATTAAAGAATTTTGTGTTTTTAGGTTATGTTGAATGTACTGAAATTTTTGAGGTGTGCTTACATTTTCGTTCATAACTTTTGAACCGCTGAACCGATATCGCTCAAATGCAATACCAAACTTCTCGGGAGAACTTCCAATATATATGTTAAGTTTCAGTCATCTCTGTGCAATATTTTGTCCGCGAGAGCATTTTCAACAGACAGACAGACGGACAGACGGACAGACGGACAGACGGACATCGCTAGAATGTCTTAAAATCGATCGGGCATCGTGAATATATATACTTTATAGGGTCCCAGACCGATATTTCGATGAGTTACAAACGGAATGTCAAACTTATATATACCCTCTATCACTAAGTGGAGGGTATAAAAAATTGTTTTTTCTTTTTTGTAAGTTTTCATTCAAAACCATGTGTATAGATTCGCTGTTAACACAAGTTTTTCTACCATGAATCATCAATGTTTTCAATTAGAAATTATTTTTTGCCGCTTCTACACTCAAAATAAAATGTTTGTCGTATCAGCACGGACTTGGAAGTTGCAAAATCTTTCTTGAAAATAATTTTTTTCCTAAGGTCGGTAAAATACTGTCAATTTTGTTTGACATTTGTTTCCATTTATTTTTTGTTCGACCTATAAACTTTTATTTTGGGAATAACCACTCTAGTTTGAGGTCACAGTTTTAAAAAAATCATTCGAATGATTTTGTCAAAGTAACAATTTTCAAGAAACAATTTCTTTATTTGCTTTAAAAAAAATGTTGGTAATTTGCGAAAAACTTAGTCATTCGATCTGTATCAAAAGATCATTGTCAAGTCTCTTCAGATAAAAAAGTTAAATACCAAACACCACAAGTTTGTTTAATATTTCATTTTTTACTAAAGAGTCTTGACAATGCGTTAAAATTAGTAAAGAAAAATGGCCTCGAGCTAGAGTAACATTTCTCAAAATTAAAAATCTTCCTAAATATTTATGTAAAATGTCGTCGGGAAAAAATTTGCTGCTCAAACATTTTGAAAACTCAGCAAATAAAATCAGTTAAAGTTTGTTGTTTACTGATATTGAAAGGCAAAGATTTAAAATTTTAGCCAAAACTCTTGCAATTTTGTATTTAATACTGAAAGTCGTATAATTGAAACATTTTTATAAGGGTTCAAGTTGAAAAAATGCAGAAAAAAATTTAATTTCTTAAAATTATAGACATTTCTGGTATTCCCATACCTGTTTCAAAAACACTCCAGTTAGTGTTATAATCAGTAGGATTTTAAATGTCGGTTTGTTAATGGAAATTTTATTTTGAGTGTACTTGTATATTTGCAAATCAAGTTACCAGTATCAATGAATGTGAACGTGTTTTCCCCTTAAAGACATGACATGAAGTTTCTTCTCAGTTTTCTTACCAATTTTTATATTTTTTTATGTATAGACAAGATAAAATTATTTTTCGAATGTATGATTTAGAGCATTGGAATGTCTTCTTCATTCTTTAGAAATCAATTTATAGTATAACATACAGTAACACACTATGAGACAGCTGAATATCGATAACTAGAGAGTTTTTGATTGAAAGTTTTCTAGTTGTCATTTTACCAATAACTTGAGTATTTTCAATTAGGGGTCACCTTTCCTATCGCGATTAATGTTAAAAAAGTAATTTATTATGATGTATAAGCTTAAATTAGACAATTTATAATTTTTTTTGAATCCACTCCTACAAAAGGGGCGGGCCGCTTCTAAAATAATTGTTAATGAAATTCTTTACTAACAAGTAAAAAAGTTAAATTCGGCCTTGCTGAATGTAGTGATACCCTCCACATTTTCTAAAACATTATTGCAAAAAACTTTATTTTAAAGGAAATTACTTTTGAAAAAAAAAATTTGGTAAAAAAATCGGCGATTTTTTTCTATATGTTCTAATATGTTCGTACTTGTGTAAATACCATTTAGTGTTCAATTATGTTGACATATGTCAACCAGCAGCCGAATTAAAGCATTTTGTATTTTTAGGTTATGTTGAATGTACTAAAATTTTTGAGGTGTCCTTAAATTTTCGTTCATAACTTTTGAACCGCTGAACTGATATCGCTCAAATGCAATACCAAACTTCTCGGGAGAACTTTCAATAAATTTGTTAAGTTTTAGTCATCTCCGTGTAATATTTTGGCCGTGATCACCATTTACACAGACAGACGGATATCGCTAGAATGTCTTAAAATCGATCGGGGAATATTCATAATCCTTTATGGGGTCCCAAACCGATATTTCGATGAGTTGCAAACGGAATGACAAACTTATATATACCCTCCATCACTAGAGTGGAGGGTATAAAAAATATTAATGATACCTTTCCTGCAGAGGTATTTGTTCATTCGCCGAATATAACATTTATTCCTCAATATTTTTTTAATTTCGCAAAGTTTTCCTTATCAAAGTATCGCGTAGGGTAAACACAAATGTTTACATAAAATTGCATATGTTGTTATGCAATTGTTGCTTGCATCATGCTGAGATTGCGTGCAACAAAAACTTTTTATTTTGGTTTTCATGATACAATTGCTGTGTTTTTCAATAAGTGGCTTTATTTTCGGATTAATTTATATAAGTCTAAAGAGCTTATTTTAACTTGCAAAAGCAAATTTGGAATCTACGTTAAATTAGCAATAATAATCCGAAAAAATAATGAAAAAAATTGCAAAATGAAAAAATATATACATAAATAAATTAATCCAAAATGGACTTATTAAATCCTAGAATTTAGGTTGATTAGTTTTGATTTATTTATATCTTTTTTATTTTCAAAAGCTTTTCATTATTTTTTTGGACTATAATTGCTAATTTAAAGTAGATTATAGAAAAAAATATTGAAAAATTGTTTGGACATGCTAAAATATTTTTTTAGCTAAATAAGAATAATCCTAAAATAAATCAACTTTTTAAAAAAACACAGCAAATATTTATGGTTGCTAAAGATTGGCAAATATTTACAATTTCAATGATGATTTTTTTTTAAATTGTTGTAAATGGTAAAGGATCATATATGCAAGATTATATTAACTGTAAATTAAACCGATTTGTAAGAACACCATTTCCAATTAAAGAAAAGGCCTAAAATAAATAAAGTTTCAAAATTGAAGTACAAAGAAACAAAACATAAATTTAGAAGCTATTCATAATTTAAAAATTAAAAAAAAAATGTCTCTGAATCTGAGAATTTTTCTATAGGAAAAATGTCCCAGAATCTGGAACTTTTCCTTCAGGAAAAATGTCTCAGAATCTGACACTTTTTCAATGGGAAAAATGTCTCAGAATCTAAGACTTTTTTTTTATAAGAAAAACGTCTCAGAAACTGAGACTTTTTTATAAGAAAAATGTTTCAGAATCTGAGACTTTTTCTATAGAAAAAATGTCTCAGACTTTTCCTATAGAAAAAAATGTCTCAAAATCAGAGACTTTTTCTGCAGGAAAAACTTATTTTACTGTATGAAAAATGTCTAAGAAACTGAGACTTTTTCAATACGAAAATGTCTCAGACATTTTTCTTACAGAAAAAAGTCGCTGCTTTTTCTATATGAAAAATGTCTTAGAATCCAAGACTGTTTCTATTGGAAAAATGTCTCAGAATCTGAAATTTTTTCTATAGAAAAAATGTTTCAGAATCTGAAACTTTTTCATACAGAAAAATTTCTCAGAATCTGAGTCTTTTTCTATAGCAAAATGTATCAGAACCTGACACTAATTTTTTTTATATGAAAAATGTCTCAAAATCTGAGATTTTTTCTGTAGTAGAAATGTCTAAGAATGTGAGACTTTTTCTATAGGAAAATTGAATAAGAATCTGAGGCTTTTTCAACACGAAAAATTTCTTAGAACTTGAGCCCATTTCTTGAGCCAAATGTCTGAGAATATGAGGCTTTTTCTATAGGAAAAATTTCTCAGAATCTGAGATATTTTCCATTGGAATAATTTCTTAAAATCTGAGACCTTTTCTATAAGAAAAAATTCTCAGAATCTAAGATTTTTCTATAAGAAAAATTGCTCAGAATCTGAGGTTTTTTCTATAGGAAAAATTTCTAAGATTCTGAAACTTTTTATAGAGGAAAAATGTCTCAGAATCTGAGAATTTTGCTATATGAAAAATGTCTCAGAATTTTTCTATAGGAAAAATATCTCAGAATCTGCGACTTTTTCTTTAGTAAAAATGTCTCAGAATTTGAATTTTTTTATAGGAAAAAGATCTCAGAATCTGAGGCCTTTCAATAGGAAAAATGTCTCAGAATCTGAAACTTTTTTAATGGAAAATATGTCTTAGAATCTGAGAGTTTTTCTAAAGGAAATTTGTCTCAGAATCTGAGACTTTTTCTATAGGAAAACTGAGAGTCTGAGACTTTTATAAAAAATCTGACAATTTTTCTATAGGAAAAATATTTAAGAATCTGATACATTTGTATATGAAAAATGTCTCAAAATCTGAAACTTTTTCTAACGGAAATATGTCTCAGAATCTGAGACTTTTTCTGAAGGAAAATGTCTCTTAATCTGTGACTTTTTCATAAAGAAAAATGTCTTAGAATCTGAGACGTTTTCTATATGAAAAATATTTAAGAATCTAAGACATTTGTGTATGAAAAATGTTTAGAATCCGAAATTTTTTCTATAGGAAAAATGTGGCAGAATCTGAGTCGCAGAATATGTGACATTTTCTATAGGAAAAATGTTATCGAATCTGAGACTTTCTATAGGAAAAATGTCTCAGAATCTGAGGCTTTTTCTATAGAAAAAATGTCTCAGAATCTGAGACTTTTTCTATAGAAAAATGTCTCAGAATCTGAGACTTTTTCTATAGGAAAAATGTCTCAGAATCGGAGGCTTTTTCTATAGGAAAAATGTCTCAGAATCGGAGGCTTTTTCTATAGGAAAAATGTCTCAGAATCGGAGGCTTTTTCTATAGGAAAAATGTCTCAGAGTCTGAGACTTTTTCTGCAGGAAAAACTTATTTTACTGTGTGAAAAATGTCTTAGAATCTGAGACTTTTTCAATACGAAAAATGTAAGAAAAATGTTTTAGATTTTGAGACTTTTTTCTGTAAGAAAAATGTCTCAGATATGAGGAAAAATGTTTCAGAATCTGAGACTGTTTCTATATGTAAAATGTCGCAGATTCTGAGACTGTTTCTATAGGAAAAATGTCTCAGAATCTGAAATTTTTTCTATATAAAAAATTTTTCAAAATCTGAAACTTTTTCTAAAGGAAACATTTCTCAGAATCTGAGACTTTTTCTATACCAAAATGTCTCAGAAGCTAAAACTGTTTCTATAGGAAAAATGTCTCAGAATCTAAATTTTTTTATATGAAAAATTTCTCAGAATTTGAGACTTTTTCTAAATGAAAAATGTCCCGGAATCTGAGACTTTTTCTATAGGAAAAATATTTAAGAATCTGAGACATTTGTATATGAAAAATGTCTCAGAATCTAAAGCTTTTTCTATAGAAAAAATGTCTCAGATTCGGAGACATTTTTCATTTAGAAAAAGTTTCAAGTTCTGAGACATTTTTCATATAAAAAAATTTAGATTCTGAGACATTTTTTCTATAAAAAAAGCTTAAGCTTCTGAGACATTTTGCTATAGAAAATGTCTCAGATTCTGAGAAATGTTTCCATTAGAAATAGTTTTAGATTCTGAAAAATGTTTTCTACAGAAAAAATGTCTAATGCTGAGACATTTTTCGTATAAAAACAGTCTCAGAATCTGCGACATTTTACCTATAGAAACAGTCTCAGATTCTGAGACATTTTTCTTACAGAAAAAGTCTCAAAATCTAAAACATTTTTCTTAAATTTTCGTATTGAAAAAGTCACGGAACCTGAGATTTTTTATTAAGGAAACATGTCTTAGATCCAAAGACTTTTTATAGAGGAAAAATGTCTTAGAATCTGAGACATTTTCTAAAGGAAAAATGCTCAGAATCTGAGAATTTTTATTAAGGAAAAATGTCTCAGAATCTGAAACATTTTCTATAGGAAAAATGTTACTGAATCTGAGACATTTCCTAAAGAAATAATGTCTAAGTATCTCTATAGGAAAAATGTTTTAGAATATCAAACATTTTCTATAGGAAAAATGTCTCAGAATTTGAGACTTTTTTATGTGAAAAATGTTTCAGAATCTGAGACAGATGGATGGACGGAAATTCATAGAATGTCTAGAATCGAACATGGATAAAAAAAAAAAAAATATTTACTTTAAGGTGTTCTGGACCTATTTTTCGATGCGTTACACGCAATCCCCATGCTGTAGTTGGAGGGTATAAAAATCCAAATATTATAAAGAACTCTTTAGGGGATTTAAAATTCGTCAAAGGCTTCGTAACTTAAAAAACATCCCTGACAGCTTTTGAGGACAATTAAAGCAACATTTTTTAAAATAATGTTTGTAACTGAATCAGCAACATGTTGCCTAAACATTATGCATTCTAGATACACAAACAATCTTTTTTCCGATACAAAAAAAACAAAAATGTATCTGACAGATACACTTGAACAAAATTCATGTTATAGATGGCAAAACCCAACAAAAAAAAATTTAACAAGAAACTATGAATATCCAGCATTTCTTGATCACGACGCACTTAGTGGCTCACCAACAAATTGAAAATCATTCAGTCAGTCTCTTTTTGAATTCAAAACGAAACGGATCGTAAAATTCTTGACACGGCGCGCAAAGTGTAAAAGTCAGTTACGATAAGAAAGAGGAAAACCGAAAAACACAACACACAGATACAAAATTAAAAATACATGCAAAAAAGAAATAACAACAAAAAATCATTAATGTGCGTTCAAGTGGCACTTTTGCGATACATTTGTATTTTATGAATGCGCGAGTGCGAAGAATATAGTTTTGCGATACATGATCGAAATGAAAGAAATAGTAATAAAATACAAAGATCAAAAATCTTGTATTCTTACGATGCTAAATATTCTTCGATGTTAGAATAAAACAAAGAAAAATGGAATAAGAAAAAAAAAACAAAGAAACTAAGAAAAAATAAATAAAAAAAATATAAAATTTTAAATAATTAAGTGATTAAAAGAGAGCAAATTAAATTTTAAAGTGTTTATTAGACGAATTTATATCAATAATTTTTAAAAAAGTATCTAGAAGATACGAGAATCATAATAAAAAATATTATTAAAAATAAATTATTTACTTAATTATTATTAAAAATATTATAAAAATTAAGAATAAAACCTAATAAAAGTAAAAAAAAACAAACCGATTGTCATTGAGGAAAGTGCAAAAAAAAATCCGATCGTTATTGAAAATTAAAAAAAAAAACAAGTAGAAAAATTAAGTTCGACTTGGTCGAATCTATGAACACCCTCCACAATGTCATCTGATAGTAATTTTCTAAAAAAAATTCAAAAAAATTGCATCACAAATTTTTTATTAGAAATATATTATTTTGAGTAAAACTTTTTTTTTATCAATCAAATTTTTTTGAGTGTAAAATTTTTTTGACTGTCAGCATTTTTTTGAGTGTGACATTTCATTAAAAAAAATTATGTATACATTTTTTTTTGAGTGTAACATTTGTTTTAGTGTAAATATTTTTTTTAGTGTACAATTTCTTTGAGTAACAAAATTACGTTGTAAAATATTTTTGTTGTTTTATACCTATATGCAATACAAAAAAAAATATTTCACATATTTCCCTTTTTATACCCTCCACTCTAGTGATAGAGGGTATATATAAGTTTGTCATTCCGTTTGTAACACCTCGAAATATTGGTCTAGGACCCCATAAAGTATATGTATTTATGATCCTCGATCGATTTTAAGTCGATCTAGCGATGTCCGTCCGTCCGTCCGTCCGTCCGTCCGTCTGTCTGTCTGTCTGTCCGTAGAAAACACGCTAACTTTTGAAAGACTTTACAGAGGCTACTGAAGTTTGGCATATATGTTTGTAATTTACCTGGTCAGGTTGGTATTGCAATCCAGCCAAATCGGTCCAGTGGTTCAAAAGGTATGAGCAAAAGAGTAAATTTCGGCAAGGGTGTTTCGCGAATTTACGAGATAAAAAACACGATAACTTTCGAAAGACAATAATGAGACTACTGGAGCTTAACACGTATCTTTGCCGTTCCTCGGGTCTGCTTGGTATTAAATTTCAGCTCAATCGGTCCAGTGGTTCAAAAGTTATAAGCAAAGCCCTGAATTTCAGATTAGTTTCATCTAAAATGCCACGTGTTTTAACAAGTTTTAAAAGCATTGGTGGTAACTAAACAGTGCTTTTCAAACTTGTTTAATTTTAAACCAATGCTTTTTAAACTTGTTTAGTTTTAAAAGCATTGGTAACTTAAAAATAACACTCGAAAAAAATTTTACACTTAAAAAAAATTTTACACTCAAAAAAAAATTTACAATCAAAAAAAAATTTACACAAAAAAAAATTTTTTTTTTTTTTTTTATAAAAATGACAATATTTTGTGTACATACGTACGTACATTCACTTAGAAATATTTTTACAGAAAAAAAAACATTACACTACACTCAAAATAATTACTCTGTTAAATACTCTGTAAAATGACTGTAATCTCAATTCGACAGATATTTGATAAAGTTATCTGTCGAAATACAGATTTTAAGAAAATACTTTGTATTTTCTTGTGACCGAAAAAAAAATTGTATCTGTAATTTTACTTTTTACTATGTAATCTCTATTTTACAAATAATAAACAAAGTTTTTTGTTAAAATACAGATTTAAGAAAAATACTTTGTAACCAAAATACTAAATTTCATTTGTAATTTTACTTATTGCTCTGTAATACAGGTTTCAAATAAAAATCACTTCAAAAAACTTCCAAATATGACCGATAAGCCCCTCTTTAAAAAGTGTCTTAAATTACAATAAAACTGGTAAAAAACTGGAATTACTCGTTAAGAACTCGTAATTTTCACAAAAATAAAAAAAGGAAATTTACAATTTGGAAGCATTAAAGCGGGCAAATTTAACAAAATTTAAATTTTAATTAATTAATTTATTTTTTTTTTAATTTTAATTAATGTTTTCAAAGCAGAGAAACTTTACTCATAAAATGGATTTAACTAAAACTTTGTAAATTTTCAGAGTTTGTTTTTTCTAAAATTTTGAACTCATAAAATGCATTTAACTAAGACTTTGTAAATTTACAGAATTGTTTTGGTAAAATTCTTTTCGGTTTTATCAATATTCTACAGATTTTTTTTTTTATCAAAATCATTTTACAGAGTTTTCTATGTAAAATAACAAAAAATCTTGCTGGTTGGAAATCTATGGTATTTTCTGCTGGCTCAGCAGAGTATCTCTGTAATTTAACAGAGTGATTATTTTGAGTGTAGAAAAAAAATTTTACACTCAAAAAAAAAAATAATAATTTTCTTCTTTTAAAAAAAAAAAAAATGACAAAAAAGTAGTTTTTACTCAAAA
The DNA here is from genome assembly GCA_963921195.1 of Pegoplata infirma. NCBI lineage: Eukaryota > Metazoa > Arthropoda > Insecta > Diptera > Anthomyiidae > Pegoplata > Pegoplata infirma. The sequence goes on from OY992539.1 coordinate 53,816,080, forward strand.
TAAAATATTTCTAATCAAAATTGTTAATTTTTTCACGTTAAAAAATGTACTACCCTTTAAAAAAAATGCATTGTGGAGGGTATTCATAGATTCGGCCAAGTCGAATTTAACTTTTCTACTTGTTTTATTTTACTTCATTTGATTTTTTTTTCAAAAATTCTTTCTATACACCGTTACATACAGTTACAAAAACAATAACAAATATTTACTTGTCTAACAACTAAAATGCACGCCACAACAAGAAAACAAACAACAACAAGTTTTAAAAAAACTGGTATTTCACCATGTTCTTAAAACTTGTTTAACGAGTTTTCAACAGTTTAAGGTGAAACAAATCTGAAATTCAGTGCTTTGCTTATAACTTTTGAACCACTGAACCGATTTTGCTGAAATTCAAAACCAAACAGCCTTTGGGAACGACAAATATATATGCTAAGCTTCGGCCCCCTCAGAATTGTCTTTCGAAAGTTATAGTGGTTTTAATCTTGTAAATTCGAAAAATACCATTGCCGAAATTTACTCTTTTGCTCATAACTTTTGAACCACTTGACCGATTTCGCTGGATTGCAATACCAACCTGACCCGGTAAATGGTGAACATATATGTCAAACTTCAAGAGCCTCCGTAAAGTCTTTCAAAAGTTAGCGTGTTTTCAACGGACAGACAGACAGACGGACGGACGGACGGACGGACGGACGGACGGACGGACATCGCTAGATCGACTTAAAATCGATCAAGGATCATGAATATATATACTTTATGGGGTCCTAGACCAATATTTCGATGTGTTACAAATGGAATGACAAACTTATATATACCCTCTATCACTAGAGTGGAGGGTATAAAAAAATTGCTAAATATTTTTAAAAATTTTTTAATGAGATATAATAAATTTTAAATATTCATCATTTTAATTATTTTCACGAATAGTTTTGATGTTTTAAAATATATTTCTTTAACAAAAATTTTGTGTGATGTTTTAGAAATTATATTAAGTTTTTTTGATTTATTTGAAAATTTTATTGTGGGGTTTCTTTCTAAAGAATGTCAAGTTTTATAAAATGATTCGTATTGAAAATGTGCAATTGCAAAAATAGCATTAAAATTATTTAAAAACAAAACAAGTGAGACTTTTAAATTCGGTTATGCCCGGGGATGGAAAATCGGAATTTCGAAATGGTACTTTACCCAAAAAGTACTTTTTCGAATTCGACGGTACTTAATATTATCCCGAAAATATGTTACCTTTATTTAACATGATCACTCAATGATCAGTCGTTCCATTCAACAATTTGGTGAAAGCAAAGTAGTGCTCGATGTCCAAGATATTTTTTCGAGCGCGTGCAGTTAAAAAGGTCCTTGAGGATCTCAACATAAACAAGTCTCCGGGGCCGGATGGTATTACGGCTGTGGTCCTGAAACGGTGTGCTTTGTCTTTGTCTCGTCCTTTGGCAACATTATTTAGCTACTCGTACCGGGTAGGAGTATTTCCCTCTTGCTGGAAAGTGGCCAACGTCCAGCCAATCCCGAAAAAGTGAGAGGCAACAAAACCTGAAAACTACCGCCCAATAGCAATTTGTTCTACGCTCTCGAAAGTCATGGAGAGCATGATGAATCACCACCTGGTAAATTATTTGGAGTCAAATTCACTTTTGTGCGATCGACAGTATGGCTTTCGTAGAGGTCGTTCTTCGGGAGATCTGTTAGCGTTTCTTTCGGAACGCTGGAGTCGTTCTATTCACCAATTTGGTGAAAGCAAGGTGGTTGCTCTAGATATTTCCAAGGCGTTTGATCGTGTGTTGCACGGTGCACTCGTTTCGAAGCTTATTGCGTTTGGTGTCGGTACACTCAAAAAATTATGTAGGTAAATTCCAGTGAATATTCACTTAAAACAAATGAAATTTTATTTAAAAACCATTCCACTGTTTTTTTTTTCATTTAAAATAAAAACACATTACAGTCAATTTTAAATGTTAATTTAATGACTAACCAAAACATTAAAAAACTACTGAATATTCACTTATTTTGTATCGAAAAACAGTAAAACTATAGAAGAAATTTTTTACTGCCGAAAATAAATGTAACAGAAAATTCGTTTTTAAGACAGTAAATTATATTTTTTAAACTTCAGAAATAGTAAAAAAAATAAATCCTTTATAAAATAAGTGATTTTTCTTTTAAAATAACTTTACTGATTACTTTTTAAAATAACCTACAAACAGTTAATGACATAATTTTCTTAGTGTAGTGATTTCTCTCGATTTATATTGAGCTTTCTTAGAGACCGCTCTATACGTGTTGTTATAGATGGGTTCTCATCGGATGAGAACTGAATTCAGGGGTACCGCAAGGTTCTGTTCTATCTCCTACACTTTTCTTATTTTTCTTAACGACCTTCTGGGTCTAACTTTCAATCCTATCTATTCTTTTGCAGATGACAACAACATTTGTCATTCATTTTCGTTTAATCATAGACCAAGCCTTATTGAAATTGATGCTATGAGGCAGAACATGAATGACACACTCAATCATGACCTTACGAAAATCTCCGAGTGGGGTCTTGCGAATCAGGTCGATTTTAATGCTCGTAAAACCCAATGTTGTATGCTGACCCACAGACGTCTTGTGGAATCAGCGTCATCTGTATCCATGGACGGTATAGCTATTGAGGAATCAGACACTCTTGATGTTCTAGGCATGAAAATCCAATGTGATGTTCGATGGAACCAACATGTTTTTCAAGTGTCGAAAGAAGCATTCAAGTGTCTTGGTTTTTTAAAACGGTGCAAGAATTACTTCACCCCGTCTGATCTTCTCACTATTTATACCGCCTATATCCGACCGAAAATGGAATACAACTCCCATATCTGGGCAGGTGCCTCAAGGTCTATCTTATAGCTTCTGGATCGGGTGCAAAGGAGTGCGTTGAATCTCATAAATGACAGTAGGGAATCCAGCTCTATTGATTCATTGGAGCATCGTCGGAATGTGGGTTGTGTGTCATTGTTCTATCGATATTACCACGGTAAGTGCTCAGCTGAGATGGGTGAACTCATCCCTGAGAGGCGGGTGCATACCGGTAGTACTCGCCTTTCCAGCAACTCACATCCGTTTGTTGTCGACTGTCCAATGTATCGCACAACGCATTACAGAGAAAATTCGTTTCTCGGTCTAACTAGCCGTATGTGGAACAAACTCCATGCAGAAATCTTTCCAGTAGGCTATAGTTTAGAAAAGTTAAAATTAAATGTCCACAAACAATACTCCCTCTTTCCTTCTCCTCATAACCAATTTTCCTAATACCAACACAATGCATTGCATTAGTAGGGGGCATCCCCTGAGTGTTGGCTCAAAGTAAAAAAAAAAATATCTACTACACCCAACCGAAAACGAGGCCATATCTTTCATGGGGTCTATCTTGGAGCTTCTGGACTGGTTGCAAAGGACTGCGCATCAATGACAGTAATGTATCAAACTCAATTGACTCATTGGAGCATCGTCGCAATGTGGGTGGTCAGTTATTGTTTTATCGATATTACGACGTTAAGTGTTCAATAGTGTCCGACCGAATACAACTTTTTTGGCCGAAGCCGAATATTCGGCCAAATATTTACTATTCGGCCAAGCCGAAGACGAATATTAAAAAAAAAAATATTTATGTAGGAAAAACAATAAAAAAAATAAAACTCGAATCGGCGGGATACTCAAATGCATAAGAATGTTGTCTTGAATGATTTTATTTTAAGTAAATTTTTTTTTTGAACATTTTTGTAAAAAAATATATCTTATTGTTAGAGTATACATTTTTTTCGACCGAAAAATTTTTTTTTTGAATGTAAAAGATGTTTTTAGTTGTTAAAACACTTAGTAAAATGTTTTTGTGGCTTACTAATGTGATTCAAAGTTAGTTTAGTGTGTTTTTCAACACGTGAGCACAAATATTATACAATTATTCGGTATTCCGCCTATTCGGCCAAAATTGTGACCGAAGCCGAATAGTGGTTTTTGGCCGAAGCCGAATATTCGGTCGAACACTAGTGTTCAACTGAGATAGTCGGACGCTTCCCTGAGACACGGGTGCTTGCTCGTAGTAATCGTCTACCCAGTAGATCACATCCGTTGGTTATCGACTGTCCAATGTATCGCAAAACGCATTTCAGAGAAAATTCGTTTTAATTCGGACTAGTCGTATGTAAAATAAACTACCGCCAGTGGCCTTTCCAGTAGGGTACGATTTAGAGAAGTTTAAATTAAATGTCCACAAACAAAGACTCATGATTTCACTGTATCTTAATAGCGATTCATTGCTACCAACTATTGATCTAAGATGTCACATCTCCCACAGGAATCATGCATGCAGGTATTTTATATGTGCATTTCGACTCGGGACTCATTTTCAAAAGCAGCGAAATTTCTGCTGGGAAAGAATCACTACGTCTTATTTAGATTTGTTAATATATCAATAGTTTTAATGTTCCACAAATCTGAAAGGAATTTTCAAAAGATTTTGGATTTTTCACATGAAAATGCTGCAGAAGTTAAAATTAAAATATGAAACTTTTTCCATAGTAAAAGGTCTTAGAATCTGAGATTTTTTTTTGTGGAAAAAAGTTTTTTTTTTTTTTTTGTCAAAAAATATGTTTGTACTTGTTTAAATACCATTTGGTGTTCAATTATAATTATGTTCACATATGTAAACCAGCTGCCGAATTAAGGCATTTTGTATTTTTAGGTTATGTTGAATGTAGTAAAATTTTTGAGGTGCCCTTACATTTTCGTTCATAACTTTTGAGCCGCTGAACCGATATCGCTCAAATCCAATAAGTTTCAGTCATCTTTGTGTTGTATTTTGGCCGTGATCACCATTTCCACAGACAGACAGACGGACATCGCTAGAATGTCTTCAAATCGATCGGGGATCATGAATACATATATACTTTATGGGGTCCCAGACCGATATTTCGATGAGTTACAAACGGAATGACAAACGTTTATATACCCTCTATCACTAAGTGGAGGGTACACAGAAAAAAAACGAATTGTTATATTGGCCCCCATTTTTGTGAATACAATTAACTTTTTAACGTTTGTAAATATTGATTGTTGAAAAAAAATGTAAAAAAAATTTATAAACGAGTTTATAATAGTTCTCTAAAATTATTATTTGTATTGACAAACGTACAAAATCTTAAATTTTTTTTTCAACAAAGAAATTCAACAAACACAAACACATTTTGTTGATCTGACAAACGTAAAAAATCTTATTTTTTTTTTAACAAAGAAGTTCAACAAACACAAAAACTATTTGTTGACATTATAAAATAATTTTGAAATAAAATTACTTGACTCAGTTTGTTGAAAACAAAATCGAAATTTTGTATTATGGACTAACAGACGGCCGTTTTTACTAAATGTTTGGTTGATATCATGTTTGGTTGATTAACAATTGATGTTTGATGTTTGTTGATTTAAATTTGACGATTTTATTTTCTGTGTATAAAAATGAACAACCTCCTTCGGCAAAAACTGATAAATTTGATGATAGCTTTCCCATCACTTTTTTGCAAAAGATAAATCATAACGATTTTTTTTTATTCGAAGTAAAAAAAATTAACGCCCCCCCCCCCCCCCCAAAAAGATCAATTGAAATTTAAAAATTCCATTCGAAATTTGTAAACTTGATCCTAAATGCGAAAACTCAATTTTTAAAGATTAAATGTTGCTCGCGAAAGATCAATTAAAATTCGAAAAAAATCAATTTAAGTTCAGAAAAGATGAACTTATATTTAAAAAAGATCAATAGAAATTCGAAGATTCTAATTACAGTTCACAAAAGATCAATTGTTATTTGTAAAAGATCAATTGAAATTCGAAAATTCCATGTGAAACTCGTAAAAGATTAATTGGAATTTGCATAAGATCAATTGATATTCAAAAAACATAAATTGAAATTTGGAAAAGATCAATTGAAGTTTAAAAAAGCACAACTGATTGTCGAAATGATCAATTATAATTCGAAGTTTCCAACTGATAGTCGAAAAAGATTAATTTAATTCGGTAAAGGTAAATGAAATTCAAAAACTTTAAATTCGAAAAAGATCTTTTAAATATCTTTAATATGATACCAAATATGGCTATGTTTATTTTGAATAACTAGGCGTTAATCATAAAAAACTGAAAAGGTCAACTTCCCCCCGTACAAATCGACCCCCCCCCTATAAATGAGTTTGATCCGCTAAAAAAATACGTGTCTAATTAATTTTGGTTCTGAATAATATATCAAAATTTGATGAAGATCGGAAGGTGACACCAGGGAGACTTATCTTGCCAGTCGATTGTGAGCACGATAAAGTTCATAATTATAAACCAATTTCAGAACTTCGTTGTTGTATGTACATTTCTCAATTTGCAAAACCGAATTAAAACCGATTGGTTTTGTAATATAAAAAAAAAACAAAACTGACCGGTTTTGTAAAACGGAATCCAATTTTCTGTAAGGACCCCTGCTTGGGCGCCATTTGTTTGAACGAAACCGATCGGCTTTTCAATTTTGGAAAAACGATACCGGAGTTTTTGAAAGTGTCGGTTATTGGAAAATGCTTTCCAAACTAAGCTTTTCTTGATCCAAGGACGATGCTTATGAAAATTCGTTATAGAATAATATTGTCCAGCTAGATTTGTAATTCAGAATACAGTAAAGCACCGTAGACCTGAAAAAGATCTTAAATCGATCCTAAAATACATTATATCAATGTACGAAAGGGCTGAATAAAACAAAACCAAACGAAAAATCCCCTTTCTACAAAATGTTATTTTCGGTATTGGTTTAATGAAATATTTTACATGACTTCATCATTTTAACAACAAAAAAATCTGCTAATTTCTTTCGATACGCATTCAAGATAAATAAATATATAAACATTATTAAATTGCCATAAAATCTTAAAAAAAAAATAAATAAGCAGCCAAAAAAACAAGAAGAATGATTTTACAAGAAAAACAAACAGTAAAAAAAAAAGATTGGTAAAAACCAAATACAAATAACGAGACGTCAATGGACCGCAATATGCGTCAATCGTTTGGTTGGCGGGCGAATTAAAGATTTATTTAGTTTGATTGAATTGGCAAACAAGAAATGAGAAAAACAATCAACATTAAAAAAGCAAAAAATAAAAAAATTAAATAAAATAATCACTAAATTTAATCATCAATAAACATTAACAATTTCTTATTAAATAAAGATTTAAACTTTATAAGGCTTTATGACAAATAGCGGATTAAAAAAATAACGACTTCAAAATTTAAGCTCATGAAATACACACAAATCAATGAAGTGATTAATGAAACTTTCATTTCATTTCGGTGTTTTGAAATTCGAACTTAAGACAAAAATGGTAAAAAATCAGTTAACCTGTTGTTAGTTAAACATATTCTTAGATTATTATTTTTACATTTTTTTTTTATAAAAAATTGTGAAATTATTTATTTTTGTAATTTCATCATTTTACCAAACAAAACTTGTATTTAAAGAATTGAACACATTCTTAACCTCAATTTTATCAATGTAAAAAACCTTGACTTTAAAAAAATGTCTATAAACTGGTATTTTTATTGAATTCATTCTAATTTTTTTCTTCAAAAACTTACAAAGGCGTTTTGTCTTTGATGCAAAGGTTTTTTTTGTTGTTTTTTAAGATTTCTCTGTATTGATTTTGAGTTGAATTTGAATTTATAACAACCGAATTTCATGAAAACCCACACTAACCTTCTTCTCTAATTTGTTTTTCTAATGTTTTGAATTTGTTTTTATTTTTTTTTTGAAATTTGTTGTATTTGAATAAAACCCACGTTCCTTTCCGTAATGCAACCAACCAACTTCCGTTTCATATTATAATTTTAAAATGTCTAGTCTAATAAATGATGGATGCACTACTAACATACAAACAGTTTTTTTTGGAAGTAAATTTCAATAAATGTTTAAATTAAATTGTAGCTGTTTCAATAACAATGCTAGAGAAGGCGATGGGCTGGATCTTGATGTTCAGGCGTTCAGACTAGAGATTTTTCTTTTGCTAAACTTTAGTAGTTCGTATTACAACCTTTCCACCGTGTTCCACCAGTTGTTCCTTTTTAAGTAAATAAACTCAGCCGAGAGTTTTCATCGCTGACTCTCCATCCTATGCAGTAGTCTCTGTGTTTTTGCTTTGCGATTTGGTTTCTAGCTCCTGGTTAGGCGCCATTTTCTTCAAATACCTGTTGCTTTTTTTTGGAAATAGATTTCAATAAATGTTTAACTAAAATTGTTTTATCAATGACAATGTTAGAGGAGACAATGGGTTGGAACACGAAGTTCAGGCGTTTAGGCAAGAGATTTTCTTTTGCTTAACCTTAGTAGTTCGTATTCCTAACCTTCCACCCTGTTCCACCAGTTGTTCCTTTTAAGCTAAACAAATTCAGTCGAGAGAAAAGGTAATGTTAAGGGATGTTTTCATTGCTGTCGGAAATTAAGTATGATTCTCCATTCAAAGCGGTCTCTGTGTTTTTGCTTTGAGATTCGGTGTCAGCCCCAGGTTGGGCGCCATTTCTTTGATTGCATTTTTTCAAATTTCGACGTTATATGTCTTTTTCTCTATTTTCGAAATGGAATTAAACCCAAAACCAATAGGTTTTGTGATTTAAAAAATGGAAACCGATCAGTTTTGCAATATTGGGAATCGAAATTTATAAAAAGAAACCTCAGTTTTTGAATTTGTCGGCCTTTGACGAACACTAGTTGAGATCAAACATTATTACGTTTTGTGATTGAAAATTTGCAAGAGAAGAAGTCCATCTTTCAAGACTAGGGTTGCCAGACGTCCCGCATTTGGTGGGATTGTCCAAATTTGTGTCAACGTTTCCCGCGTCCTGCGCGGAATTCTAAATTGCCGCTTATTTAAGTCTCAGAAAATTTGACGTAGAAATTTACTGGACTCACAAATAAGCAGAAAATCTGCTGCTTTTTTTCTGGAAATAGATTTCAATAAATGTTTAACTTGAATTGTTTTTTCGAAAACAATGTTAGAGGAGACGATGGGTTGGAACATGATTTTCAGGCGTTCAGACAAGAGATTTTCTTGTGATAAACTTTAGTAGTTCGTATTCTTACCTTTCCATCCTGCTTCACCAGTTGTTCCGATTAAGGTTAGCAAACTAAGTCCAGAGAATCGGTAATGTTAACTGACGTTTCCATTGCTGTCTTAAATTAAGTCTGATTCTCCATCCCAAGCGGTAGTCTCTGTGTTTTTGCTTCGCGTTTTGGTTTCAGGCTCCTGACTATGCACCATTTGCTTTAAAAACCTGTTCAATCTGATGAATTATTAAATCGTTTTGATTGCTGTTGAAAATTTAGTTTGATTCTCCATTAAAAGCTGTTTTTGCTTTGTGATTCGTCGTCTGCCCCAAGTTGGGCGCCATTTATTTAATTGTAATTTTTTCAAAATTTTGACGTTATATGTATATTTCTCTATTTGCGAAATAGAAAAAAAACCGAAACCAATAGGTTTTGTATTTAAAAAAACCGAAACTGATCAGTTTAGCAATATTGGAAAATCAAAATTTGCAAAATGAAACCTCATTTTTTGAATTTGTTGGTTATTGATCAACACTAGTTCAGATCAAAGATTATTACGTTTTCTCATTGAAAATTTGCAAGAAGTCCATTTTTCAGGACAATAATAAAACACAGTTTTGACTTGACGAGACATCTCATACTAAGTAAGTTAAACTGTTTTTTAATAACAATGATAGAAAAGATGATGAGCTACAAATGCGCAAAGGCAAAGTCATGGCGTTCTATCTAGAGATTCTCTTTTGGTAAACTACAGTAATTTGTATTACTACCTTTCTACCTTGCACCAACAGTTGTCCATTGAATCGGTAATCCATGTCAAGTGAAACGTTACTCAAAGTTTACGTATGAGTTGTTGAATTCTTGCTCTTGCTGTCTGGAATTTTGTCAGACTCTCCATTAAAATCAGTGGTCTCCAGTTTTTGCTTTGCGATTTGGTTTCAGACCAATGGTTAATCACCATATCTGTTTTATCTGATGAGTTATTAAATCGTTTTGATTACTGTCGAAAATTTAGTTTGATTCTCCATCGAAAGCTGTGGTTTCTGTGTTTTTGCTTTGCGATTCGTGGTCGGCCCTAAGTTGGGCGCCATTTTCTTGATTGCAAGTTTTTCCAATTTTGACGCTATCTGTATATTTCTCTATTTGCGACATAGAATAAAAACCAAAACCAATAGGTTTTGTATATAACGTTTTGTCAGACTCTCCATTAAAATCAGTGGTGTCCAGTTTTTGCTTTGCGATTCGGTTTGGGCTCATGGTTGGGCGCCATATTTGTTTTATCTGATAAGTTATTAAATCGTTTTTATTGCTGTCGGGAATGTAGTTTGATTATCCATTGAAATCTATGATCTCTGTGTTTTTGCTTGGAGATTCGTTGTTGGCCCCACGTTGGGCGCCATTTTCTTAAATGGATTTTTTTTTTAATTTTGACATTATCTGTATATTTCTTTATTGGCGAAAAGCAAATTAAAACCGAAACCAATCGGTTTTGTTATTTAAAAAAAACTAAACAGTTCAAAAATTATTATGTTTTCTGATTGAAAATTCAAGCTTTGGGATGACTTATTACACTGTGCAACAAATTTTGGGTCATCGCATTGAGCCTCAATGCCTTCAACGCCATATAAAAGTAGACCATCAAGTGGACAAAATCACCAAAGGGTTTTGCAAAGTCAGTTCGGATTTCTTTTTTATAGCCCACTGAAGTTTTCATTTTTTTATCAAAGGCGTTTGGAAAACGTCAAAAATACTATAATAGAAACACATCTGAGCTTCAAAATATGATTTGATGTCTGCAGTGAAATTTTATGGCGGTTCTTTTCTTAGAACATTTTAACCCTCTAACTGCCATTTTAAGGGGTCATTTTAGTCCTTTTTCAAAAACTAAACACAGAAGTCTAATAAAACGTCCATTTAGAGGGTTAAAATGTTCTACAGATATTTTCCTCATAAAATTTCACTAGGGGTTGTCAAATGGTAAAAGTTTGTGCGACATGCGTAAAGTGCTTAAAAAGGGTCAAGTATAAATAATCAATGTTTGTTATTTTTTTTTTACCAAAGCAGTGTTAAAAAATATCGACAAAAAACAGTGCAAATATACTTTTGAGCTAAAAATGATGTTCTGATGTGTTTTAAAAAATTTTATGATGATTCTTTTCTTTGACCAAATTAACCCTCTAGCTCCCGTTTTAAAGGGTAATTTTTGTCCTTTTTTAAAAGAAATACAAAAAAGTCTATAAAAAAAGGCAGTTAGAGGGTTAAAATGTTTTACAAATATTTTCTGCATCAAATTTTACTAGGGCACGTCTAAGACAGAAAGTCCGTCCAGCATATAGAAAATGCTTAAAAATTTTAAAGTATTCAAATTTTTTATTTTTTTTTTTTTTTGGGCCGAAATAATAAAAAAAGTAGTTTGGTATTGCATTTGAGCGAAATCGGTTCAGCGGTTCAAAAGTTATGAACGAAAATATAAAAATACCTCGAAAATTGTGGTACATTCAACATAACCTAAAAACACAAAATGCTTTAATTCGGCTGCTGGTTGACACATGTGAACAGAATTGATCACCGAATGGTATTTAAACAAGTACAAGTAGTTTTTTTTTTATTTTTTTTTGTTTTTTTTGCAAATAAACTTTTTACATCGTGGAGGGTAATAATCCATTCGACAAAGTCGAATTTAACTTTGTTACTTGTTTTTTTTTATATTTCGGCCCAAAAAAAGTATAAAAAAAAAAATTTAAATACTTTAAAATTTTTAAGCATTTTCTATATGCTGGGCGAACTTTCTGTCTTAGACGTGCCCTAGTAAAATTTGATGCAGAAATCATTTGTAAAACATTTTAACCCTCTAACTGCCTTTTTTATGGACTTTTTTGTATTCGGCTTTCATTCGGCTGATGCTTAACACATGTGAACAGAATTGATCACCGAATGGTATTTAAACAAGTACAAACATATTTTTTTACAAAAAAAAATATTTTCGTCGAATTTTTTTTTTACCAAAAAATTTTTTTTGTCGATTTTTTTTTTTTTTAATGTTTGTTTTGTTTTTTATCAAGTAAACTTTTTTACATTGTGGAGGGTATCAATACATTCGACAAAGTCGAATTTAACTTTTTTATTTGTTTTTTTTTTATTTCGGCCCAAAAAAAAAATGAATACTTTAAAATTTTTAAGCATTTTCTATATGCTGGACGGACTTTCTGTTTAGACGTGCCCTAGTAAAATTTGATGCAGAAAATATTTGTAAAACATTTTAACCCTCTAGCTGCCTTTTTTTATAGAATTTTTTGTATTTCTTTTAAAAAAGGACAAAAATTACCCTTTAAAACGGGAGCTAGAGTGTTAATTTGGTCAAAGAAAAGAATCATCATAAAATTTTTTAAAACACATCAGAACATCATTTTTAGCTCAAAAGTATATTTGCACTGTTTTTTTGTCGATATTTTTTAACACTGTTTTGGTAAAAAAAAATAACAAACATTGATTATTTATACTTGACCCTTTTTAAGCACTTTGCTCATGTCGCACAAACTTTTACCATTTGACAACCCCTAGTGAAATTTTATGAGGAAAATATTTGTAGAACATTTTAACCCTCTAAATGGACGTTTTATTAGACTTCTGTGTTTAGTTTTTGAAAAAGGACTAAAATGACCCCTTAAAATGGCAGTTAGAGGGTTAAAATGTTCTAAGAAAAGAACCGCCATAAAATTTCACTGCAGAAATCAAAACATATTTTGATGCTCAGATGTGTTCTTATTATAGTATTTTTGACGTTTTCCAAACGCCCTTGATAAAAATATAAAAACTTCAGTGGGCTATAAAAAAGAAATCCGAACTGACTTTGCAAAACCCTTTGGTGATTTTGTTCACTTGATGGTCTACTTTCATGTGGCGTTGAAGCCATTGAGGCTCATTTTTCTTGTTGCACAGTGTTATTAAGAAGTCCATCATGCAAAAAAGAACTGCAGTTTTTGAATTTAAAGGTTATTAACCAACTCTTGTTTTAAATATAAACCCGTGTCCAATCTTAATAAATATCATATATGTATATGCGTAAAATATTCTTTCGATCATTTTTAATGGGTTCTTGGGAATCTTAACGTGAAACCTGAATCTTATAAAAACCCAAAATTTTCCACTGAAGATATCTCAGAGAAAAAACGTGATACACAAGAAACAAGATATACAAAATACTTAAACGGTGTTGAAGGAGAAAAAAAAGTTCTTGTAGCTGTTTTGACAGGTTTTGTGGAGAGAGGGAAAATGGCTTTGTTATGGTCCCGAAGATTTTTTACAAAAACTGCTGCAAAAATTCAATAATTTCAGCAAACGATATCTTAAAGAAGAAAAAATGTGTCTTAAAAAATCTTTTTAAAATTTCAATTTACAGTTCAATTGATCTTTTTGGAATCTAACTTGATGGTTTTCGAACTTCGATTGATCATTCTTAAATTTTCTATTAATCACTTTTCAGTTTTAATTGATCTTTTCCAAATTTCAATAGATATTTTTAGAATCTTTTTTAAGTTTCGATTAATCTATTACGAATTTAAATTGTTCACTTTAAAATTTTAATTGATATTTTTCGAACTTTAAAGATCTTCTTAGAAGTTTAATAAATTATTCAATAGATTATTTTCGAATTTAAAATAATCCTTTTCGAACTTCAATTGACCCTTTTCAAATTTAAATTATTTGTTTTCAAATTTTAATAGAAGTTTTTGGACCCGGCTAAAAATGAATTGTATATGAGCATATATGAACACATCTGACCATACATCATCAATTTGAAAACATATATGATCATATATGAACATATATTAAAATTGGCGCTTATTCAATATATGACCATATATGGTAAATCATATGATAATTTGCGATCATATATTGGCCCATCCTTAATATAAATTATCATATATGATCGTACATGAGCTTGTATACATTATTTTTAGCCGGGGAATTTCAATTTATTTGTTTTTAATTTCAAATGATGATTTTCGAATTGGAATAATCATTCAATAGATCTTTTTCGAATTTATATTACAATTATGGGTGGAGGGTATATGAGGGGATTAAATCACAATGTGCTTTTTTATAAAATTGAGTTTACATATGAAATTAGTAGGTGAAGTTCAGAGAAGTTCAGGGCACAAGAGGTAAATGTGAGATTCTCATACGGTAGCGAAATACAGAGACCAATTCCAAAATCAGAATTATAACCCCTTATGTTATTCATTCCGTTTGTAACTCTGGGACCCTATATATATAGTATTGATCAGAGATTGATTCCAATACATTCTAGCAATGCTCGTCTGTCCATCTGTCTGTTGAAATGGCGTTCACGGCCATAATATCTCACAGAAATGACTAAAACTTAACATTTTTACTTGTTGTTATCCCCAGCAGTTTGGTATTGCATTTGAACGATATCGGTTCAGCGATTCAAAATATATGATCGAACATGCAAGGACATCTCGAAAATGTTAGTACATTCCGTATAACCTAAAAATACAAAATGCATTAATTTGGCTGCTGGGTGACATATGTAAACAGAATTAGATAGCGAATTAAAAAAAAAAATTTTAAGTTTTTTTCGCGGAATATTTTTTCCAAAAATTTTTATTTTGGCAAATAACCTTTTGGACTTTGTGGAGGGTATCAATACATTCGGATAGACCGAATTTAACTTTTTTTGCTGGTTTTAACTATCTTTAAATTAAGTCTATAGGTGCAATTGTCAATAAAGTTCAAACTTAAAGAAATTTTGATTTAATCTTATGAAAATGTTGTTTGCTTTTCAATACATTTGCCTTTTCCATTTAAATCAAAATAATTCTATAATTAATTTCCTTTACAACAAAAGTTTACAAAAAAAAATTATCATTATCCATATTTACAACTAATGACGTCCGTTAATAATTACGTATGATTTTCATGTACGTCAGTCAGTCAATGTTCATAATTACAATGGCTACAAACATTGAATGGAGTTTAAAACAAAAACCCTTCCGTTTTGCATAATAGCGCCAAAATTATTAAATAAATGAAAATTTAATGAATTTACAAGTTTTTTTTTTCGTTTTATAAAAAAAAGGTTTCTTAAAGACAACGACAGCAACAAAAATGTAAATGAAGGAAAAATATTCATTTACAGTACACTTACATATTTGAAGTTAAACAAGTTTATTGACTTTTTACAAACATGATTTTGAAATATTGTAGATTTAAAACTTTTTTTTTTTTTTTAATATTGGTTGTGTGCATACAAAGTTATTATGTATGGGCGTTACTAGATTTTGAATACACTTAAGATACAGAAAACGGTCGTTGAAATTACCACGGGCATAAACCTGATACCGGAAATGGAGGGAAAACCTGACTTAAATTAGATTAAGAAAAATTTATATTGCATTGAAAACGGGATTTTTAGAATTTTATCATAAAGTTTTGGAATTTTATTTCGATTTTTAAAAATTTCTATTGATGATTTTGAAATTTCAATTGACCTTTTCCAAATTTTAAATGCAAATGGAATTTTCCTAATTTCAACTGATCTTTTCTCCAATTGCACCTAAAAACAAGCCACAACAAATTTGGAATATTTTCTCCGTAATCTAAAAAAAAATATGTTTGTACTTGTTTAAATATATTTGGTATATGGTATACCATTACGTTTATTATTTGCAAAAAAAAAAAAAATTTGAGCAAAAAAAAAAAAAATTGGTGAAAAAAAATCCGCGTATTTTTTTTTTGCTAAAAAATATTTTTGTACTTGTTTGAATACCCTTCCGAAAACAATTTTGTTCACATTTGTCAACCAGCAGCCGCATTAAAGCATTTTGTATTTTTAGGTTATGTTGAATGTGCAAACATTTTGGAGGTGTCCTTACATTTTCGTTCATAACTTTTGAACCGCTGATCTGATATTGCTCAAATGCAATACCAAACTGTTCGGGAGAACTTCCAATAAATATGTTAAGTTTCAGCCATATCTGTTTAATATTTTGGCCGTGATCGCCATTCCAACAGACAGACGGACATCGATAGAATGTCTTAGAATCAAGGATGGGTACCAATTCGATAAAAGTATTGGTATTGGTATTGGTTTTTAAAATTATATTAGTATTGGTATAGGTATTGGTTTTCATTTTTTGTTGAATTGGTATAGGTTTCGGTATTGGTTTTGAATTATTTAGGTATTGGGTATTGGTATTGGTTTTAGCCTCGAATCGGTATCGGTTTTTAATAAGTATTGGTATTTATCTTATATTGGTTTTGGTATTTGTATGCAAAAGGTTTTGTCGTTAATATTAATTAATTTAACGTACATCGTCCTTCTGTCCGCCCCACAGTGGAGAAAAACATATGCTTATGTCCAATTTTTAACCGAGTTTAGTTTTTATATTTTTTTTTGTTTCTTAGCCATCGATCGGGGACGGTGAATTTTTAAAGAATGATTTATTTTTCTAATATTAAGGACATTTTTTAGTATTTTTTCTTTAAAAAATTTGATAGGCAACTAGAGATGGTCATATGAGAAGATTAGAGCGTGATTCACGCATGAGTGTGACTGAATTCAATTTTGCTCACGTGATTGTGAGTGGGGGAAAAATTGCGTGAGTGAGTGTGCGTGAGCAAGATTTTTGCGTGAGTCGATTTTTTGCGTGAGTTTGCGTGATTTATTTTATCTTCATATTTCCCTTTGTACCAGAAAACCAACAAAAAATCTTTAAAATTTGGCTTAACTTAAGATTTCGTCCGAAAAAATTGCAAAATTATGCTGAACTTTAAATTTTGCTTAAATTTTCTAATATTTTTTAAATTTTAGTTTTGATTTTTTTTTTGTATAAATAAGAGTTTCGTGGCTGTGAGTCAACGTGAGTGTGAGTGAAGCTTGTGCGAGAGCACGTGAGATGTATTAAATTTACTCACGTGATTGTGAGTGCGTGTGAGCAGAAAAAAAATGCTCGTGAATGAGTGTGCGTGATTAAAAAAATCCTCTAGTGAGCGAGTGTGAGTCAAAAAATACTCATAAATACTCATAAATAGCATTTGTTATATTATTAATTTAGTTGTTATATCCAAATTAAAATTTAAACAGCCTCACCACAAGTCTTCAAAAAATCGATAAAATCGACTTTTTAAAATATAATTTTAATAATCGACTTTATATTTAAAATTTTGAGTCGCAGTAGTCATTGTTTTTGGGTGTTTATTTTTTTTCTGATTGTTTTATTATTTTTGTTTTTCTATATTTTGTTCTGATTGGGTATTAAAAAAACGCCTTCCAAAAACTTATTTTTTTTATGGTTGAGTTGAGTTTTTTTTTCAGATTGGGTTAATAACCCAGGAAAATTTTTTGGAGAATATTCCTATTGCTATAGTCTTTAGAATACTTTCTAAAATAATTTTTCAAAAAAACCGCAGAACGTTTACTCTTGCAAAGTGCGAAATGCAAAATTTACAACAAACACATGGGATATAAAACAAGTAAGTGTTAAATTCGCCTGTTCCGAATCTTTTATACCCTCCAATATGTAAAAATATTAAAAAAAAATTGAAAGGGGTGGTTTTTTGGGGTGGGTGAGTTGATGGACTCCTTGCCCATCGCGGTATATGTTTACAAGTTAATTTTATTCTGCTTTGTGCACTAAAGTATTACAATTTTATCATTATTTAAATTATTTTGTATCCAATATTTTAATGCGTTACACACGAAAAGACTCCATACTGTAGTTGGAGGGTATAAAAACACAAAATATTTTGTTGTTGTAATAAATGTTGCATTAAGCAGTTTGCAAGAGTAAAAAGTTCTGATGTGAATACCGTCAATGATAAAATTGTAGAGTTAAGGTACCTACAGACGACTCAATATTATGTACAATATGCAATTATATTGATGGTGTGTGGGTTAGATTGACTATTGTACAATCGTCAATCTTACCCACACACGATCAATATAATTGCATATTGTACTTAATACTGCGTCGTCTGTAGGTACCTTTAAGCCTGACAATGCTCCATTGTGGAAAAAAGAAGAAGGAGAAGAAGTGCAAAATCATAATAAATCTATTTGACAGCATTCACCGCGCGAAGGAAAAATTAAAAAAAAACCCTGACATTTTTTTTATATATTTATATTTTGGAGGGTATAAAAAATAAAAATTTCCTTGATTTTCGATAATCTCAAATGCGTAACAAATTACCAAATTTATTAACATATTTATTGGTCAGTTTTTACCCCATTTATGTCCACTGTACGTACCAATGCGAGAATAACTTATTTTTCGTTTTTTTTTAAATAATAATGATAAAATTAAAGTTAAAGATAACTAAATCAAAAGTGGTTCACACCAATATATATTTTAAGGCGTTTTAATTTTATTTCTTTTGAGAAAAATTAAAAAAAAGGAAATTTTATAAAACTAAGATTCAATTTTATTTTTCCTTTTTTGGAAAAAGGTACTTTTTTAGTGAAAAATTTTCACTGAAAATATATCACAAAATCCACCAGAAAACACATAAAAAATGCTATTTTCTGACCTTAGGTCTTTCGATTTTCTTTATATTGACGGTATGCATTCTCAATAAAGCCAATAAAACATATCCATTTTCAGTTTTTTTAATTTTAAAAAAATCGCGATTTTTTCGCGAATTTAATTTTCTTCAAAAATTTAAAAAATCAAAAAAGTATGTTAATTTGAACAGCCATATCTTCTAAAGTATCTATCGGATTTCTACGATTCAAAAAGCATTTAATTCAAACGTTCGTCCTTTTTTATACCAATGCAATAAAAAAAAGTTTTTCCAAAAAAAGTGCATTTTTGATGCAAATGCAATTTTTTGATGCATTTTTTAAAACTTTCTCCCCCTTCAATTTTTTTGAAACCTGCATAATTTGAAAATATGGCATTTTTTACACAAAATTGAGTACCGTTTTTTTTGTGACGGCGTTTCAAAAAATTTTCGTGATTTTTTTAAAACTACTTATTTGATTTTTTCCATACAAAAAATCTATTTAATGTTTATTTGGCAATTTTATCAAAAAAGTATGTAACTTTAAAAAGCCATTTCTTCGAAAGTATCTATCGGATTTCTACGACTTAAAAAGCATTCGATTCAACTGGTTATCCGTTTTTATACCAATGCACCAACAAAAAATATTTTTTTAAAAAAATGCATTTTTGATGCAAATGCAATTTTTGGATGCATTTTTTAAAACTTTCTCCCCCGTCAATTTGTTTGAAACCTGCATAAATCGAAAATATAGCATTTTTTACATAAAACTGGGTGCATTTTTTTTTTGTGACGGCGTTTCACAAAATTTTCGTGATGTTTTTAAAAAATGCTTATGTAGTTTTTCCTTAGACTAAAATTCTTTTTTTGTTATTTTATGACTTTTATGAAAAAATTGTATGGAAAAATCAATAAGGTATTTTTAAAAAAATTACAAAATTTTTACGAAACTCCGTCACAAAAAAAGCTGTACGCAATTTTGTGTAAAAAATGCTATATTTTCGATTTATGCAGGTTTAAAAAAAATTGAAGGGGGAGAAAGTTTTAAAAAATGCATCCAAAAAATGCATTTGCATCAAAAATGCACTTTTTTTAAAAATATTTTTTTTTATTACATTAATATAAAGTAAGAAACGAATGCTTTTTGAATTGAAGAAATCCGATAGATACTTCCGAAGATATGGCTATTCAAAGTAGCATACTTTTTTGATTTTTTCAATTTTTGAAGAAAATTAAATTCGCGAAAAAATCGCGATTTTTTTTAAATATAAAAAACTGAAAATGGATATGTTTAATTGGCTCTATAGAGCACATGTGTACAAAAAATTAGATAAATTTGAAGACCCTCGGTCAGATTTTATAAAATCTTTGCTGGATTTCATGATATATAAAAATATATTTTCACTGAAAATATCACGGCAGATCTCAAAAATCTTGTTCTAAAAAATGTTTAATGTTCCGTTATTCCAGAAAAGCCTGTATTTCAACTTTTTATGCTTGAAACAATTTCTGTGCTGATGCACATTGCATTTAATGCACATATAAATTGCGGTGGTCAAGGGGAGATATTTTTTAATTGCAGAAAGATGAGACTTAATATTTGTAACAAAACCCAGCAAAAAATAAACGAAGTGGTTCAAAAAGAATTAGTGGTTTCACTACATACAAAGTAGCGATAGGTGCCGAACTTCATATTCCGTAGGAAGTACTTTTAAAATCACTTCCAAAAATGCTACAAAATAACAATAAAAACATCTTTCACCAGTTCTTTGCTTAATGATTTTGAAGTACCTTTTTCATATGTTCTTAGGAATCAAATCGCCACAACATATTAACTTCTTTTTCAACTGAAACAATTAGAATGAGGGTGATACACGAAAAATGCAAATTTTTCTACGTCCAGCTTCAAATAGATTTAGGTTTTGCAAAAATGGTGACAAAATTTGGTAATGGCATTTCATTTCTCTTTATTTAGAGCTTAAAAAATCGAAAAGACGAAAATCGATTATTGATAAATTTTTCAAATTTCATATCTTATATCAAAAAAAGTTGGTCCTAAATTAAATAAATACATTTACGAACTAAAGCGGATATTGCTGCATCACATTATTAAAGATTGTTTAAGCTTTTTAGAAAATTGGGGTATAGGCTTGTGGTCAAAACAAACTTGTGAATCAATTCGCCGTGAGTATTTATAGTTTTGTGATCTCTATAATTTCTCCTTTTTTAATTCGAAGTATATACGTTAGATTATGAATGAAATTAATTTTTCTATCACGTAAGGTTTTTAAGATATTCGCGTTTTAATATTGAAATATTTGGGTCTCCTCTGTAACGTATTCTTAAGTTGCTCAAACACAATAGAACTCGATTTAGTAAAAATAAGGCATCTTTATTCCAAATCTGGCATCCAAATTTTTTTATCGCGTACTGTTTTTGAAATATTGGCGTTTGAAAAACTCAAACTCTACTGTTACGCACTTACACTCAGAAAATTATGTAAGTTACTACATGTTAGTTGTTTGTATATTTAACAGTAGATAGTTGTTTTCAACTACAAAGTTAGTTATTTTTGTATGAAAAATATCAAACAACTATTTCTGTTAGTTATTTTAAGTCATTTTTTTTAATAACTCACAAAAAAGTACTGTAATGTAGTAACAGTTGTTTAAAGTAGTTAATTTCATTTTTTTATCTCTGAAAAAATTTTCAAAGTTTTTTCAAAAAAAAAAAATTTTCGTTTTTTTATTTTTTACAACTTTAAAAAAAAAAAAAAAAAAACTTGGAAAAAATTTGGTCTTCAATTTTTTTCCTGAAAAATTTTTTAAAAAAGAAATTATATATTGTTTATTTTATTTTTACTACATATTAGTTGTTTTGACTACAAATGTTAGTAATTTTTACTACATAAGTCAGTTATTTTTTGTCAGTTAAAATAACTAACATTGTTAGTTGATTTAACTGAAAAAGTACACTCAGAAAATTATGTAAGTGACTACATGTTAGTTGTTTGTATATTTTACAGTAGTTAGTTGTTTTCAACTACAAAGTCAGTTGTTTTTGTGTGAAAAATATCAAACAACTAGTTCTGTTAGTTATTTTAAGTAGTTTTTTTGAACAACTAACAAAAAAGTACTGTGCTGTAGTAACAGTTATTTAAAGTAGTTAATTTTATTTTTTTATCTCCGAAAAATTTTCGAAGTATTTTTCCACAAAATTAAAATAAATTTTCGTTTCTTTTTTTTCATAACTTTTTTTAAAAAAAAACTTGGAAGAAATTTTGGTCTTCAATTTTTTTTATGAAAAATTTTTTTAAAAAAAAATTATATATTGATTATTTTATTTTTACTACATTTTAGTTGTTTTGACTACAAATGTTAGTACCCAGGCAGAAACTGCCAACCGTTCCAAAGAAAAAGGCTCGGCAAAGCACTTAATTTTTTGTGTAGAAGGTAGTATGATTTCCAAAAAGTGCTTTCCAAGCGCTTTGCCAATGTTTTTCTATTTAAATCCGTTCAAAAAAAAATTTTTATTAAAATTTATTAATTTTCATAACAATTTGAATATTTTTTATTTCCCTGCAGGATCAGTGGCTGGTCCTTGATAGTTCTCATGATATGTCACTTATACACAATGACCCACATATTACAAACTTGACACCTTTTATATAAAAACACCTGTTTCTTTCGTGAGGAAGTGTCTTAAGCGCCCATGAGACGGCAGACAAATCTTACAATTTGTTTAACAACTAAAAAATGGTTTTGAATTACATTAGCTAACATGTCAACCAATTTGTCTTCCAACCGCTCATTTTTTTATAAAAATATTTGCGAACAAACATTCAAACATATATTATTAATAAGGCGGTTGGATGGAATGAAATTACACTCAACAACAAGTTGTACAACTTGTTAGTCGACCTGCCAAAATATCAAAAAAATTTGATATTTTCAACGGTTGGTTGACAAGTTGTACAACCTGCCATTACACGAGATATTTGCATTCGGTCGTTAGATAAATTGTAAGATTTGTCTGCCGTGTGATGGCCGCTTTAAACTTTTTTTCGGGACTTTTCCAAAATTTTTCCTAAAAGCATTTTTAATAATTTTTTTATTCCAAAACGCAAAGAAAACGGAAAACAAAATTTTCCAGGAAAATATTTCAAAGTTTGTCACGGTACTTTTCCAAAATTTTTCCTAAAAGCATTTTTAATAATTTTTTTATTCCAAAACGCAAAGAAAACGGAAAACAAAATTTTCCAGGAAAATATTTCAAAGTTTGTCGAATTTTTTTTTTATCCTAATAAATTAGTCAATCAATTTTTTACACCAAAAAAAGTTGTGTCTTATGGACTTATACAATTTAGATATGTCCCATTTTTTTATTCCAAAAGTGCTATAATAGTACCATATTTTTTGTTTTTAAAGCGCTTTCGAAGCGCTTAAAAAAGCAACGGCATACCGTTTACCGTGGTTATCATTTTGGACGCTGGGAGAGTACTAAACTGTGATGCTTTCCCAGCACTCAAGCGACCATAAAAAGTACTTTGCCAGCGCTCTCCCGTTCGTATTTTTCTGCCTGGGTAGTTTTTACTACATAAGTCAGTTGTTTTTTGTCAGTTAAAATAACTGACATTGTTAGTTGATTTAACTGAAAAAGTAGTTGACCCCAAAACAACTTACACAGTAGTTATTTTAACTGACATTTTCAGTTGATTTTACTAACATAATTTTTTGAGTGTAGTTGACCCCAAAACAACTTACAAAGTAGTTATTTTAACTGACATTTTCAGTTGATTTTACTAACATAATTTTTTAAGTGTATATTCTTTATAAATCACACTAAAATTTTCAAACGCGAATATCTCGAAAACAGAACATGCTTGAAAATTGTGGATTGCAGTTTTGGAATCAGGAGATCCATTTTATATGAAATCAGGTCCTATTTCGTGGAAGCAACGTAAGAATACGTAGCAGTGGACTCCTAAAAGTGTTTTTTTTTTTTACTTTTTAACAGCGAATATCTCAAAAAGGGTACGTGCTAGAAAAATTTGGACCGTAGATTTAGAAGCAGGAGACAAAAATCTATAAGGACCAGTTAGAAATTTCACTGGAAGGTTTTTGCTGTCGAACAGTGTTTTTAGTGTAAATATTACAAAAAAAATACTCTTTTAATCAATCTTACAAAAATAAGTGAAAAAAGAACTTCTAATTTAGAAGTTCTAAATCACCAAATAAAAATGACATAATCACACCCAAAATGCCAAGAAATATGTACTTCTAAAGAAGTAATGAAAAAAGTGCTTCCAAAAGGTCGTTATATTTACATCCGGATCACTACTTCAGAAGTTGTGATAAAACACTAGTGATATATGTTATACTTAAGTGTCAATCTTTCGCCACTGAAAAGTGGCGATAAAAAGAACATACTTTGTGTGTCACGCCCATATTAAATTCATCAATGTTTCAGTTGAAGAAGAAGTACATCTGGTTCATAAGTTGTGGTGAATTTTGTAGTGAATGGTAAGCTCTTTTTTTGCTGGGAATATACCTGAAATCCCTCCTTTTCATACATAAATATTTTTTTGAAAAAGGTGATCGAAATGGGTTATCGTGCAGGGGCCTCTTTTTCGATTTTAGATATTTTTGCAATTACACGGGTAAATTTTTTTTCTTATATGGGGTTCACACTTACGACCTTAAACAAGTTGTTTAACAAAACATCAGTAACAGAATAAAAACGTAATGGATACAGAATAAAGAATTTTTTTAAACACGTAGTCCTTTAACTCTCAAAAATAGAAAGTGTGAACCGCACATTACGAGTTCCTAAATTATTTTATAATATGACTGTGCCTCTAATAAAACAAACAAAAAGTTTTTTTCTGGATTCTGGTGTAGTGTTGTAAATTGTCGATACTTTTGACTACTCAATACTACTCGATACTTTTGAATTGAGTACTCGATACTACTCAATACTTTTTCAATTTTGTTTAGAATTTACCTTTTTTATCAGAAAAACATTTAATTTCGTTATATTTACGTTACAGAGCGTATAAAAAACAAAAGCTAATTAAAAAAATTTAAAACTTATAGATTAAAATTGATTTTTTAATATAATAAATTTTCAGATTTAAATAAAAAAATGCATGTATTTTCTAGCAAAATTCGTGTTTTTGAACCAAATTGTAGCGTTTTGCTAAGAAAAATACAACTCTGAAAGTATTGAGTAACTACTTTTGAGTATTGAGTACCGGTAAAATTGGTCGCCATTGAGTACTCAATACCCAAATACTCGATACATTTACAACACTATTCTGGTGTTGTGACATGTAATTTTGTAACGACTGCTTGATTAAAATTTTGGGATTTCCAAAAAAAGGGCATTAGTATTTTTTTTTAAACGCAAAGAACAGTGCTGTGACATTCAATATAAGTATGTATATCAAATATTAACAATGTTTGCAAAAGAAAAAATTTCATCACAGAAAAGGTCTACATTTTTAAGATCTACTTTTATTAGGGGTCATAAAAATCACGTAACGTAACAAAAAAATATTTGTTTTATGTTTTTATGGCTTTTAAAATTCAAGTAGCTAACTCCTTTTTGTTATATGACAAACGATTACTGATCGATGTAACATTTTTTGTGAACATCTTTAGCAATTCGTTAGGTAAAATCTAATAATGTGATGCAAAGGAAATGTTTGACGTCACAATTAAAACAAACGAAAATAAGAATACAAAAAACCGAAACAAAACCGATACGAAAGTAAAAAAAAATGAATTGGTATTGGTTTTTTATTGGTATTGGTTTTGAAGAATAAAAGTATTGGTTTTTAATTGGTATTGGTAGTGGGGAATCGGTATTGGTTTTTTATCGGTATTGGTATCGCACAAATAAAGGTATTGGTTTTTAATTGGTATTGGTTTTCAATTTGAATTGGTATTAACGGGTATTGGTATCGAAAAGGTATTGGTACCCATCATTGCTTAGAATCGATCCCTGACCAATAATATATATGGGGCATTCCATGTCAAATCGGACACTTTGAAATTTTTTTTTTTAGATTTTCTCAATTTGTTTACAGTTTTTAGTACCTTTCGAAAACTCCTTCGTGGTAAATTTTCAAATATTTTTGATGACCAATTCTAAAGATATCGAATTTTTAAAAATTGGTCGTTTGCTCCTTTACTCAAACTTCTTTTTCTCATAACTTCTTCAATAACACTGTAAGTAAAATTTAAATTTTTGAAATGACACACAAAAACGCCGAGACACCCCAACTTATTTTTGGGTCATAGAATCCAGTGGTATACTCCGTTTTTAAAAGTTAGCTCAAAATAACGAGATATTTCGATTTTAAATTTGCAAATGTAAGAGTAAAAATTGAATAAATCCAAACAAATTATAAAATTCATCAAAATAAGAGCAAGTACTGCTGCATGTCCGATTGAAAATGGACGTCCATTATTTCCTAGATATAAATTTTGATAAATAACAAGTTTTTAAAAAATTTTTTAAGCTTTTTCATTCAAATAAAATGAAAAATCGCATTAAATCTACTACAAATTTAAAATCGAAATATCTCGGAATTTTGAGCTAACTTTTCAAAACGGAGTACACCACTGGATTCTACGACCCAAAATTAGGTTGACGTGTCTCGGCGTTTTGGTGTGTCATTTTCACCTACTTACAGTGTAATGATCCAAATTTCAAATTTTTTTTTTCAAAATTTTTGTTTTTTTGCGTACTTTCTAAAAAAATTTCCTTAAAGCGTTCTAGTATGCGATTTTTAAGTTTTTAAATTTAAATCTCATTTTTGAAAATGTTTGTCCTCTTCGATTTTTTTGAAATTTTTTTGTGCAAAACTTCTATCGATTCTACAAATTTTTTGCCCAGGAGAATCGTTGGATAACGATTATTACTATTTTTTTAAATTTTTTGAAAAAATTTTATTGTAATTTTCCAATCTTAAAATGATTTCTACTGCCCGAATGATGAGTCATAGAGGGGTCCTTTATAAGACCGACCCCCATTAATTTTTACGTCTTAACATTTCTTTCGAACAAACTAATACCCAATCTCCAAAGCTCTAATAGTGGCCTTAGAGCAACAAAATGTATGACCGACCCACAATATTTTTTTAGTCCAAACATTTTCTCTGAACACACCTTCCCTCTATCTTTAACTGTTAAGACAATCCTCATACAATTTTTTTGATTTTTTGTAAATTTGTTTTATTTAATCAGCTTCTACCGGTCCAATGGTGCGTCCGAGAGGGGTCATTAGTGAGACCGACCCCCATTTATTTTTACCCTACAACATTTTTTTAAAATATACCTACGCCCTATCGTTATCCCACGATCCTCCTGGGCAAAAAATTTGTAGAATCGATAGAAGTTTTACACAAAAAAATTTCAAAAAAATCGAAGAGTACAAAAATTTTCAAAAATGAGATTTAAATTTTAAAGCTTAAAAATCGCATACTAGAGCGCTTTTAATTTTTGGGATCTTTTTTTAAAAGTACGTAAAAAAAAAAATTTTGAAAAAAAAAAAAATTTGCAATTTGGACCATTATTGAAGAAGTTGTGAGTAAAAGAAGTTTGAGTAAAGGAACAAACTAAAAATTTTTAAAAATTCGATATCTTTTGAACGGGTCATCAAAAAAATCTGAAAATTTACCACGAAGGAGTTGTCGAAGGGTACTAAAAACTGTTAACAAATTGGGAAAATCCCCATATATTTCTTAATAATTTTTAAATTTCAATCGATCTTTTCCAAATTTTAAACGAAAATTTTCAATCTTGAATTTTCAAATGGAATTTTCTTAATTTTAATTGATCAGTTTAGCTTCGTTTAGTTATTCTAAAAATAGATTTATTCTGCCATTATCAAGTTTGTAAACAAAATTTTGGCATAACAGCTTAATCTTGCTTTAAATTTTAATCAAAGTAACCACATTTCGCAAGCAAAATCCGAGTTTCCGCTTACGTTAAACTAAGTTCACCTCTCAAAACTCAGACTAAAATTTCCAAAATAAGGCCGTACAACGAGTAATCGGTGTAATTTTATACTCATATGCGTTTTAATGATTTTATAAAGTTTGGCTTAAAAAAAAACAAGATCTGTTTAGTTTTTTCGTTGCTCAAGAAAAAAACCCACGCTTTAAGGTTAAATGGCGTCTAGAAAAAATATTTTTTGTTTATTAGGGTGGCATTTTTAACCGAGATTAAGTTTGTCTCAAAACTTTGAGGAGCGCCAACGTTATAATATGACATTAGATATTAAATAGAAATAGCAGAATACGATTCTTATTCTAGTAGTTTTCAGTCGTGCCATATTATGGCCATAAAAAAAACATTCAGAAAAAAAGTACTTTTTAGAAATACCGATTTTCTATTTCCTGAAACAATGGTCAAAGAAACTTTAAATTTCAATTGTGAGATCCTCCAACATAGAAAATATTTTTGAAAAAAGTACCTGTTGGAAATGTGCTCTTTTCAGAAATACTGATTTTAAAGAGGCAAAAAGAAGTGAACTTCGGTACTTTTTATATTTCCTGAGACAATGGTCGTAGAAATTTTAAATTTTAAATGTGAGATCCTCCAGTCGAGAAAATACTTTTGAAAAAAGTACATGTTGGAAATGCACTTTGGTACTTTTGAGGAGAAGTCAATGTTATACATTAGATATTAAATAGAAAGGACAAATTCGGTTCTAATTCTAGTAGTTCTCAGGCGTGCCCATCAGAAAAGAGTTATTTTTAGAAATACGGGGGCAAAAAGAAGTTAAGATTGGTACCTTTTCTATTTCCTGAAATAATCTATGACAAACTTTAAATTTTAAATGTGAGCTTCTCCAACCGAAATTATTTTTAAAAAGGAAATGTGCTCTTTTCAGAAATACTGATTTTAAGGCGGCAAAAAAGAAGTAAACTTTGGTACTTTTTCTATTTCCCGAGACAATGGTCATAGAAACTTTAAATTTTAAATATTAGATCCTCCAGCCGAGAAAATACTTAGAAAAAAGTACATGTTATAAATGCACTTTGGTACTTTTTAGGAGCGGTCAGCGTTATACATTCGATATTAAATAGAAATGATAAAATACGGTTCTAATTCTAGCAGTTCTCAGGCGTGCTATATTATG
The DNA here is from genome assembly GCA_963921195.1 of Pegoplata infirma. NCBI lineage: Eukaryota > Metazoa > Arthropoda > Insecta > Diptera > Anthomyiidae > Pegoplata > Pegoplata infirma. Next base: position 53,844,866 of record OY992539.1, read on the forward strand.
GCTATCCTTCTGGGAAAACTCCTCAGAAGGAGTTCTTTTCAAAAATACCAATTCTAAGTGGGCAAAAAGAAATGAACTTTGGTACTTTTTCTATTTCCTGAAAAAATGATAAAAAAAACTTTAAAATTTTAATGTGAGATCCTCCAACCGAGAAAATATTTTCTAAAAAAGTACTTATTGGAAAAGTGCTCTTTTCAGAAATACTGATTTTAAGGCGGAAAAAAAGAAGTAAACTTTGGTAGTTTTTCTATTTCCCGAGACAATGATCGAGAAAATACTTCTGAAAAAAGTACATGTTGGAAATGTACCTTGGTACTTTTTCTACACATCAAAAAAACTTGCCAAATTACTAGAAAAAGTCTAGTAATCCTATTTTACCAATATTTGACAGTTTCCCTTTTTTAACAAATAATTTTCGATCGAATTTTTTTTTTTTTTTTTGTAATTTTACAGTTTTCTTGTAATTTTACAAATTTTCTAGGGTTTTTACAAAAAAAAATCAGGTAAATTCACGAGATTTCCTAGTAAGTTTTATTCCGCAAAAAAAGTTTTAAATTTACAATTTTATTGGTAAAAATCTTGTAAAATTACGAAAAATCTCGTAATTTTTACTAGGAATTCTCGTAAAATAGGAGGTAGCAAAAAAAGCTGGTAAAAACACGAAACCTCCTTGTTAGGTTTATCGCGTCAAAAAAGTTTCAAGGAATTTTTGTCAAAAAGGAGGTAGCAAAAAAAATTTACAAACTTGTCTTGTCGTTTTTCAAGGTTTTTTTAAGTGTATTTCCTGCAACAATGGTCATAGAAACTTTAAATTTTAAATGTGAGATCATCCAGCCGAGAAAATACTTCTGAAAAAAGTACCTGTTGGAAATGTAGTAATGTGTAATAGTGAAATAATGTTTTGCAGAAATTTTAATTGTGGAATGTAGAATTATCCAGCAAAACAAACATTTTGACAAAATTGGTTTTTAGAAAGTTTTGGTACTAAAAGGGTAACAAAGTTTACTTTGGTACTTTTTCGATCTCCTAAAAAAATGGTCATAAAAACTGGATTCTGCAAACCCCTTTTAGGAATTTCTAATTATAAGGCGATAAAATGTAGTTTAATAAATGTACTTTGGTACTTTTCGGATTACCTAAAAAATGGTCTTTTAAACGTGAAATTTTGAATCTAAGATCAACAACGGCACCGTTCAAACCATTAGGGCACATGGACCATCAGGGCCCTGACCGCACAAGGGCCCCATAAGGCCTGATTATAACACATTTTTCGTATAGAATAAGTTTAAGTCTGCAACTTTTTTTTTATAGGAGAAATTTTATAAATTTTTCATACATTAAAAGCGCGGAATTCTGAAAAGAATTTTCGCATAGAAAAAGTCTCAAATTCTGAGAGATTTTTCGTAAAGAAAAGTCTCAGATTCTAAACATTTTTCGTATAGAAAAAGTTTCAGGTTTTGAGATATTTTTCCTATCGAAAAAGACTCAGATACTGAAAATTTTTTCCTATTGAAAAAATCACAGATCCTGAAAAATTTTTCCCATGGGAAATTTTGTAAAAAGTCGACATTTTTCGTATTGACAAAGTTTCAGATTCTGAGACATTTTTCGTATAGGAGTCTCAGATTTTGAGACATTTTTCCCATAGAAAAAGTCTGTGATTCTGAAACATTTTTCGTATTGAAAAAGTCTCAGATTCTAAAACATTTTTATAAAGAAAAAGGTCTCAGCTTCTAAAACATTTTTCGTGCCTAGGGACCCCACTTTACGGGGACCCCGAAAGGCCAGATTATAACTCATTTTTCGTGCAAAATAACTCTAAGTCCGAGACTATTTCTATAACAGAAATTTTATAAATTTTTCTACATTAAGAGTGAAATTCGGAAACATTTTTTCGTATAGAAAAAGTCTCAGATACTAAGACATTTTTATAGAAAAAGTCTTAGATTCTGAGGCATTTTTTTAATAGAAAAAATCTTTTTCGTTTAGAAAAAGTCTCAAATTCTGAGACATTTTTCGAATAGACAAAAATTTCAGATTCTGAGACATGTTTCGTATAGAAAAAGTCTTAGATTCTAAGACATTTTTCGAATAGAAAAAGTTTTAGATTCTAAGACATTTTTCGTATAGAAAAAGTCTCAGATTCTGAGATATTTTTCGTATAGAAAGAGTCTCCGATTCTAAGACATTTTTCGTATATAAAAAGTCTCCGTTTCTGACACAGTTTTCGTACAGAAAAAGTCTCAGATTCTGATACATTTTTCCTGTAGAAAATGTTTCAGATTCTGAAAAATTTTTTCTATAGGATTATTTTTAAAAAGTCAAACTTTTTCGTGTCGAAAAAGTTTTGAGATTCTGAGATTCGTATAGAAAAAGACTTACAAGGGAAGTATCTCAACCCTTATGAACCGATTTGCCTGAAACTTAAAATATATATAAAAGAGACGATTTTATGTTTGGGGTGTCTCGGCTTATCGGCCATATCAGTGTTTTAAAATTTTGTTGTGCCCTTATGAAACAATTTCGACCTCCGGGAAAATTTCGATAACTCCCGAACGAACAGGAATTTCCTCTAGAGAAAAAATACGTGTCGACTTAAATATAATAAAGATTATTTCGTATTCATATGGACATCGTAGGTCTATGTCTTCATATAAATACCCCCAAAAATTTACACATTTTCATGAAAAAAGTATTTAACGAAGCCAAACTTTTACAAGGTTATGCCACCGTTGGATCGGCATTAAAAAAACCTTTCTTTTCATATGTAAACATCATATAGTTTCTTAGAAAGAAACGTCTGAAAATCCAAAAAACAATTTTTTCGCCATTTTTGGACCCATGTTTTGAACCCCTAAATCCCCGATATGGCCGATAAGCCGAGACACCCCAACCTTAGAATTGTCTCTTTTATACCTATTTTACGTTTCATCCAAATCGGTTCATAAGGGTTTAGATACTTCACTAGTTAGACATTGTTCGAATTGAGACATTGTTCGTATAGAAAAAGACTGCGATTCTGAGACATTTTTTGTGTAGAACTAAGACATAAATTTAATATTTCCAGTAACGAAGTATCGGTCGCTAGTCTCTTAAAAATAAGTGTCATCCTAATGTCCATATAATTTATAATTCATCAAAGAAAATCTTTAAACAAAAAAAAAAATTATTGTGGTTTTTATACGAATCGTTAAAAAACTGGCATATTTTTTATAAAAAGAAACTTAAAAACCGCAAAGTAAGAACAACAAAATAGAAAAAACATCATTATATAATCATATTTTATCAATTACAGTATAAAATGTGAATTCTCTTTTTAAATAAAATTTTAAAAATAAAAAAAAGTTGTGCAATATCAATTGTTTAAATAACAAGAAAACAATAAAATTTCAAAAAAAAAAAATAAATCTTCAAAAGAAAATCTACAAAAATGGTGGTTACATCGACCCGAAGTCATTTAGTGACACCACAACCTGTCACAAATAATACAACGTCTACTGTCTACAGATCAAAATTAGTCTATCCACGTACCAGCACCACCACCATACATCATGTAAATCAGGTAAATATTTGTTCAACGGTTTTATTGCTCAACTTGGATGTTTTTCTACGAAATATGAAACCTTATTTTGAAGAACATAAATTACGCTTATGTAGGCGAGTCGTAGTTGAAAATTTAATTAAGGAAATTTTATGATTTTATGACTGCTTGTTTTTATTTTTCTTTTTAAGGTCAGTTAGATAAAATAATGTGGAAAATCATAAAATTAGGGTAGAAGGACAATATTTCACAACTGTCAAGTTAGGAAAATGATAAGGGATTAGAACTATGTAATCGGGTAGTGAATGTGGCTACTGGTCAATGTACCACCTTCTACCCTATAAATTATTGTACCACCTTCTAATTAAAAAAAAGGTAATTGGAAATTTTCCAAGCTTTAATTTAAGCTTGATAGTGTCCAGATTGAGCAAATATTAAATGAGGTACGAGGGTCGCGCTGGAAAACGAAATTATTTATAGACGTTTTTTTTAGAAAATTTTTAAAAAATATTTCTTAGTTTATTTTTTCCAAGTTAATTTTTTTCCAAAAAATCGGTGGTCATAAGAATTGGAGATCAAAAAAATGCATATGGGGCATTCCATGTCAAATCGGAAACTTTGAATTTTTTTTATTTTAGATTTTCCCAATTTGTTTACAGTTTTTAGTACCCTTCGAAAACTCCTTCGTGGTAAATTTTCAGATTTTTTTGATGACCCGTTCAAAAGATATCGAATTTTTAAAAATTGGTAGTTTGTTCCATTACTAAAAACTTCTTTAACTCATAACTTCTTCAATAACACAGGTTCACAAAATTTGAACTTTTTCAATTTGCCTGACCTTTGACACCTGATTTATATGGATTTCAGTGTCCTGATTCCGAATCTGTTATCCAATTGTTTCCATCAGCTCGCGTTCGCGAGCAAATCGCTGTTAAATAGTCGAAAAAGTGCGTTTTTTACCATTTTTGCTTGGCTATAATTTCCAAAAAAAAAATAGTTCATCAGTTTTAAACACGAACTTAACTATATTGAATGCCAGGGTTCCAAAACTGGTATTAGCTTTTTTTCTGACAGCTTTAGTTTTCGAGTTATTAAAAAGGGCATAAATATTCAGACAAAATTACAGAGGTCATAAATTTAAAAATTTTATTTTAGCTATATCTCAAAAACGAAAGATGGCTCAACAAAAGTAAGAGCATTTTTGGAATCAGCATATCCAACATACCTAAAATCGTCATGCACTTTTTGGATGTAAGACTAGTGTTGGTAAATATAGACTCGCAAACATGCCAAAAATTACCTATTTTCAAAGTTTCCTTAGGCTATATCTCGAAAACTAGAGCTGACCCAAAAAAACGGTAGCCAGATTTAAAATCAGCGTACCCCTATTACCCAAAATTAGTTATCAAAACCCGGGCAAAAAAAGTGTTGCCCTGTGTAATGGTCCAAATTTCAAATTTTTGTTTTTTTAAGTACATACTTTTTAAAAAAAAATCGCAAACAATTCTCAAAAGCGCTCTACTATGCGGTTTTTAAGTTTTAATAGTTAAATCTCATTTTTGAACATGTTTGTACTCTTCGATTTTTTTGAAATTTTTTTGTGTAAAACTTCTATCGATTCTAAAATTTTTTTGCCCAGAAGGATCGTGGGTTATTACTATTTTTTAAAATTTTTTGAAAAAAATTTATTGTAATTTTCTAATCTTAAAATCATTTCTACTGCTCCAATGGTGCGTCATAGAGGGGTCATTTATAATACCGACCCCCATTAATATTAACGTCTTAACATTTGTTTGGAACAAACTAATACCCTATCTCCAACTTCTAAGGGGGCTCCCACACAAAACGACATTTTCAAAATTAACTCCAACCGCTCTATCTGCCCCAATAGTGCCCTTAGAGCAACAAAATGTATGACCGACCCACAATATTTTTTTAGTCCAAACATTTTCTCTGAACACACCTACCCTCTATCTTTAAATGTTAAGGCGGTCCCCATACAATTTTTTTTTATTTGTTGTAATTTTGTTTTATTTAATCAGCTTCTACCGGTCCAATAGTGCGTCCGAGAGGGGTCATTAGTGAGACCGGCTCCCATTTATTTTTACAACATTTTTTTAAAAGAAACCTAAAAGAAACTATCTCCACTCCCTAAGTGGAGATAGGGCGTGGAGATAGGAAACGATAGAAGCTGATTAAATAAAACAAATTTGAGTTGAGTTGAGAGTGGGTTGTACAAACCTAAAAATAGGTAAATTTTTAGGCAAGTCCATGGCGCTCAGACTTAAAATAGTCCATTGTACCGTACAAAACAAATTTACAAAAAATAAAAAAAAATTGTATGGGGACCGCCTTAACATTTAAAGATAGAGGGTAGGTGTGTTTAGAGAAAATGTTTGGACTAAAAAAATATTTGTGGTCGGTCATACAATTTGTTGCTCTAAGGGCACTATTAGGGCAGTTAGAGCGGTTGGAGCAAATTTTAAAAAATGTCGTTTTGTGTGGGAGCCCCCTTAGAAATTGGAGATAGGGTATTAGTTTGTTCCAAAGAAATGTTAAGACGGAAAAATTAATGGGGGTTGGTCTTATAAAGGACCCCTCTATGACGCATCGTTGGAGCAGTGGAAATGATTTTAAGATTGGAAAATTACAATAAATTTTTTTCAAAAAATTTAAAAAAATAGTAATAATCGCTATCCCACAATCCTCCTGGGCAAAAATTTTGTAGAATCGATAGAAGTTTTACACAAAAAATTAAAAAAAAAAAATCGAAGAGTACAAACATTTTCAAAAATGAGATTTAAATTTTAAAACTTAAAAATCGCATACTAGTGCGCTTTTAAGAATTTTTTTGGATTTTTATACCCTCCACTTAGTGATAGAGGGTATATATAAGTTTGTCATTTCGTTTGTAACTCATCGAAATATCGGTCTAGGACCCCATAAAGTATATATATTATTGGTCAGTGATCGATTTTAAGACATTCTAGCGATGTCCGTATGTCCGTCTGTCTGTGGAAATGGTGATCACGACCAAAATATTACACTGAGATGACTGAAACTTAACATATTTATTGGAAGTTCTCCTGAGCAGCTTGGTATTGCATTTGAGCGATATCGGTTCAGCGGTTCAAAAGTTATGATCGAAAATGTAAGGACACCTCAAAAATGTTGGTACATTCAACATAACCTAAAAATACAAAATGCTTTAATTCGGCTGCTGGTGGACATATGTGAACATAATTGAACACCGAAAGGTACTTAAACAAGTACGAACACATTTTTTGACAAAAAAAAAAAAAAAAATCGCGGATTTTTTTTCAAAATTTTTTTTCGCGGAAATTTTTTTTTTAAAATTTTTTTTTTTAAGTTTTTTGCAATAATCTTTTTGATACTGTGGAGGGTATCAATACATTCGGCACAGCCGAATTTAACTTTTGAAAAACAAAAAGTTTAAAAAAAAAATTGCAATTTGGACCATTATTGAAGAAGTTATGAGTAAAAGAAGTTTGAGTAAAGGAACAAACTACCAATTTTTAAAAATTCCATATCTTTTGAACGGGTCACCAAAAAAATCTGAAAATTTACCACGAAGGAGTTTTCAAAGGGTACTAAAAACTGTTAACAAATTGGGAAAATCTAAAAAAAAAAAAAATTTAAGTGTCCGATTTGACATGGAATGCCCCATATATTTTTACTACATTCAAAAAATGTTGATTTTTGTTTGGTTGAACTTGAAAAAATCAACTCAAAGATTAGAAAACTCGCATTTTATAAGGAAAGGAATAAAACCTAAATCAAACGAAAGGGAACAGGTAACAGGTTACGAAATGGAAAACAATGGAAAACGAAATGGAACAGGGAACGAAAAAGAATGACATTTTATTATTAAACATTCGTTTTTACTCAATATTTTTTTCACGAAATGGAACAGGGAACGAAATAGAATGGAAATCAAAATGAAACAGAGAACGAAATAGAATAGAAAACGAAATGAAACATATTTTTCATTCAATATTTTTGTCAGTTAACATTTTATCCACTCAAAATTTTTTTCTCTCAAATTTTTTTGAAGTTGATATTTTTTTACTCAAAATTATTTATGGATTTATGGATTATAGGGTATTCCTTTAGTTATCATCTATCACCCACCAACATTTCCACCATGTTTTCAGTAAAGTTCTCTCCAAATTCACATTTTTGAACTTTGGAATTCTTAAATGTAGACGCTTTTGGTTAATTTTATGTCTGTTGTATTTCTTGTTCCAATATGTCATCTAAAAATAAAATTCAGAATTTCTACTCAATGGAGCCAGAAATATTTATATGCACAATACAGACATAATTTAGTTTAGTTTTTTTTGTATTTAAAAAGAAACAGAGCCTCGACAGAGGCACCAGGCAGCTACAAAAAATTTTATAGACACTCAGAATACTTTAAAATTTATTGTGCGAGGTCTGTGATATTTTGTGTTTTTTTTTTATTTTCGTTTTAATTTTAGCTAAAAATATGTTTGCTGTTTTTAATAAATTTAGATTTTTTCAAAAATTTTATTTGGTACATACTTATGCCTAAAATTCATTCACTTTAAATACATTAAAAAAATTTGTGTGCAGCACGTTTGAGATTTTTGAAAAGTTTTTGTTTGAACAATTTTTCAATTTGTTTAACGTTAAAACATTTAATGAATGAAAAAAAATATTAAAACATTTTAGGTTCAATTTTGCATAAACAACAAAATATTTTTAAACAAAACTAAATATTTAGATTAATTACTTTCTATTTTGTGGATAGATTTTTATAAACAAATTTGAAAAAAAAAACAATTTTTATGACGATATTAATTTTTTAACCATTAAAATCGTAAAAATAATATGTTTTTATTTAAAATGATTTTGTTTTTTTTTTCGGAATACAAAAAATAAAAATACTGGAAACACATGAAATGGAGTTCATTCAAGTTCGAGGCCATTTTCATGTTTCGCATTATGAATTAACAGAGCAAGTAGGGTAGAGAGGGGCACATTCATCACTTTTTAACATGATAATGTTTTTAGGCTGGTGTCTAATTTTAAAAAAGTTGCAAGACGCCACCTCAGTTTGACTATAAAAGCTAACAATTAACGAAAAAGAAAACAAGAATTACTATTTTTATTTTCTAAAAACCAAAAATTTTAATAACTTGGGTTTGTAACTTGGATAATATTACACCTCATGGTGAATAAAACCGTTTTCACCAGCTGGTGATTAAAAAGTAACATAAATATTTTTTTATATAGTAAATAAAATAATCGAGCTCGAGGTCTTGGTTTTGTATAAATAATTTGTTGTTATTTATTTATTTAATTTCCAATATTTCGCTTTTCACTGAAAAGCATCATCAGGGGGGGGGGGGGTAATTAATGTGTGTCACAAAACTTAAAAAAAATAATGTTTAGCTTTCATCGTCTGAGTTATTACTATGGAAGCTAAACATTAATTTACGATGTAAGCTAAACATTAATTTTTTTAAGTTTTGTGACACACATTAAATACCCCCCTGATGATGCTTTTCAGTGAAAAGCGAAATATTGGAAATTAAATAAATAAATAAAAACAAATTATTTATACAAAACCAAGACCTCGAGCTCGATCATTTTATTTACTAAATATATATAACAAAAGGTCAAAGAAAACTCAACATTCTACAAATATTTTTCAACAAAAACAATTTTTTTTTTTCATCAAATTTTATTTTTTTTTTCATCAAAAATTTTTTTTTTCACCAAATTTTTTTTATACCCTCCACTTTATACCCTCCACAGTGATAGAGGGTATATATAAGTTTGTCATTCCGTTTGTAACTCATCGAAATATCGGTCTAAGACCCCATGAAATATATATATTCATGATCCCCGATCGATTTTAAGATATTCTAGCGATGTCCGTCTGTCCGTCTGTGGAAATGGTGATCACGGACAAAATATTGCACGGAGATGACTGAAAGTTAACATATTTATTGGAAGTTCTCCCGAAAAGTCTGGTATTGCATTTGAGCGATATCGGTTCAGCGGTTCAAAAGTTATGAACGAAAATGTAAGGACACCTCAAAAATTTTAGTACATTCAACATAACCTAAAAATACAAAATGCTTTAATTCGACTGCTGGTTGACATATGTGAACATAATTGAACACCAAACGGTATTTAAACAAGTTCGAACATATTTTTTGACAAAAAAACAAAAAAATCGCGGATTTTTTTTTACTAATTTTTTTTTTCGCGGAAATCTTTTTTCAAAAATTTTTTTTTTTTTTTCAAAAGTAATTTCTTTTTAAATAAAGTTTTTTGCAATAATCTTTTAGAAATTGTGGAGGGCATCACTATATTCGGCAAGGCCGAATTTAACTTTTTACTTGTTTTTATTAATTTTTTTTTTTCATCAAATTTTTTTTTTTAATCAAATTTTTTTTTTCATAAAATTTTTTTTTCATCAAACTTTTTTTTCATCAAAATTTTTCTTTCATCATTTTTTTTCAATTTTTTTTTTATCAAATTTTTTTTTTCGTCATATTTTTTTTTCAATTTTTTTTTTTTTCATTAATTTTTTTTTCATCAATTTTTTTTTTCATCAAAATTTGTTTTTCATAAATTTTTTTCATCAAATTTTTTTATCAAATTTTTATTATCACTAAATTTTTTTTTTCGTCATTTTTTTTTTACACCAAAAAATTTTTCTTTTCATCAAAAAAATTCATCAAAAACTTTTTTTCATCAAAATCTTTTTTCACCAAAAATTTTGGATTCATTAAATTTTTTTTAACATAATTTTGTTTTTCGTGAAAAGAAAATCATTTTTTTTTTACCAAAACTACTTTTTCACCAAGTCTAAGCTTTTCGCATAAAAATTTTCCATTTGTTTATCAAATGTACATAAAACAAGTGAGAGTAATATATTCTTTGCCGAATCTTTTATACTCTCCAAAATGTAAAAACACTTTTTTGCACTTATTTTTGCACTCACTTACGAAATGTACAGCTCTTTTGGTTTTTTAATGGGGTCCTCGACTGATATTTCAATTCGTTTTGCATGGAAAAGCAAAGTAATATAACATTATTTTTTCTAAAAAAAACTTTGCTTTGGCAAGTACACCCAAATCTTCCGCAAAACATTATCATGATTTAATGTTTTGGGCAAGAGTACAAAATTCGCAGGCATTTTTTTTTAAGTTCTGTGAAATCTAGACGTTTTTCTTAAATTCCTTTTAAGAAGCTGCATATTTAAGCTTTAAATTGTATATTCCAAATGGAAATTATCTGTTTAGCCTTTATTATTTTTTTTTACATTTTTAAAGCAACCCAAATCGGCGAAACTGCCCTATCTCTGGGGCACATGCGCCAAGATGGTGGGGCACAATCGCCAAGAAATAAGATTTCTAGAAATTTTTTAATAATATCATTTTTTGGAAGAATTATTATGAAAATAATTATTTTATTAAAAAAAAGAACATATTATACTACCCGTGGGGCACATTTGCCAGCAAACTACTCCATTTTAAGTCGCATCAACCCCATGGTGTACATCCGTCATTGATGTACCCCATGGTGTTGATATCGCTTCTATTATTTTTTTATATTTTTAAAGCAACCCAAATCGGCGAAACTGCCCTATCCATGGGGCACATGCGCCAAGATGGTGGGGCACAATCGCCAAGAAATAAAATTTCTAGAAATTAGTACCAATATCATTTTTTGGAAGAATTATTATTAAAATAATTGTTTTATTAAAAAACACACATAATTTTATTGAAAAAACAACCAAAAATATATACTACCCGTGGGGCACATTTGCCAGCAAACTACTCCATTTTAAGTCGCATCAATCCCATTTGGTACATCCGTCATCGGCAAATCAACCACATGGGGCACTTTTGCCGGTGAAACTACCCCATTTTTAATGGCCCCTTCCATTATGGCTGATTTGGTGTGCAGCAATCATGTTCTAAACATGGTTTTTTTCTGTGTTTTAAAAACATGATTACAACACATACCTTGTGTAGGGTACTCACTCCAATATACATTTTTTGTGCTGTAAAAATACCATTAAATAAGAATAGAAAAAAATAAGTCTATTAAGTTTTAAAAACTAATTTCATCTAAAAATTCGATTAAAAACTTAAAATAAAATAAATTTAAGTAAATTAGCATTGACGTCAATAAGTGGTTTACGAAATATAAAAACAAAACTATAAAATGTTCAATATGTTTGTGGATTGAATTTTAAAAAATCAAATGTATTGCAAAGACATCTCAATCTGACTGTAGAAATACATAATTTAACCGCAAGATAATATTTAACAAAAAAAGCGACAGTGTTTAATTCGTCTGTACCGAATCTTATATACCCTCCAACATTAAAAACAAAACAAGTAAGAAAATTATAGTCGGTCAAAACCGGCCCTATAATACCCTACACCAGAGTTTCCCGGAAAATGGGTCCCAAGTTCAAACATGGACTAATTAGATCTATATTTTGTCAAATCTTTAATAAGTGTAAAAAGCACTCACTAACCAAATTTGAGTGGAATAGGCTTGTTTTTGTTGACAATAAATCGCTTCAACTGAATATCGGGCGAAATTTCCATATGGGGACCTCAGTCCAAAAATGGTCCGATGATAATCAGATTTGATGAGGTTATCAAAGTACGCGTTTAACATACACAAACAGAATTTTAATTAAATATTTTCTATTTTCATGATATTTGAGAGATTTATGTGAAAATCGGGAAGGTGGTTTGTATGGGGGCTACAAGAAGAACTGGTCCGATTTTAAAATTCGGAATGGTGATTTGTGTGGATAAAACATGATTACCTGCCAAATTTCGAAAAGATACCTATTAAAATGCGGCTATTAGAGTCATTTGAGCCAAAACTAAAGAGGACCTTTGTATGGGGGCTAGGTCTAAATATGGACCGATGTTTTCCGACAGACAGACGGACGGACTTAAAAGTGGGTCTAGGACCAATATTTCGGGTAGTTACAAACATCAGCACAAACTCATTATACCCTGTACCACAGTGTAGGGAAAACTTCTCTCTGGTGAAAAAGAAATTGTGTTTTAAGAGGTAGGTTTAGTTATTTAAGGGAAAATTTTTTCCCCCTGGTCCGATTTTGGCCATTTTCTTGTATTATACAGACAGACGGACATTCTAGAAATGTCTTAGAATCGATCAGTAATATGTACACTTTATCCCCGACCGATATTTTGATGCGTTACACACGGAATGACAAAATTGGAGGGTATAAATAAAAACATGAAAAAAACTATTTTTGATGAAAAATGAAATTTATGAAAAAAAATTTTTTTTGATGAATAAATAAATTTTTGATGAAAAATAAAAACAATTTTGTAAAAAAAAACACTTTATAACAAAAAAAACTTTTGATGAAAAAAATTTTTTGATGAAAAAATTTTTTTTAATAAAAAAATTTTTGATGAAAAAAAAAAATTTAATAAAAAAAAATTTGATAAATTAAATTTCTCACTTTTTATTGATTTTTTTCAAATTTTATATTATTTTTCGAAATTCAATTGATATTTTTTGGAATTTCAGTTCATCACAAAAATTGACCCATGCTTTAAAATGAAGAATTTTCTTAAGGTATTTCATTTTATCTTTCCCCCATTTCCTTTAGACTATCATTTCATTTGATTGACCTTTAAGTTCAATTAATTTAACACTCTTTTTTTATTATTCTCCTAGTTAAAGTGTTTAAATTTATGTTTGTTTTTATTTTTTTGTTTATTTTAAAAAATATTTATGAATGAATTTTATTTTTATTATGCCACAAATTGTCATCTGTGCAGTTTATGCAATGATCGTACATAAACATTTTTCAGTTTAGTCCATTTGACGACAATACAAAACACATAGAGTACGAGTACGCCCAGAGTTTCATATCTAAGATCAACTTTAAGTGTTTTTGTGGCCACAGTATTAATTAAATTGATATTAAACTGGTGAACATTAAGATACAAGCAATTTAGATTTTCTTAACATATGAATGAGACTTAAAATTTTCAAAAAAATTTTAATAACATGAATAAATTTATTATATTTTTTATAAGCAGTGTTTAAAATAAAACTACAGTAAAACCTTTTAAAACTTGACAATTTAATTAAATTCGTTGGTGCCGAAACTTTTATACCCTCCGACATGTTAAAAACATAAAAAACAAGTAAGAAAATTATAGTCGGTCAAGACCGGCCATATAATACCCTACACCGGTGTTTTCCGGAAAATGGGTCCCAAGTTCAAACATGGACCGATGGGATCTATATTTTGTTAAGTTTTTAATAAGTGTAAAAAACTCCAACAAAACAAGTTTTAGCGAATTAGGCTTCTATTTGTTGTAAATACACCGCTTTACCTGAATATCGGGCGAAATTTTTATATGGGTCTAGGTCCAAAAATGGTCCGATAATAATCAGGTTTGATAAGGTTATTAAAGAATGCGTTTAATACATACAAACCAGTGTTGCCACCAATGGAATTGGAAATTACACAAAAAATTATCCAAAATCTCACAAATTACACAAAATTTTTTATTTTGTCATTTCGTCTGTAAACCCTTGTCTACACCTGATTTTTTTGGTGGTAATAAGCAATAACGTATTGAAAATGAACAAAAAAAAACACTTTGCGTCTCTTTTAATGAATTCTAAACAAAGATGGCGTACGATTTTGATACTTAATTGCAGCAATAGTTGCTAAGAAAAATTGCCAGGCAATTATTGCTATACAAATTTTGGCGTTATGTCTGTTGTGGACACTAAAATATCAATATATTGGTCAGAGAGCCCTTAAAGTATATTTACATTATTGATCCTTGATCGATTCTAAGACATTCTCTGAATGTTCGTCCGTCCGTCTGTATAAAACATACTGCAGTCCATAATAAAAAAATCTAGACTCCTGAAGATTGGCACGAATTAGCCTACCTATGACCAAGAGACAACTCTTGGTCATAGGTAGGCTAAGTTTGTAAATGGGCAAAATCGGTTCAGGTGGACAAATGTTTCCCTTTGAAAAACTTAACCAACCTCTGCAAAACGAAATTTTTTTAATAATTTTTTTTTTATATTTTTGTTCAACAAATGAAACAATTTTCAGTTCGTCCCCTTTTGTAGGCGTGGATAAAAAAATAATTTTAATAATTGTAATAATTAAATGCAAAAATCATTATAAATAAACTTGCCAATATTTATCGCGTTGGAAAAAATTTTCAGATTTGGGAATAGGGTTCTCCACAACAATTTTTAATTTAAAAAATTTTAGAGCGTTGTTTTTCGACATCTAAGTCACGAAGAAAATTATGTCTTTAATGGTCCAAATATGCATGTTTTTAAAGTCGATGTTGTCAATGATTTTTAAGCCAAAAATGGCGATAAAATGATAAACAAGTAGAAAAGTTAAATTCGACTTAGCCGAATCTATGAATACGGGGAACGGCAAAGATAACTGCCAAGCTTCAGTAGTCTCATTATTGTCTTTAGAAAGTTATCGTGTTTTTTATCTCGTAAATTCGCGAAACACCCTTGCCGAAATTTACTCTTTTGCTCATAACTTTTGAACCACTGGACCGATTTGGCTGGATTGCAATACCAACCTGACCAGGTAAATGACAAACATATATGCCAAACTTCAGTAGCCTCCGTAAAGTCTTTCAAAAGTTAGCGTGTTTTCTACGGACGGACAGACAGACGGATGGACGGACGGACGGACATCGCTAGATCGTCTTAAAATCGATCGTGGATCATAAATATATATACTTTATGGGGTCCTAGACCAATATTTTCGAGGTGTTACAAACGGAATGACAAACTTATATATACCCTCTATCACTAGAGTGGAGGGTATAAAAAAGTTGGAACTTTATTGAGGTAAAATTACACAAAAATTACACAAAAAATATCATTATCCAAAAATTATCCAAGGACTTTGAAATTGTCCCACTTTTGGATAATTATCCAGAAAGTGGCAACACTGATACAAACATAATTTTAATAAAATATTTTTGATTTTCATGAAACTTGAGAGATTTTTGTGAATATCGGGAAGGTGATTTGTATGGGGCTACAAGAAGGACTGGTCCGATGGCTTTAAAATCCGGCATGGTGATTTGTGAATACAAAACACGATTACCTGGCAAATTTCGATAGGATACCATTTATAAAACCGTTGTTAGAGTCATTTGAGGCAAATCAAAAGGGGATGTTTGTATGGGGGCTAGGTCAAAACATGGACCGATTTTTTCCAATTTCAATAGGCTTTGTCCAAAAGAAGCTTAAGTTTCAAATTTCAGTCAAATCGATTGATAATTGCGACCTGTATCGTGTTTAAACCGTTACATGGACAGACGAACAGACATATACAGACGGACATTGCTAAATCGACTCAAAAAGTGATTCGGAGTCGATCGGTATGCTTGAAGGTGGGTCTAGAACCAATATTTCGGGTAGTTACAAACATCAGCACAAACTCATTATACCCTGTAAAATTACAGGGGCGTTTTTTGGGGGTTTCGGCGGGGGTTGTGGGGACAATCCTCTCCCTCGCGATTATGTTTACTAATTCATTTACTATGTTTTTTAGTAAAGTTATACAATTTATATATCGCCCTCAAAAAGGGGCGGTCTGAAAAAAACACATTTTCTAAACCCACGGGTCTAAGTGAAAGACTTTGAACTTTTTCTAGTATTAAAATGTGTCATTTGTTTAACAAAAATACAAAAAAAAAGATACTTTAAAACAAGTAAGAAAATTATAGTCGGTCCAAATATCGATCAGATGGGATCTATTTGTTGTAAGATCTTTGACTAGTGTAGGAACACACACAAACACAATTTGAGTGGAATATGCTGGTTTTTGTTGACAATAGGCCTATTTAACTGAATAACGAGCGAAATTTTTATATGGGGACTAACAAGGGAAGTCTCCCTAGTGTCACCCGCGGATCTTTATGGAATTGGTTTTATTTTGTAGATTAGAAAAAATAAAGGGACATGTATTTTTTTTTTTAGCGGCCCAAACTCATATTTAGGGGGTAAAAAGGAGGGGGAAGACAAGGCCATTTTTTCAGTTTTTTTCGTTTATCTCCTATATTATGCAAAGAAACCTAGTCATGTTACATACCAAATGAAAGGTCTTTGGAAAGTCTATCTATGAGTGCTAAGAACGTGTCCAAACATGCACAACTTTTCGTCATATTGAGTAAAATACCAAAATTTTTGAACATTTTTGTTAATAAGTCGAAAAATATTAACTTCTTTGGCCCGTTGTTAACACCACGAGATAGGTATTTTTAATACCTTTAATCTGATACTACACATGCCTACATTAATTTTGTTTAAATAGGCGTAAATCGGAAAAATCTGAAAAAGGTCAATTTCCCCCCACACAAATCGACCCCCCTAAAAATGAGTTTGGGCCGCTAAAAAAAAATACAGATCCAATTAATTTTCGTTCTTAACAACATATCCAAATTTCATAAAGATCGGAGGGTGACACCAGGGAGACTTCCCTTGTAAGTCCAGAAATGGTCTAATTATAATCAGATTTGATTGGATTACCAAAGTCCAAGTTTAACACCATCAAACAAAATTTGAACAAAAATATCCAAAAATATAAAACAGCTTCCCCTTGAAAAACTAATCCAACTTCTGAAAAGCGCCATTTATTCTTGATGTTTTTATACCCTACACCACACTGTGGTACAGAGCAAGAACAATAAATCTCCCCTAAAAGGATATTCAATCTTCTAACGCCAAAATAAGTTTGGCGTCTTGGCGTTTCTTACATAGGCCAAATTGAAAGGGTGTAAGGTGTTTTTTGCGTTTGGCGTCTCGGCATCACTTACTTAGGCACAAAATAAACTGATGTCTCTGTTTGGCGTCATGGCATTTTTGGAGATTAGGGGAGATTTAGGGGAGATTTATCGTTCTTGGGTGATAGTGGTGATCAAGAACAATAAATCTCCCCTAAATCTCCCCTAATCTCCAAAAATGCCATGACGCCAAACAGAGACATCAGTTTATTTTGTGCCTAAGTAAGTGATGCCGAGACGCCAAAACGCAAAAAACACCTGACACCCTTTCATTTTGGCCTATGTAAGAAACGCCAAGACGCCAAACTTATTTTGGCGTTAGAAGATTGAATATCCTCTTAGGGGAGATTTATTGTTCTTGGTACAGGGTATAATGAGTTTGTGCTGTTGTTTTTAAATACCCGAAATAATGGTCCTAGACCCACCTTTAAGTCTACCGATCGACTCAGAATCACTTTTTGAGTTGATTTAGCGATGTCCGTCTGTTCATGCAAACGGTGTAAACACGATACAGGTGGCAATTTGTAATCAATTGACTTGAAATTTGAAACTTAAGCCTCTTTTGGCCCAAGGACGAAGCCTATTAAAATTGGAAAAAATCGGTTCATATTTAGACCTAGCCCCCATACAAAGGTCCTCTTTAGTTTTGACTTAAATGACTCTAATAACTGCATTATAATAGGTATCGTTTAATAATTTGGCAGGTAATCATATTTCATCTACACAAATCACCACTCCAAATTTTAAGGAAATCGAACCAGTTCTTCTTGTAGCCCCCATACAAACCACCTTCCCGATTTTCACATAAATCTCTCAAATTTCATGAAAATAGAAAATATTTAATAAAAATTATGTTTGTGTATGTTAAACGCGTACCTTAATAACCTTATCAAATCTGATTATCATCTGACCATTTTTGGACTCAGGCCCCATGTGAAAGTTTCGCCCGATATTCAGTTAAAGCAGTTTATTGTCAACAACAACAAGCCTATTTCACTCAAATTTGATGTGTGAGTGTTTTTTACACTTATTAAAGATTTGACAAAAGATAGATCCAATCGGTGCATGTTTGAACTTGGGGCCCATTTTCCGGGAAACTCTGCTGTAGGGTATTATGTGGTCGGTCTTGACTGACCATAATTTTCTTACTTGTTTAAATTTGAATAGCACTTTTCAAAAGCTTTATAAAAAGCTGTGAAAAAGAAATTTTGCGATTTCTTTTTTAAATTCTTAAACATAGAAAAAAATAGCATTTTTTTATACCCTGCACTCTAGTGATAGAGGGTATATACATATAAGTTTGTCATTCCGTTTGTAACTCATCGAAATATCGGTCTGGGACTCCGTAAAGTATATATATTCATGATCCCCGATCGATTTCAAGCAGGGTTGGCAACCGATACCCACCTGGAATAACGGTATTTGGCTATTGTACTGCAACCAATAAAGATATGGACATTTTCAAAAGCAAATATGAAAGCTGATGAAATTTCTAATATTTTAAATGTGTCACTTCGTTTTTCTACCGGTTCGTTTTCGAAATACAGGTCAATACCGTTTGAAACGGTATTATAACGGCATTGGCCTATATAACTAAAACGAACCGGTAAAAACACGAAATGACACATTTAAAATACTAGAAATTTCATCAGCTTTCATAATCGCTTTTGAAAATGTCCATATCTTTATTGGTTGCGGTACAATAGCCAAATACCGTTATTCTAGGTGGGTATCGGTTGCCAACCCTGATTTTAAGACATTCTAGCGATGTCCGTCTGTCTGTGGAAATGGTGATCACGGCCAAAATATTACACGCAGATGACTGAAGCTTAACATATTTATTAGAAGTTCTCCCAAGAAGTTTGGTATTGCATTTGAGCGATATCGGTTCGACGGTTTAAAAGTTATGAACGAAAATGTAAGGACACCTCAAAAATTTTAGTGCATTCAACATAACCTAAAAATACAAAATGCTTTAATTCGACTGCTGGTTGACTTATGTGAACATATTTGAACACCAAATGGTATTTAAACAAGTACAAACATATTTTTTGACAAAAAAAGAAAAAAATCGCGGATTTTTTTTTACCAAATTTTTTTTTTGCGAAAATATTTTTTCAAAAAAATTTTTATTTTTTCAAAAGTAATTTCCTTTTAAATAAAGTTTTTGCAATAATCTTTTAGAAATTGTGGAGGGTATTCGGAAAGGCCGAATTTAACTTTTTTACTTGTTGTAAATTTCAAATTGCGATATCTCGAAAACCGCTCGAGCCTCCGATTTGGCCCAAATTTGTACCACATAAGTTTTAGGTGTAGTAGAATAAAAATTTGCTTGGACATTCAAATCGGAAAAAAAACTTTATTTTCCATAAAAAAATTTCCCTATTTGACCAATTCATATCCAATATTTATATGGGTATAGAAAATTTACTAAAAACTATCTTTCAAAAAATTTTTCAAATTATGAACAATTTTTTAACAAAAAATTTTGAATCCAGTTTTTTTTAAATAAAAAAAAAATATTAAACAACTATTTAAATTTTAACTTCCAAATAAGAAATTTAATGCTGGCAACACCATTATTTATAAAAACATCTGTATTCTCATCATACTCTTCAGCAAATCACATTTCAAAATAATTCAGCATTTCAAGAATCGGGTTTCGAGAGAAAAAATACTACAAACAAATGTGTTTTTGAGTATCTAGCTACATGTGGTTGTTTAATTTGAGATACAGATACTTTTTTAAATATATACGTTTATCCACAAAAGTATCTGTCAGAATGTTCACAAAAGCATGCTTTGCTTTTGTTAAAAAAAAAATCATTGTTTTGAAATGAGAGAAGAACGTAGACTGAATGTATTTCTTATATTTTTATAAACAAAAGGGTGATTTATTTACAAATGTCAAACACTCTCCAATGCCATCAAAAAATAAAGCACATGAATCGGAGATGATAAAAAATGTCAGGGGAATTGTACTAAAAATGGTACTTTTTTATGCCCTCCAATCACAGTATGGAGAAATAATAGCACACTTTGTCAATTCGTGTGTAACGCTTCGAAAAAATGTTGATCAACAAAATCTTGATTCATTCCATGTCGTTCCCTGTTGCATAAAATTTTCTTCCACGTGTTATTTCCTTTCATATTCTGTTCCATTTAAATTCGTTCCACATAGATTTCAAGCACATAAATTGCGAATGAAAATAATTTCGCAGGAATTGTACTTAAAATTGTAGCTTTTCATACCCTTCAATCCCGGTATGGGAAAATACTCTCGTATTAAATTTTCTTCTCCGTGTTATTTCATTTCATGTTCTGTTCTATTTACTTTCGTTCCACATAGGTTTCAAGCACATAAATTGGGAATGAAAATAATTTCACAGGAATTGTACTAAAAATTGTAGCTTTTCATACCCTTCAATCTCATGTATAACGAGTAAGAAAATAATAGTCGGTTAAGACCTACCATATAATACCCTACACCAGTGTTCTGGAAATGGATCCCAAGTTCAAGCATGGACCGATTGGATCTATCGTTTGTCAAATCTTTAATAAGTGTAAAAATCACTTACAACCCAAAATTGAGTGAAATAGGCTTCAATTTTTTGTCAATAAACCGCTTTAAATATCGGGCGCAATTTTCATATGCGGCCTAAGTCCAATAATGGTCCGATTATAATCAGATTTGATTAGGTTATAAAGGTGCACGATAAACACGAACAAACATAATTTGTATATTTATGAGAATAACGGGAAGTTGGTTTGTATGGGGGCTACAAGAAAAACTGGTCCGATTCCTTTAAAACTCAAAATGTTGATTATTGACTACAAAACGTTTACCTGCCAAATTTAAAAAAAAAATGGCGATATCTTGAAAACTAAGCGAGATAGAGCAAAACGGATGAAATTTTTAAAAGAGTACAAAGAAAAATATGGAATAGGCTAGCTCTGAATATCTGTTGGGGGCAGTGGCGTATACAGGGGGGGGGGGGGGGGGGGGGGGGGGCTCGGGGGCATGGCCCCCCCGAAATGATTTCACAAATTTCAGGATTTGGTTTTAAACAACAAGTACAATATTAAAAAACTTCTTAAAAAAATCGAAAAACATTAAGAATCTAAAATTTTTTTTAGAAAAATGTTTTGAAACGTTTTCTGTTAAAAAAATCTTAAAATCTGAAAATTTTGTCTTAGAATTTGAAACTTTTTAACTTAAGATTCTAATGAAAAAATATCTTAGAACCTGAAGTTTTATGTACAAAAAAATGGACATAATTGTAAGTAAAATGTAGTAAAATCTTAAAATGCGACTTTGTCTTTTAGAAAAATGTCTCAGAACAAGAATATTTCTTTAAAAAAAATGTCTCAGAATCTTATACTTTTCTAAAAAAAATGTCTCAGAATCTAAAACTTTCTTAAAAAAAAATGTCTGAGAATCTAAGACTTTTTCTATAGTAATAATGTCTTAAAATAAAAGCCTTTTTCGCAGAATCTATGATTTTTTCTATAGGAAAAATGTCTCAGACTTTTTCTATTGTAATATCTTTTTCTATAAGAATAATGTTTCAGAATCAGAGTATTTTTCTATGGTAAAAATATTTCAGAATCTGAGACTTTTTCTTTAGGAAAAATATCTTAGAATCTGAGGCTATATGAAAAATGTTTCAGAATCTGACAATTTCTTATAGGCATCATGTTTCAGAATCTGAGAATTGTTCTATAGGAAAATGTCTAAGAATTTGAGACTTTTTCTATAAGAAAAGTGTTTAAGCATCTGAGACTTTTTCGATAAGAAAAATGTCTCAGAATCTAAGAAATTTTCTGTAGATAAAATGTCTGAGAATCTGAGACATTTTCCATAGGAAAAATGTCGAAAAAATCTGAGACTTTTTCTATAGGAAAAATGTCTCAGAATTTTAAAATTTTCTATAGGAAAAATGTCTAAAAATCTGAGACTTTTTCTATAGGAAAAATATTAGACTTTTTCTATAGGAAAATTTTCTCAGAATTTTTCTTTAGAAAAAAGTTTTTAGAATCTAAGACTTTTTATACTGATTTCTATTTAAAAAGGTTTTAGAATCTGAATAATTTTTCTTATAGAAAAAGCGAAGATTTTCTCAGAATGTAAAACTTTTTGTGTAGAATGTTTCAGAATATGAGTAAATGTGCTAAGACTAGAAATATCTCAGATTCTGGGAAAATGTCTTACAATCGAAGTCTTTTATTTTGGAAAAGTATTTTATGAATATTTTTATAGAATCATTTTCTAAAGTGACTTTTTCCCGAAAAACGTTTTCCATTGGAAATATGATTTAGAGTCTTTGACTTTTTCTATAACAAAAACTGTCTTAACTGGAAATTGTTACAAAATCTTAGACTTTTCTTTGAAAAAAAAATCTGATTCTGATAACCTTCTTTGTAAAAATGTATCAGTATCTGAAACAATTCACACTTTAAAAAAGGCTTAAATCTCTTAAACAAATTTTAAAATGTTAAAAAAATTTTAATTTTTTTCCCCCAACAGTTTTAAACTTACACAAAAATGAAGAATCTGATTGTGTTACATTCAGTTCAAGGAAAAGACCTAGAAAAATTCTTAAATATGTGCTGTTATGTAAATTTTTTGTAAAAAAAAAATTTAAAAAAATGTTGGGCCCCCACCGAAATAAAATTTGAAATTCCCGAGACTTTATGTATGCACATATCTCGGTTAATTCCGCCAACACGAGAAAAAGTCCAATGGTATTTTTGTAGCTCTTGACTCGTAGAACACTTCCGCAAAATGCTCGAAAGCCCTCCGATTAATAGCTTTTGAGTTATCCAGTTTTTAAGATTCTTAAGACCCCTTATTATAAAAGTTTTGGGTCAAAATCTATGGGGACCCTTAAAGGACTCAAGGGGTCTCGACTTAACAGGGTCTGGACCCATGGGGTCCGGACTCTTAGGTTCTAGTCCTAAAATGTGAATGAACTAAAGTGTAATATAATTTTTCACATTTTCTATTTAAAATTAGCTTAAAATTAAATAACTTTGTTTTCCTTATTTTTGGAAAAAGTATGAACTAAAACCAAAAAAAAATCTTTGGAGCCAAATCATTCCCTCTTTTCTCAAAATTTACTTAATTTTCTCAGATTTTAGTTCACTTTTTTTTAGTGCAATAAGAGATTTTGGAAAAGCTATCTTTTTGGACCACGCCCTTTTGTGGGCGTATATATAACAATTTGTTATCTCACATACATAATAACCATTTTAAAGGAAAAAGTACTTTAAAAAGTACTTAAAAAAGTACCTTATATATCACCCCTGCTAAAAATGTTATTTTGAGAGCAAACAATAACAATAATAACAAAAACTAAAAAAAAAATACTATCGAAACAATACCTTTTTGAAAACATAGCATAGCAGAGCAGAGTAAAATAAGCATAGCAGATACAATTTGTTATGTTAGCTTTTTTTAGTTTTTTATTAGTTTGCTGAATGCGTTTGAGTTGTAAAGTTGTTTGACTTAAAAATATTTTTACAAAAGCGGAAAAGCGGTTAAACAAATTCGAAATATACAAATTTGAAAAACAAAAAAATAAAAACGTCACAACACGCGGTTGATAGTGAAAAATAGTAAATAAATATTAATTTTAGCGAAAAATATGTTGATAGTTTTGATCTCAATCGATCAATAGATTAAAAAAGGTGAATTAAGTTGTTAAAAAAATAAAAAAAAATCAATGAAGAAATATTAATAAAAAATATTTGAAAAAAATCGATAATAATGTAATAAAGCAATATAAAAAAATAAAAGTTTAAGAAAAATAAAAAAAAAATTGTGATAATATTATATAAAATTTTAATTAATATAAAAAAAATATAATATATAAATATTTTTGAAATTTTTAAGCAAAAGAGTACCTTGAGGTTACAAATATATTTAGTGAAACTTAAAATGAATTAATGTTTAGAAATTTGAAGAAAAAAAGGTAAACACAAAAATTTTAAATTATAAAAAAAAAATTATTATAAAGAAACTATGACTGCTTTAAAAATTTCCATTGAGGGAAAACCCACCCTTAAAAAAACATCCCATCAGGGTTTAAAGCAATTTCACAATTAAATCAGCTTAGGATTTCCATGCAAATGCATGTTTTTTGTCGATAGTCTAAAAACGATATCGACCAATTATTTTTCCGATTCAATAAACTTACGATAAAATGGCATGGATTTGTTTTTGCATATTTTGGTGAAAATGCATATTTTTGCATATTTTGGTTAATAATGCATATTTTGTGCCTATTTTCAACTTTTAAAGGCATATTTTCGCATAAATTAGTAAAAACACAAATTAAAAACTTTTTGTTACAAAAACTATTTTAAATTTTAAAAAATTATATTCAAAATAAGAAAAATTTTTTTTTCTATAATTTGTCTTAATTTAAAAAAAAAAAAAATCTTGCTTATATAAAGGTTTCAATGTTACTATGCAAACCCGGCGTTTTTTAATTTTTAAGAAGTTTTTCGTACGAAAACAAGATTTTAATTGCACACTTTTTACTTTTTAGTGCATATTTTTAGGTTTTTTACTGCATATTTTGAAATTTTTAGCGCATATTTTCGATTTTTTAGTGCATGAAAATCTCATCCCTACTAATAACACTACTCTACAAATATCAACTTTTTTTGCACAGACTTCTAGGGTAAATGAATTTTGGCCTCCTAAACACGATTCTGTAATCAGAAAAGTTCCCAGCAAAAACATGGTAATGAGTTGTGAAAAGTAATCATTACCAAGTACATTATTTATAATGAGTACCCATTACCATTAATATTATTTTAAGCCCAAAAGTAACTACTTCTCAGTAATATGTTTTAAAAGCACCTCTAAGTAAAAATATCTTCTTGCACTTGCAGTTTTTAACCTTTTACTTAAAAAGTACTTAAAAACTTAATAAAAATTACGCAATTTTTAAATTTTAGTAAAAACAAGTTAAATTTTAAAAGTTTTAATTAACTAATTATTTTACTTCTTATTGGTAATGAGTTTATGAGAAAGTCACGAGCTTCAAATACCTAGGCGCATTAATCAACAGCTCTAACGATATGCATCTATCGATAAACGATCGAATTCAAGCTGCCCAAAAAGCATTTTATGCGCAACTCAAACTTTTTAAGTCCCGTCTAATAGCTCGCTCACTTAAGGTACGGCTGTATAAAACAGTAGTGCTGCCGGTACTAACATACGGTTGTGAAACTTGGGCCTTGACACTCTCAGATGAAGAAAAGCTTCGGGTTTTTGAAAGAAAAATAATAAGAAAAATATATGGCCCAAAAATAAATGACGACGGTAGTTACCAAAGACGAAATAACCTTGAGATCGATAATATAATCGAAGGTAAAGATATTGTAAAATTTATAAAAGCGCAAAGACTGAGCTGGGCAGGACATGTAGCAAGAATGCCTCCGAATAGAGCTCAACAAAGAATAATGAATGCCATGCCCTACAACACAAGAGCGAGAGGAAAGCCGAGATCAAGATGGCTAGATGGAGTTGAAGAAGATTGTAGAAAAGTTAGCATTAACAACTGGAAACACTCTGCGCAAGATAGATCCGAATGGAAGAAGAAAGTGGACAAGGTTAAGGCCCACCCCGGGCTGTAACACCAAAAGATGATGATGATGATGATGGTAATGAGTTTTTAATCCTTATTTGTAATCCGAGGCAGTAACTACTTATTTATCTCCATACTCTTCACTAGTTATTTTTGTCTCACGCCCTTGTTAAAATAATTAGTGTTTCATTCAATAAGTAACTACTTATTAACATCTGTTTCGGATTACAAAACCCATTACTAGTAATGCCAATTTTTGCTGGGTTGTATCAAAACACCTTCTCGAGATATAAGCATTTTCATTTTTTGTGGACCTAGCCCTCAAAACTGACAAATGTTTTAATGTTGGAAAATTAAATTAAAAAAAAAATCCTGCTTCGAACAGGAAATTTCTTGCAAAATTCGGACACTCATAAGGATTAAAACAAAAAAGGACATTTTGAACTTCCTTTTAATGTCCTGATGGTATCCTTGATCGTATCGAGTCCGGATTTCTGGCAAAAGTTAGGTAATTGGAAATTTGAATAAAAAAATATGAATATCTTTAACTTTTCAAATATGTATTAACAAATTTATCGGTTTTGAGGACTTAAAAACACAAAAACTAAAATGTCTATATCTCGGAAAGACGATTTAATACCACTTTTCTGATGACAGATTCATGTTTAGGAGACTAAAATACTTTAGAAAATGTATTCAACATGTATGTGCAAAAACCGTGTAGAGTAGTGTAATCGGAGGCACCAGGCGATCAAAGTTTTGATTTAAAAAAATGCTACTCAAACACTTCATCGGGATTTAACGAATACGAAAATTAAAAAAAAAACTTTTTCGTGAAATTTTTGTGACAAAAAACTGTGAAATATTAGTAAAAAAACAAGTAAGAAAGCTATATTCGGCTGTGCCGAATCTTTAAATACCCTCCACAATGTTAACCAAAGCACTACGGTTTCGCAGACGACATTTTTGGCCAAAATTCAATTTTCTCAAAATTGATTTTATAGAAAATCGTAAACATTTACAAACAACAGAAAACATATTTTGTTTACACTCATTTACCGTTCAAAAACAAAGTTAGCTACAAATAAAAAAATATTATTACTAATTTTTTCAATTATTTTTTTGAGTTTAAATACAAAAAATTTCTTAAAATATTATACATGAAAAACCAACAAATTATAACAAATTTTCACAAGAAAACCTATTTCAAACCAAAAATTTTTCCATTGTTGTAATTTTGGCCAAGAAAAGTGATGATCGGAACCATAGTGCAATGTAAATATTTAAAAAACAAAAAAAAAAAATATTTTATAAGTAGTGGTATTCATCTAAACGTATAAACACCTTGTATACCGTATATGTCTGGTATATTTATACAATCTATGTCAAACTCCATTTATAAAAATTATGTTTGGTAAGTTTATACGGTATACGAGGTGTATACAAGTTTAGGTACATTTAAAAAGGTACTTTTTATAAAGGTACTTTTTATAAAAGGTACTTTTTTTAAAAGGAACTTTTTATAAAAGGTACTTTTTATAAAATGTACTTTTTATAAAAGGTACTTTTTATAAAATGTACTTTTAATAAAAGGTACTTTTTATAAAAGGTACTTTTTATAAAAGGTACTTTTTATAAAAGGTTCTTTTTATAAAAAGTACTTTTTATAAAAGGTACTTTTTATAAAAGGTACATATTTTAACCCTTTTTACCCTATTAGAATCATCATTGGCAAAAACCCAGCCTTAGGGGATCTATATTTCGGGAGGTGAACATACAGTCCAAATTTCAAGTCTATGTGACAATTTTTTAAGGAAATATAAAAGGTACCAAAAATACAGATTTTTACCCTTTTTACCCCCTTAGAATCAACATTGGCAATAATCCAGCCGTACTGGATCTATATTCCAGTATGTGAACATACTGTCCAAATTTCTATGACCATTATTTCAGGAGATATAAAAAGCACCAAAAGTACAGTTTTTTACCCTTAGAATCAACACTGGCAAAAATCCAGCCTTAATGGATCTATATTCCTGGAGGTGAACATACAGTCCAAACTTCAAGTCTCTATGATCATTATATCACGAGATTTAAAAAGTACCAAAAGTTCAGTTTTTTACTCTTTTTACCCCCTTAGAATCAACATTGGCAAAACCCCAGCCATAGTGGATCTATATTGCGGGAGGTGAACCTACAGTCCAAATTTCAAGTCTCTAGCCTCAGCGGTTTGGGCTGGGCGATGATGAATGAGTCAGTCAGACACATTACTCTTTTATAAATATAGATTTTCCGGATTTAGGCGATTTTTGCCATAAAGTTTATTTCTGTCTTTTATTATTTAACAAAATTTATTTTTTGGAAATGAAAATATTTTTTTTTTAAGAAATCTGAACAAAATGGAATTTTTGCGATATTTTACATCCGATTTGGCGACAAAGCCAGAAAAAGTCTGGCAACCCCGTTAATATGACGAAGCAAAGACACTCACACACATGATATGTACATAAAAATAACTATAATTTGTTTTTATTCATCCTTATTTCTAAATACGCGCATCACTTCGACGTCGAATGAGTTTCACTTTCGACGACCGAGTTTCACCACATTCTACAATACTTCAGTGGTATCGGTGAAGGAATATCGATTAATTTTTGTCATCACTAGCAAAACACAAAAAAACAACAAAACATATAAAATAACATGAATTGTAAATTAATTAAAATTATATTGCGGGTCATATTTTATATTTATTTTCAATCTTACTATAATATATATAATTAAAAAATTAGGAATAAGTATTTTAAACTTCAGAAATTTAACAAAAAATCGCCATAAACGAAAGTCCGTCATTGTGTGGCACAGTCCGGGAACAAATGCAGTTTGCATTTTCATGGTTTTTATTTTGCCGGAGACATTTTTATTACATAATTTATACAAAAATAAAACACTTAATTGATATTTAAAAGAAAATTCTATAATTTTTAATGATTTGGGTAAAAAAAACACAATTTTCTATAAAAACGCGCCAAAAAAGATGTCGAACAAAAATGTATCAATCTGGGGTCGACGACGAATTGAGGAATACGTCGAATGTCGACGATGACGAAAAAACATATGTTTTTCGTCTGTATCATCTCCAACGTATTCAGGAATACCAAAAATTACATTCGTCGCGTTTTAAACGCGTTTATGACAACAGGAATAGCCCCGATTATTATTTAACGAACTTTTTTTAATTAAATTTAGATTTTGTTTTACATATTTTAAAGTTTTTTTGTAAAGATTTTTTTCTTTTTCTCCGTTTTTTTTTTTCATTTCCGTATTCTTTGTTATGTATATACACACAATATGAGTTAATTTTGGGTTATGTTGAAAAAAACTATGACTTTTTCCAGAAATTCACTCATAACTTTTAAAATACTTAACCGATTTAAAAAAAAAAAAATATACATCAGTTTCTTCCTGGATAAATTCCGCAACTTTTGGTACCCCAAGCGTTTAAATCGGTTCCGGATTATTGCCAAAAACGTGATTTCAACAGACAGACAGTCGGACGGACATACAGACAGACGGACATCGTTAGATCGACTTAAAATCGATCAAGGATCATGAATATATATACTTTATTGGGTCCTAAACAAACTTATATATACCCTCTATCACCAGAGTGGAGGGTATAAAAAAAAGGGAAAAATTAGGGAAGGTCCTCCTCTTTCATTTTCATCACTAATGGCATCCTAGGATATTTTCAAATATTTTACAAAATATAATCCTTTAAAACTTTGACTTGCTTTTAAAATGAAACATCCCACCAAAAACTTCCATTACCAAGTAATTAACTTTGGGTTTTATAACGAAAATGAGTAACTAGTTACGTCCCAATTTCATTCTTAATTACTTTTACAAGGCGATGTCATTGGAGGCAAGGCCTTCTTTGTTCGCTTACGAAAAAGCTAACAAATAATAGCCCATTCCTAGCTCGCTTACGAAAAGTTAAAAAAGTAACTACACTGTTTGTTTAGTTGCTCTTATTAAATGAGAGAAAAAAATTAAGAGTAAAATAGTTTTTTATATATTTTTATAAAACTTAACTGGTTTTTAAAATTCAGATTGCAAATCATTTACATCGTAAGTTAAAAGAAAGGCATTTTTTGGGGTATAAAGTAACGCAGCGAGTAATTAGTACTCATTACCAGGTAATCCAATTGGGAATGTGTACTCATTACCTAGTTTTTGCTGGGAGTATCAAGAAATGAAAAACTGTAAATGCAGTTTTACTCCATTTGCTCTTTACGTTAAGACGTATTTGGTTTGTGTTTAATAGTGGCTGTTGGATGGTGTAATAAATAGATTTATAAAAAAATATTTTTGATTTTAATTTCAAAACTAATGTATTTCTCTTTTCTTTCAGGTAAGCATTATATATATTTGATGATCCTGTATGTAAGAATATAAAAAAATTAAAATGTCCATGTATGTATAAAAATGAACTCACAATTAGTAAATTAAAGAATTGCAATAAATTATATACATTGCTGATCAGTTATCGATTCTAATGCATTTAAGCGATGTCCGTCTCTTGAAATGGCAAGCATGACCAAAATATTACGAAATATTACACTCACAATCAGAGAAGAAATATGATTGTGGCAACCATAATTTAAGAACGTTATATTATGATTGAAAATTGTATCATAATATGTTTATAGCAATCATAAAATTTTTAATGCAATCATATTATGGCCCTAATTTATAATTTTTCGAGATTTTAACAACGTCTTCCGATAAACCCTTCACCCTTCAAAAAAATCATCATGAATTCGAGATGTTACACATCAAATGACAAACTTTTTTTACATATATCCCCTACCATTAAGTGGATGGTATAAAAATAATGTTATAATTAAAATTGTATAATTGGGGGTTTTACCCGAGTGTATATAAACAATTTCGCTCTTGTTTATGTTGAAATTTATAGTTGTTGGTTCTTTGTTTTTCCCTTTAGATTCTATAATATTTTTTTTTCACTCTATCTATCATGTTAAACAAGTGAAGCTTGTTAAAATAAAATTAAAAAAAAAATTAAAACAAAAAAAAAATAAAAAAATATTTTTTAATCTACAATTTATAACAAACAAAAACAAAATTTTTATTTGTTTGTATTTAATAAATACTTTCTACATTAAAGATATGTGTCAATTGTTGTTATTGCCATTCATTATAAATTTGTTTTTTTAAAAATTGTGACAGTTTTCAAATAATAAAACAAACAAAAACTACAACTAAATGCGATTAAATAAGGAAAACTTGACGAAAATGCATTAAATTTCTTTAAAATTGGCCTAAAGCCAAAAGAAATTTATTTTGTCGTTACAACAGGTACAAAAAAAAATTATAATTATAGGAAAAATCGAAATTATAAAGAGGAATGAATTAGTTGTTCAGGTTTTTACAAAACTAAAAGTTGTTTAAATAATTTAATTGTGATTTTATGCAGCGTTTAGACTGCAACTATATTCAAGAACAGCAATAAAAATAAATGAGTTGTCATTAAGTAATGCACATGTGAATTAACGCTCATGTGCCATTAAGGCACATGTGTTAATCACATTTTTTTCATATTAAATAATCAAGGTAGCTGGGACTATCACGAGAGCAGAGGCAATGTTCTTACAAAATTAAATTTTAAAGATGTTAAGTCGATCTGAACAATCTATAAAAAATATGGATGCATACTAGGGCGTCCCGTCAAATTGAAATTTTGTTCTTTAAATATTTTTCCAATAAAGTACGCACAATTTCCGAATTTTTAAGCCACATTTGGTCAAAAAATTCGGACATGAATTTTGGTCGAAATACGTAATTTTTTCAAACTTTGACCGCTGGTTGCCAACTGAAGACGACAAAATTTTTTCATAAATTTTTCCACAATCAGCTCTAGCGTGGCCATCATTTGACAGATATTACGACTTGGAATTCGAACATTTCCATTTGACGGGACGTCCTTATGCACATTTGAAAAAAATAAATAAAATTTAAGTTCAACAACACTTTTAATTGATTATAATTTTTTTTCATATCAAAAATTTTATTTGGAATAAAAATTTTACTTTTTGTAATTTTTTTTCATTATTTTAGCAAATATAGAACTAATTTGTCCATGTTTCAACAAGGGATCCATTAGTAATCAAACACTGTTATAGAGTGTTTTATGGTCGGTCTTGACTGACTTAATTTTCTTACTTGTTTCTTAAATTATTTTTTGTAAGAATAGTGGAAAATTTTAGTATGATTATAAATTCAAAATTGGTTTATCTCAAGTGTAAATGCATAGAAACTTTCCACATTATACACTTTAATTGTTCTTTATTCAAATACTATAAACTGTTTTCAATATTTCAATAATGACTAATGGTGTTTTCTTTTCTGAAAAAAAATGTTTGCCATTTTAGGGCACACATTTTTAAAATGTTTAACTCGCACCTTCAAAAATTTGCATTTTATTTGACTGGAATAGAACACAACATACAGCAATACTCTGCCCTGTATTTTTTTAACAGCTGTTTTGAGAAAACAACACAGAAAAAGTCAGTTGTTGTATAAGGCAATTTCAACCCCGTGATTTTTTACGGGGTAAAAAGTGCAACTTTTTGCACTTTATAGGGCAGACATTTTTAGAAAAGAACACGATATTCTTTATAAGGGTTGGCATTTTTTTAGAAAAGAACACAAAAACATAATTTTTGGGGCGAAATGCAAAAAAAAGGCACATTTTTTGCCAGAAAAGAAAACACCATTAGTTCTCGTGTACTTGATTGAAACAAATAAATCATTTGTTTTCTAAAGCATTTTATTTGAAATTTGTTTAACATTGAAATCTTGAAAAAAAAAACAAGTAAGAAAATTATAGTCGGTCAAGACCGACCATATGATACCCTACACCAGTGTTTTCCGATAACTGATTACCAAGTCCAAACATGGACCGATTGTATCTAATTTTCGTTAGATCTTCAATTAGTGTAGAAAACAAGCACACACTTATTTTAACTGAAATCTTCTGCATTTTTTCAAATTGAACCCTTATAACAAATATAATTGCTTAAAATAGAATTGTAGTGTTGGAAACTGTTAAAATTTATTCTGTAGAAACTATAAATATTCACATATATAAAAAATAATTTCCATTAACAAGACAAACCGACATTTAAAATCCTACTGATGATGACACTAACTGGGGTGTTTGAAACCGTTATAGAAAATACCAGAAATGTCTATAATTTTTAGAAATTCAATTTTTCTTCTGCATTTTTTCAACTTGAACCCTTATAACAAATATAATTAGAGCCCGAGCTCGATCTGTACTTACAGAAAAAAACAAAGGAATTAGTTTTTTTTGTTGCCAATAGACCGATTTAACAAAATATCGGGCGAAATTTTTTGATTAGGTAAAATATTTCTTATTTTCATAAATATTGAGAGATTTATGTGAATTTCGGGAGGGTGGTTTGCATGAGGACTATAAAAAGAACTAGTCCGATCCCTTTAAAATTTAGATCGATTGTTTGTGCATGCAAATTACGATTACCTGCCTAATTTGAAAAGGATAGCTATCATAATACGGTTATTAGAGTTATTTGCGCCAAAATCAAAGGGTCTTTTGTATGGAGGCTAGGTCTAAACATTGGCCGTTTTTTTCCAAATCCAATAGGCTTTTGCCTTGGCCCAATAGAAGGCTAAGTTTCAAATTTTAGCCAAATCGGTTGATAAGTGCGACCTGTATTGTGCGCAGAAATTTATTTATTTTTTTTTTAGTGTAAAAATATTTTTGAGTGACAAAAACACTATTTAAAGTAATTTTGTGGCTTTATAATGTTTTTAAAGCTTGTTTTCCAAGGCTCTGTTTTTTCAGCATGTGAATTAAAGGTGAAACTAATCTGAAATTCACGATTTTGCTAATAACTTTTGAACCACTGGACCAATCTGACTGAAATTCTATACGAATCAAGCCAGGGGAACGACAAAGCATCCTCAGAATTGCCTTTCGAAAGTTAGCGTGTTTTTTATATCGTAAATTCACAAAAAAACCTTTGCCGAAATTCAGTCTTTTGCTCATAATTTTTGAACCACTGGACCGATTTCGCTGGATTGCAATACCAACTTGACCAGGTAAATGACCAACACAAAGTCTTTCAAAAGCTAGCATGTTTCCAACAGACAGACGGACCAACGGACGGATCGAGGATCATGAATATATATGGGACATTCCATGTCAAATCGGACACTTTAAATTTTTTTTTTTTTAGATTTTCCCAATTTAATGACAGTTTTTAGTACCCTTCAAAAACTCCTTCGTGGTAAATTTTCAGATTTTTTTTGATGACCCGTTCAAAAGATATCGAATTTTTAAAAATTGGTAGTTTGTTCCTTTACTCAAACTTCTTTTACTCATAACTTCTTCAAAATTGGTCCAAATGTGTTTTAATTTTTATTAAATAATAAAAATTAGTTATTTATTCGACCTTTTAATTGTGCAATGAAAAAGAGTTTATTCTGATTCGAGGCCTTTTCATGTTCCCCATTATGAATTAACATAACAAGTACTTATGATAACTCTACTTTCTTTATTAGGATATTCTCCCATTAAATACTCATAGAGTTTCTTGCTTTCAAAAATTTTGGCAATTTTCAGGAATGAATTGACGATCGTTTCGGGGGTGTTCCAATTCCCCCATCATCAGAATTCTTTAGAAAATAAGGTAATACTGTTAGCATGCAAACATCAAATATTCATATTCTAAATAATCTCAACTTAGTGAGAAAGCAAATATGATTTTCGAAGTTCCACCAGCATTACACCAAATATAATTTGAAAGCTAGTTTTTTTGGTTACTGCATATACTACCTTCGGTAGTTGTTAAATACAGTATTTGTTTAATTGGTCCAAATTGTAATTATGTTTTTTCAAAATTTTTGTTTTTTTACCTACTTTTTAAAAAAAATTCAAAAAAATTCTTAAAAGTGCTCTAGTATGCAATTTTTAAGTTTTAAAATTTAAATCTCATTTTTGAAAATGTATGTACTTTTTGATTTTTTTGAAATTTTTTTGTGTAAAACTTCTGTCGATTCTACAAATTTTTTTCACAGTAGGATCGTGGGATAACAATTATTACTATTTTTTTAAATTTTTTGAAAAATTTTATTGTAATTTTAAAATATTAAAATCATTTCTACTGCTCCAATGGTGCATCATAGAGGGGTCATTTCCAAGACCGAGCCCCATTAATTTTTATGTTTAAACATTTCTTTGGAACAAACTAATACTCTATCTCCAATTTCTAAGGGGGCTCCCACACAAGATGGCATTTTTTTAAATTTGCTCCAACCGCTCTAACTGCCCTAAAAGTGCCCTTAGATCAACAAAATGTATGACCGACCCACAATATTTTTTTAGTCTAAACATTTTCTCTGAACACACTTACCCTCTATCTCTAATTGTTAAGGCGGTCCCCAATGGGGGGACTCCCAATACAAATTTTTTATATTTTTTAAATGTGTTTTATTTAATCAGCTTCTACCGGTCCAATGGTGGAATTTTTTTACATTGAACGAAATGAAAAATAATGGGACGCAGAACATATTCGAATGCAACAGGGAATGATTTGGAATGCTTTTTTTTTCTTCAAACTTTTTAATTTTTTTTCACTCAAATTTTTTATCACTCAACATTTTTATCAAAAAACAATTTTTTTACTTAAACTTTTATTCATTTAGTCTTCTTTTTGGGACAGATACTTATTTTGTTTATTATTTTCCATTCTAAATTTTTTTCTTAATTCCCGGTTATCAAAAAATAACGGAAAAAGTCAAAACCCTACCTGTGCCACACACTTTTAAAGCGTTTAATCAAAATTCATCAATATGACAGTTAAATAAATAATGCTTAAATTATATTATGAATATGAATTTTAAAAAATTGTCAGTTTTAATTTGAATAATATTTTTTTTTTTTCAAAATA
Source organism: Pegoplata infirma (assembly GCA_963921195.1). Taxonomy (NCBI): domain Eukaryota; kingdom Metazoa; phylum Arthropoda; class Insecta; order Diptera; family Anthomyiidae; genus Pegoplata; species Pegoplata infirma. The sequence goes on from OY992539.1 coordinate 53,880,894, forward strand.
AATAACTTGTTCCTTCTACTTCACAATGAAATACAGCACGAGTTATTAAGTGGGTAACAAAAAAAATTAAAGTCACGATTTTTAAAAACAAGAAGACGGACGACTTATACATTAAATAATACGATTTATATTTAAAGATTTCTCAAAATCAATTATAACAAAAAAAAAAAAAAGGAATTAATTTTTAAAATGCATAAACAATTCAGATTGAATTTTTTCAAAAAACCACAAGATTTAATTATAATCTATAGAGACATTTTGAACATCACCCGCTTTTTAAACACATAAAAATAACAACTTAATCACCGCAAATAATTTAAAACGAAATATATAGAATTAAACTATTTTTTTTTTTAATCTTAAAGCTGAAAAAACACAAACAATTAAATTGTTTTAGTAAATTTAATAGAAAATCAATTTATTATATGTTTTATTTTGCAAAAACACAACAAACGTATAATTAAAAATACAGGGTAACGTATGATTAATGATTAAAGTAACCGCAAGAAATCTCTGTATTTATTACGATTTGTGATTTTTCTTTGCAAGTATTTCCGTTTTGGCAATTGACATTTACATCTGTTTATTTACTGGCAATTTATTTGTGTTTTTCTATTTATTTTTATTTTTTCATTGTATGCCAATTATTTAAATTTAACACAGTTAAAAATTATTGGCGTATTAAATCAATTTAAACTGTAAATAACTTATTGAGAGAATAAAGAGACATGCATAATATAAAAACAGTAATTTAAAATAATGACTTCATAATAAGATTTCGATCTTCAAAGATTATAAAAAGCACAGTCGATTTATAAAAATTCATTAAATTAAAAAACAATATCAAAAAATAGAATTTCAATTTTAAAAAATGAGACATCATGACAAATTTAATCGTATGAGTGCTGTAGGCAATTTTTTGTCACAGTTCCTTGATAAGCCTTAGTGTGCAATTACAATTCTGGCGTTGGCATTGAATTTTGCTTGTTCCCATACATTTTGTATGTAGAACAAAATTCAAAGCCAGCGCTAGAGTTTCAAAGCCAGAAAAGAATCAATTATATTTTCTTGGCTTTGCTCTCTCGTGAGTATTTTATTTTTGCTTTGGCGTTGCCAGTATTTTACAAAAAAAGGGTTGATTTTGTTTATGAAACACATCTTGTTTATGAAACACATCTGTGTATTGGAAAATTATGAGAAAAGTACATATAAAAGAAAGTGAAAATATAATTTACCGCCAATTATTATAAAAAAAAAACAAGTATCAAAAAAATATCAATAAAAAAACCACAAGAGTCTTATGTTTCACCGAAAAAAAAAATTTTTCAGGAACAATTAATTTTTCTTCCACCAAATAATTATATTTCTGTTCTTCTTTGTGTGTGTGTATACAAACAAACACCAGAACAAAATTCAAAGCCAAAGCCTAAATCAAACGCCCTCTCTTTACACAAAATTCAAAGCCAACGCCAGAATTGTAATTGCACACTTAAACGATCAAAGCACGCACAGTGGGGTGGCATACAATTTTTCGGCCAAGACGGAACAAAAATCACATCTCTATTTCCGTCTATAAATTAATCACATTCTATTAAACTAGCAAGAAAAGTACCTGGCCGACACTTCGTTACCGGGTATATTAAATACCGGAAAATAGAAGGATCATAATCACTGCTGTCATTTCTAAAATTCTACCCTACAGAATGATTATTTTATTAAATTGTGGACGTTCAAATCTTTTAAAAAACTGTTTAGAATAATTAAAATAAAACGAACGCATCCACGAAAACGCATCCACGTTTAACAAAATGTACTTGGCATCACTGTGGTTGGTGTCAAAATTTATTAAGGCAAGCAAGAAAAAATAGGTGTATGTCTTTGCTATAACAAGAAGAAAAGGGTTGTGTCTATTTTAATTCATTCAAAATGTGAACTTGGCTTCACTTTTTATCAAAGCTTAGAATTAACGCTGATAATTATACACGCTAAAAATATGCGTAAATAATTTAAAATTTGTATGGGTAAGCGTATATACGGTTATGCGAAAACAGGGCTTAAATCAGGAAATTTTCAGTAAACAATAATTTTGAGTAAAAAAAATTAAGTCAAAAATATTTTGAGTGAAAAAATTACAATAAAACATTTGAAAAACAACAAAGAATGTTAAATTCGGCGATTTTTTTTTACACTCAATGTAAAAATTTATAAAACAAGAAAAAGTGTTAAATTCGGATATGCTGAATCTTATTTTTACTCCAGCACGTTAAAAAATTAAAAAAGAAGGCAGGGGCATCTTTTTATGGGAGGGTGGATCAACGGAGTCAGTGGTGGACACTAGGGATATAACCATTTGCATATTTTTGAAAATATGAAAAAGGGCCTATCATAGTGAGAAAGTACATAGAAAATCAATAAGAAATGCGTCCTCTTTTTTTCGCAAATGTTAAAAAAGGTTCGGCACCGATCGCGATGAAGTTTTTGCTAATATTTTGTTTCAAATATTCATTCAACCCATGTTTCAAATGTTGAAAATCATACTGCTAATTTTTTCTTGTTTTATTTTTGTTATAAAACGACGAAAAAGAAAATAACTTTGAAAGGGACGGATTCCCACCATAAAACATACAAAAATTAAAATTTGAGGTGTTTTAGAAATTGCAATCGGTGCCGAAGGTTTTTGGATCAAAATGACCCCGGATAACGTTTTTTGTTATCAGTATAACATTGCCCATACCGTTATGATAGGTTCTTATTTTGGTTATACCCCTAGTGGACACCTTCCCCTTGCGATAAATGTTTACTAATACATTTATTACGCTTTTTGTACTATAGTTATATAAAAATTAAGGGAGCTGAATAAAACAATTGACATTTTCTTATACTCTGGATCGAATTTTAGGACTATGTACTTCTTCTAATATAATAATGTTTTATTCGCTTAGCAAAATTGCAAAAAAAAACTTGTGAACATTGCGTTTTTAAAAAGTTAATTAGTTCCTTAAGGTAGATTTTGCCAGCCCAAGACCATATTCGTGCCAAATTTCAGGAGACTAGCTCTTTTACTTTGGACTGTATCGTGCACTGAAAAAAAAATTTACCATTTTTAAAGCATGTTGAACTTAATTCAAAAAAAGGAGGGTATGCGAGGGCTCAAAGATATTAATTCTTCTTCGAAGTATATTTTTTCCTAAAACATAGTATTGCATTTACTTGAATATATCTTAAAAGTAAGTAAAATTGTACTTAATATAAGTTTAATTGTTTTTATCCAGATGAAAAATATTTTTTTAAAATAAGTAAAAATTTCGTTAAACTTACGGATTCTGTTGACCCTGTGGAGTCCCAATGTGAGGACCCTATGGGCCCCCACATATTGGGTCCGCCCATGATATGCGTACACTATTATAGGGTCACTGTCGATTTTGATCCAAAATTTTGGTCAGAATCGCTCTATCTTGCTTAGTTTTCGAGATATGGGAATGAGGTCTTGAGAAATTTGATCATGAAATAACTCGAAAACTATAACTCGGAGGGCTTTCGGGTCTTTAGCGGTTATATTATACAAGTTAAGGACTACAAAAGTGCCTTTGAAATTTTTTGCGTATCTGCAGTATTTGCAGAGTTATAGGCATTTGAAAATTCCGCGAAAATCAAAATTTGGATTTAAAGTTAGGGTCTCATGGGGTCTCCAGATGGGGCCCTCAGATGGGGTCCCCAAAATATCTTAAGTATTTTTTCCTTAAGTTAAATACATTCTTTCTTAAACTGATGAAGATATGGATTCAAATATAGTCAATGAAATCAGTAAAATAAAGATTACTTTTTTCTTAAATTAAAACAAAAATTGATTAAATTAAAGAAAATGCATTTTAGAATTAAAGATTAGTACTTATTTGATTCAAGGTCTTAAAAATGTTTATACTATTTTTAAGTAAGTTACGCACTTATTTATTTTTTTGCACACAATTTGAATTTTTTCTTTTAAGTAAAACAAAATTTTTTAATGAACCCTTTTTTTCTTAAATGGAATCAATTCGCCATAAATGTAAAGAATATTAAACTTAATTTAAAAAAACAAATTAACGAAAACTTTTGTGCTTTTTTAAGTATTTGCATGTACTATCTTCAAGTTTATTTTCTTTGTTTTAAGTAAAACCACCTTACATTAAGATAAGTTGAAGTAAGTTCAAAAAAATTTTCTTACTTAAATTAATAACAGTGTTTATTTGATTTCAGTATAGTTATTTTTTTCAGTGTGTCTTCCACAGACTTACGGACGGGCATCGCTATAATGTCTTAGAATCGATCACTGATCAATAATATGTATACTTTATGGGGTCCTAGACTTATATTTTGATGCGTTACACACAGAATGACAAAATTTATATTCGATTTTAACTTTTTTCTTTTTTTAACTGAAAGGGCTGGGGTCTAAAAAGTTTCTATTTGGTGTCAAAATTACTCCATAAAATTTTCGTGAACACAAAAAATGTCCTTACCCCGGCATCGCGGTTGAAGTAAAAACGCCCAAAAAATTACACATTTTATTTCATTTCTCGGCAACGATTTTTTTGTTGGTGTTATCTATTTGGAAAAAATAGGTCTTCCCTGTCTAGACAAGATCACATTCAAAAATATTTGAAAAAATTTTTTTTTCGCGAATTATGTCACTTTTAAGTAATAAAAAATCGCGAAATTGTATCTTTGTTAGCGATTTCTCCGAGCTAAGCCACTTTAAAAAATGATGCTATGGTGGAAACTCTTCTGCTGGTATTCCAAATGCCTCCCCCGAATTATAGAAAAATCAAAAAAATCCGTGGCCACCCACATCGCGGATCAAATAAAAATCCCCAAAATACTATACTATTCAAGTACAATAGGCCATATCAATTTTTTTTTTGAGCTGAAAGGGGTCCAGAAAGTTTCTATAGGGAGTCAAAAATACTTTATAAATATTTCGTGAAAATCTGCATTTCCAAAAGGTATTTTTCAAAATGTTTTTTTGTTTTGCTGGAGGATTCTACATTATAAACTTCAAGTTTCCTTCTTCAAGTACCACTTTTTAACCTCTTAGAATTGAAATTTCTAAAATTTACTTTATTTGGAATGTTTTTCCGTTAGATGATCCTTCATGCCAACTTTAAGGTTTGCAGAACCACTGTTTTTCGAAATATAAAAAAGTACCAAAGTACACTGTTGTACCTCCTTAGAACCGGAATTTCCAAATACCCAGGCTTGTTGTTAGTTGATTTATTTTCCGGGAGGTAATAGGTTGAAGTGGGGCGAAATGAACAAGTCCGCCAATCAATTACCCAACTTTTTATACCCTTAGTGATATATATATAACTTTGTCATTTCGTTTGTAACTAATCGAAATATCGGTCTGGAACCCCATAAAGTATGTATATTATTGATCAGTGATCGATTCTAAGACATTCTAGCGATACGTATGTCTGTCCGTCTGTGGAAATGGTTATCACGGCCAAAGTATTAAACACTTTAAGAAAGAAATTTACTTGTTGTTGTCCTAAGTAGTTTGGTATTGCATTTGAGCGAAATCGGTTCAGCGATTCAAAAGTGTAAGAACACCTCGAAAATTTTGGTATATTCTACATAACCTAAAAATACAAAATGCTTTAAATTGGCTGCTGGTTGGCATTTGCGAACATAATTGAACACTGAATGGAATTTTTACAAATACAAACCAATTTTTTTACAAAAAAAAAAAAAATTCGCGGAATTTTTTTTTCACCAAATATTGTTTTATGGGAATTTTTTTTTTATTTTTTTTTTTGGCAAATAATGGTATATTACATTGTGGAGGGTATCAATACATTCGGCAAAGCCGAATTTTACTTTTTTACTTGTTTACATAAAAATCTCTGAACTCTTTTAAATCTCTGTTTTTTTATGGTTATGTATGCAATTTTAAATTTATACGATCATTATAGTCGACGTTTATATGAACAGATCATGCCAAGTACATGTATGTTAAAATATAAAAGCAACTACAAATGATTAATTGTCATTTTATTGTTAAAGCACGTTTTGTAAGATTTTTTTTTTGTTGAATAATTAGCTGCCTTTTTATTTGAATGAATGATCATTTAACTGAACTTTAGGTCAAAGAGGGAAATTGTATCTATTTTTAGATGCTCAGCAGATTGGTGGTTATTTGTTTATATTTAGTAATAAAAAAATATGCTAAAATGTTGCAATTGTTTAAATAAAATCTAGAAAAAAAGATATTATAAATCACGTGTTAAGTCACGGTTATGATGACGATATTAAATTCGACTTGCACTGCATTTTCGGAATTATGTGAATTGTACTTTGTTTGATTACATCGTCCGACATAAATGAAAAAAAGTCATCAAACACGAACTGGATAATATACGTTTTAAACTACAGACCAAATGTAGTAAAACTGCATTTACATTTTTCCTTTTCGTGATCCTGTTTCCTTTTTAAAGGACTTCAAAGTTTTAGATTTTATGAAATATTTTTTTTAATATTTAAAAAAAAACGTTGTCATAGCTTGCCAATAGTGATAGCAAATGAAAGAGGAGGATCTCCTCTAATTTTCCTATTTTATTATTTTTACATATCAGGAAAAAGGAGGTAAGTAACGTTCTTTCAAAAATGTATCCTTCAATATCATTCGACATTTAAAAAAAATATTTTGATAAAGTTTTTAAATGATTTTATTTACATTCTTTTATCCTGATATGGCAAAATAAAAGAATCGAAAAATAAGGGGAGGTAATCCTCTTTCATTTGCCATCACCTGTGTCATCATAGGACAAGTACAAATATTTCAAAAATATTTTACAAAATGCATCCTTTAAAACTTTGAACTACTTTTAAAAGAAAACAGGATCGCCAAATGAAAAACTGTAAATGTATTTTTACTCCATTTGATATCTACTTTCGGACGTATATTATCCTGTTCATGTTTAATATTGGCTGTCGGACGGTGTTATTATTATTATTTCACAATTAGTGATTAAACGATAAAATTGTTTCAAAAACTTTTAAAATTTAATTTCATTTGGTATAATTTTCGTTTTCCCAAACATTTGTGCATTTATAATCAAGTTCAAATTCAAGGTAAATTTTAATTTTTTTTTTTGTGTTTTTAATATATAATTGCAAATGTTTTTCTATTCAACATACACAATATTTGATTAAATAGACGAAAAAATACAAAAATACTAAAAAAACTATTTTTAAATTGTTAAAAGACACAGTCAGTTGAATCTGAACAAATGTGTAACCACCATCCATCCATCTAGTATAGACTAAATGAAAATGCCAAATGGTTGAACAGATTTTGAAATGATCGTCAGAGTATAAAATACTATATAGTATTTATGAATGTGTGCCTAGACAAAGACCCACCAAATTATGTATTTATTCACTTATAAGGTGGGAAGGGGCACTTGGGTAAGGGGTATTTAATTAAGTACAGGTAAATTAATTTCAGTTTATTTTTGTACAATTTATTCAGAAAGAAAAACTAAACAAATAAAACATGATTAATTTGTAAAACAACAACAGAAAAATTTTACAATATTTTCATGTAATTCTTTATGGCTTTTATGGCCTTTTTGATAATGAAATTACAGTAAGAGTACAATGTTAAATTATGGCGCCACAAATACAATATGGGGATTTTTTTAAGTTTTTTATATTTCTTCTTATAAGTTTTTTTATGTTTTATCCTTTTTTTTTTAAACACAAGTCAAAAATAACCTTGTACCGACAAGTCCAATGTGGGTTGTTTGGTTGGAAGTGCAACTTCCAATTGAGTTTTTTAAGGTTTTTTGCGAACTCATTTCAAGTATAATTTTTTTTTTTATTTATGGTGACAAAACTAAACATGCAGTTTAACAAGTAAATATATAAAAAATTTTGCATTATAAATAAATATAAAAAAAAAAATTAAGGTGTTGTTATTTTTCCATCGGATGATATGACAAGATTTTTTTTTTTACAAAAAAAGCTAAATACTGGGTGTGTCTGTTTATGCAGAAATCATAAAAATACAACATTTCTGATAAGAAATTTTGTCAAAGTTTTTTTTAAATTTACAGGAAATTAATATGAATTTAAAACCAGTAAAAAAATAGATTTGACTTTGCCGAATCCATAAATACTCTCCCCAATATTTGAATACAAATCAAAATACTTTAAATCAGTGGTGCGCACATACATACTATAACATTTATGCTTGTGTGGGTAGTAGCAAGCGAAAAGTCAACAAATTTGCTCAAGCAACAGAATTTTATAGTGTACGTGTGTCGACAGCGCACAAGCAGCATTTTTTAGCCTATTCACGCGGGAATAGGAATTACAAAAATGTCCATCACTGCTTTAAAGTGATTGTACGAAAAAAGAAGTTATAAAAATGTTGATTAAAAAACTATTTTTAATAATTTAATAACACGCACAACCAAATTTAAGTGAATTTGACATATTTTTGTTGCCAATAGACTGATTTAACTGAATATTGGGCGAAATTTTTATATGGGGTCTAGTCCAAATATGGTCCAATTATATTTAAATTTGATTAGGCTACAACAGTACACGTTTAACACTTACAATCAAAATTTTAATCAAATATTTCCTTTTTTCATGAATTTTGAGAGATTTATGTAAATATCGGGAGGGTGGTTTGTATGGGGACTACAAGAAGAACTGGTCCTTTTAACATTTGGAATGGTAATTTGTGAATACAAAATGTGTTTACGGTAATTAGAGTCATTTGAGCCAAATTATAAAGGGACGTTTGTATAGGTCTAAATATTGACCGATAATTTTCAATATCAATAGGCTTCGTCCTTGGAAGCTTAAATTTCAAATTACATACAAATCTATTCATAATTGCGACCTGTATCGTGCTTAAAACGTTTAGATGGACAGACGGACGGTCGGATATCGCCAAATCGTCTGATGATCGGTATGCTTGAAACCAATATTTCGGATAGTAACAAACATTAGCACAAACTCATTATACCCTGTACCACAGAGTGGTGTAGGGTATACAAATTTCAAAAATTTTTATTTTCATCAAAAAATTATTTTTTTCTACAGTTTTTCCATCAAATTTTATTAACGAAAAATTAAATATTTTTTTTTATCAGAAATTTTTTTCATCAAAATTTAGATTTTTATAATTTTTTTTTATGAAATATTTTTTTCATCAAATTTTTTTTTTATCAAAAATTTTTTTGTTGTTTTTTTTTTATCAAATTCAAATAACGAAAAACTCAATAAATTTTTTTTATACCTCCATTTACAATTAGTGATAGAGGGTATATATAAGTTTGTCATTTCGTTTGTACCTCATCGAAATATCGGTCTACGAAATGGTGATCACAGCCAAAGTATTAAACAGATATGACTAAGAATTACAATATTTACTTGTTGTTACCCTAAGCAGTTTGATATTGCATCGAGCAAAATCGGTTCAAAAGTTATGAAAGAAAATGTAAGGACACCTAGAAAATTTTGGTACATTCGACATACCATAAAAATACAAAATGCTTTAATTCGGCTGCTGGTTGACACATGTGAACACAATTGATAACCGGATGCTATTTAAACAAGTACAAACATATTTTTCTTCAGAAAAGAAAATTTCACCAAAATGTTTTTTTTCACCAAAAATTTTTTTTCGCGGATTTTTTTTTTATATCAACTTTTTTACATTGTGGATGGTATCAATACATTCGGCAAGATGCATTTTAATAAAAATTTAATTTTTTATTAAAATTTATTTTATCAAAAAGTTTTTTTAAATTCTGATTAATTTTTATTAAAAAATAAAAATTGTCTTATTCGACCTTTAAAATATTATATTTTGAGGATGTTTATTCTGGCTCGAGGTCATTATTTTCTTTACTAATTAAAACCATGATATTCTCATAGCATAATTTTCAAGAAAATTATTTTTTTGTTTTAAATTTATTTATGTTGGTCATTTTTGCAAGACTTAATCGACACGTGTTTCGGAATTTGTCAGATTCCATTGTCAAGATTATTTAGCAAAAATAGAAACGATTTACTACAAAGTAGCAAACGAGTCTAATGACAAATCGTTTGTGCACAAACTAAAATATTAATACATATTCGCCTCTATCCACAATGGGAATTGTTTTAAAAATATTGAAAACAATTGTTTTAAATATTTTTGTTGGTTATTGATTTTTTGACAATCGTTGCCTTACTAGTATAGTAGAATCAATGTTTCGAGGTGTTACAAACGGAATGACAAACTTATCACTAGAGTGGAGAGTATAATAATTTTCTGGAAAATTATGCTATGAGAATATCATGGTTTTAATTAGTAAAGAAAATAATTACCTCAAGGCAGAATAAACATCCTCAAAATAAAAGTTTTTTTTATCAATAATTTTTTTAATCAACTTTGTTTCATCAAAAATTCTGTTTTTCATATTTATTTTTCTTAATCAAAAACTTTTTTCTTCACCAACAAATTTTTTTTTATTACAAATTTTTTTTTCATATAATTTTTTATCAAAATTTTTTTCAGCAATATTTTTTCATAATTTTTTTTTATTAAATTCTGAAAACGAAAAATTTTTTTTATGAACATTTTTTTTTTGCATCAAACAATTTTTTTTTGATAAATTTTTTTTCCATCAATTTTTTTTTTTTCATCAAAAATTTTTTTTTCAATTTTTTTTTTAACAAAATTACTTTTTCATCAGTTTTGAAGTTCTTCTGACATAAAAATGTTCCATTTTTTTAACAAAAGTTCAAAAAACCGAATCTTTTATACCCTCGAGCTAGAATAAACCTACGCCGAATATATAATTTTTTTTATCAAAATTTATTTTCAGCAAAATTTTGTTCATCAGTTTTTTATTTTCATCAAAAAAAAAATATTTTTTTCATATTTTTTTCATCATATTCTTATAACGAAAAATTAACAATAAGTAATTTTTTTTTCATTAAAAATTTTGTTTTTCATAAATTTTTTTTATCAAAAAAATTTTTTTATCAATTTTTTTTTCCTCAATTTTTTTTATCAAAATTTTTGTTTTTCATAAATTTTTGTTTTTGTTGCATCAAAAAAAAAATTTTATACATTTTTTTTCATACATTTTTTTGTACATAATTTTTTTTTTTTCATCAATTTTTTTTTTTTTACCAAAATTACTTTTTCATCAATTTTGAACTTCTTCTTATATAAAAATGTTTCATTTGTTTAACAAAAGTACAAAAAACAAGTGAGAGTGTTAAATTCGTCTGTGCCGAATCTTTTATACCATCCAATATGTAAAAATACTTCAGTGCAGAAGTAATACAATTTTATTACTTTTTATATCTACGCCCACAAAAGGGGCGGACTGAAAAAGTTGGAGTTTTTTAGAGGTTTGTTTAGTTCATCGAGCATATGATCACAAAACACATTCGTGCCAAATTTTGGGAGTCAAGTTCTTTTGGTTTAGAGTCTAAACTTTAGACTGCAGTGGGCGTTCCACTAACAAACATGTGAACAAATAAAAATTTTGTTCACCATCACGCGTGATTCATGCCTGATATAAGGAATAATTTTGGTCATGAGGTTGCGGTTTTGATGCACTAAAAAATCGAAAGAAGAAATTAAAATAATTTATAAACAAAAATTAAAAAAAAAAACAAATATTCATGTTTTAAAAAATAATTTCTTTAAGTTGAAAAATAATTGAAACAAATTAATTTTAATTTGTGGTCTTGCTATTTATGGCAATATATGCATTTTAAAGTTTGCAAATATACAAAAAATATGCATTACAAACCAAAATATTCAAACTATGCATTTTCACAAAAATATGATTTCACAAAAATATGATTATAGATTCGGAAAGAGAATTGATCGATATATGTGTTAGACTATACCCGTGTAAGAATGGATTAGATCTTACCTGATCTGTTTATATCTTTTTATAAACGATAGTATCTGATTGCATATAATTAGTGTCCGACCGAACGTTCGGGTTCGGTTACGGAGTTCGGTAAAAAGTGATGTTCGGCCACTGTTCGGTGTTCGGCCAAATTTTGGCCGAACTTTACCGAACACCGAACTTTTGTATGTTTTGCTTTTTATCGTCTTAAAAGTAAACCACATTACCAGTGCAACTACTCTACACCTCGAATCGGGCTATTGCTAAAAAGAAATATTACTTTTTTACAAAAAAAATCATCTTGAGCTATATTTTTCCACTTTTTTTAAGTATAAAAAGAATAAAATATTTATTTTTTTAACAAAAAAAGAAAGACTATTAAAAAAAACTTTTTTTAAATGTAATGATTCGTTATTTTGATTAGATTTTTTTTTATCATAATTCATCTCAAAAACAAATTTTTTTTTAATACAAAAAAGTTCGGTTACGGGTTCGGGTTCGGCCGAACTTTGCAAAATTGGCCGAAGTTCGGGTTCGGGTACGGGTTCGGTCTGAAAAAGTGCGTTCGGTCGGACACTACATATAATTATATATAAAATGCCCAAAACCGAGATCTGATTATATCTCGGATTTGGCCAACATCCCGAGTAAAAAAGATCTGATGTTATCATATATGCTATTATATAATTATTTATATTTATATATGGTTATGCATGAACTTTGATATGGACATATAAGTTTATATATAGCATTGTATTTTTCCTTATTTTTAAATATGATAACATACATATTCATATCTATTGATATACCGATCTATATGAAATTAGATATGACATATAAGGTCGGGAATTTTTAGATATGGCAGATAAATAGATATATGATTTTATTTATAATTATATCCCGAAAAAAAATGTTAAAATTTTCTAATTGTAAGTCCCGGGCAATTAAAAAAAATAAAAAATTTTCAAGTCCTATTATATAAAAATTTATCTAATTTTAACAGATAAGATATAATTTAATACTATTAGATAGACCCATTTTTGGGATCAAACTTAACCAAATTTAATATTATTTTATCAAAAATAATAGAATTTGATATAATCGTATAATATTCGATCCGCCAATTTTCGGATCAAAATTAATGTGGATTTACATAAAAGCATATCTGTTCATATACACTCTTATAAATTTTTGTTGAAATTTACCCACTTTATTGTAGGTAACTGTTCTCCTACAATAAAGTGGGTAAAAATACTCAATGTGTTTAAATTTCAACATTTGCACACAAAGTGTGTACATCTAATAAACATTTTGTGTGTAAACCTGCTTTCGAAATTTTCTGGCAATACACACAAAATGTGTAATTGTAGCTTATTTGTGCTCAAAAATAGATTTAAAATGTTCAAAATTGCACCTTAAATGTTTTCTTTTACATTTAAAGTGTTTGATTTTTAACAACCTGCTAAAAATTTGTATTCCTATAAAAAAATAAAACCAAAAATGCATTTTATTATTTTTTTTTTAGTTTTTATTTTAAATAAAATGAAATTATGTATAATGAATAAATATAATATTCATAATTGCATTAAAGGTGAAATTTTTTAAATTAAAGAATAGATGTTTTAAACATTATTAATACTTTTTTGTACATCTTAACTTTTGAAGATAGAACTAATTAAAAAAAAAATAATAAAAATTCATCGTCTAACAGATTACAGCAGGATATAAAATGTTAAATGTAAAATGAAAAAGAAACACTTGATTCAGTTGTTCTATTATATCCACCGTTTCGCCCATTAGTACTTTCTTCTCTAGAGCAGTTTGAATATAAATATTTTTTGTGAGTCTTCTGTTTCTAAAAATATAAAAAAGTTAAATTTAATTGTTTTAACCAATATTGCAATTATTAAAGAAATTAAATACTTACGAGCAATCGCAATGAATGGAGAATTCGTTGGAACTTGACTTTTCATTTCAGTAATTGTTGTTCCAAACTGCAAGTATAAAAAAAATTTTAAATTATTAACAAAACATTTCTGATATCTTAATCAGAATTCACAGAATCCGAGATATTTCTCTATAGAAAATTCTCAGAATCTGAGTAGTTTTTCCTATAGAAAACTTCTCAGAATCCATGACAATTTCTCTATAGAAAATATGTCAGAATCTGAGACATTTTGCTATATAAAAATTGTCTGAAATATGTTTTTTTATGGAAAAATTCTCAGATTTTTTTCTATAGGAAACTTGTCAGAATCTGAGGTATTATTTCTATAGAAAAATTCTCAGAATCTGAGATATTTTTTCTATAGAAAAATTTTCAGAATCTGAAATTTTTTTTCTATAGAAAAATTCTTAGAGTCTGAGATATTTTCTCAGAATCTGAGATATGTTTTCTATAGAAAAATTTTAGAATCTGAGATATTTTTTCTATAAAAAATTCTTAGAATCTGAGATATTTTTTCCATAGATAAATTCTCAGAATATAAAATATTTTTTCTATTTAAAAATTCTCCGAATCTAAGATATTTTCTATAAAAAAATTCTCAGAATCTGAGATATTTTTTCTATTGAAAAGTTATAAAAAAATATAAGAATCTGATATATTTTTTCTATATAATCTGAGATATTTTTTCTATAGAAAAATTCTCAGAATGTGAGATATTTTTTCTATAGAAAATTTCTCGAAATCTGGGATATTTTTCTATTAAAGGATTCTCAGAATCTGAAATAATTTTTCTACAGGAAAATGCTCAGAATCTGAAATGGTTTATCTACAGAAAAATTCTCGGAATTTGAAATAATTATTCTACCGAAAAATTCTCAGAATCTGACATATTTTGTCTATAAAATAATTTTTAGAATCGAAGATATTTTTCCTATAGAAAAATTCTTAGAATCTGATATATTTTTTCTTTAGAAAATTTTTCAGAATCTGATGTATTTTTCTATAGAAAATTTCTCAGAACCTGAGATATTTTTTCAACAGAATAGTTCTCAGAATCTGATATATTTCTTCTATGGAATAACTCTCAGAATCTGAAATATTTTTTCTATGGAAAAATTCTAAGAACCTAATATATTTTTTCTATAGAAAAATGATCAAAATCTGAGATATTTTTTTTATAACAATTCTCGGAATCGGAGATATTTTTTCTATAAAAAAATTCTCAGAATCTGAGATATTTTTTCTATAGCAAAATTCTTAAAATCTGATATATTTTTTCTATAGAAAAATTCCCAGAGTCTGATATATTTTTTCTATAGAAAAAATATAAGAATCTGAGATATGTGTTCTTTAGAACAATTTTCAAAGTCTGATATATTTTTCCTATAGAAAATTCTTACAATTTCATATATTTTTTCTATATAGTAATTTTAAGAATCTGGTGTTTTTTCTATAGAAAAATTCTCAGAATGTGATAAATTTTTTTCTATAGAAAATTTCTCAGAGAATTATATATTTTTTTTAATAAACAATTTCTCAGAGTCTGGTATATTTTTCTATAGACAATTTTTCATAATCTGGGATATTTTTATTTTATAAAAAAACTTCTCAGAATCTGAGATATTTTTTCTAAAGGAAGTTCCCATAATCTAAGATATTTTTTCTAAAGAAAAGTTCTCATAATCTAAGACATTTCATAATCTGGGATATTTTATAAAAAACTTCTCAGAATCTGAGATATTTTTTGCAAAGAAAAGTTCTCCTAATCTAAGATATTTCATCTATAGAATAATTTTCAGACTCTGAAATATTTTTTCTATAAAAAAATTCTCAGAATCTGATCCACTTTTTCTGCAGAAAAAATCTATAATAATCTAAGAATTGTTATTGAAATATTTCCAGAATCTGGTTAGGATCTGAAACATTTTTTCTATAGACAAATTCTCATAATCTGAGACACTTTTTTTATAAGAAATATTCCCAGATTCTGATATCGAGATATTTTTGTAATGAATAATTCAAAAAAATCCAAGTCATTTGTGGTACTTACCGTTCTGATTTATAATACAAATATTAAAGAAAAACATGAAATTAACAACAAACTATTTTTCTTAAATTTTGCGAATTTGTAACATCCGGGTCTGTTTTTTTATCTTTAATCCACCTCTTAGATTTTTTACGTTGCATTGATCGTTGCTTTATATTTTCGATTTTTTTTTAACAATATTATCTTTTGCTTTTTCGCGTTATTTTAATTTAATTGCGAGAATAACAAATTTTTCTGATTTCAATTTCCTTTTATTTTATTTTGACAATTTGTATTTTAAAATTATTGAACATTACGCATTTAATGTTTAATATCAAAAATTAAACACAAAATGTTTACAATAAACATTAAATGTGTAATTTTAAAATTCTTGTGTTTATTTCTTTATAAATATATTTATCAACACACAAAATACTATATAATGTGCGTAATATTAAAATTTTTGTGTGTAAACTAAAATTTTAAACACTTGGTGCTCAATTTTAGGCGTTGTGTGTTATTTTACATAAAAATTTACCCACTTGATTGTAGTATTTTTACAAGGAGTTTTTAGAGTGTATAATTAAATATTGCGTCATATAACTTTTTTTTACTCGGGATTGTCACAAGTTTGACATATTATTATAGCTGATCATCTATAATTGTATACAATCAGATGCAATCATATATTGTCAGATCAAAGCAGATCTGATAAGATGTAATCGATTTTTACATCGGTCGACAAAAAACATGCATTTGAAATCACATCCCTAGTCATGAGTCCTTTTTTTGATATCTCGCTTCTAAGTTTTAAGCTCGGAACTTAAAAGTGAAATTTTTGGCAACAATTTTGCAATTGCAAAATGTGAATTGTATTTTAATTGCATTTTTATCAAAAAAATAATAATTGTCTTTAGTCATTTTTTCATATATATCTCTCTTCGTTTTCGAGATAAGCTTGAAATGTAAATTTTTTGACGTTGGAACGCGATTTTTCCAAAAACGGCTCTGGAGAAGTGATTGTTTTTCGTCGAAATATGGTAGTCGTTCACCCCAGATACATAAACAATGTTCGCAAGGAATACATAAACAATGTTCGCAACTAGAGGTTAAAGTCGGTTCTAACGAAGCGTGTTATGGGATCCTAGACCCTTATTTTGATGTTTTGCAAATGTAATGTTAAACTAAAATACTCTCTACCAAGGGGGCCCCTGTAGGCTAGTTGGTAGCGTGCTAGCCTATGAAACAGGGGGTCGTGGGTTCGATTCCCACCAAAACCCTTGGTCAATTTCGCTACAACGAGACGACGGTCATTGTTACCAGTTTTCGGTTAGGTTAAAATTATTTAAAATGAGTTGTAAATACAAATTGGAAAAATAAATAAAAACTGATCATTGGATCAAATTATTATTATTATATTATATTAATACTCCCTACCAATAAGTGGAGGGTCTAAAACTCATCATAAAAATATCGAAATTTTAAATAATCTCAAAAGAAAGAAATGAAAAAAACCAAGCCACAAGTTAGTATTTGCTCTGCATTAATAAAAGTTGAAAGAACTTTAATTTAAGCGTTAACAAATAAAATTAACATATTATTACCTCACACACATTTCTGTTGCCACAAAAATTTCTCACAGCACCATTTGAACAAAAAATGCGGTTACTTTTTCAAATTTATTTTTTGCAAAGGTCATTTTAGTCACTAATTTAATAAGTTCCTGGTAGCAACACAATAAAAATTGTAATAAAAAATTTAAAACAGAAATTTATAACAAAAGTTCAAAAGAAACTTCCAGAAAAATTCCAAATATGCAGACCAAAAGCACTAAAGACGGCTTAGAGGCATCATCATTAACTCATCATCAACATTATTAAATATCATTGTCTTTATACAGATTTAAATATATTAACAAAAAAAAATCTTACCAAATAAGAAAACAATAAAAATAAATAAAATGTAATATCTACTGTGAATGTTTTACTCTTTTTTTTGGCAAAACTTTTACTGTTTAAGATTTTGAGTCATAATCTGATTATTTAAAGACATTTTAACCTAAATTTGGTATTATATATGAAATTTTTGGTAGTTATTTGACTAGACAGATGATTCATTTATTGATTTTTTTTTGGTAGTTTTCATTTAAGTTTTGGATTTTGTTGAAAAAAAGTATTAAATGACTTTGTCAGGCCTTGTCCAGTGATGAAATTTTAAAAAATAATGCCTCCGTTTTAAGAAATTTATTTTTCACCTGTGGTGGAAGATCAAAAATCTGTTTTCACCACGTATTAATTAATATGGGGTATTTCGGATTAACATGCAAAAATTCTTTTTAGCATACTGTAAAGTTAAATTTTGCGTTTTTTAACCAAAAATGGTTTTGAAACTAGTATTCTATTAAAATCACTAAATAAAGGCAAAAATCGCTGAAATATATTTTTGTGGCTCCAAAAGTTCTTGTAATTGAGAAATCAGTTCCGTCTGGCTGTGAAAAGTAAGATACACTTAAAATATTATGTAAGTAAATTCAACAGAAAATACGTTTGAAACAAATGAAACTTTATTTAAAAAACGGACTACTTACATTTCATTTAAAACAAAAACATTTCTCAGTTATTTTTAAATGTTAATTAATAACTGTTGAAATCCGTAAAAATAACTTAAAAATACGTAAAAAAATGACTGACAAAATTTTACGGAAAAAACGGTTAAAATAACGGAAATTTACATTAATTTTTATTTATTTTTTTAGAAATAATTTTAAAAAACTTCGAACCTGAGCAGAATCGAACTCATAATTTCTGGCTGATAGCCCAGCACGCTACCCTCTGTGCCACAAGCTACTTATATTTTTAGCAACTAAATTTCATTTTCAAATTCAAAAAAAAAATTCTAATTTTAGAAATTTTTAAATAACTGACAAATAACAAACGACAAATAAAATAATGTGGTTTGTTTTTTAAATAACTGAAAAAAAACAAACGTTACGGAAATTTTTATTTAAAAGACAGTTATGTATTTGAATAAACGTTCAAAAAGTTGTTTAGAATATTTGTATGTGAAACAAACGAATTTTCTTTTAATATTAACTAAAACGAAAACTATTTGTTTGACTGTGAAACAGTAACTGTAAAACTTTTATGAGTGTACAGTCCAAACCAAAAGAGCTTTTGGTATATGAGCAAAATCGAATCTACAACATTCTAGCGATATTCGTCTGTCGGTCCGTCTGTGTGAAAGTACACTGCTTTCCAAGCCTGAAAAGATGGACACCTGAAATTTGGCATGAATTTGTCTTGTGTTCATAGGCTGGTGAAGTTCTTTAATGGGCGAAATCGTACCAAGGGGATCAAAATTCCCTTTAAAGAACTAAACCAATCTTTAAAAAACGCCAACTTGGACCAAGAGAACTTATAAATTTAACTTTTTCAGTACGCCCCTTTTGTGGGCGTTGATATAGAAAGTAAAACAATTGTATTACTTAAGTTCAAAAAATAATTTTTACATTTCGGAGGATATAAAATATTCGGCACTGACCAATTTTACACTCTCACTTTTTGAGTGTAAAATTTTTTTCGAGTGTATTTTTTTTTAGTGTAAAAATATTTTTGAGTGACAAAAATACTTTGTAAAGTAATTTTGTGACTTACCAATGTAAGTCAAAACCATTTTTTTTTAAATTTTTGTAAAAAAAATTAAAAATTACAATTTTTTTTTTGAGTGTAAAATTTTTTTCGAGTGTAGTTTTTTTTGTGTAAAAACTTATTGAGTGACAAAAATACTTTGTAAATTAATTTTGAGGCTTACTCGGTTTTTTCAACACGTGAATTAACGGTGAAACAAATCTGAAATTCCCGGTTTTGTCCAATAACTTTTGAACCACTGAACTGATTTGGCTTAAATTCAATACGAACTAGACCAGGGGCATGAAAAATATATATGCCGAGCTTCAGTATCCTTAGAATTTTCTTTCGTTTTTTTCTCTCGTAAATTCACGAAAAACCCTTGCCGAAATTCACTCCTTTGCTTATTACATTTAGACTACTAAACCGATTTCTCTGGATTGCAATACCAACCTGACCAGGTAAATGACCAACCTATATGCCAAACTTCAAAAGCCTCCGTAAAGTCTTTCAAAAGTTAGCGTGATTTCAACAGACAAACGGACGGACATCGCTAGATCGTCTTAAAATCGACCGAGGATCATGAATATTAAGGCGTCCCGTCAAATTTAAATTTTCGAATTTCATGTCGTAATACCTGCTAACCGACCCCCATTTATTTTTACCCTACAACATTTTTTTAAAATATACCTACGCCCTATCTCCACTCCCTAATTAGGCTCCCATACAAAATTACATTTTTATTAAATTTGCTTCAACTGTTATTTGTATGGGAGCCTACTTAGGGAGTGGAGATAGGGCGTAGGTATATATTGAAAAAATGTTGTAGGGTAAAAATAAATAGGGGTCGGTCTCACTAATGACCCCTCTCGGGCGCACCATTGGACCGGTAGAAGCTGATTCAATAAAACAAATTTACAAAAAATAAAAAAAAAATTTTATGGGGACCGCTTTAACAGTTAAAGGTAGAGGGTAGGTGTGTTCAGAGAAAATGTTTGAACTAAAAAAATATTGTGGGTCGGTCATACATTTTGTTGCTCTAAGGGAATTATTACGGCAATTAGAGCGGTTGGAGCAAATTTTAAAAAATGTCGTTTTGTGTGGGAGCCCCCTTAGAAATTGGAGATAGGGTATTAGTTTGTTCCAAAGAAATGTTAAGACGTAAAAATTACACGCAACATTGGAGCAGTAGAAATGATTTTAAGATTGGAAAATTACAATAAATTTTTTTAAAAAAATTTAAAAAAAATAGCAATAATCGTTATCCCACGATCCTCCTGGGCAAAAAATTTGTAGAATCGATAGAAGTTTTAAAAATTTTTGAAATTTAAAAAAAAAAATGTCAAAAATGAGATTTAAATTTTAAAACTTAAAAATCGCATACTAGAGCGCTTTTAAGAATTTTTTGGGATTTTTTTTTTTAAAGTTCGTAAAAAAACAAAAATTTTGAAAAAAAAAAAAATTTGAAATTTGGACTATTATTGAAGAAGTTATGAGGAAAAGAAGTTTGAGTAAAGGAACAAACTACAAATTTTTAAAAATTCGATATCTTTTAAACGGGTCATTAAAAAAATCTGAAAATTTACCACGAAGGAGTTTTCGAAGGGTACTGAAAACTGTAAACAAATTGCGAAAATCTAAAAAAAAAATTTCCAAAGTGTCCGATTTGACATGGAATGCCCCATATGTACTTTATGGGGTCCTAGACCAATATTTCGAGGTGTTACAAATGGAATGAGAAACTTATATATACCCTCGATCCCTACAGTGGAGGGTATAATTATGTCTTGCGACAAATTACATTTATTAATTTTGATGCTCTGAGCACGAATATTACCAAAAAATTAAAATCGTTTAAATGGTTTTCGAGAAATCGCTATTTGATATTTGTAAAAAATGCCAGGTTTTTCATACGTTCATTTTTTTAAAAAAATCTCAATATTTCTTTCCCTTGAGCATTTTATTGAGCGTGAGACAAGCTTTCATTTAAAGCTTATTTGAGCCAAATCCGATCATTTTAACCTGTGGCGCCCTTCTATCAAAGTTTTGATTTTTTTTTTAGAAAATTTTCACCAAAAACTTAAAATTTTGATCGAAGGGCTTCTTTTTTGGCTCTAATTAAATTTTAATGAAAGCTTGTCTCAAGCTCTATCAAAAAGTAAGTGAAAAAATATTTCTAGATTTTTTTTTTTTTAATTTCTTGAAAAAAACAAAATTTTTGGAATTTTTTTTTGCAATTTTTAAATGACATATCTTGAAAACCGCTCAACCGATTTCAGAATTTTTGGTATTGATATTCAACATGCCAAAATTAATAAAAATAGTGAATCGCTAGATAATTTTTATACCCTCCGACTGCAGTATGGGGGTATACTCACTTTGTCATTCCGTGTGTAACACACGGTCTAGGACCCCATAAAGTATATATATTTATGATCAGTGATCGATTCTAAGACATTCTAGCGATGTCCGTCTGTAGTTAACACGATGCAGTCCAAAATAAAAGAGCTAGACTCCCGACATTTGGCACAAATATGTCTTATGTTAATAGGCAGGTTAAGTTCGTAAATGAGTAAAATCGGACCAGGGGGAAAAAAGTTCCCCCTTGAAGAACTAAACCTACCTGAAAAATACCACCATTTTACATGATTTTTTGTGTTTTTGTTTAACAAATGCCACATTTTTATGCTACAAGAAGTTCAAAGTCCTGCATTTGAATTCAGAGAATTAGAAAATGTCGTTTTTTTTGGTCCGCCCCCTTTTATGGGCTTGGAATATTTTTTTTTTTTAAATAATGATAAACTTGTATTTCTTTAGTGCAAAAAGCATAAGAATGAAGTTTTAAACACATATTCGAGAGGAAATTTGACCCCCACCCCAATTACCACTACTGACCCCCCCCCACCCCTACCAAAAAAAAAAATAAAACACCCCTGCAGTTTTTATTTTTTTATTTTTTTGCATGTTGGAGGGTATAAAAGATTCGTCACAGCCGAATTTAACACTCTTACTTGTTTTTTTTCATTTTTCAAAAATCCAAAATTTTGGTGGAAATTTTCCCAAAATCGAAAACTTTGATCAAAGGGCACTACGGGTTAAAATTATCGGATTTTGTTCAAATTGAATTTAAATGAAATAAGTACTCTCTCAAGCTCTATTAAAGGGTCATGGAAAATAAATTTTGAGATTTTTTTTTTAATTCTTTAACGTAGGAAAAACCCCCCATTTTATGCAAATTTCAAAAAGTAATATCTCGAAAATCGTTTGACCGATTTAAAATTGGTTATGATATTTGACATACAGTGACTCTCACCTTATTTCGTGTGTTAGATATCAGTTAGCAATCCATTTAAGACAAAGTTTTCAATAATACACCTAATTATTATTAAACGAGTATTTTTGTTTAGAGTGCTTTGTAGGTAATTTATCGAGCTTTAATGTACGCTTAATGGCGTTTAGATTGAGCAAATACTAAATGTTAAATGCAGTCGAAGAAATTCGAATTTTTTGACCTCCAATTCTTTTGACCACCAATTTTTTGTAAACAAAGGAAATATTCAATTATTTTTATCTCTCGTTACTATACACTTAGGTGTACTAAAATTATTAAACAATTAAATCTTTTCTTTGTTTACCAAAAATTGGTGGTCAAAAGAATTAGAGGTCAAAAAATTCGGATTTCTTTTACTGTGTTTTAAAAATTTTGGTTTTTGTTTGGGTTTTTGGAAAAATTATTTAATAAATGAATATTAACTACTGGACTATTTTTTAAATTTTTTATGTTCGAGCTTGGATAAAATCGACCAGAAATATTTTTAAGAAATTTTCTAAAAAAGGTCTTTCAATAATTTCAATTTCCATTTCGACCCTCGTAGCACATTTAATATTTGGACAATCTGAACGTCATTAAGCTTTAATTAAAGCTTGATTAATTACATACACAGGACTTTTTTCAAAAATACTTATTTGATAATAATTGGGTCTATTTTGGTTAACTTTGTCTTGAATGGATTGCTAACTAATATCTTTCACACGAAATAAGCTGCGAGCCACCGTATATATATTTTTTTGTTAAATTTTGAAAACCCAAAACTTTGATCGCCGGGCGCTACAGATTAACTTAATCCGATTGGCCTTTTGGTCTAGTAGAATAAAAATTTGCCCTTACACTTGGGAGAAATAAAAGTTAAAGAAAAAACTGGGTTATTTTTTATTTTAAACCCCAAAAGCAGGTGTCTATTTCCATGTTACCCAGTGTAATATCTAGTTAATTATAATTTACATACATTGTTTCTATTTTTTTTTAATTTCAATATTATTATTATTTTTTTTTAATTTTTAAAAACAACAAACTAGAGTGTAGGTTGTTCTCAGAATCTACCTTGTTTTTTGTGTTTTCAATTTCCTAGTAGACAAAACAATTGTGATTTTTAAATTGTTTTTCTTAACTATTCATATGATCTTTTTTGCATGAACTGTGTGGGTTTTTTATAAATAATTCTTTGTTTTTTTGTGTTTGTGCTTCTTCACTTTTTCTTAATGTGTTTACAATTTCACAATGTTAAAATATTGAAATTGTTTACAGAAAATACTTAAATGTTTTAAAGGTTTATAAAAAGAAATCAAATTGTATAAATTTTATTTTTTTACAATTGTTATTTACGGTTAATTGAAAAGAAGTGTTTAAGAAATTCTAGCAAAATTTAAGCAAATTTAAATCAACATAAGTAAAGAAATTGAATGCGTTAAGGACCGATCATTTGATACCCTACTTTAAATGGCATATTATCTTCTATTTTTGATTTTCCCAAGTATCCAGGCCAATCAGATTAAGGCCAATCAGATTAAATTAACCCATGGCACCCGGCGATCAAAGTTTTGGATTTTTTTAAATTTATAAAAAAAAATGTCTTGCTACTCATCATATTTATGAATTTTGATGCGCTAAACACGAATATTTAAAATTGGTCGAACGGTTTTCGAGATATCAATATTTGAAATTTGCAAAATTGGCGTTTTTTCAAAAATTTTTAAAATTGGTCGAACGAATTTCGAGATATCTATATTTTAAATTTGTAAAATTGGTGGTTTTTTCAAAACTTCCTAAAGTCGGTCGAGCTGTTTTTGAGATATCGCCATTTAAAATTTGTGTATTTTTTTTTTCTCTTGACCCTTTCTTAGAGCTTGAGACAAACTTTCATTTAAACTTAATTTAAGACAAATTCAATTATTTTAACAAGTGGTGCCCTTTGATTAAAGTTTTGGCTTTTTAGAAAACTTTCACCAAAGGGAACCATGGGTAAAATTGTCTGATTTGGCTCAAATTAAGTTTAAATGAAGTTCGTAAAAAAGTCAATGGAAAAAAATTTTAGATGTTTTTTTAGTTCTCGAACGTATGAAAAAACGTAATTTTTTTGAGATTTTTTCAAATATTTCAAATAGCGATATCTTGAAAACCGCTCGACCGATTTGATATTCATATTCAATACTTGATATTCATATTTTTGATATTCAACATGCCAAAATTAATAATGTGTCGCAAGATATTTTGTATAATTTTTCAAAAATTCAAAATTTTCGGGGGAAATTTTCCCCCACTAAAGTACACCGATCTGGGGTTTTGAGAAGGTTTTGTAGCAAAAAGTGAAAGGTTTTGCCTTGTTTTTCGTCAAAAAATCATACATTTTCATATTACATTTTTACCGATAACTCGGCAACTGTAGATCGGATCGCTTTCAAGTCTTTGGCAAAATTGTACTTCATCCTATTGCCCATCTTTTCTATTCCAAGAATGTCGTTTCTGTATCCCCCATATTTATGTTACAAACGCTTTAATAAACTAATGTATATTGCAAAGTAGACAGTACAAAAAATAATCTTATTAAGCAGATGTTGTTTTCTGTTTTTTTTTTATTCAACAAACAATTTATTAAAAATATCATCAACAGTATTTAATTCAGGTAAATTTTTTGTTTGGTTAAATATATATAAAAAAAAAAATAATTAATGTCTTTTAGTGTTTTTCTGTTTTCAGTTTATTTTTATGTGATTTTTGGTGATGTTAATTTATGCACATATTTGTTTAATTGAATTGAGTTTTGAAAATAAAAAAAAAATCTTCACATGTGTTTATTGTTTGGGGTTTTTGTTTTGTTATTTACTGAAAAATACGTTAGATATTTTAAATATTAGTTTAAAATTATGAATAAAAAAAATAAAAAAACTAGTAGCTAACCTTAATGTTTTTCATCATACACATGTTAAGCTGTCAGTTTTGATAAATTTATAAATTAATCGTTTGAAAATTAAACTTTTTATTGTTGATGATAGTTTTGTTTTTTTTTTTTTAAATTTTTTATTAATTTAATACCTTTAGGTATGGATGGCTACTGTATTAAATATTCAGAAATATGTTTAAAAATAAAAAAAAAAACAATACAAAAAATATTTGACATATTAATTATTTGTTTATGTAAAGCTGCTTATTTTTAAACAGTGGAAAATGATGGTAAACAAAATTCATGAGGATTTAAAAAAATATATATTTTATATAAGTTACTAAGTTCACTAACGTGAATATAAAATATGAAAAAAAAATGTATAAAAAATTTTTATTTTTAATATTTGACCCCATTGTGCAGACATAAAAAGCCTTAATTGAGAAATTCTTTCAAATCTGCCGGATCTTTAAAATTAAAAAAATAAATGTTCGTAAAAACAAAATTTTTTTTTAGTGTAAAATTTTTTTTAGTGTAAATTTTTTTTTAGTGTAAAATTTTTTTTAGTGTAAAATTTTTTTTAGTGTAAAATTTTTTTCGAGTTTAATTTTTAGGTTACCAATGCTTTTAAAACTAAACAAGTTAAAAAAGCATTGCTTTAAAACTAAACACGTTTGAAAAGCATTGTATAGTTACCACCAATGCTTCTAAAGGGTACTTTTCACTATCACACATTTCCATTATACAAGCGTAATTTCACCATGTTAGCGAAATATTTTTTTAAAAAATTTGGCCAGAAATTGTTCACTTATTAGATACGACTAGGTTTCAATCAAAAAAGAATCCAAAAATCTTTAGGAAGTTGGTAAATTTTGATGTGTATAATGGAAAAGTGTGATAGTGGAAAGTACCCTTAAAACTTGTTAAACACGTGGCATTTAAGATGAAACTAATCTGAAATTCAGGGGTTTGCTTATAACTTTTGAACCACTTTACCGATTGAGCTAAATTTTGATACCAAACAGACCTGGGGAACGGCAGAGATACATGTCAAGCTTCAGTAGTCTCATTATTGTCTTTCGAAAGTTATCGTGTTTTTTATCTAGTAAATTCGCGAAACACCCTTGCCGAATTTAACTCTTTTGCTCATAACTTTTGAACCACTGGACCGATTTGGCTGGATTGCAATACCAACCTGACTAGGTAAATGACCAACATATATGCCAAACTTCAGTAGCCCTTGCAAAGTCTTTCAAAAGTTAGCGTGATTTCTACGGACGGACAGACATACGGACGGACGGACATCGCTAGATCGACTTAAAATCGATCGAGGATCATGAATATATATACTTTATTTTTCTAACATGGATGGGTCCAGTTTTGTTTATTGGTATCTAGAAACTTAAAATTCAAAATTTGGAGACAATCGGACAAGGGGAACACGTGCCGAAAATCGGTTAAAAATTTTATAAGGAGAAAAAACTTTTTTTTTTGTGGTTTTCAGAAAAAAAATTATTTTAAACTTACTTTTTCAAAAAGTCAACAAGAAATTAATTTTTTTATTTGCAATTATCTTTCTAACCAGCTAAAAGGCATAAAAATCGGATAAAAAATCACAAAGTTATAAATACTTCCCCAGATCATAAGACCGTAATTTTTTTGGATGAGAAAAAAAATATTTTCAATTATATTGTCCTCCTCTTTATTCTATATCAGTTTTAGACCTAATGGAATGATAATTTACTCAATAATTGAAAATAAAATAAAAAACATTTTTTCGCATATAAAATATTACGGTGTAATCGTCTGGGGAAGTACGTATAACTTGGCCAATTTTCCTCCGATTTCAGTGTCTTTTTGCGTGTTAGAAAGATAATTTTATATAATTTTTTTTTATACCCTCCACTCTAGTGATAGAGGGTATATATAAGTTTGTCATTCCGTGTGTAAATATTGGTCTAAGATCTCATAAAGTATATATATTCATGATCCTCGATCGATTTTAAGACGATCTAGCGATGTCCGTCCGTCCGTCCGTCCGTCCGTCCGTCTGTCCGTCTGTCTGTTGAAAACACGCTAACTTTTGAAAGACTTTACAGAGGCTCCTAAAGTTTGGCACATATGTTGGACATTTACCTGGTCAGGTTGGTATTGCAATCCAGCGAAATGGGTCCAGTGGTTTAAAAGTTATGGGCAAAAGACAGAATTTCGGCAATGTTTTTTCGTGAATTTACGAGATAAAAATCACGCTAACTTTCGAAAGGCAATTCTGAGGATGCTGAAGCTTGGCACATATATGTGTTGTTCCCCTGGGCTGGTTCGTATTAAATTTCGGCTAAAGCGGTCCAGTGGTTCAAAAGTTATTAGGAAAACCGTGAATTTATGATTAGGTTCAGCTTAAATTCACGTGTTGAAAACCCGTTAAACATGTTTTAAAAACATTGGTAAGTCACAAAAATATTTTACAACGTATTTTTGTCACTCAAAAATATTTTTACACTAAAAAAAAAATACACTCGAAAAAAATTTTAAACTCAAAAAAAAAAAAATTTTGTAAATAATTTTTTTTTTCAAAAATTACTTAAAAAAAAGTTTTTTTACACAAATAAAATATTTCAAATTAAAAATTTTATTTTTTTCACGTTAGAAAATTTACTATCACTTAAAAAGGGCATTGTGGAGGGTATTCATAGATTCGGCCAAGTCGAATTTAACTTTTCTACTTGTTATTTTTGACTTGAAAAGTATGTCAAAAATAATTTTTTTTGTAAAAACTAAAAAATTTTTTTTTTTCCCATTAAAATCACTTTTTTCAATTTTCAACCGATTTTCGGTTAATTTAAATAATTAATTTTTAATTTAATAATTTAAATAATTTATCATTTTTGCATGTTAATGAGCAAATCTGGGCCAATCAAACGAACATTGATTTTCAGAACAGTTCTAATGTGCATATAAGAACATTTTTCACCGGGGTGTTGAGAAAACCGTTAAACATGTTTTGAAAACATTGGTAACTCACAAAAATATTTTAAAAAGTAGTTTTGTCACCCAAAACGCAAAAAAATAAAAAATTTACGGTCGAAAAAGATTTTACACTCCAAAAAAATTTTAAAGACAAAAAAAATTTTACACTCAAAAAAAAAACAAAAATACTAAATTTTTTTGTTACAAAAAAACAATTTCGCACTAAAAAATAAAAAAATTACACTCAAAAAAAATGTTACACACAAAAAAAAATTATAATTTTTTTTTTTTTACAAAAATTATTAAAAAAAAGTTTTTTACTCAAAATAAATAATTTTAAATTAAAATCGTTAATTTTTTTCGCGTTCGAAAATTTACTAGGGCATTGTGGTGGGTATGCATTGATTTGGTCAAGTCGAATTTAACTTTTCTTGTTTTTATTTAATTACGGAACATTTTTTTTTTACTCGAAATAAAATATTTCGAACCAAAATTGTTAAGTTCTTATCACTTTTGAACATTGATTACCACTTTCAAAAGGGCATTGTGGAGGGTATTTATCGATTCGGCCAAGTTGAATTTAACTTTTCTACTTGTTATCACTCAATATGTTTCAAGGTTCTTAATCAAATATGGTACACAAATGCCCCGAAATCCAGTTACATCCATATGTGTGTTGAAATTTTTTGATTTCATAGATTTTATTACAATATAAGGGTTTGAAAGTTTTCAAGAATATGTTTCGCCGGAACGAATAGGATTCCCGGTTTAACAGGGTTATTTTAATTTTATTGCTAAAATCATTCTAAACTGTTTTTTAGAAGTGCTTTAACGACCACTGTTAAATAAAATAAAGATTTCGTAGGGGAGAATTTCTGAAATGGGAACTTTAATCCTGATTATTTTATTATCCGGTGTTTATTAAAACGAAGTACCCGTGTGAAAATGTATTATATTTTATCTGATCTATTTACATCTTTTCATATATGATCGTATCTGCTTGCATATAACTATATCTGAAATGTCTAAACTGGAGATCTTATTAGATATCGGATTTGTCTAACATTGGCCCAAATTTGAAATATAATTATATCTGATCAGATTTAATTATATACAATTTGATACAACCATATATTATCAGATCAAGTCCAATCAGATAAGATTAAATCGATTTTTACACGGGTAGCGAGAAAAAAATAGTCTAATATATATAACGGACTGTCCTTTAAACCATAAATTGTAGGCGTTACTGTCATTATTAATAAATTGTGCCATAAAACTTGATTAAAACCAGAAGTAGTTAAAATAATAACCCTCCTAACATTTCATTTCTAAATAGTTTTTTTCTAAATAATTTATACGACTATAATTCTAATCTATTCTAACTACATAGAAAAACTTACTTATAAATAATAATTTACTTAACAATAAATGTATTTAACAATAAATTTATTCAACAAAAAAATACACTTCAACATTGTGTCAAAGACACAATAAACGTGGGATTTCCTTAAACAATGTGATTTGAATAATAATCTCGATTTGAAATGTTTTTTTTTTTTTTTAAATCTACATGTTATACAACAAAATAGTGTATTTTATTTTTTGTTAAGATTTAAATGAATTTTTAATGAAGATATGTATTTAATTCTATTTTTTTTTATTTCATTTTTGGTGCTTCTTAATTCTAAATTTAATATTTATTAAGTATATTAAGACTACTAAGGTAGAGATTAGTTATAAATCAAAATGTTTTAGTATAATTTATGATTTTGAATTCATAAAAATGTTTTACTGTACAAAAATATTGAAAAGAAACAAAAAAATAAAAATATTGAAAATAAAAATCCATTAGCTTATCTATCAACTTAACTGGTATTAACAATTTACTACCCGTATTATTTTGTTATTTTGTTTTCATTTTGAATACCCTGCATTTGGTGATTGAGGCGATATAGAAATGATATTCAGTTTGTAACAAATCGATATATGTACACTAGACTGAAATTTTTTTGTATGGAAAAAAGTCTTTCTTCCGAATTTGAACGTCCGGTCAAATTTTTGTTCTCCTAGGCCTAAAATTTATGTGGTATAAATTTCAGACCAATCGCATAAAATTTGAAAAAAATATGGCGGGTTTTCTCTATGTTCAAGTAATTTGCAAAAAAAAAATCTAAAAATTTCTTTGTCTTGACCATTTCATAGAACTTGAGACAGTCTTTCATTTAAACAAGGAAGGTCATTCATAGAGCACCCACCGATTGTCCTGAAACTTCCATATAAAAAACAGGGGAGCAAAATAAGAGTTACTTATTTTTTTTTTTCGCTGCCCAATCTCACATTTAGCGGGTCAAAGGGGAGGGGGAAAACGAAATGTTTTCGTTTTTTGAGGATTTTTCCCATTTCTTTAAAAGAAACTATAAGAACATTTTATACAGGTCGAAAGGTTTTTTGAAGGCCTATCCAATGGTGTATCGGTCGTGTCCAAATTTGTCTTCGTTAGGTTCGTTATTGTCAAAAATCAATAATCGTTGGGGTAGTTTATACGGAGATGTATATGGGGCATTCCATGTCAAATCGGACACTTTGAAAATTTTTTTTTTAGATTTTTCCAATTTGTTTACAGTTTTTAGTACCCTTTGAAAACTCCTTCGTGGTAAATTTTCAGATTTTTTTGATGACCCGTTCAAAAAATATCGAATTTTTAAAAATTGGTAGTTTGTTCCTTTACTCAAACTTCTTTTACTCATAACTTCTTAAATAATGGTCCAAATTTCAATTTTTTTTCAAAATTTTTGTTTTTTACGTACTTTAAAAAAAAAAAAAAAAATCTAAAAAATTCTTAAAAGCGCTCTAGTTTGCGATTTTTAAGTT
The DNA here is from genome assembly GCA_963921195.1 of Pegoplata infirma. Taxonomy (NCBI): domain Eukaryota; kingdom Metazoa; phylum Arthropoda; class Insecta; order Diptera; family Anthomyiidae; genus Pegoplata; species Pegoplata infirma. Next base: position 53,912,468 of record OY992539.1, read on the forward strand.
TTAAAATTTAAATCTCATTTTTGAAAATGTTTGTACTCTTCGATTTTTTTGTTAAGGCGGTCTAGGGTTGCCAGACGGCCGGGAATGGCCTGGATTTTCCAGTTATTTTGGGTCTGGTCCAGTTTCCAGTTAAAAGATAATTTTTCCAGTTAAAAAGAATTTCTTTATTTTTAACAATTACTTTTTTATTAAATGTATTTTACATTTTTTTAATGCTTTTTGAATAAAACATAAATCAAATAGCTGCCTCTTTTGGCTACTTCAAAACGCGATATTTTTGCTAAATTTTTATTAATTTTTTCATTACCTTTTCAAGCATCTTGGGCAGTTTAGTGTTGATTTCGACACGAATGTTTTTCTTGAGATCATCGATGATATGTGGATTGTTTGGTGTACATTTTGCTTTTCTAATATTGTCTGGGTTATTCAAAATTAAATCTAAAGTACGTTTATTTGACTGATATTGCATGAATGATTGTCAAATAAACCTACTTTAAGTTTTATGAATAACCCTCTATATATTTAAGCCACTATTCATAATAAATAATTAATCACTTCAAGAATAAAAAAGTAAATAACCCCACAAAAATAAGTCCTGAGGGATCAAATCTGCAAATGAGGGCCAGTTATTGTTGACCTTTTTTGAAATCCACGTCCAGAAAATTTTAGTTGACCACTAGATTTCCATATTTGACCACTCCCGACTTAAAAAAAAAATCAACATTTCGCGATGATCGAAGAAGTAATGGAAATGTTTAAAAAAGGACACATTTTGCCGCGGCCAATTAGAGGTGACCATTTGATTAAAACAAATCAACCGATTGATTTGATATTCGAAAAGTAGTCCAAAACAAAAGTATTTCACATTTGGAAATCGGTTGATTTGTTTTAAGTTATTAAAAAAAAAATCCAGTTATTTTTCAAAATCCAGCTGAGTTTTTTCAAATGTCCAGTTATTTGACGTCTAGTATCTGGCAACCCTAAGGCGGTCCCATACAAATTTTTTTTTATTTTTTGTAAATTTGTTTTATTTAATCAGCTTCTACCGGTCCAATGGTGCGTCCGAGAGGGGTCATTAGTGAGAACGACCCCAATTTTTTTTTACCCTTCAACATTTTTGTAAAACATACCTAAGCCCTATCTCCACTCCCTAAGTACCCAGCAAAACTTAGATTACCAAATAAGGTATAAAATAAGGTATAGGATCTCTTATTTTATACATTGCAGCATTGATGATTTTAACAGGCGATGAGACTCAAAGTAATGCATCCACATTATCACAAAGAATACCAGTAAGGTATAAAATAAGTCATAAATTTATAACGAAGAATACGAGTAAGGTGTAAAATATATGATATTTTATAGGTTACGAGTAAGGTATATAATATAGTATACCAGAACGCAATATATAAGGTGTTACGAGTAGTGAAAAAGTTATTTTGTATTAAGTTTACTCACGTGATTGTAAATGAGTGTAAGTAGATAAAATATGCTCGTGAGTGTGTGTCGTTAGAAATTTCCTGTCGTGAGCCCATCTCTAGTTTAAACTTATGGATTTTTTATAAAATAATTATTTTTTATGTTATTGTAATGCATTATGCCTCCAATTATAAATAATGCATTATTTCAAACTTTCAAATAATACATAATGTAACCAAATATAAGTCATCCATGATTTAATGTTTAGAAATAATAAATATGAAATACATTTTATCAAAGAATCATGCATTACGTAGCAAATTATTAGTAATACATTATTTTTCACTTGAAAATAATACGTTGTGGAACAAATGTTTGGTAAGACATCCTAAAATAATGCTACAAATAAGGTATATACATTACCTGGTAATGTGTTATATAATCACTACCCATTACCAAAGTTTTGCTGGGATGACTTTGAAGGAGGCATTTGGAATACTAGCAGAAGGTTTTCCACCATAGCAAAACTTTTTAAGTTGCTTAACTCGAAGAAATTGCTAATAAATTTACGATTTCGCGATTTTTTATTACTTAAAAGCTCCATAATTCGCGAAAAAAATCCAATATTTTTGAATGTAATCTTGTCTACCCAGTGAACACCTATTTTTCCAAAAAAAAAAAATGGTTGCTGAGAAATAACAAATGTTGTGTAATTTTTGGAGTTTTTACTTCAACTGCGATGCGGAGGGTAAGGACATTTTTGGTTTTCACAAAAATTTTATGGAGTCATTTTGACACCAAATAGAAACTTTTTGGACCTCTTTCAGCTTAAGAAAATAAAGAAAAATAAAACTGAAACCGCCTAATGACCATTATTTCAGGAGAAAGAAAAAGTTCCTATTTTATACTGCTTGATTGGAGTTTTTTGAAAATATTTTTTTTTCAAGTGTTTTTTTTTTTCGAAAAACGATCCTATAATTTCTTGGACCATGTTTTCATGAAATATAAAAAGTTTTAACGCAATATTTCGGGGAGTTACAACAATCATCACAAATTTAATTTACAGTGTAGGATATAAATAAAGATAGTAAATATTTTTTTCGACTTACAACTTTTTTCGACTTTTTCACGGTGTAGAGATGTCTGCGAAAAGTTTGTTTCACAAAAAAAAAAAAAACAATATTTGCATTAAATAATTATTTTTTTTTTTTTAAAAAAAATCTAAATTTTTTTTTTGTACAGAGCTAAAACACCTCAATTCAACCGAGGAGTTGACCGCACCCCCTCCAAATTTAATGAAATTAAGTACTGGGGTTTACTTTAATAAAAAAGAGATTTTGCCAATTTTTCACGCTTCTGGTCATTCCAGTATTCGATACATGCGGTCTTGATAATTAACAGAATATATTTGACAAAATTGTTTTGAGATAAATAAAGATAACTCGAAGAGTAACAACAATACAGGTCTCAGTCAGGTTGCAAATAGGTAATGAGACAGCCTTTAAAATAGCATTCCCCAAGATTTTTTTTGAAAAAGGTCAAAGGTCATTGGTTTTAACCTTAAGTTTTGGAGAGCTATATCTCAAAAAACGATATTTTAAAAATTTTGGAAAAATATATGTTGTTAAGAATCAACTATACTTCTTAAGTTTAAATTTTCAGGATGGAGTCTTCATTGGAACTTTTTATATTAATAGAAACATTGTGACAGGAAAGAAAAAGCGGTGTAATTTCCCTTGGAAAAAAAATATATTTTTTTTTTATTTGAAATTCTGGTACCAAAATTAATTTTTCTGAATGTTTTTGACGTGCTGAGTCCAAATATGACCTTTGAACTGGCCTATCGCTATTACTTTTCAAGATTTATGCACATTAATGTTCAAAAAAACATAGCAATAGTATTTTTGCAATTTTCACAAGATTATTTTTATTATTTTTTTTTTGTTTGTATAGTGTGGAAAAAAATTTTTTTCTAAAATTTTTTCTTTCTAAAAAATTATTTTTAATAGTTTAGTTTGTAAAGTGTGGCACTGCCTGTTTTAGCACTTTAACATGTTTTTTATTTATTTTATTTTTTTTAATTATTACTACGAGTATAAAACTGAGTTGTTGTATTAACCGCCCACCTTTATCATAGTAAGTGTGTAATAATTTTTTTTTTCTATTTTTTTTGAGTTTTTATTGAAAAATAATCAGTTTTATACACGTTTTTTTATTTTTTTCTATAAATGTATTATCTTTGTTTTTTAGAGACATGAACTTGTTGCTTGTTATTATTTTATAAATATATCTTGTCTAGTTATATTCGATCTAATTTTAACCCATTAAAGGGGCGATTATTTATTTGCGGTATGTGCAAAATCGTGAATGGTTTTTATTTTGAATTCACGTGTTGAAAAAGTATCTTACTTTCGGAAAGACATTGGTAAGCCACAAAAATATTTCATACAGAGTTGTGCTACTCAAAATAATGTTTACACTAAAAAAAACAATACACTAAAAAAAAATTTGCACCTAATTTTTTTGCAAAAATGAAAAACAATATACTACATAAATCTTCTTTTGTTACAAAATTTTTATAATTTTTTTACTTTAAAAAATTTTAAATCACTAAAAAAGTGTTATTTCGGGCATTCAAACGGCTTTCATGGATTTGGTAGAATTTAACAATTCTTATATGTTTTTAATTAAAAACGGGTTAAATTTTTTTTCCGGCTTTTACCTTTCAATCAGCTATGTATGTTTATTGAATTGCAATCAATTATAAGGTATCCCAAATAATACTAGTAAATTTTAACGAAGTAAAAATTTGTCAGTCATTTACTTGACCTAAAATTTGGAGCTAATCGGATAATTAACCCATGTCGCCCGGTTATCAAAATTTTTGGATATTAAAAAAAAAAAAAAAAAAGTACAAAATATTTGCTAAATAGTCTTGACAATGGAATTTGACAAATTCCGAAACACGTGTCGATTAAGTCAACTCAAATAAATTTAAAACAGAAAAGTAATTTTCTTTAAATTTATTCTATGAGAATATCATAGTTTTAATACGTAAAGAAAATAATGACCTCGAGCCAGGGGCGTATCCAGGATTTTATTTCGCAGGGGGTCCAAAAATTTTTTAATTTTTTTTTTATTAAAAAATTTACATAACAGCACATAGTTATAAATTTGTTTACGATCGTCTGTTTCTAGAACTTAATGTAACTAAATCAGATTATCGGGACATTTATGTAAACAATGCGGATTGTTTTGACAACACTTTCCACGGAAATCAGCTGTAAGATATTCTTCTTATAGAAAAATGATTCTGAGACAAAAATCCTCAGATTCTGGAATATTTTTCTTATAGAAAAAGTCTCAGATTTTGGGACATTTTTCTTATAGAAAAAATCTCAGATTCTGAGACATTTTTCTTATAGAAAAAGTCTCAGACTCTGAGACATTTTTCTTATAGAAAAAGTATCAAATTCTGAGACATTTCTGTTATAGAAATAATCTCAGATTCTGAGACAATTTTCTTATAGAAAGAGTCTATATTATATTTTATATTCTGAGACATTTTGCTTATAGAAAAGTGACAGATTCTGAAACATTTTTCCTAAAGAAAAAGTCTCAGATTTTGAGACATTTTTCTTGTAGAAATGTCTTAGATTCTAAGACATTATTCTAATAGAAAAAGTCTCAGAGTCTGAAGGAAAAGTCTCATATTCTGAGATATTTTTCCAAATGACAAAGTCTCAGGTTTTAAGATATATTTTCTATCAAAAAAGTCTCAATAAATATCAGATTTTTAGACGATATTAAAAATTTAGGTTCTGAGACATTTTTCCATTAGGATCTTGAAAAGTTTCAAATTCTGACAGACAAATTTTTAGATTTTGAGACATTTTCTGGCCATAAAATTGTCAGATTCGCAACCTCTTCCTTCAGAAAAATTTTTAGATTCCCAAATGGTTTTATATTTTTTAAGAAGTTTATTTTTTTTAAATTGTATTTGTTATTTTATGCCAAATCTTGAAATTTGTGAAATCATTTCGGGGGGGCCCGGCCCCCGGCCCCCCCCTGTATACGCCACTGCCTCAAGCTATAATAAACCTACTCAAAAAAGTAAAAAGTTAAATTCTATCTTGACGAATGTATGGATATCACAATTTAAAAAGGATTATTTGCAAAAAAAAAAAAAAATTATTTGATAAAAATGTTTGAAAAAAGTTTCCGCGAAAAAATGTTGGTGAAAAAAATTTTGCGAGTAAGTTTTTACTTATTTAAAAACCATTTGGTACCCAATTATGTTCACATATATCAACCAGCACCCGAATTAAAGCATTTTATATTTTTAGGTTATGTGGAATATTTCAAAATTTTCGAGTAGTCCATACGTTTTCGTTCATAACTTTTAAACCGCTGAAACGATATTATTATTTTTTTAGTCACAAAGAAATATTGTGTTATTATTCAATATCATCAAAAATTTGATGAATTTTATGCTGGGGATACCTTCCCTGTAAGTGGCATTTGTTATTATTATGGTATTGATTTTCAACAATTAATTTTACGTTCATTAAGTTAAACAACCATTCAATCATTTTTAGTATCTATTTCTAAATATCAACGACAAAAAAAAATATAAATATGTAAATTGCAAAAAATAAAATTAACGAGATAAACAAATACAAGTTACTATAAAAGAATAAGTACTTCGAGCATATATATTTTTTTATCTATCAAAATGTACAATGTCAAATTGGAAATTCATGGAGGGACAGTAGAATTTCAATTATGCGAACTTAAAGGTGTCAGAATCAATGGCAAATAATACAGAATTTAATTAATTTGCAAAACGAATACAAATAAGTTATTAAATTTTAAAACTTAGGGACCGAAATATTGAAGTTTTTCATAAAAGCCGGAACAGTGACGTTTCTCATGAACATAATCTGAGTTAAAGAAAAAGTCCCCTAACCCGTGTAAAAATCGATTAGATATGATTGGATCTGTTTAGATCTGATAATATCAATTGCATCTGATCAGATCTATTATATCCGAGATATATCCCCATTTTCGGGAGCTGATCTGATACAATTAGTGATCAGATCTACTTTGATCTCGAAATGGTGGACAAATCTCGGATATAATAGATCTGATCAGATACAGTTGATATAATTAGATCTAAATAGATCAGACAGATCTTTATTTTAACATGCACAGAAAAAATATAAAACGAATTTCAATCAACAAAAACGCGGATTCAATAAATTTTTTATCAAAACATTGATTGACTCATATAAATTTTGTTGATCAACAGAATTAATTGAAAATTTTTAGCCAATAATTTTTTGTGTGTGGGAAGTGTATTACAAACTAAAAAAAAAAGTACAAAACATTTGCTAAATAGTCTTGACAAAGGAATCTGACAAATTCCGAAACACGTGTCGATAATTTTTTGTGTGTGGAAAGTGGATTACAAACTAAAAAAATTATTTCTAATATATTAATTTTACATTTTTTTATCATTCACTAATTTTTTTTAACAATCTTTTTCTCTTTTCAGATGTCAGATTTCTCGGATAGTTCACAGAGCGGTGTTATAAGTCCGGCATCATCGTTTATCGAAAATTTCCACAAGAAAAATGGCACAGCCGCCTCATCAGCCAATAGTTCACCCAGTATTAGCTCAACTATTGGTTCAACATCACCGGCCATTATAAATGGCGGCGGTGTTGGTAATGGTGGTGGTGCAAATAATAGTGGAGCTGTTGTATCAACAGCTGGAGTAGCGGGGGGAACATTGGCGACATCAGCACTGGGTCGTCAAATAAATACAAGTTCTAGTAGTAGTGTTAAGGAAACATCATCACAACAGGTAAGCAAATAACACATGTAAACAGTCATATACATATGGGGCATTCCATGCCAAATCACTCACTTTTAGGCCCGACCCCCTTCGATTAATTTTATTTTTGGATATGTTTTAGTACGTATTAAATGCAACTTCCAGCCAAATTTTCAGCCTTTCATACCAAGGTGGTGTTGAGTAATCAATTTTTCAAAATGGCGATTTTTTCCAAAAAATGAAAAAATTTAAATTTTCAATCAATTTTGACCAGTAAAAAATATGGATATATTAAAAAAAGATGGACAACATTTTGTTGGTAGTTAAATGTAGTTTTAGAAAAAAAAATATGAAAAATTATTCGAAGTAACTATCACTTGTTTTTTATCGTATAAAAATTAACATTGACTTTTTGAAAAAGTCCGAAACCTTCGATTTTTTTTTAAAAATGTCAAAAAATTCTACTCTAAATTACGCAACTTTTAAGTCATAATTCGAGATGTGATCGTAATTCGTTCTATTTTTATTCAAATTTTGAAAATTGCACTTTTTTTTTTTGACTCTGGTTTATTTTATATGGTGCTCCAAAAAAAATAATTTGGTAAATATTGACCGTAACTTCCCCTAGATATATTAACTTGGGTGTAAAAATACGTTTCAGAAAATTTAAGGATGATCGGACATGGGTAAGGCGTGCCGCATCGGCTTTGAAGTTTGAAAATCGGATTACAAGGGAAAATATGCATTTTTTTCTGTTTTCTTAATTTTTTGGTATTTTAAGTTAATTTTGAATTCAAATGGTTACAGAATTGAAATGTAGAGTAAAATGTCTCTCTATTAAGGTCATAAAAACCGAAATCGGTTTAAAATCAGCCAAGTTATTACAACTTCCCCAGGCATCTAACGTATGGCAGACAACTTGATTAATCAATACAATCCGATTTTTGAAATTCATTGAAATTTTCTACTGTAATAACATTTTTTTATTCTTCAAGTTCAAATGTTCTTAGATGACAAGTATTTTTCATATTGTGTTTTGCTAACATTTTTTAAATTAGTGCTAAAAATGCCTGCATTTTCCACACCCTTTTGAAATCTCTATTTAAAAAAAAAAAAATATTTTTTTTGTTTTAAAATTTGGAAAAGTCAAAAAAATATTACACTGAAACATGAATAATGAAAAAATGTTATTACAGTAGAAAATTTCAATAAATTTAAAAAAAGGGCCTCGTATTTTTTAATCAAGTTGTATGGCACACGCTAGATGCCTGGGGAAGTTGTAATAACTTGGCTGATTTTCAACCGATTTTAGTTTTTAGTACCTTATTAGAAAGGCATTTTACTCCACATCATAATTCTGTAATCACTTGAATTAAAACTTAACTTAAAATACCAAAGAAATTGCGAAAACAGAAAAAAAATCATATTTTTCCTTGTAATCCGTTTTTTAAACTTCAAGGACCATGCTAAGCGCCTTACACATGTCCGATCGTCCCAAATTTTTGTGAGACGTATATTTACCTCCAAATGAATATATTTAGGGTAAGTTAGGGTCAGTATCTACCATTTTTTTTTTTTTGGAGCTCCATATAAAATAAATCAGAGCCAAAACATAAAAGGTGCAATTTTAAAAATTAAAAAAAAATAGAAAGAATTGTGATCACATCTCGAATTATGGCTTAAAAGTTGCATAATTTAGAGTAGAATTCTTTTAGTTTTTTACAAAAAAATCGAAGGTTTCGGACTTTTTCAAAAAGTCGATTTTAATTTTTAAACGTCAAAAAATAAGTAATAATTACTTCGAATAATTTTTTCACATTTTTTTTCTAAAACTACATTTAAATACCAACAAAACGTTGTCCAACTTTTTTTAAAATATCTATATTTTTTACTGGTCAAAATTGATTGAAAATTTAAATTTTTTCATTTTTTGGAAAAAATCGCCATTTTGAAAAATTGATTACTCAACACCACCTTGGTATAAAAGGCTGAAAATTTGGCTGCAAGTTGCATTTTATACGTACTAAAACATATCCAAAAATAAAATTAATCGAAGGGGGTCGGGCCTAAAAGTGAGTGATTTGGCATGGAATGCCCCATATATAAAAATTAATAGAATAAGCCTAAAAGTAGGCATTAAATTTTATTTTTTATTTTTGCGTCTGAGCGTATGAGTAATATACTTGAAGAGCACTGAAAATAATATTCATACGCCTTATTTAAAAAGAGAAACTGTGTGGTAAAATGATTTTAAATTTTATGTTTTTTTTAATAGAGCTTGCCAATATAAACAAAAAATATTGTTTTTCTAAAGATCATTTTTTATGTGGATTTACCAATGACTTTTTCATCAGTGGGGGTAAATTAAATTGAATGAACATTTTTGTTTTAATTCGTAAAAAGCAAAAAAAAAAAAAAAACTCCGGGTGTTACTATTAAGATTTTAAACTTTTAATTAAGATTTTAAACTTTTAATTTTCAAAAAAAAATTTTTAAAATTTAAATAATTTTTAAAACAAATAAATTTTAATTTGCGCTTTTTGATAATTTTTGCCAAAATATGCAAAAATATGCACATAAAAGTTGGAAATATGCACAAAATAAGTATTAAAAATCAAAATATGCAAAAATATGCATTTTCACGAAAAAATGCAAATACAAATCGATGCAATTGTAACGCAAATTTCATGATTCGGAAAGATAAATAGTCGATATCGGTTTTAGACTATCAAAAAAAAACATTCATCACTGTCCTAATTTTAAATCAAACATACAAAGACATCTCGAAAATTTTGGTACATTGCACATAACCTAAAAACACAAAATGCTCTAATTCGGCTGCTTCTAGACATATGTAAACAAAATTGGATACCGAATGAAATTTCAACAAGTAAAACAACAAAATATTCGCGAAACGTTTTTCCACCAAACTTTTTTTTGCCGCGGAACTTTTTTTAATTGTTTTTTCCTAAATTTAAAAAATGTTTTCACAATTTTTTTTTTTCAAGATTTTTTTTTTTTAATAAAGTTTTTCTTTAAACCCGATTATGTATGTAGGATAGTGTGGCCCAACAACATATGGAAAAATACCAAGTGTAACTCACAACTGAACGTACCTCAAAATATGATAGATGGCATCGTAATGAACAATTTGCGCCAAATTTCAGCACCCTACAACGATTGGAAGGGGATGCTAACTCATCATAAGTGTTTGCAACCTCCAAAGAAATCTTGAAATTTTTTTATTGGAATCTTAAAAATAACCATATGAAATGCTAGCGTAACAAGAGCACATAATTCACATGTGGCCATTTTGTCCTAAGTTTGTCCTTAAACAAAAAAAACAAGTAAGAAAATTATAGTCGGTCAAGACCGACCATATAATACCCTACACCAGAGTTTCCCGGACCATGGGTCCCAAGTTCAAACATGGACTGATTAGATCTATATTTTGTCTAATCTTTAATAAGTGTAAAAAGCAATCACTAATCAAATTTGAGTGGAATAGGCTTCTTTTTGTTGACAATAAATCGCTTCAACTGAATATCGGGCGAAATGTCCACATGGGACCTAAGTCCAAAATGGTCCGATGATAATTAGATTTGATAAGGTTATTAAAGTACGCGTTTAACATACACAAACAGAATTTTAATTAAATATTTTCTATTTTCATGAAAATTGAGAGATTTATGTGAAAATCGGGAAGGTGGTTTGTATGGGGGCTACTAGAAGAACTGGTTCGATTTATTTAAAATTCGGAATGGTGATTTGTGTGTATAAAACATTAATTCCTGCCAAATTTTGAAAAGATACCTATTAAAATGCGACTATTAGAGTCATTTGAGCCAAAACTAAAGAGGACCTTTGTATGGGGGCTAGGTCTAAATATGGACCGATTTTTTCCAATTTCAATAGGCTTCGTCCTTGGGCCAAAAGAGGCTTAAGTTTTAAATTTCAAGTCAATTGATCGAAAATTGCGACCTGTATCGTGTTTACACCGTTTACATGGACAGACAGACGGACGGACGGACGGACGGACGGACATCGCTAAATCGACTCAAAAAGTGATTCTAAGTCGATCGGTATACTTAAAAGTGGGTCTAGGACCAATATTTCGGGTAGTTACAAACATCAGCACAAACTCATTATACCCTGTACCACAGTGTGGTGTAGGGTATAAATACATATTAAAAAAAGCGGAACCCTGCATTTCACTAAAACCGCTGTAACTCAAAAGCTATGCGGACCATTAAGTTGCGATAAAGTTCATTTGAAAGGTAATACAAATAACTTTAATTTGAGTATAATATTTTTTTTTTGTTTTTTTCCTAATCGAAACTAAAATGTCCTTTTTGTCCTTTGTAGGCAACCTTAGGGCAAAATGGCCATATGTGACTTATTTGCTCTTGTAGCGATACCATTCCATGTAGTAATTTTTAGGATTGCAAATTTTTTTTTTTTTTTTAGATTTCTTCGGAGGTTGCAAACACATGTGATCAGTTAGCATCCCCTTCTAATCGTCGTAGGGTGCTGCAATTTGGCTCAAAATATACCATCTTTCATTTTTTAAGGTACGTTGACCTGTTGCGAAGCAAAAGGAGTTTTGGGCCACCCTAATGTAGGATGGTGTCTAATTTTAAAATTGACGCAGCATGTCACCTCAGTTTGATTATATATGCGAACGATTAATAAAAAAGATAATAGAAGTTACTGTTTTCAGTTTCTTAAAACTAAAAACCTTTTTAGGGAGTGGAGATAGGGCGTAGGTATGTTTTACAAAAAAGTTGTATGGTAAAAATAAATGGGGGTCGGTCTCACTAATGACCCCTCTCGGACGCTCTGTTGGACCGGTAGAAGCTGATTAAATAAAACAAATTTACAAAAAATAAAAGAAATTGTATGGGGACCGACTTTACAGTTAAAGATAGAGTTAAAGATAGAGATCTGATAATATCAATTGCATCTGATCAGATCTATTATATCCGAGATATGTCCCTATTTTCGAGAGCTGATCTGATGCAATTAGTGATCAGATCTACTTTGATCTCGAAATTGGGGACAAATCTCGGATATAATAGATCTGATCAGATACAGTTGATATAATTAGATCTAAACAGATCACCCAGATCTTTATTTTTACATGTGAAGTGGATTACAAAATAAAAAAATTATTTCTAATATATTTTTCAATAAAAAAAATTTACAAAAAATAAAAAAAATTGTATGGGGACCGACTTTACAGTTAAAGATAGAGGGTAGGTGTGGTCAGAGAAAATGTTTGGACTAAAGAAATATTGTGGGTCGGTCATACATTTTGTTGGAGCAAATTTAAAAAAAAAATTCGTTTTGTGTGGGAGCCCCCTTAGAAATTGGAGATAGGGTATTAGTTTGTTCCAAAGAAATGTTAAGACGTAAAAATTAATGGGGGTCGGTCTTATACAGGACCCCTCTATGACGCACCATTGGATCAGTAGAAATGATTTTAAGATTGGAAAATTACAATAAAATTTTTTCAAAAAATTTTAAAAAATAGTAATAATCGTTAGCCCACGATCCTCTTGGGCAAAAAATTTGTAGAATCGATAGATGTTTTACACAAAAAAATTTAAAAAAAAATCGAAGAGTTCAAACATTTTAAAAAATGAGATTTAAATTTTAAAACTTAAAAATCGCATACTAGAGCGCTTTTAAGAATTTTTGGGATTTTTTTTTTAAAAAGTACGTAAAAAAAAAAAATTTTGAAAAAAAAAATTTAAATTTGGATCATTAATGAAGAAGTTATGAGTAAAAGAAGTTTGAGTAAAGGAACAAACTACCAATTTTTAAAAATTCGATATCTTTTGAACGGGTCATCAAAAAAATCAGAAAATTTACCACGATAGAGTTTTCAAAGGTTACTAAAAACTGTAAACAAATTGGGAAAATCTAAAAATAAAAATTTTCAAAGTGTTTGATTTGACATGGAATGCCCCATATATATTTATGATCAGTGATCGATTCTAAGACATTCTAGCGATGTCCGTCCGTCTGTCCGTCTGTAGTTAACACTATGCAGTCCAAACTAAAAGACATAGACTCCTGACATCTGGCACGAATATGTCTTATGTTCCTAAGCAGGTTAAGTTCGTAAATGAGCAAAATTGGACCAGGGGAAAAAGAGCCCCCCTTGAAGAACTAAACCAACCTCTGAAAAACACATTTTTTTCATGATTTTTTTGTGTTTTTGTTTAACAAATGCAACATTTTCATGCTACAAGAAGTTCAAAATCCTGCATTTTGACCCAAAGAATTGGAAAATGTCGTTTTTTTCGGTCCACCCTCCTTTTATGGGCGTGGAATTATTTTTTTTTTTAAATATGGATAAACTTGTATTTCTTTAGCTTAAAAAGCATACGAATAAATTTTTAAACACATACTAGAGAGGAAATTTGCCCCCCCCCCCCCCCAATTACCACTACTGACCCCACCCCCAAAAAAAAAAAAATAAAACGCCCCTGGGATTTTTTATACCCTCCACTCTAGTGATAGAGGGTATATATAAGTTTGTCATTCCGTTTGTAACACCTCGAAATATTGGTCTAGGACCCCATAAAGTGTATATATTCATGATCCTCGATCGATTTTAAGACGATTTAGCGATGTCCGTCCGTCCGTCCGTCCTTTACGGAGGCTCCTGAAGTTTGGCATATATGTTGGACATTTACCTGGTCAGGTTGGTATTGCAATCCAGCGAAATCGGTCCAGTGATTCAAAAGTTATAAGCAAATGAGTGAATTTCGGCAAGGGTTTTTCTGGAATTTACGAGATAAAACACACGGTAACTCTGAGGGTGTTTAACTCTGAGGGTGTTTTATCGAACGGCAATTCTGAGGGTGCTGAAGTGTGGCATATATATTTACCGTTCCTCTGGTCCAGTTCGTTTTAAATTTCAACCAAATCGGTCCAGTATTTCAAAAGTTATTAGCAAAACCGTAAATTTCAGATTTGTTTCACCTTAAATTCACGTGTTGAAAACCCGTTAAACATGTTTTAAACACATTTGTAAGTCAGAAAAATATTCTAAAAGGTATTTTTGTCACACAAAAATATTTTTACACTAAAACAAAAAAAAATACACTCGAAAAAATTTTACACTCAAAAAATTAGTATTTTTTTTCAAGAATTACTAAAAAAATTTTTTTTACACAAAATAAAATATTTCTAATCATAACTGTTATTTGTTTTCACGATAGAAAATTTACTATCACTTAAAATGGGCATTGTGGAGGGTATTCATTAGGGTATTCAATTAATCGAGGTTCTTGTTTAATCGGTTAATCGAGCAAATAATTAATCGGGGTTGAGATTTAATCGGTTAATAATCGGTTAAATTTGAATTATTATATTATATATATCTTATTATAAACAAGAAATGCATATCCCCTATGCCAAAGCTTCAAATATTCCCAACAATCTCAGCCCAAGTAAAGAATTTTTGTATGTCATCCTGAAAAATGACCCCAATCCAAAATGACACCAACGTGAAAAATATCCCTCATAATTAAATGACAAATTTGGCCCAATTCAATGTGAAAAATGCAAAAAAATAAAGCTATTTTTATTAAAAAGAAAAGTTGCTATAAAAATATTTAAAAAAAATTGTTTGGTTTCCAAATTAGTGCTAAAATTACAATAATTTCATCGGTGTATATCTCCGTGATTAAAAAAGATATCTGAAGGATTCCAAAAGTATTTTTTTCAGATGTGCTAAACTATTTTCACATCTAAAAATATTTCGCGGTTTTATAGGATCCCAAACATTGCAAAAATCTGAGATTATTCACACTCTTATGAAAATGATTTCAGTTTACTACTATAAATTGAAAAATTATTGAAAATTTACACAATTTATAGTAGTAAATTATTTGAATTTGTATAAATTTACCAATTTATAGTTGGTAACTGGACTCACTTTTTTTAAAAGATCAGTATTGTAAATTGAAATCCTAAATATCTCAAGTTCAGATCGATCAGCTCTAAGGCCAGATTCAGATTACGCGCATAAAAAACTATTAGAAAAATTTATTGTGCTGGAAATGTATAACAAATTGGCTAGGGTCACCAAGTTATTTTTTTTTAATGGAAATATATTTTTAGGGACTCTATAAAATATTTTCTTGACGACAATTTTACACATTGATAAAAGAGAGTTTGATTTATTTTTTTAATACCTAAACTTCTTTAAGCAGAACCGTATTTTGCAGAACCTTAAACAGCAAAAAATAACCAAAAGTAATTAAAAAAAAGAAATTTCGGTTAATCGGTTAATCGACACAAATTAATCGGTTTATTTGTTATTTGAAAATTGGCAATTTTAAATTATTCGAACAGTTAATCGACCAAAATTAATCGGTTAACCGATTAACGGTTAATCGATTGAATACCCTAGTATTCATAGATTCGGCCAAGTCGAATTTAACTTTTCTACTTGTTTTTATAAATTTTGTTTGTAGGCGTTAAACGTGTACTTTGGTAATCTAATTAAATCTGATAATAATTGTACCATTTCTGGACTTACAATTAGTCCCCGTATAAAAATTTCACCTGATATTCAGTTAAATCGGTCTATTGGCAGCAAAAACCTGCATATGCCATTCAAATTTCTTTTGTGCGTGTCTTTACACTAATCAAAGATCGACTACATATATGTAGGTCCAATCGGATCGATGTTTGGACTTGAGACCCATTTTCCGAAAAACACCGGTGTAGTACCCTATGCTGTCGGTCTTGACCGACTATAATTTTCTTTCTTGTTTTTTTTTTTGCATTAACATTTTTTTTTTTTTTTTCAAAATGGCCGAATTTAAGTTTTTATACCCTACACTTAGTGATAGAGGGTATATATAAGTTTGTCATTCTGTTTGTAACTCATCGAAATATCGATCTGGGACCCCATAAAGTATATATATTCATGATGCCCGATCGATTTTAAGACATTCTAGCGATGCCCGTCTGTCTGTCTGGGGAAAATGCTGTCACGGACAAAATATTGCACAGAGATGACTGAAACTTAACACATTTATTGGAAGTTCTCCCGAAAAGTTTGGTATTGCATTTGAGCGATATCGTTTCAGCGGTTCAAAAGTTATGAACGAAAATGTATGCACACCTAAAAAATTTCAGTATATTCAACATAACCTAAAAATACAAAATGCTTTAATTCGGCTTATGGTTGGCATATGTGAACATAATGGAGCACCAAATGGTATTTAAACAGGTACGAACATATTTTTGGACAAAAAAAGAAAAAAATCGCGGATTTTTTTCAACAAAATTTTTTTCGCGGAAATTTTTTTTTTTCAAAAATTTTTTTTTTTTCAAAAGTAATTTCCTTTTAAATAAAGTTTTTTGCAATAATAATTGTGGAGGGTATCGCTACATTCGGCAAGGCCGAATTTAACTTTTTTACTTGTTTTACTTCAAATATTTATAATGTCGCTAATTAGAATACTTGAAAAAAAAATATTTAATAACATTTTTAAACAATTGCTTAGTAAATATTAAAACAATTTCTTTAACAAACAAAAATTAAAATTCTTAAGAAATAAAATTTTGTATCAAATAACTTTATAATTGCTTAATCTTTGCTCAGGTGCTTAAAAATAAAAATGAGCTCTGTCAAAGAAAAATTTAAAATATTTTTTATATAAATAATAAAATGTTTATTTTTTAAGTATGATTAACAATAACTCTATAACTAAAATTATCATTGCTCATACGTCACGGTTAGACTATCTGGCAATTATCTTATGAATTAAAATTTTTTTGGTTAGCATATTTTGTTTGCTTCAAAAATTTATTATGACAAAAAAATATTATTATGACAAAAATAAATAAATAAAAAAACTAACAAAACTTATCAATTTTTGTTAATTAATGTCTAAAAATAGTTTAAAACATATTTTAAGTTAGTTTGTGTAATAATTATTTTTAAAATTATTATTTAATCAAATAATTGTTAAAGTTAATGAGTTTTTTCTTTACAAAAAGCCTTCTTTTTTACTCGTGCGTACATATATAAATTGTTTTATTAAAATAATAATAAAAAGCTTATCAAAAGTAGTGACATTTTCTCTATATCAAGAAAATCAGAATTTAATAATCTTTAAAAACTGTCTCATTTGATGATTGATAAACTTAAAATTAAATATATGACAACTAAACAGGGAAAGAAACTCAAGAGTTTTTTTGAGAAAATTATTCGATTGATAGTCGTCAAAATTAATTAATTTATTAATTACTCTTGTGAATTTATAATATAGAATATTTTCTATGAATTCTTTCCAAAAACCCAGCAATAGTGGATCAACTCTTTACTTTCAAGTGTCTAGTTTCAATGGTTTAGGCTTTTAAATCAAAGGTCTTTACAAAAAAAAATTCAGCCAGTCTTCCTTACATTCTTCAGATAACCTTATTTAACTTTGCTATTACCTCAATGACATACCCAACTGTGGAATGTTTTTGTTTCTATTTCATTCAAAATTTTCATTATTACAATTTATATATTTAACGATAATGAAAAAAATACCTTATCAATTATAAATATCTATATGTAAGTAAAATTTTGCTCTTTTCGAGTTAAAGGTTTTTATTGTTGTATTTTCTAATCGGCGTCTTTTTGGCTGCTTTCAAATACCCAATCATAAATTTTATAATTTATTGTTAATATTTAGTTTGAGTTCAATGTTATTTTCATTTTTAATAATGTTTATTTTTAAATTTAGCACTTTTTTATTCTTAGAATTAGCAGCTAATTAACATAATTTCTACTTTTTTTTTTAATTTTTCAAATTTCAATTTCTTATTTACTTTTTTTGCTGTGCATATTTTGGTGATAAGATTTAAATATTTTTTTGATACATGTTTGTTTATCTTTTTTGTTTGATTTTTTGTTATTTTAACAGAAAAGGGGGATTTCTTTTTCCATATCATGAAAAACCCACGTGCAGAAAAATTATTCAGTCAAACTCGGTTATAACGAACTCGGTTATAACGAATTCTCGGTTATAACGAACTAATTCTAAGGTCCCGACGTTTTTGCATCAATTTTCACACAAAATACTTCTTTTATAACGAACTCGGTTATATCGAATCCTCGGTTAAAACGAACTGCTTATTATAGTCCCATGAACATAATTTCATGTATATTTACCTTTTTATAACGAACTCCCATAAATATTTCTTAATTTGTGGCAATCATGTTTTTCAAACTAACAAAAGGTTGGAGTTTTTTGTTTTATATTATAATTTTGATAAAAATTATTTATATTTTTAATGATTTCTTCTCAATAAGCAGTTCATTTACGAAAAAAACATAAAATTAAACAAAATTGGATTTATTTTTTTGGATATAAAACTAGGTTGATAAAAAATATACCTCGTTTATAGCGAACTTCGCTTATAACGAACTATTTTTACTGGTCCCTCGGAGTTCGTTATAACCGGATTCGACTGTTGTTTATTTATCGAAAATTTTAATTGCTACTTTGTTAATATTTTGAAAAGAAAATACATGAAATTGGATAGACATGTCTGGTAAATAGTGTTTGGTAATTCCCGAACTTTTTAATTTTCCGGGAAACGGGGAAATAAAAAAATAATTTCCCAGGTATCCCGGGAATCCCAAAAAAGCAAATAAAAAGTACTAATTTTTCTAAAAAAATACTATTTTTCTAAAAAAGTACTATTTTTCTTAAAAAGTACTATATTTTTAAAAAGAGTACTATTTTTTTTTTAAACTACTATTTTTCTAAGAAAGTACTATTTTTTCTTAAAAAAGTACTATTTTTTCTAAAAAAATACTTTTTCTAAAAAAGTACTATTTTTCTAAAAAAAAGTGGTATTTTCTCTAAAAAAATAATTTTTCTAAAAAAGTACTATGTTTTCTAAAAAAGTAATATTTTTTTCGATTTTTTTTTTTTGAAAAAAGATATCGCTCATTTACTTGTTTTGACACTACACAAGTAAATGAGAAAATATGTCGTTTTTGGGTAAACAATACAGAATTATTTGTTATATCCTGCTTTATAATGGTCAAAAATTCGTATAAGTATCTTTTAAACTCACCGTTTGAGAAGAGAACACGCCATTATGACGTTTTCTACTCACGGGCCTTTTGCAACGTAAACCAAGTTTCAATTGTAAACTTTAAACAGGTTTTCTGTAAAATCAAACATTTTGCGTTATGACACTATACAAGTAAATGAGCGATATGATCTTCTAAAGTTCATGCATTTTTATAGTTTTATTTTGAACAGCAATAAAACGCGAGCTACATCTAATTTAGCAAAAACAAGAAATGGATTTGTTCATAATCATCTGGAGCAGCGGTTACCAATCTTTTTGGCTGGCGTACCCCTTATTTTAAATTTTATCAGCCGCGTACCCCCTACAGAGTTTACGTATAAATATAGAGTTAATTTTGAAATTTTTGATCAACGGATATTATAATTGTTTTGCAGGATTTGGGGAGATCAAAACAATGATGGTATTTTTTTTTTGAAAAATCTTCGCTCCTTGCATCTGAAAACGCGGATTTTGAACAGATTTTTCTGCAGAGAAAAAACGGCTGAAACTATTGAAAATCTGATTTCAGGAGTCGATTCTACACCAAAACTTAAAACAACGGACGTTCAAAGAATTGAACTCTTAAAAAAAGTTCCAAAAACAATATAATGTTTTTAAGTTTTTAAGTTTTTTTTAAATGTTTTTTTTTAATTCGAGCGCAGATCAATAATTGCGTGACTTTTCGAATGAAACACCCCACTTCGAATGAAAAGGCACTTTGAGTTAACAAAATGGTACCAAATTTTCCCCTCTATCACAACCCGTCTCAAAAATGCCCAAAAAACACGTTTTTCAGAACTTTTAAATAAATTTTCTCAAAAACTTGACATCATAGAAAAATTTGGGAACCATATTCGGAATCAGCATCGAAAGGTTAATCGAAAAAAAGTGTTCAGATTTCAAAACATCATCCAAAAATATCGCAAAAATTCTCTCTAAATTGCACAAAAATACTTTTTTGTGCACTTTGACCTCAACTTTCTTAAAAACCTGACGTTATGGAAAACTTTGGAAGCCAGATACGGAACCAGTATTGAAAGGTTTATCTAAAACGAATGTCCATATTACTAAAATTTTGCGTACCCCCGCGGATAGTTGGTAACCGCTGATCTGGAGGATATTTGTACCAAATATAATACATTTTAAGGGACGCGTGGTAAAGCGGTGCGTCTTGTCTCTTTGTTTTCGTCCAATACAATTTTATCATATTTTTAAAAGTTAAATTTTTAAGTCCCCTGGGTTTTTTTAAATGGGCTTTTTTCGTCCATTTAAGAACTTTACAAGCCAATGAACACAATACATATTCTTGTCAAATTTCGGAAGTCTAGCTCTTTTGGTATGAAGTCCATCTTACTTTCAACAGACGAACATCGCTAGAATGTCTTAAATTCGAGTTTGCTCATATCCCAAATTTACAGCTCTTTTGACTTGAACTGCATCTTGCTTTTTTCCAAAAAGATGGACGGATGAATATAGTTAGAATGTTTAAGAAACCACCATGGATCAATAATAAATTTGGGGTATTCCATGTCAAATCGGACAACTTCTTCTTCAACAAACTTCTATCAATTGTACAAAAATGTTTTCCCAAAAAAAACTATAATGTAATTTTCCAATCTTAAAATCATTTCTATTTTTCCAATGCACTGTGGTTCCGATTCCAAAACTAGGTGGACAAAAGTATTTAACCATGATATTTTATGTTTTTGGGGTCGCTGATTTCAAAAAAATGCTTTAAAAAATTGTAGCTTCAATATTTTTGAAAATACAGTGGGTTTCACTAAAATAGCTTCAACTTAATTGGACTTTTCGCTACAACTGGAAAAAGTTAATTACTTTTTGCTACTTTAGGGCACTAAATTTAAAGGAAGTATTTAAAAATGATATAAAAAGCTTTTCTGAGCATTACAGTAAAGCCCAGCTATGTCGAATTACTTTTAATGTGTAGTTTTTTTAGAATGTTCGAATTAAATCCTTTTTGTGCTTCTAGAGTTGCGGGAAAAGAAAAATATGTGATATAACAATTATAGAAAATACTGTAGAGGTATTTGTTGCAAAAATATGTGCAGAAGATCCTGAATATTATAAGCATTTTCTTGAGAGTTATAAATATTGCAGAAAAATTGACTTTTTTAGAAACGCTATAAAAAATGCAGCTGGACGCCGCTGGATGAGATGAAACATACTCTCTGATAGTTACTTTAAGAGATGTATATAGTGGCTTGCCCGCAACTTGGAGCGGTTTTTTTTTGGCAAGCTTTGAAATATTGATAATCTATTTTTTTTTTTTTTTACTTATGACCCTAACTTCAAAAACCGATATTAAGAAATCGCGAAAAAATTTCGAACCCATGAAAATTTTTTTGATAAGTATATACCCATGGCTATATAAAAAACAATTCACGGCAATCTCCTGTAAATAATTCACTTGGTATAAGCTACTTAGTTTTGTATTGATTTCCTTAGTTTTTAATTACAAACATTTTCGTGAACAAACATTGATGTTCTAGTGCTGCGGGGACAAAGTTAAACCCCTTATTTAATCAAAATATTTTGCGTCTAGTCTAGGCATGTTGTTAGCTATTTAAAACACCTACCGTTTTTTAATTTAGAGGTTCAAACTTTTTAGACTTTTGTCCACCTAGATTTGGATTTGGAACCACAGTGCAATGGGGCGTCGTAGATGGGTCAATAGCAAGACCGATCCCCATTAATTTTTATGCTTAAACATTTTTTAGAACAAACTTATACTCTATCTCCAATTTCTAAAGGGGAACCCATACAAAACGACATTTTTAAAAATTGGCGCCAACCACTCTAACTGCCCTAAGAACACTCAAAAAAAAGGGAACTAAAATCTGGGAAAATTAACTTAATTTTAAGAAAAAGAGGGAATGATTTGGCTCCAAACATTTTTTTCTTGGTTTTAGTTCATAATTTTCCTAAAAATAAGGAAAACAAAGTTAATTAATTTTAAGCCAATTTTAACTAGAAAATGGGAAAAATTATATTTCACTTTAGTTCATTCACATTTTAAAACTGGATTGGGTGTAGACCCTGGACCCATGGGTTCGGACCCCATGGATATCTCAAAAACTATTAATCGGAGGGCTTTCGCTACAAAAATGCCGTTGGACTTTTTCACGTGTTGGCAGTATTTACCGAGATATGTGCATATATAAAATCTTGGGAATATCAAATTTTAGATCTAAATTTAGGGTCTTGAGACCCCGACAGATATGCAGAGCTAGGCTATTCCATATTTTCTTTCTAGTCTTTCTTTTGAAAATTTCGTCCGTTTCGCTCTATCTCGCTTAGTTTTCGAGATATCGCCATTTTGAATTTTTAACTAAGTTCTAAGAAGTTATTTACTTAATTCTCAAAAGTTAATAACTAAATTTAAGAAATACACTTCCTCAATTTAAAGAAGAGAAATACGATGATGTTTTTTTAGTAAATTTTAACTGAACTTGAACTAAATTGTTTTTTAAGAAATATGTCTTAAAATTAAAGATACGTTTCTTAGATTTGTGGAAAATTTCTTTGGCAGTAAGAATTTTTTTTCCTAATATTAAAAAATTCCGTTTAAAGAAAACTATGAACTACTTATAAGTAAATGAACTAAACTTTTTTTCTCATAGTTAAGAAAATTTCTCATTTTTTAGTTAAATTTAACTTAATTTTAGGAAAATTCATGATAAATTTTCAAAGACATTTTTTCCTTAATTTTAGTTATGTCTTTTTTTTCAGATCAAGTCGAATTTATCAATTTATTTTGACCTACAACATTTCACGTAATTTGTTTTATAGTATTAATCTTCAAACAGGGCGCCACAATCATTAGATAATGATCCCATCCCCTAAGAAATAATAACAAATAAAAACTTAATATTTATTTTAGATTTATATAATGACACTTCACTTTTTTGAAAATTTAAAACATCTTCTCTTGTGATCATCATCCGGTAGATTAGAATAAAAGTGTATTAACAAACATGATAAATATAAAAAAAGTGTATTAAATTATTTCTATTTTGCCGCTAAAAGTAAAACAGTGAGTCATTGAAAAAAATAAAATAATATTCTATTTTGCTATAATTCTTACTGTAAATAATCAGTTTTTATGACAGATACAAAACAAAACCGGCAAAAAGTTTTAGTTGAATAATTAATAAAACACAAAAAAAAAAAACAAAAAATTAACAAATAAAATATGGAGGTGTTAAATAAAAATACAACTTATAAACTAAAAAGGTAAAATATAATTAATAATTTTAAGTGTTCGCACCAAAAAAAAAACATCGTTTACGATTTTAATGTTTTCTTGTTAACTTGTTTTCAAAAACAGTGACGAATTTTGTGTGAAAATTTATTTTAAAAATAAATATTCGATAATACTTTTTGAAAATGTTATCATTAAAAGTTTTTTTTTTATACCCTCCACTCTAGTGATAGAGGGTATATATAAGTTTGTCATTCTGTTTGTAACTCATCGAAATATCGATCTGGGACCCCATAAAGTATATATATTCATGATGCCCGATCGATTTTAAGACATTCTAGCGATGTCCGTCTGTCCGTCTGTCCGTCTGTCCGTCTGTCCGTCTGTCTGTCTGTCTGTCTGTCTGTCTGTCTGTCTGTCTGTCTGTGGAAAATGCTGTCGCGGACAAGATATTGCACAGAGATGACTGAAACTTAACATATTTATTGGAAGTTCTCCCGAGAAGTTTGGTATTGCATTTGAGCTATATCGGTTCAGCGGTTCAAAAGTTATGAACGAAAATGTAAGCACACCTCAAAAATGTCAGTACATTCAATATAACCTAAAAATACAAAATGCTTAAATTCGGCTTCTGGTTGGCATATGTGAACATAATTGAACACCAAATGGTATTTGAACAAGTACGAACAAAAAAAAAAAAAAAATCGCGGATTTTTTTACCAAAATTTTTTTTTCGCGAAATTTTTTTTTTTCAAAAAATTTTTTTTTCAAAAGTAATTTCCTTTTAAATTAAGTTTTTTGCAATAATCTTTTTGAAATTGTGGAGGGTATCACTACATTCGGCAAGGCCGAATTTAACTTTTTTACTTGTTGTTATTTTTATTCTTAAGAATATTAATTTATAATTCTGTTCTATTTACTAGTTGTAATCATATTAAGTTAGATTTTTCTAAGGAAAAATTTGTATTATACATTTATGACAAAATTAAGTTTTCTATGAATGCATTGATATAAATTTTACTCATTAAAATGCGTTTGAATATACAGTAGGTGGGGAAAGTATTAGGAAAATTAAATAATTTTTGAAATTAACATATAAGAGCAAATCAATAAGAAATTTAACTGGCGGATCACCGATTTTGTTAATTTTTGGGTTTTTGATAAAGCTTTATAAATGATTAAAAACCATATATTTTTTTTTAGCAATACCTAGAAGATATGGGGGTTTAAAAAGGCGCTTTTTTGACAATACTGACTTTTAGAGAGTTTTTGAACATTTTTATTACTCGGAAACCGTAAGTCGTAGGAAAAAACTTATAAAAAGCAATATTGTAAATAAAATTATGAATATTTGAAATTTCAACAAAAAATTTTGAAAAAAATATTTGAATGCCCTTTTTTCCTAACAAGGACACCATGAATTTCCAAAAATAAAATTTTGTATTAAAATTTAGAATGCCCTCTTAACGCTGTTAAAATTTCAGAAATGTGTTTTTTACTATTGTTGTGTAATCAATTTTTAAAGTTTTTTAAAGAGCCAAATACTTGACTTTTTCCAAAATTTTTGCAAAAAAATAAAAATTTTGCTTTATTACCAACTTTGAAAATATATTGCTCAATAAAATGAAAAACAATTCCCTGAAGTTTTAACAGTGATAAAAGGACATTCTAAACTTTAATAAAAAATTTTAGTTTTTGAAATCCATGGTGTCCTTGCCAGGAAAAAAGGACATTCCAATATTTTTTTCAAAAAATGTTGTTTAATTTTTTTTTTTTTAATTTTTTTTGTTTATAAATTTTAATTCTCCATAATTTTATCAACAATATTGTCACAGATAAGGGTTCAAGTTGAAAAAATGCAGAAGAAAAATTGAATTTTTTAAAAATTATAGACATTTCTGGTATTCCCATACCGGTTTCAAACACTCCAGTTAGTGTTATCATCAGTAGGATTTTAAATGTCGGTTTGTCTTGTTAATGAAAACTGTTTTTTATATAGTTTCCAACACTACAATTCTTTTTCTAACAATCTCAGCCTCACAGATAGTTTTTCCCTATATCTTACGGTTTCCGCAAAAAACTATTTGATTTTTTAAAAATTTTTGCAAAAAAAAAAAATAGATTGGGCTCTCCTACAAACTTTGAAAATTGATTGCTTAACAATACGAAAAAACACGAAACTCTCCGAAATTTTAACAGCATTAAAATGACATTCTAGACTTGAATACAAAATTTTGCTTTTGGAAATCCATGGTGTCCTTGCCAGGAAAAAAGGACATTCCAATATTGTTTTCAAAACTTTTAAATCTTTATAATTTTATCTATAATATTGTTTTTACAAGTTTTTTATCTTCCAAAGTATTGATAAAAAAAAATGATTTTCCCAAGTGTCCGGGAACATTTTTTTTTCTACTAGACCTTCAAACTATGTGGTCAAAATTTTGGGCCAATCGGATTAAATTAACCAGTGCACAGATGTAAATACCGGCCAAAACTAAAAAAAAAAAAAATTTTCTTTTTTTCCAAATTGATGTCAAATGAGAGCTAACACTTCAAAACATGCGATTACAAAGTTTTGTGCCAATCCCTTGAATAGTTTAGGTTTTATATCGAAGTAAAGTTGAGTAATTGTATTTATTATTTTTTAAATTTAAAAGTTTTGATTTGCAACTTTGAAATCCAAGTAGGCTGTAAACTTAAAAAAAAAAATTTTGTCTTGAAATTGATATATTTTGAAAACTTAGCATTATTTTTACATGTCATATGCATTTCGGTAGTTTCGAGTGCGTGGATCATTTTAAACAGTGGTGGTGAAAATAAATCTAAAAAAATAAGAAAAAATATAAAAAATACAAACTTTGGAAAGCCCAAAAAAATACTTTTTGCTCAAAATTGCTCTTAAGTCGCTACACCACAAATTAGAATAAGGGTTCTCAAGTAAGTACTTATTGACATCAGTACCAAGTTTAACCAAGTCTTTCAGTTAGAGCCTTTTAAAGTTGGGTCATTTATATGTAAATAAAATCTTTTTGAGCTGTGAAAAACACATAAAAAAAGAAGATGGATGAAATACTGACGATTAAGATACAACATCTTAAAACACCTTCAAAAAATTTTTTTTCGCGAACAAAAAAAAAATTTTTCGCGGAAAAAAAAATTCCGCGGGAATTTTTTTTTTCGCGAAATTGGTTTATTATTATATTCTTAACCTACCTACAACATTTTATAAGTTTACATAAAAAATTAAAGAAGTTATAGGGTTTTGGCCGGAATTTACCACTGTGCAGTGGCGCCCGGCGATCAAAATTTTGGATGTTTGAAAATAAAAAAAGTTAAATTCGACTTGGCCGAATCAATAAATACCCTCCCAATACCCTTTTTAAGTGATAGAAAAAATTTCTAACGTGAAAAATATTAACAATTTTGATAAAAAAACATTTTTAAATCATTTTTGTCAGAAAAAAATCTTTTTTTTTTTTTGAGTGTACAATTTTTTTCGAGTGTAAAAAAGTTTAATTGCAAAAATATTTTTGAGTGACAAAAAGATGTTGTTAAATATTCTTGTGACTTACCATTGGTAAACAAGTTTTAAAAGCCTTGGTAACTTACCAATGCTTTTAGAACTGTTTTTCAACACGTAATTTTAAGGTGAAACCAATTTAAAATTTTAGGTTTTGCTGAAATTCAATACCAACTAGATTTTGGAAACGACAAAGATATATGTCAAGCTCGAGGCCAGTGTTTTCTTAAATAAATCTTCTTTATTATCTTCCAAAATTTCGATCTTCATCGAGAATCATAATCAGGGATTAAAAATTGGATTTTTTACGCAAAAAACTTAAAACTATTAATCCTCCTTCTTCGTCATTAAATAGTGCAATATTTTATGATGAAGAAGAAGGATTAATAGTTTTTTGCGTTAAAAATCTAATTTTAATTCCTGGTAATGATTCTCGATGAAGATCGAAATATTGGAAGATAATAAAGAAGATTTATTTAACAAAACACTGACCTCGAGCTCAAATATTTATTTAATTAATTTTGAGGTTTTTTTAAAAAATTTCTTGAACGTAGGAAAAAACCGAAATTTTTTTCAAATTTTAAATAACGATATCTCAAAAACCGTTAGACTGATTTTAATTTTGTATTGATATTTGTGTTCAGCGACTCAAAATTAACAAATGTGATGAGTCGCTAGACAACATTTTTTTTTTTAAATTGTTATACCCTCCATTCTAATGATAGAGGGTATATATAAGTTTTTCATTCCTCGAAATATTGGTCTAGGACCCCATGAAGTATATATCCTTAGATCATGATCCCCGATCGATTTTAAGTCAATCTAACGATGTCCGTCTGTAGAAAACTCGCTAACTTTCGAAAGACTTTACTGAAACTTCTGAAGTTTGGCATAAATGTTTGTAATTTACCTGGTCAGGTTGGAATTGCATTCCAGCAAAATCGGTCTAGTGGTTCAAAAGTTATAAGTAAAAGATTAAATTTCGGCAAGGATTTTTTGCGAATTTACGAGTTAAAAAAACACGATAACATTCAAACGACAATCATGAGACTATTAAAGCTTGGTATATACCTTTGTCGTTCCCCACGTCTAATTGGTATTAAATTTCAGCGAAATCGGTCCAGTAGTTCAAAAGTTATAAGCAAACCTAAAATTTCAGATTGGTTTCACCTTAAAATTACGTGTTGAAAAACAGTTTTAAAAGCATTGGTAAGTTACCAATGCTTTTAAAACTTGTTTACCAATGGTAAGTCACAAATATATTTTACAGCATCTGTTTGTCACTCAAACATATTTTTACACTAAAAAAGTTACACTCTCAAAAAAAATTTTACACTAAAAAAAATTTTACTCTCAAAAAAAAAATATTTTTTTTTTGACAAAAATGACTTAAAAAAAGTTTTTTATTCAAAATAAAATATTTCTAATCAAAATTGTTAATTTTTACACGTTAGAAAATTTTTCTATCAAATACGAAAAAACACATTTTTGAAATTTGAACAGCGTTTAGAGGGCATTCTTAACTTTAATACAAAATTTTGTTTTTGGAAATTCATGGTGCCCTTGTTAGAAAAAAATGGCATTCAAATATTTTTCTCAAAATTTTTTGTTGAAATTTTTTGGAAATTTTTTTTTTCCTAATTTCAAATATTCATAATTTTATCTACAATTTGCGTTTATAAGTTTTTTCCTATGACTGACGATTTCCGAGTAAAAAATTTTTCAAAAACTCTCTAAAAGTCAGTATTGCCAAAAAAGCACTCTTTTAAACACCCATATCTTCCAAGTATTGCTAAAAAAATATGGTTTTTAATCATTTATAAAGCTTTATCAAAAAACCAAAAATTAACAAAATCGGTGATCCGCTAGTTAAATTTCTCATTGGTTTGCTTTTATATGTTAAATTCAAAAAATATATTATTTTCCTATGCAAGACAATTATAAATATAATCACGTAGCTCACTACCGTTCCTAATATTTCCACCCCCTACTGTATATATTTCAGAAAATTTTTTAAAAATATTTCTAAGTCGATTTTTTCTAAGTTCCAACATTTAAAATTTAAAAAATGGTCCAATAGTTTTTATTCAGTAATCAACTAATTTTTCTATCAACCTTAACAAAAAATGAAGTTTGTTAAATGCAGTAGAAGAAATCGTAATTTTTTGAACTCCAATTCTTTTGACACCAATTTTTTTGTAAACAAAGAAAAATTAAAATTATTTTAATATCTCATTACCATACACATAAGTATATTTTCCTTGTTTACAAAAAATTGATGGTCAAAAATGTTTTTTTTTTCTACTGCATTTAAAAATTTTAATTTTTGTTTAGAATATTAGAAAAAATAGTTGATAACTGAATAAAATTTATTGGGCTAATGTTTAAATTTTTAATATTTAAACTAAGAAAAAATCGGCTTAGAAATATTTTTAAAAAATTTTCTGAAAAATGTCTATAAATAATTTCATTTTCCAGACCGACCCTCGTAGCACATTTGTTATTTACTCAATCAGGACGCTATCAAGCTTAAATTCAAGTTTTATAAATTTCCTACATAAATTTTTTTAAATTATATGTACTAGTTTTAAATAACAACTTTGATGCTACTGAAGCTTAGCAAATATATTTGCGTTTTCCCTGGCCTGATTTATTTTGAATTTCAGCAAAATCGGTCAAGTGGCTCAAAAGTTATGAGCAAAACTGTGAATTTCAGATTGGTTTCACCTTAAATTCACGTGTTGAATGAACAGTTGAACGTCGAAAACGTTGGTAAGCCAAAAAATATTTTCCAAAATTTTTTTTTGTTACTCAAAATTATTTTTACACTTAAAACAAAGTTTACACTCGAAAAAAATTTTACACTCAAAAAAAATTTTGTAATTTTTTTTCAAAGTTTTTTAATCAAAATAAAATATTTCTAATCAAAATTGTTGTTTTTTTTTCACTTAAAAAACAAAATTTAACACCCAAAAAAAATTTGACACTCAAAAAAAAATTTGTCAATTTGTTTTTTAAGTTTTTTCCTCAAAATAAATTATTTCTAATCAAAATTGTTAATTTTTTTTCACGTTAAACAATTTATTCAGTCGAATTTAACTTATCTACTGTTGTTTTTTTTTTTTAATTCAAAACTTTGTTCGCAGGGCGCCACGGTTAAATTTAATCTGATTGTCCTCAAATTTGTACCGCATAAGTTTTGGGCAGTGGTGCGCACACACATACTATAGCATTTATGCTTGTGTGGGTAGTAGCAAGCGAAAAGTCAACAAATTTGCCCAAGCAACAGAATTTTATAGTGTACGTGTGTCGACAGCGCACAAGCAGCATTTTTTTAGCCTATTCCCTCGGGAATAGGAATTACAAAAATGTTCATCACTGGTTTTGGGCCAAGGTGAATACAAATTTGCCCGGACGTTAAAAATCAAAAGAAAAACTTTTTTGGTTATACAAAGTATTTTGTTCATAGTATTTTACATTGCTACTGTCAATGAGCAATAAGAAAATTTATCAGAAAACTCCAAGGAATACTTAATTATTCATGACATTATTTTGACCACACTTTTGCGTATTTATAAACTATTTTTATTTATAAAGTCATATTGATGATCAAAGCAAAGTACGTACGTATGTACGAATATACGCACAGTCACTTAAGCATCAATTAATCCGTAATTCATAATATTTTTGTTTATGAATTGCTAAATAAAACAGCAAGATTTGGTTGTATCAATAGTATAATCTGTAAAGAACAATAGGCAATATTAAAATCCAGAAACAATCAATGCTAATGAGGAGATAATTTAATTACATGTAATCAGTAGGGTTTCCCCTATTGTGTATTAGTAATATAAAGTCAATACCGAGCAATTTTTGTAGCCTTTTAAAGGGTTAAAAAAATCTTGGTATCATGCAACATTGTTTGAATAAATTAGTTTGTAAGATTTACATTAATTATTTGTCTGTATTGTTTAACTTACTCGTACACACACACAAAAAAATGCCAATGAACGACTTTCATAAAATTTATGAACAAATTCATAAATATTTATTAACTTTTTCATAGTACTTTAAACTTTTTCATAGTATTTATGAATAATTCATAATATATGGAATTTAAGAAATATTTTACATTTTTTTCATAAATACTATGAAAAAAGTTAAAAAATTTAATAAAAAAAATCATAATTTTTTATGTATTTGTTCATAAATACTATGAATTGCGTTCATTGGCAAACTTTTTTTTCTGTATATAAACATTCTAATATAAGTATAAATATTTTACAAAGAACACAAAAACATAAATAAAATTTAAATTATTTTTTTTTCTTGCAAAAACAAATAAATGAAAAAATCACGTTTAGTAAATTATGCAAATATTGTTTATAAGATTTAATAACAAAACAATAGAAAGGAAAACAATAAATTTAAAAATAAAAATTAAAAAAAAACACAAAAATTCTCAAAATATATTTAATCGAGTATTGTATAGTTTTTCAATAACATTCAATTAAAATTAGGTTTGTTAATGAAAAAAATTTAAACACAAAAAACAATAGTTTTTTTGAAAGAAATTTCTTAGAATTTTAAGTTAAGTCATAAAAATAAGAATAATATATTTACATATGAACGAAAATAACATGCGACAAGTAGTAGGTAGGTACATGCCAACTCTTGAGTTCTTACATGTTAGAATTGGTGCTCTTTCTTGTGCTCTTTTTTAACCCTATAATGTACTGAATTTTTTAAATGGATTCAAAATTTTAGTAGACAAAAATAAAGAAGTAGAATCGGATTCAGCGCTAGATTTAAATGGAAAATAATTGCAAGATGAAAATATTTATTTTTATTAAAAAAACTATTTATTTATTTATTCAAAGTTTTGTTTATTCAAAAATTTTAAATAATAAAATAGTACTTTTTACTCAAAAATTTATAAAACTATCACAATAGTACTCTTTGAAAGTAAGTAATAAAAAAGTTGTTATTATTTGTAAAAAGTACCAAAATACTACTTCTTACTAAAAATTTAAAAAAAAAAGTACCAAAATAGTTATTTTTAACAAAAATTGTAATTCTTAAAAATAAGTATCAAAATAGTTCTTTTTTGTAAAAATTACAAAGGTATGAAATATTACCTTTTATTCAAAAATACCAAAATAGTACTCCTTGAAAATAAGTACCAAATTAGTTTTACTTTCTAAAATGTAGCAAAATAGTACTTCTTACTAATTTCAGTTTTTGTTACTTTTCTATAAAAAGTATGAAAATAGTAATATTAAATAGACAGTAAAATTAGTACTTGAAAATAAGTACTTAAACAGTATTTTTTTTTTTTTTGTAAAAGGAATATTTTTTTATGAGAAATTTTTAGCTTATTAAGTAATACAATAGTACTTTTTGTGAAAGTTATGAAATAGTTATGAAAACTACCAAACAAAGTACTTCTTGAAAATTATTACCAAAATATGTAGTTCTTTTTTGTAAAATGTATCATAATAGTACTTCTTAATTCAAAATTCTAAATAGTAGAATTGTTACTTTGTAATAAAAAGTACCAAAATAGTTTTTGTAGCAAACAGTACAAACATAGTATTTATTTAAAAATAAGTACCAACACTATATTTTATGTAAAAAGAACAAACATATTAGTCTTAAATAAAAAATATCTTTAACTACTTTTTAAATATAAAGTAAATAAATAATGCTTTGTAACAAGAAGTACTACAATAGTATTTATTTTAATAATAGCACAAAAAAACGTACTTTTGTACCAAATAGTTCATGTTTAAAATAATATCAAAATAGTACTTTTGATAACAACATATGAAATAGTACCTTTAATTTAAAAGTACCAATTGGTACGTTTTGAAAATTAGTACCAAAATAGTTATTTTTGTAAAAAGTACCAAAACAGTAGTTTAAAATAAAAAATATTTAAAACTACTTTTTGTATGCAAAAATGCAAAAGTACTTTATAACAAAAAGTACAAAAGTACTTTAAAACAAAAACTGCAAAAATAGTACATTTTTTTTAATAAATATTTCAAAAAATATTATTTGTAAATAAAAATTTTGTGCTAAAAGAGTATATGTTGTTGAATAACAAAATAGTAGTGTTAGGATTCTACCCGGAATGGGTAAAAACCGGGTAAATAAAAGATAAATACCTTTTTTGGAAATTTATTTGGGTATTTATAAAAAGTATTTGAAATCGAACATATGGCAAGCTCTGGTTGTCAATAAGCTGAATCCTCATTTGAAATGAGTAATTTTTTCGAAAATAAATACATGTGTATATGGGACATTCCATGTCAAATCGGACACTTTGAAATTTATTTTTAGATTTTCCCAATTTTTTTTACAGTTTTTAGTACCCTTTGAAAAAAAAAATCGTGGTAAAATTTTCAGGGTAAGGAATGGCACATGTGGGCACATCTTAAATGTGCCACGTGTGCCATAGCATGTCGGATGTGTCATGTGCCATACTACTAGCACATGGCACATTAGAAGTGTGCAATGTGCCCTAGTATGACACATGTCACATCTGAAATGTGCCATGTGCCACACAAGGGCATTTCTTAAAACAATTTTAATAATTGTTTTAAGAAATAAAATACTTAAGAAAACATAGTAAAAAAAAGTACTTTTTTAGAAAAATTAGTACTTTTTTAAAAATTGGTACTTTCTTAAAAAAAAACAAGTGAGAGAGTTAAATTCAGCTGTGCCGAATCTTTGATCCCCTCCAACATGTTAAAGTACATATAAAAATTTTTCAGAGGCGTTTCTGGGGAGGGGCACTGTGGGGGTGCTGGGGGATACCTTTCCCAACACGATAAATGTTTTCTAAATTATTTATTATGCTTTTTGAACTTTAGCTATACCATTTTCTCATAATTTTTATGTTTTTTTTAATCCACGCCCACAAAAGGGGGCGGGGCAAAAAAGCAATATTTTGTAGCCCCCGGGGTCTACATGATTTTTAATTCCTTCTGACATAAAAAGGTTTCATTTGTTTAACAAAAATGCAAAAAAGCTGTAAAAAATGTTGTTTTTATAGAGGTTTTTTGGACCGATAAAATCTGATTAAATAAAACAAATTTACAAAAAATAAAAAAAATTGTATGGGGACCGCCTTAACAGTTAAAGATAGAGGGTAGGTGTGTTCAGAGAAAATGTTTGGACTAAAAAAATATTGTGGGTCGGTCATACATTTTGTTGCTCTAAGGGCACTATTAGGGCAGTTCCCAGCAAAAACTTGGTAATGACACATCATTACCATTCGAATTACTTAGTAATGACAAAAAATTACCTTTAGCATTATTTTGAAATGTAAAATAAGGACTTATTAATAATGACTTACATAAGTCATTATAATAAAATAAAAAAATTTCAGAACTAGATTTTCACTTTTAAACTCACTGTACATTATTTGATTAAAAATAAAATAAAATTAAATATTTTTTTATTTTTTTAAAATTTTTTTTTTAAATAATTTTTTCATTACCTATAAGTACATATGTAATTAGTTATTAATACTGTTTTGATAATCATTACATTTGGCACATTTGCTTGTAAATGTAATGGGAAAGGTAATTCGAATCAGAAGTAGTTATAACTTTTCAATTTCCCATTACACATTTCATTACCTGGTAATACAAGTTTTTGCTGGGTTAGAGCGGTTGGAGCAAATTTTAAAAAATGTCGTTTTGTGTGGGAGCCCCCTTAGAAATTGGAGATAGGGTATTAGTTTGTTCCAAAGAAATGTTAAGACGTAAAAATTAATGTGGGTCGATTTTATAAAAAAATAGTAATAATTGTTATCCTATGATCCTACTGGGCAAAAAATTTGTAGAATTGATAGAAGTTTTACACAAAAAAATTTCAAAAAAATCGAAGAGTACAAACATTTTCAAAAATGAGATTTAAATTTTAAATCTTAAAAATCGCATACTAGAGCGCTTTAAGAATTTTTTGAGATTTTGAAATTTGATTTTGAGAATTTGAAATTTGGACCATTATTGAAGAAGTTATGATTAAAAGAAGTTTGAGTAAAGGAACAAACTACCAATTTTTAAAAATTCGATATCTTTTGAACGGGTCATCAAAAAAATCTGAAAATTTACCACGAAGGAGTTTTCGAAGGGTACTAAAAACTGTAAACAAATTGGGAAAATCTAAAAAAAAAGTTTTTCAAAGCGTCCGATTTCACATGGAATGCCCCATATATACTTTATGGGGTCCCCGACCGATATTTCTGTGCGTTACAAACGGAATGACAAAGTGAGTATACCCCCATACTGTGGTTGGAGGGTACAAAAACACTTTGTTAGAATATATTGTACTTTTTAGGAAAAATAGAAAAAGTACTTTTTTAAAAAAAGTACCACATTTTTGGTACATATTTAGAATAATATAGTACTTTTTTAGAAAATGGTACTTTTTTGAAAAAAAGTACTTTTTAGAAAAAAATTTTACATTTTTCTAAAAAACTTATTTTTTCTAATAAGCACATTTTCTAAAAAAAGTACTTTTTTACTACTTTTTTAGAAACAAGTAATTTTTCTAAAAAAAAGTATTTTTCTAAAAAAAATCCATTTTTCAAAAAAGTATTTTTTTTTATAAAAAGTACTTTTTTAGAAAAAATTCCTTTTTTAGGAAAAAAGTAGTTTTTTCCTAAACTTTTCCTTTTTAAGAAAAAAATTATTTTTTTCGAAAAAGCGTGTTTTTGTTTTAAAGGTGATATCGCTCCTTTACTTGTATAGTGATACAACTCAAAATATTTGATTTTGCAGAAAACACGTTTAAAGTTTACTATTGAAACTAGGTTTTAATTGAAAAAGGCCTGTACATAGAATATGTAATAATGGCGTGTACTCTTCGCAAACGGAGAGTTTAAAAGATATTAATACGAACTTTTGACACAATATAAAGCATGATATAACGAAGAATTCTGCATCATTAACTCAAAAAACGCATTTTTTGAGTTATGACACTATACAAGTAAAGGAGCGATATAGTTTAAATATCACCTAAATTTGTACTATTTTACCTAAAAAGTGCTACTTTTACTAAAAAAAAGTACGTTTTTTCTAAAAAAGCAATATTTTTTAAAAAAAAAGTACTGTTTTTTGTAAGAAAGTACCATTTTTCTAAAAAAGTACTATTTTTTTCTAAAATAGTATTTTTTTTTTTTAAATAACTACTATTTTTTCTTAAAAAAAATGTTTTATTTCTTAAAACAATGGGGGTCGTTCTCACTTGTGACCCCTCTAATATTAACTGTAAACAAATTGGGAAAATCTAAAAAAAAAAATAGAATTCATATAGTTATTAACTTTAGTTCTTATTTTCCAGATGCTCTGTAAGCATTTTTATTTTTATTCATAAAATTTTGTATAAAATTCATTAAATTTTGCTGCAAATTGTTTTTGTTCACCAAATTTTCTACAACATAGTTTATACTAGGGTTGCCATTTGCATTTTGAGAAAAAGAGGACGTCAACCTCAAAAAAGGAGGACATTTGACCCAAAAAAGAGGAAAATTTTTTTGTAATATTAAATTAATTTAAAACAAGTCAACAAAGCAATACAATATTTAAAAACAAATAATTTTTATTAAGAAAACAATTTTTTTTCCACTAAAAAAATATATTTCCAAATATATTTCAATATTTTGGAAATATCTATTCAATTATATTTTAGAAATATCCCTTTATAAATTTCTAGTTATATTTCAAAAAGTTCGAAATATAAGTCAAAAATTTTTGTATACCAGAGTTTTCTATTTGTACTTCAAAATTTTCTAAATGCTTTTCAGAAAATTTCATTTGTTTTTCAAAAATTTCCATTTTATTTCAAATTTTTTAAATAATTTTAAAAAAATAACTTTTTAATTTAAATAAATTTAGATATTTTAATTGCATTTCAAAAATTCCCCTTTTGATATAAAAATTATGCAAATGCTTTTAAAAAAATCTTATTTGCATGTCAGAATTTTCTGAAAAGCATTTGAAAAAATTTTGATATACAAATCGAAATTTTGAAATAAACTCAATTGGAATTCTCCGAAAAGCATTTTGGAATGGAAATTTTTGAAATACAATTGGAAATTTATGAAATGGAATTTTTAAAAAGCATTTAGAAAATTACAAATGGAAACTTTTGAAATACAATTAGAAATTTCTGAAATACAATTTTTGTAAATTCAAAAGGAATGATTTTAAGCATTTAGAAAATTTTGAAATGAAAATTTTTGAAACACAAATCTTTTTTCGGAGAGCAAACTTTAAGACACGGCAGCTGATAAGAAATGATGTCAACGTACCCAGACAGAAATTGCCAACCGTACCAAAAATGTTGTGTTGGTGCAATATCGGGCAAGCCAAAAATACAACATTGCATAATGTAAAACAGTTTTACTAAAAATATTGTGTTGGCACAACTTTGTGTTTACATAAAACCAGTGATTGAAAAACTGAAATTCATTACACATTTTTAATTTTCGCTTCCAGTCAAGTTGTCAATAATTTAAAAAAAAATACTGCAACCCACCAGTTCAGTTTACATTTCTAACAAAACAGTCCAGTCACTTTTTTGCTGCTGAACTTTTTTGTGTTGTGCTGATTGATGGTGGTTGATTTAAAAAAAAAACAAATACTGACAAACCAGCAACAGTAAAAAAATTAGGCAGCACACAAACAGCACAAACGTTGTTTTGAGAAATCCACTGCAAGTTACAATTCAAAAAGTGGTGAGCTGCTGACAAGCAAATAAATATAAACGAAAATAAACTCGTACATTCTAACGAGAGAACTTCTTGTATACATAAGAAGAAAAAAGGTTCAATAAATAAAAAAAATGCAAGGTTCATTTAAAAAAAAAATATTTTTAATTCAATTAATTTATATCAGTAAAAAATCAATATTTTTTATATTAAATAAATAAATTAATGCGTAGTTGAAAAAATTATAAAAAATAAACTTCAAGTCTAAAATAATAGTACAGTAGGTATTCTAAAGTTCAAATAAAAAAAATTGTTGAAATATTTTTAGAGTTACAGAGATGGAAAGTTTTCATTTTTATGCACCGATCATTTCATTTTTATGCACAGATCATTTGGTTGAATTTTTATTGACACTTTGATGCGATAAAAATTTATTTTAAAAAACGAATTTTAAAGGATTTTTGACGACCTTTTCAATGGCATTGTTGGTTTTTTAAAAAAATATAAATTTGACCTTAAAATTCAAGGTCAAATTATTAAAAAAATGTGTCTTATAAAGCGCCTTTTTTGATATTATTTTAACTGAGTTTTTCCATTTAAAAATAATTGTTTTGTATAAAATAACACTCAAAAAGTACGAATACCGCGTGTATAAAAACAAATAAAAAAATATTTTCGCAATAAGGAACACTCGATCCATTTTTTAAAAATGTTTTTAAATGAAAAAAACGTCAGGCTTTTTAAAAAAAAATCTCAAAATAGGCGCTTTATAAGATAAAATTTTTTTTAATAATTTGACCTTGAAATTTAAGTTAAAATGTTTATTTTTTTAAAAAACCACCAACGCCAGTGAAAAGGTCGTCAAAAATACTTTAAAATTCGTTTTTTAAAAATAAATTTTTATCGCATCAAAGTGTGAATAAAAATTCAACCAAATATGATCTTTGCAAAAAAATGAACACTTCCCATCTCTATAACTCTAAAAATATTTCAAGAAAAAAATTTTTATTTGCACTTATTTATTCTAATATTTTGGCATAATTATATCTAAATCGGTTTTTTGGTGTGACCGTTAACGCGTTTCAGCCCATATTTAACTTTTTGTTTTCATAATATTAGTTTTCGTTAGTTAGTAAAAAACAATTGTGTCTGACACTTATTTTAAAAAAATTTATGGAACTTGGAATTTTTGATCTGTTAATAAAACACTTAACTTCAAACCAAATTTTCAAAAAATTTTCTTAATAAAGTAAAAAAAAAATTTGTGTTTTAAAAAAATTTTCAAATAAAAATTTTGGCACTTAAATTTTTTTTTATTTGTTTACTTCAAATATTTTCCAAAAAATTTTGGAACCTAAAATTTTTTTTAAGCATTTTTAATGAAACTTTAAACCGTTAAAACTTACTTAGAACTTAGAAAATTTTAAACCTTTTTTTTTAAATAATTTTTAATTAAATTTAAAAAATTTTCAAAACATTAGAAAAATTTCTTAACATTTTTGTTAAAGCATTATCTTTACGTTTGAAACATTATTCTTAATTATATAATACAACATGCCATTACTTGTACAAAGAAATATCTACTTATAAGTACGTTCATTTAATTTTCAGTAGCCAAATAAAAAAAATTTCATGCTGACGAGTCGAGTTCAATTTTTATTTTCCATGCTGCAAGTCCCGTACAACAAACATAACTTGTGCAGCGCAGTAACCAGACAATTCAGTCGTGTGTGCTGTTTTTTGTTTTTTTAAACTGAAGCTGAACTGTGTGCTGGCAAGTTTGTCAATTTCAAAAAAAAAACTTTTACTGTACTGCTGCTGAAGAAAATTGACAATTTTTAACAGCTCAGTTCTTGACTGCTGTTTTGTTTTGATAATGTTTATACTGACAAAACAGTACAAATTATGTGTTTTTGCTGAAAATCTAGGCAGTATTTTCAACACTGCATAAAACACTACACTATAGGTTACAATTTAAAAGTTTAACATTTTTATTTTTTTTAAAAAGTTTTTGATTTACATAGACCTCGACTCTTTAATCTAAGTGAACACTTAAGTAGTTGCTTTTTCAACCAATTTGTAAAAATTGGTAACTAAATAGCACTACATCGAGATTTTCAATACATCCCTAAGCAAAAGTTGAATCCAATGTCGTAAATTTGTAAAATCAATGTTAACGCAACGTCAAAACAAAAGTCGAGCGATCGTTGGCCACTGTTATCATTTCAACCTCGGAATGACGTCGTAGACTTAGAAACGGGTATGATTCGCCAACGTTGGTACCGTCGCCTCCAACTTCATTCCAACGTTGACCCGTTTGTATTTTTCTGCCTGGGTAGTTATTTTCGCACTACATAAAGTGTGTTTTTATTTTTGTGCTCGTTTTGCTCTCAAAAAGTTGACATTGCTGCTGGTAAGCGAAAATACAGCGATGCCAATAAACGTTAAGAATTAACAAAAAAAAATGTATGGGGAAAAGTGCAAAAAGTAGGACAACCCCGGACACTTTTCTAAAAAAGAAGTAGGACTGCCCCGGACGCCCTAAAAAAGAGGACGGTGTCCGGGGAAAAGAGGACGGATGGCAACCCTAGTTTATACCCACCTTTTTGCAAAATACCCAGGTATTAACCAATTTTTACCCAATTTACCTATTTTACCGGGTGTTTACCATTTGGGTATTTACCCTTTGCCCATCTCTACAAAATACTACTTTTTTTAAAAAAAGTATGAAAATAGTACTTTTTAATAAAAAGTATGAAAATAGTACTTTTTATTAAAAAGTATAAAAATAAGGGGCCTATTCACAAAAAAAGTCATAACTCAATCATAACTCAATTTTTTCCATGTGGTTGTTGTAAACAATCATAAAAAAATTCAAATTTTGTTTGAAAATTTCAAAAAAATAAAGACGTGCTACCCAGATCGTCTCAAAATTGACAAATAATTTTAAATTTTGAGACTTTTTATGATTGTGTTTACAACAAACACAGGGAATATGAAGTTTAAAAATAATAAAATTAGTCATAACTAGTCATAACTGAGAATAGGCCTGTAAATTTTATTTAAAATTATAAAAATTTTACTTTTGTTTCAAAAGTACCAAAATTGTATTTCTTAAAATCAAGTACCCAAAAGTTTCTTTTTATAATTTCTTTTTTTGGAAAAGTATCAAAAAAGTACTTTTTATAAAAAGTAGAAAAATTATACTTTTAAATAAGACTCAAAATTTGAATAAATTAAAAAATTAATCAGATTTTTAAAATTGTTTATTAAAACATGTAATCACTGCTCATTAGAGGGTTAGGTTTAGTTGTAGGTTAGGTTGTAAGTGGCTGCTGACGTTTTACGTCAACACACGTAGACTCTGAGGTCCATTGTGATACCACGGGCATTAGAGGGTTAATTAAAAGAAAGACAATTTTTAATGTTTTTAAATTCTCAATATTGTGCCTGCCATAAGTTAATTTTTAAGTGTATTGTATAGGCATTTTGATGTTTTTTTATTTTTGCTTTTCTTTCTGATAAAGTATCTATGAATTTGTTACTAACAATATAACTTGTTAGTGGAAAGAATACTATAAAACATGAGTATAGTCAAGCAAAAAAAAAGTATAATTAAATTTAATAAGAGACTAAACAGCAGGCCCTCGTTAAACGCATATATTAGCATGTATATGAAATCTTCTTAGGCTAATGCAATTGCAAACAGAAAATCGTAAAATTATAATTTAGGACCATAATATGATTGTTATGAACATATTTTAGTACAAAGATCAATTTTAATATGACTCGCTTAAAAACCAATCAGGAAAAAGCTAAACATCCATAATTTAAAGCTTTTAAAGCTTTTTTCTAAAACGATAGATTTTTGAAATTTATTTAAGATTTTGTTGAACAGATGTAAGAAAAAATTTCCAAAATATAAAAAATGTACTAAATGGTGAAAGAAAAGAGGTACTGAAAAGAGGTCCCAGCAGAAATAAATCGAGATTTTGGCGACACAGCATCTGTTTATAGCATACCGTAGCGCATCCAAAGAGCGCTCTTAGGGATGCAGTAAAAGGAAGGGGAAAAAATTTTAATTTTTTTTTAAGATTTTTTATATAAAACTTATAATGTGTAATTATTTTTTGATAAAATTTCACACTTGATTTCCTTTTTAATATTTTTAACACTTTTTGAATAAAAAAACATGAGTTTTAGACAAAGACACATGATTTGACTGCATCATTATTGCGCATTAATCAGCGCTGCAAAGAGCGCTTCAATCATAGCATCTTTGACCGCTGTTCCCAAAAAAAAATCCCATAAAAAATGTGAAAATGAAAATTTCCGATATTTTTTTGATGTTCACTTCCGATTTTTTTTTTTTCATTTTGTTTCACATAAATAAAGTTTTGTAAAGTAAAACGAATGAATTTTTTTGTTATATTTTTTTAAATTTTAGTTATTTGATTTCAACTTTGAATTTACAGCATCGTTATTCTGCTTAAATCAGCTCTACAAAGATACATGAATTCACTGCATCTTTAATCTGCTTAAATCAGCGCTAAAAAGATACATGAATTTACAGCATCTTTATTCTGCTTAAATCAGCGCTCTAAAGACACGTGATTTCAGTCCATCTAAAGAGCGCTGTTTCTGTGTATCCAACTAGCGCTCTAAAGTGGGACATCGCCTTAGGGAATCATGCATGAATTCAGCGCAATTGGATGCGCTCCTTTACTCAAGTTCCCCTTCCAAAAGCTGCTGAACGTTCAGCAAAATTTCTGCTGGGGTACTAAAAAAAGTACTGATATAAGAAAAAAACAGATATAAGAAAATAATTTAATTTCAAAAATATCGAAATTATATTAAATCGTTCTTTAGAGAAAAAGTACTGAAAAAAGTACTGAAAAAGTACTGAAAAAAGTACTGAAAAAAGTACTGAAAAAGTACTGTAAAAAAGTACTGAAAAAAAGTACTTAAAAAAGTACTGACTTTTTCATACCAGTATGGGTACATTTATTGGGCCGTCTCTTACGTTTGTCAAACTTTGAATTGAATAATGTTGAAATTTGTTTGAACATGATTCAAAATTTATTTTTGTTTTCAAATCCTTATTAAGTCAAAATCCGTAAACCGATTGTTAAGTGTCTACCTTTTAGAAAAGAGCTTTATTATCTCTCATATATGGATGTTTATTTTAGATTTTACTTGTGTTTATTTATTTTTATTATTATTCTATTCTTTTACTTTACGTCTTTCTTCGTCTTTTTGTCTACACACGTTGTTTCTTTGCCATTTCATTAGAGCTAGTTGGTTTTTACAATTTGCAAATTACTATCAAAACGAAATTAAACGAACGAGCGAACGAACGTCAAGTGCTGACAAAGACGCCGGATTTAAGTTGTGCGCTTTCAAATTAAAAAAATAATAATAAAATTAAATAAAATTTCTACAATAAAAATTTTCAATTGAGAAAATAAAACAAGTTTTAAAAATTAAAATAAATTTAAAAAGAAAAATTAAGTAAATAATTACTGAAAAATATAAATCATATTTAATTAATATTTTAAAATAAAAAAAATATAACGAATAATTTAACGAGTTTACATTTAAAAAAATAAAAAAATTAAAAATAAAGCGAAAAATTATAAAAACGAGCGAAAAAAATTGATAAAACAAAGTAACAAAAGTTAACAAAGTTATTTATATAAAAAAAGTTAAATAAGTTAACAAAAGGTATAGAAAATTATAGATAAAGATAAAAAAAAAATATAATCAAACGAGTAGTGAAACTTTTAGAATAATGTATTTTTAAAAAATAGATTTGAGTGTAATAGTTTTTAATGTTTGGACGATTTGGTTAACAAAACTTTAAATTTTAAAATATTAATTTTCCCAAAAAAAAAGAAAATTGTCTCGTTTAATGAAAGTTTACCTTTGACCATAAACTGGCAAAAACCCTTTTTTAAGTATTTTGCATTTTAACAGGAATCTGTTATTAAATCGTCTTCTTAAGATATAGTCCTTTCTAATTTCCCCAGCCCTTAAATTAAAAAAAAATATCTAATATAAGAAAAGTGTAGGTGGAAACCAAAATTTTCAATTCAAAATTTTTCAATAAAATTACAATTTTTTTAAATTCCGAAAGCCCCATTTGAAATTCAGAAACACTTTAAAGATATTTATCCAAATCCAATTTTAAACTTAAACCAACTAAAAAGTTATATTCGGCTCGATCGAATCAACAAATACATTCCAAAATGCCCAAAACGATTTGAATAAAAATGAATTTGAGTGAAAAAGTATATTTTTAGTAATGGCAATTTTTTTAAGAATAAAAAAACAATTTTTGGTTAATTTTTTTTATTAAAAAAATAAGAATTATTTTATTCGACCTTAAAATATCATAGTTTGAGTAAGTTTATTCTAGCTCGAGGTCATTATTTTCTTTACTAATTAAAAGTATGATATTCTCATAGAAGAATTTTCAAAGGAGTAGCGTCAAATATTTATTAATATTTTAGTTTGATCACTAACGATTTGTCATTAAAATCCCTTTGCTACTTTTAGTATAGGGTTTTTATATTTACTAAATAATCTTTACAATGGAATCTGACAAATTCCGAAACACGTGTCGATTAAGCTTTGCAAAACTGACCAACATAAATAAATTTAAAACAGAAATATAATTTTCTTAAAAATTATTCTATGAGAATATGATACAGTGACTCGCAGCTAATTTCGTGTGAAAGATATTACTTAGCAATCCATTCAAGACAAAGTTATCCAAAATAGACCTAATTGTTATCAAATAAGATTGTCTAAATATTAAATGTGCTACGAGGGTCAAAATGGAAATTGAAATTATTGAATGACCTTCTTTAGAAAAATTTCTTAAAAATATTTCTAGGTCGATTTTATCTAAGTTCAAACATGAAAAATTAAGAAAATAGTCCAATAGTTAATATTTATTTATTAAATAATTTTTGCAATGACCCAAACAAAAACCAACATTTTTAAAATGCAGTCGAAGAAATCCGATTTTTTGACCTCCAATTCTTTTGACCACCAATTTTTTGTAAAAAAAGGAAATGTCCAATTATTTTTATATCTCATTACTATACACTT
Source organism: Pegoplata infirma (assembly GCA_963921195.1). NCBI lineage: Eukaryota > Metazoa > Arthropoda > Insecta > Diptera > Anthomyiidae > Pegoplata > Pegoplata infirma. Next base: position 53,957,415 of record OY992539.1, read on the forward strand.
ATGTGTACTAAAATTATAAAACAATTAAATTGTTTCTTTGTTTACAAAAAATTGGCGGTTAAAAGAATTGGAGGTCAAAAAATTCGGATTCGACTGCATTTTAAAAATTTTGATTTTTGTTTGGGTCATTGGAAAAAATATTTAATAAATGAATATTAACTATTGGACTATTTTTTATGTTTGAACATGTATAAAATCGACCTAAAAATATTTTTAAGAAATTTTCTAAAAAAGGTCTTTAATAATTTCAATTTCCATTTCGACCCTCGTAGCACATTTAATATTTAGACAATCTGAACGCCACTAAGCTTTAATTAAAGCTTGATTAATAACATGCACAGGACTTTTTACAAAAATACTTATTTGATAATAATTAGGTCTATTTTGGTTAACTTTGTCTTGAATGGATTGCTAACTAAAATCTTTCACACGAAATAAGCTGCGAGCCACCGTAGTTTTAATTAGTAAAGAGATTAATGACCTCGAGCTAGAATAAACCTACTCAAAATATATTTTTTTATATTTTTTTAGATTTTTTCCAATAATTTGTATCAAATATGAATTTTGTGGAACAAAACAAAAAAAAAATCGACAAAAGTTCCGTCTAGTACTATGTTTTTGTTATAGCAAAAGGTGTAATGTTTGCAAAATGTAAAGCTTACAAGAAATTCTAAAAACTAGTGGTGGTTCTACAAAATATCTTTTATATTTGTTCCTTTTACTCCTACAAGGAGTATAGGGCCGTAAAGGGCTTTTGACAAGTCTTAACTACTTAAGTTGTAAACTTTTATAATTTTATGTTTTACTAAAACATTTTTTAAAGGCGTGAATAGATTTTGACTCACACTCAGTCATGCTCACGCAAACAATTTTGGAATCACTCACTAATCACTTACGCACCTTTTTTTCACACACGCTTACTCACTATTCGCGTACTAGAAAGTACACAGAAAAAAAAATTTTCAATACAATTAATTTCATTGTTAATACAATTAAACATTTAATTGAAACTGAGCCTACATTAGATTTTGTCAATACAACAACGGCTTTTGTTTACAAAAAATTATTCACCCGAACGCATGATTCACGCCAGATTCAATTGCGCTCACAAATTTTTTACAAAAAAAAACATTGCTAAAAAATATTTTTTTTTGCAAGAAATGCAAAAAAAAAACAAAATTTAAAAAAAAAAATCAAATCACGCAAAAATGCGAAATTCATGTAATACGATAAGCCACGACGAAAGATAACCGAATAAGGATATCCTCCACAGGAGGAATCCCGACCTTTTTTTTACGTTCACAACTTTAACAGAACTTTGCTTATCTTTACGAATGCGTAAATTTGTCAAAGTGACAAAAATTCCGAAAATTTCAAAAAAATCCCGCGATTTCCGGTATGTAAAATATCCCAAAAAATCCCGGGATCCCGAAAATTTTTCTTCAATCCCGAATCCCTGGATTTAGAAAAAAACAATCCCGATTGGATGCCCTAGTCCCCATAAGATAATTTCTGCTGATATCCAGTTAAAGGGTTTATTGGGAACCAAAAGGAACCAAATTCACTCAAATTTGGTTTGCGAGTGTTTTTTACACTTATTAAAGATTTTATAAAAGATAGATCCAATCAATCCATGTTTTAACTTGGGAACCATTTTTCGGGAAACACTGGTGTAGGGTATTATATGGTCAGTCTTGACCGACGATAATTTTAATACTTTTTTTTTTTTTTTTTGAGTTTTTAAGGAGAGAAATTCATTAAAAATTATTTTTGGATAAAAAAAAATTTGAACAAATTTTTAAAAGTTCAGAAATTAAAAAAATAAAAATGTTTGCGTTTTGGATGAAACAAAATTTTGTAAGAACAACTTTAATTTTGCAAGGACAAAAAAAAAAGTATCATTGAGGCAACAGAAATCTAGCATTTATGAATTAATTTTTGACGCCTAAAACTATGTAACAACATATTTACAACAGCAGTCAGGTATCAAAGATATTTATATTGAAATTTGATATAAAACAACAAAGAATTATATTGAATGTTTGAATGTTTTAGAACGTGTTACTTGAACTAAAATTATTTGAACACACACAATATTGTCCAACTTTTGAGAACAATTTGGATAAAAAAATAATTTTTAGTAAGCAACCCAGCAAAATTTTCGGTTGCGAAGAACCGATTGTGGAACAACTTATACTTCCCTAGAACCTGTTGTAATTCTTCTGCAACACCGATTCTTTTAACAAAGGGATTGTTCCAAAAGCAAAATTAGAACATATTTTTGTGGCGTACGGACATAGCGCCCAAGGTCTTATCGCCCAAAACCGTAAATGACATATCGCCCACACTGCGACATATAGCCCAAAATGATAGGTCTAAAAATGTTAATTCTCCCAAAACAAAATTGTCAAAAAATCCAAAATATTTTTTTTGGGCGAAATGTCGAAATTACGACTTCTTTGATTTGTTTTATTGTAATAAAGGTTTTCTGCGTAGCCGGCCTTCGGCCGGGCTTAGGGATTACATACTCCATGCATTAAACCCACCCTCTCTGCAAACCAAAGCTATTTTGGTTATCAGGCCTTTTTGAGGCATAACAAATTTGGTAGCGTAAAGGACTGCTACCCTAGAAAACTTTACTTTGCGGAGAGGGTGGGTTTAATGCATGGATTTTGTAATCCCTAAGCCCGGCCGAAGGCCGACTACGCATAAAAACTTTAAAATATTGTTTTGGTGAGTTTTATGATTATTTTTTTGGGTGCTATGACATTTTATAAATATAACATTATGATATTTGGGTAATATGACATTTTTGATAATTTATATAAATTTAAAGAAAATTGTTAAAATACCCAAAAATAATGGCCATATCGTCCAAAAAATTTTGCAACAACAACTAACACACATTTTTTTTGGGTGGAATGACTTTTTTAAATTGGGCGATATGCACTTGGGCGCTATGTCCGTACGCCTATTTTTGTTCCTCGGAATCGGTTCTAGAAGTAAAATTTGGAACAGAAATAAGAATTATAGAAATATATTGAATTGCATTAGTTTATTTAACAAAGATAAAGCTATATATAGACAATATGTATAAAATGGATTATTTACAATTTTTTAACACAAAGATATCCTTTTTCGCTTCCAAAGTTGCATTTTGGGCCTGGCAAAAATGACATACCAGAACATCGATTTTCTGCAAACAAAAATAAAAAACATAATATTATTAGTATTTGACCCTGACCCAGACAGTGAAAATTTAATTTACTCACCTTTGTTTCAACAATTTTCACGATTATATCCAGGTATTTTAATAGAATTTCGCGTTTTTTCTTGGGTTTTTTGACACATAATTTTTTTTTTTAAATCCTGAGAACCAAAATGTTATGAAACTTTGATTGCTGAGAACTAGAGATGCGCGCGTGACACGAAATTTTCGTGATTCACGTGATTCACGCGTGAATCACGCGAGATCGTGAGTGAAATTTATTTTTACTCACGTGATCGTGAGTGCGCGTGATTAGAGAAAATATTTTCGTGCGTGAGCGTGCGTGAGTAATTTTTTCTTCGTGAGTTTGCGAGATTGTTTTGTGCTGTCTGAAACAGAAAACAAGTAAGAAAATCGTCATCATATTGAATTTATAGAGTAATTAATACAAAATAGTGATTAAAATTCATTTTTAAGATTAATTTTAGGAAATTAAATACTTTTTGAGAACGAATTTGAAAAAAGTTAAATAAAAATTTGTTTATTTTAGTTTCTTGAGCGTGATTATTTCGTGATCGTTACAAACATTTTAGTTACTCACGTGAGCGTGCGTGAACGTGAGCAGAGCGTTAGCGTGCGTGAACGTGAGCAGAGCGTTAGCGTGCGTGAGTCAAAATTCACTCACACGCCCATCTCTACTGAGAACAAGCTTCACAATAATTTTCACTTAACTTGTTCTGAATAATTAAAGTGTAATAGTGTATGGTTACCGAAGAACCCGTTCTAGAACAGGTGTTGTCAGAATCGGTTCTGAAAAATTTCCGAATTTTTGAGCCGGATTTAGTAAATAAATTCGGACATGAATTTTGGTCGAAATACGCAATTTTTTCCAACTTTGACCGCTGGTTGACCTTGCGAAATTTTTTCATAAATTTTCCCACAATCAGCTCTACCGTGGCGTGGCCATCGTTTGGCAGGTATTACGACATGAAATTCGAAAATTTAAATTTGGTGGGAAATCTGATAATAAATAAAGTGATAATAGTATTGGCAAAACGGAGATGTCAACATTATGCGGAAGTTGGCACTGTTTCAACATCAGCGCTTTGCGGTTGTCACACTTAATGTTTGTCAGATAAAATATGTCGCATACAAATGACGTTCATCATACACAAACTGGGCATTAACCGAACTTGATTTTTAACAAAGTTGTGCTTTCTCATTTTTGCCAACCCTTACTCAGACTTTTCAAGTCAAAGGGAAAAGTCTTGGTGTTCTGAAATAAAAAAAAAAACAACAGCCTTATTTGGGAATCTGTAAAAAAATTCACAGAATAACTCAAAATATTAAAATCATACCAAATCATGTCAGTTAAAGTTAAAAGAAGGGCAACAAATGTTTAAAACAAAAATTAAAAAAAAAAATATATAATAATAACAAATATAATTAAAATTATCTTTAAGTACACACCATATACATACATATGAACACGGGCACATTGAAGTGGTACTCATAATTAGAACTACACCTTTAGAAATTGAAGGAAACCTAAAAAATTGAAAGTTTAAACAATTTTTTATTTAGTCTTAAACTGTCTCTGATAGTGAAACAACATAAAATATTTAAAAAAATATTTAAAAATAAATTAACGGGGACTTGAAATTTAAAATTGAAGAAAAAACAAAAAAAAAAATATATTTTATTAATAATATACATAATAAAACATAACAATAATACAAAAAAAAAATATGTTTTAAACAAAAAAATATAACAATGAAAACTGAAATTACACTCATTTCCAATTTTTATACCCTCCAACCACAGTATGGGGGTATACTCACTTTGTCATTCCGTGTGTAACGCATCGAAATATCGGTCTAGGACCCCATAAAGTATATATTTTATTGATCAGTGATCGATTCTAAGACATTCTAGCGATGTCCGTCCGTCCGTCCGTCCGTCTGTCCGTCTGTCCGTCTGTCCGTCTGTAGAAGACACGATACAGTCCAAAATAAAAGAGCTAGACTTCCGAAGTTTGGTACGAATATGTCTTATATTCCTAGGCAGGTTAAGTTCGGAAATGGGCAAAATCGGACCAAGGGGAAAAAAGTTCCCCCTTGGAGAACAAAACCAACCTAAGAAAAACCGCATTTTTTGCAGGGTTTTTTGTACTTTTACTAAGCAAATGCAACATTTTTATCTCAAAAGAAGTTCAAAATCACGCGGATAAGGTGCCCCTTAACGTCTCCAACCAACCCCCCCCAAAAAAAAAAAAGACGCCCCTGGATTTTTTTTTTATATTGTTTTTTTACATTTTGGAGGGTATAAAAGATTCGGCACAGCCGAATGTAACACTCTCACTTGTTTTAAACACACATCATTCTAATTGAAAGAGTTTTCTAGAGTCTATCAAAAAAAAATTTTTAAAAATAAAATTGATAACACAAGTGTTTAACAAAACAACAAAAAAAAATATATTATCAAAAGTAAAATATAATCGAAATTAAAATTTTATAACTTTTTTTTTTGCAATAAAGTAGAAATAAGCAGATAATAAAGAATATTTAAAGAAACAAACAAACAAAAAAAAACAGCAATAAAAGACATAAATATAAGAAAATTAAACAAAATAATAAAATATGAATTAAATATTAAAAATAAAAGAAATTTTAAATATTTTTTTAAAAAATATATTAAACAAAAGACAAGTGACTATTTTAAAAAAATTTAAATAATAGTAAAAAAACAGTATTTTTTCGTACTACAAATCTACAATATCAATAATTTTCGTTAGAAAATCATATTGACTCAAACAAATCTGCTGTCAGGTTAGTTAAATACAAAAACAACTTTAATAAAATATTTAAAAAAATTAATCATTTTACAATCCACCCACTATTTCAATTTAACTAATATTTTATTATATTTTTATATAAAAATTTAAAATTAATTTTTAAAAAGACCTTGTATCTTATACCAAATTGAGAAAAAAAAACATTTAAATGTTTTAAAAACTATTGCCAAATTTGAAACAAAATGTTTTTTTTTATAGAAAACATGTTTTATTATTTTTGTAAAATTTAAAAAAAAAAAAATTATAAATTAAGAAATTTCTTTAGAATTATGCCAAAATATTGTATTTTGCTTTAACAAAATATTTTGTACTTGCTGATTTCAAGAAAACAAAATTATAAATAATTTCAGGAAATTTAATTTTGTTTTAAAATAAAACGTCAACATTCTATTTTTATAAATGTACATGTGCCAATTTGATAATTTTAAAAATTTCAAAAATACAAAATGACATGTACTAAATCAAATTTTAGATATAATTGTTTTGACAGTTTTAGACTTCCAAAAGGTAGTAGGAACATTTCAAATTTTGTAATTTTTTTATTATTTTTTCATTATTACAATCAAAGGATTTTTCCATTGATTGTAAATCAGAGTTGTATTTCGTAAATGTCAGTAATAAATGGTTGGAAAATCAAATAAATACGAATATGAACAAGGATTTCAAGATATCGCTATTTGAAATTTTCAAAAAAAAAAATGTATTTTTCCTACATACAAAAAAAAACTTTTTTAAATTACTAGGAAAAGTCTCGTAATCCCATTTTACCAATATTTCACAGTTTTCCTTGTTTTTTAACAATTCGGAATTTACATTTTTTTGTAATTTTACAAATTTCCAAGTTAATTAAAAAAAAAATCTAGTAAATTCACGAGAATTCCTTGTAATTTTAATTGCGCCAAGAAACTGTAAATTTACAATTTTATTTGTAAAAATCTTGTAAAATTAAAAAATTATTGGTAAAAAGCTTGTAAAGTTACTACACTCAAAAGAAAAACTCTGTCAAAAAATCTGTAAAACGACTTTCAATTTGAATTAGCAATCTTTTAGCAGATTGTTCTGCTGAGAAGGATATTTTTAGTAAAATCTCTGTCATTCAGTTTAAGAAAATAACAGACATTTTACTATGTTTATACTGATTTTGTTTGCTGAATTTCATTATTTTTTCAAGAAATTTTTTTATATAAAAAAAAAAGCAGAACAGATTGTCAGCAGATTGCTCTGCTGAAATCAGCAGATTGCTCTGCTGAAATCAGCAGATTGTTCTGCTGGAATCAGCAGATTATTTTGCTGAAATCAGCAGATTGTTCTGCTAAAATCAGCAGATTTTTCTGCTAAAATCAGCAGATATTTCTGCTAAAATCAGATTTCTCTGCTGTCGAACAACACACATGTTTAATAGCTAAAACGCCAGATAAAAGTATAAGCTTCCGTAGCGTAGTGGTTATATTTTTTTTTTTTTTTTCTTGTTATATTTATTCACCTCTTATGACAGATATTTAGCAAACCGTGTCTGCTAAAATCAGCAGATTTCTCATACACTCAAAAAAAAAAATTGTAATGTTAGCAAAAAAAGCTTGTAAACCTACAAGAAAATTTGCTGATTTTGAACCCACAATTTTTTTGCTAAAGTTAGCAAAAATGTTTTGCTAATAATTAGCTAACAAAAATTTATTTTTTTTGACACATTTGAGGACCCCATTGGGTTAGGACCCGATAGGTCCAGACCCCGATGGGCCTAGACCTAGTTGGGTTCCTTAAAAATCGTCATAGTTTTTGATCCAAAATTTGTGTCCGTTTCGCTCTACCTTGCTTAGTTTTTGAGATACGTGATTATAGGGGACCACTGGGGTCTTGAGAATTAAAAAAACTCGATAACTTAAAAAATATTACTCGGAGAGCTTTTGACTATTTTGCGGTCTTGTTCTACGTATTGAGGGCTACAAAAATGCCGTTGGACTTTCTGTTGTGTCGGCAATATTTACCGAGATATGAGCATTTTAAAATTTTCGGGAATGCTAACTTTTTTGGATCCAAAGTTAGGGCCCATTAGGGTCCAGAGGACCCGCGAAAGTATGGAGATTCTAAGAACCAAAAATGGCCTCCATTTTGCTCTATCTGGCTTAGTTTCCGAGATAGAGCCATTTTAAGTTTTCTTAAAATAAAAAAAAATTTACCATTTATTTTTGCTAATGTTAGCAAAAAATCTTGTAAAAATGTTGTCAACTCAATTTCAAATCTTAGCAAAAGAAATTAGTTCAACGTTTATTTAAAATTGCTAATGTGCTAAATGAAGTTTACAAGAATTTTTTGCTAACATGCTAATTTCAACTAAAAATTTGCTAAAAGTTAGCTAACTAGCATTAGCAAAAAAAATTAGTAAATCTACTAACGTATTTTTTTGAGTGTATAAATAAAATAATCAATACATAATTTATTTTTTTTTTCAAAAAATTTTTCAGAAAAAAAAATGGCAGACCAAATTTTTTTCAAGTTTTTTCTTTTTTTTTTTAAAAAAGATGTGAAAAGATTGAAAAAAAAAAAATTGAAATGTTTTCAGAGATATAAAAAATAAAATTAACTACTTTAAATAACTGTTACTACAATACAGTACTTTTTTTTAGTTGTTCCAAAAAACGACTTAAAATGACTAACAGAAATAGTTGTTTGATATTTTTCATACAAAAATAACTGAATTTGTAGTTGAAAACAACTAACTACTGGGTAAAAATATATATAACCATCAGACCGATCTGCATCACCTTTTCAGAACTGGATAAAAATTGGTGGAAATATTGTATTCAAGTAGGAAAAGAAAAATTCCAATTTTTGGGCCGCTGGACCAAAAAGTTCCGGAGATACCACGGTTTGAAAAATAAACAAGTGAAAAAGTTAAATTCGGCCTTGCCGAATGTAGTGATACCCTCCTCAATTTCAAAAAGATTATTGCAAACAACTTTATTTAAAAGCAAATTACTTTTGAAAAAAAAAAATTTCCGCGAAAAAAAATTTTGGTAAAAAAAAAAATCCACAATTTTTTTCTTTTTTTGTCAAAAAATACTTGTTTAAATACCATTTGGTGTTCAATTATGTTCACATATGTCAACCAGAAGCCGAATTAAAGCATTTTGTATTTTTAGGTTATGTTGAATGTACTGAAATTTTTGAGGTGTGCTTACATTTTCGTTCATAACTTTTGAAGTGCTGAACCGATATCGGTCAAATGCAATACCAAACTTCTCCGGAGAGTTTTCAATATATGTGTTAAGTTTCAGTCATCTCCGTGCAATATTTTGTCCGCGAGAGCATTTTCCACAGACAGACAGACAGACGGACAGACGGACATAGCTAGAATGTCTTAAAATCGATCGGGCATCATGAATATATATACTTTATGGGGTCCCAGACCGATATTTCGATGAGTTACAAACAGAATGACAAACTTATATATACCCTCTATCACTAAGTGGAGGGTATAAAAATCAAGAAACGACAAATATATTGTATTCAGTTTAAATTTTAGGTGGTTAAAGGTGGTAAAAGTGCTAAAATAATATCTTGGCTGCTAATTTTCGCGAAAAATAATTTTTTTTCCAATTTTTTTTAATTTTTTTTTAATTTTGCGATTTCTGGCGAAATTGAGATGATATGAATTCGATGTTAACTGTTTTGTGACCTGTAAATAAATACAATTAAAACTGCATACTCAGTTTTTGAAGACATTTAAAAAACTTTATTGTCAAAATTTTAGAAAATACAAAAACATTAATTTCGCGATATCTCGTGAATGCGAGCAGCTACGATTTCGCTGTTAACAGTTTTGTGACATTTAATCAAGTAAAAACTGCGTTTTCACTTTTCGTCGACACTAAAGTCGAACTTAAACATCGCTAAGGCTCACCGTGCGTTCGATAAAAAATTTTGCTTTTTAGAAAACTTTTAGCAAAAACTCCAAACTTTGATCGAATGGTCTGATTTTTCTTAAATTAAGTTTAAATGAAAGTTTGTTTGTAGTTTGCTCTATGAAAAAGTCGAGGGGAAAAAAATATAGAGATTTTTTTTTTTTAATTTCTTGAATGTGGAAAAAATTGTCATTTTTGGAAATATTTGACAAACTTCAAATGGCGATATCTTCTACTTGATCGGTTTTAGATTTTTTTTTTATATATTTGTATTTAACATGCCCAAATTAATAAAAATAATCTATCGCGAGATATTTTTTTAACATGATAATGTTTTTAGGCTGGTTTTAAAAATGATGCAGGACTCCACCTCAGTTTGACTTATTCATAATAGGGCGTCCCGTCGTGGCCAAACGATGGCCACGTTAGAGCTGATTATGGCAAAATTTATAAAAAAAATTTGGCAACGTCATATTCAGTCGGCAACCAGCGGTCAAAGTTAAAAAAAATTTCGTATTTCGACCAAAATTTATGTCCGAATTGTTTGGCCAAATCCGGCTCAAAAATTCGGAAATTTTTAGTACTTTATTGGAAAAATATTTAAAAGAAATCCAAAACCGCTACTTTGGTCCACAGATGCTGATTTTTAAGAATGAAAATTATTTTTTTTATCCAAATTGGTCTCAAAAGTTGGAAAATGTTAAAAAATAATAAAAAAAACAAAAAAACACGATTTTGGTCCGAAATGTTGATCAGCATCTGTAGACCAAAATCACAGATCAGCATTTTTAGACCAAAATCGCGTTTTTATATTTTTTTTAATATTTTTTAGATAACACACTTAACATTTTCCGACTTTTGTTATTTAAAAAATATTGGAAATATATACAAACACGATTTTGGTCAGAAAATGCTGATCAGAATCTGTGGACCAAAATCGCAGATCTGCATTTTTAAACCAAAATCGCGTTTTTATATTTTTTTTAGTATTTTTTAGATAACACACTTAACATTTTCCAAATTTTGAGACCAATTTAAATAAAAAAAAATTTTCATGTTTAAAAATCAGCATCTGTGGACCAAAATCGCGGTTTTGGATTTTTTTAAATATTTTTCCAAAAAGGTTTGCAAAATTTCTGAGTTTTTGAGCCGGATTTGATCAAAAAATTCCGACATGAATTGTGGTCGAAATATGTAAGTTTTTCCAGCTTCGACCGTTGGTTGCCGACTGAAGATGACCTTGCGAAATTTTTTCATAAATTTTCCCACAATCATCTCTAACGTGGCCATCGTTTGGCAGGTATTACGACATGAAATTCAAAAATTTTAATTTGTCGGAACGCCCTAATGTATAAGCTACCGGCTAACAAAAAAGAAAATAAGAATTACTGTTTTCATTTTTTTAAAACCAAAAAGGTTTGTAACTTCGATTTGTAACTTGGATAATAATCCACCTGCTGGTGGATAAAACCGTTTTTCACCAGCTGGTGAATAAAACGTAACATAATTAATTTTCCAAAAAAAAAAAATTTTTCATAAATGTTTTTTTTTTCATAAATTTCTTATTACATCAATTTTTTTTCATCAAATAAAACGTAACATAATTAATCTTCAAAAAAAAAATTGTTTTTTCATAAATGTTTTTTTTTTCATACATTTTTTTTCATCAAATTTTTTATTACATCAAATTGTTTTTTTTTTCATAATTTTTTTTTTTTTATAATATAATAATTCACCTGCGGGTGAATAAACCCGTTTCTCGCCAGTTGGTGAATAAAACGTAACATATTTTTTTTTTTCATAAATTTTTTTTTATCAAAAAACTTTTTTTAACATCAATTTTTTTTTTTTTTCATCTGCCCAGAAATTAGAACCGACTGTTTTAATGTATTGGGGTTTCTTTTACATTGATATAATATATATTTATGCTCTCTGGTAAGGGACTTTTTGCAAAATAATGCCCCATATCTGAGTTAAATTTATAATTGATATTGCAGACCTTCGTTCTTCCATCATTTATTAGACAAATAGCAATAACAAATTTTATACCACAACAGTAAAAATATGATAATGGTCTGTTTAGATAAGAACTGAAGAAAAAAAAAAATACAAAACAAGAAATAGCTAAACAAAAGTATAGTAAATAAAAAAATATTTAAGCATGTTGATCAAATAATATTACAGCAGACCCTCGTATAACTCCAAATTTTTCAAATATGATTTTAAATTTTTTTTAAATTTAAAAAAAATTTATTTAAAATCCGAGCAGCAAAAAATTCCATTTATACTTTGAGAACAAAGTAAAGTTTTTTTAAAAAAAAATATTTTAAACTAATATTGACTTTTTGTATTTCCACTGAAGAAAGAAAAATATATATTTTTCGAAAATTTGCGAACAAACTTTACACAATCTCTTAAGCACACTTTAGCCATGTTGGTGGTGGATTAAGTGTACGCACATATATCTCTCATTTTATAAAGGTATACACTGGTATACTATACAGATAGACATGTCTATCTTCAAGATACAAAATATTTTTCTTATTATTAATAAAATATTTTTAGAAATTAGTGACAAGAGAATTTATTTAATCGCTTTTACTGGAAACAGTAAAAGTAAATCAACGAATAAGTTTTTCAGATTTCCTTAAAAAAGCATTAAAAAAATAGTCCTTGTCATATTACTAAAAACAGTTTTCGTAGACCCATTTTACTAATATTTAACAGTTTTCCTTGTTTTATTAATAAAAAATTGTTTGTATTGTTCGATCGATATTTATGGTTTCATTTGTAATTCTACTAATTTATTTTCGTAAATGTATTCTATAAAATTTCCAAGGTAATTTTACAAAAAAAAAAAATAATTTTACAAAAAATGTTTTATTACGAGGATTAATGTTGTTTTAACAAAACAAAATTAGTTTTGCAACTCCGTTTCCCAAAAAAACATCTAAAAAATTTCGAAAGTCTAAGACAAAATTTTTTTTGTGTGTATCATTTTCAAAATGATACACACAAAAAAAAAACTTGTCAAATTACTAGAAAAAGGCTCGTAATCCCATTTTACTAATATTTAAGGGTCGAACCAGAATCAAATGCGTAGCGCAAGACGTAAAAAAAAAAAACAAAAACAAACACATCAAATTTGAAATTTTTACGTCCGTATGATTTAGGTAACTCACATTTGAATATTAGAAACGAAAAATTATTGGGAGTTACGCCTTACGCGACGTAATTTGATTCAGGTTGGACGCTAACAGTTTTCTTGTTTTTTAACAAAAAATGTTAGATCGAAATTTAAATTTTTTTTGTAATTTTAAAATTTTTTTTTATAATTTTAAAATTTTTTTTTATAATTTTACAAATTTCAATGGGTTTTTTACAAAAAAATCTAGTAAATTCACGAGAATTCCTTGTTAGTTTTATTGCGCCAAAAATGTTGTAAATTTACAATTTTATTTACAAAAAAGCTCGTAATTTTTACTAGGAATTCTCGTAAAATACACAGAAAAAAATAAAAATGAATTTCAATTACGAAATTCGTTGATTCAATTAAAAATTAATTGATTTCGGACGTATCACGAAAATACGCATATTAATTACTCATTTTGTTTGAAAATAGTTTAAAAACTTAATTAAATTTTTAATTGAATCAATTAATGTTTTAATTGAAAATAAAATGGAAAGCCAATTAAAATTGTAATTAAATAAACTTAAAAAAAATTAATATAAAATTGAAAATCAATTATATAGATTTATTGATTCACATAAAATTTTTAATTGAAAAAAGACCATAACTCAATTTAATTTTAAAAGTTGAACTTCAAAAAATGCCCTAAAATAAATAAACATAGAATGTTTTTGTTTTATATTATTAAGAAATTTATTTTCTTTATTAAATATAAACACTTGGTATAGTTTTGCATAGAAACATTATAGTTGTATTTTAAAATATCAATAAATATTTAAAATTACATTTTTTTATTTTTAAATCTTGTCATTACATGCATTTTTGTTGCCTTAGTAAAGTTGAATCAAAAAAAAATTGTATTATATTTCAATGTGCAAAACACAAGGCAAATGCCTCTATATTATTTTTTTTTTTTGTTTCAACTGTACAAATTTTATTAGCAAAACACTTTATCCGCAACGACCACTCGCCTTAAAGAAAACAATAAAACTAAATTTTTTATTGCTTTTATGTATTCATTGGCTGCTACCACCAAAATACACAAAACAATAGTTCAAAAGTTTTTTTTGTTGTTTTTTGCATTTTATTTTTTCATTGGCTACTAACACTAATGCATACAAAACATTAATTGAATCAATTAAAATGTTTAATTGAAGTTAAATTTAATATCAAATCCATTTTTAATTAAAAAAAAAATCACGATATTATTTTCTGTGTAGGATGTAGCAAAAAATCTAGTAAAGTTACCGAACCTCCTTGTAAGATTTATCGCGTCAAAAAAATTGTAAAATTGTAAAAATTTGGTAAAATTAACAAATTATTGGTTAAAAGCTTGTAAAATTGCAAGATATTCTTGTCAAATAGCAGGTAGAAAAAAAAACTTACAACTTTTCTTGTCATTTTACAAGGTTTTTTTTTGAGTGTATTAGAAAAAGAAAAATTCTTAAAAATTTTTAAAAAGTCCCGAAAAATGTTTGGAAAATTTTCTAAGTCCCGAACATTTTTTTGAAATTTTTTGAGTTTTGTATTTAAAAATTTATTAAAGTGCTTTTAGGAAAAAAAATGTAAACTTTTTCAAGTTCTAACTTCTAAGTCTCGGACACAAAATTTGTTGGGCATTTTTTTTGCGTTTTGGACAAAAAAGTAAATGATCATGCTTTTAGGATTTTTTTTCAAAAATTTTCCATGTCTTGGAAAAATGTTTTAAATTTTTTTTTTTAAAGAAAAAGATTGTAACACATTTTTCGTTTAAAAAAAAGTCTAAATCTAAGACTTTTTCTATAGAAGAAATTCGATCTAAATAAAAATAACACAAATTTATAAAAATTGTTCCTTAATAAAAATTTTCAGATTCTGAAACATTTTTTGTATAGAAAAAGCCTTCGATTCTGAGACAGTTTTCGTATAGAAAAAGTCTCAGATTCTGAGACATTTTTTGTATAGGAAAAGTCTTAGATTCTGAGACATTTTTCGTATAGAAAAAGTCTCAGTTTCTGAGAAATTTTTCGAAGAGAAATAGTCTTAGATTCTGAAACATTTTGCGCATGGAAAAAGTCTCAAATCCTGAGATATTTTTCGCATAGAAAAAGTTTTAGATGCTGAGAAATTTTTTGTGTTGAAAAAGTTTCAGATTCTGACACATTTTTCAGATTCTGAGACATTTTTCGCATAGAAAAAGTCTCAGATTCTGGGACATTTTTCGTATGTATCAGGTTCTGACACGTTAAGATGCTGAGAATTTTTGCGTATAGAATTACAAAAAAATTATTCTATAAGATCGTGATGGTTTAAATTAGTAAAGAAAAATTACCTCGAGCTAGAATAACCATACTCAAAATATTTGTTTTGTTTGTACTTTTTATACCCTCCACTCTAGTGATAGGGGGTATATATAAGTTTGTCATTCCGTTTGCAACTCATCGAAATATAGGTCTGGGACCCCATAAAGTATATATTCATGATCCCCGATCGATTTTAAGACATTCTAGCTATGTCCGTCTGTCTGTCTGTGGAAATGGTGATCACGGCCAAAATATTTCACGGAGATGACTCAAACTTAACATATTTATTGGAAGTTTGGTATTGCATTTGAACGACATCGGTTCAGCGGTTCAAACGTTATGAACGAAAATGTAAGGACCTCTCAACAATTTTAGTACATTCAACATAACCTAAAAATACAAAATGCTTTAACTCGGCTGCTGGTTGACATATGTGAACATATTTGAACACCAAATGGTATTTAAACAAGTACGAACATATTTTTTGACAAAAAAAGAAAAAAATCGCGGATTTTTTTTTATAATTTTTTTTCGCGGAAATTTTTTTTCAAAAAAAAAAATTTTTTTTGCAAAAGTAATTCCCTATTAAATAAAGTTTTTGAAATAATCTTTTAGAAATTGTGGAGGTCAAGGCCGAATTTAACTTTTTTACTTTTTATTTCTTAAAACCGTTTATCACATTGTGCCAATAAACTATAATAAATATAAAATCGTAACCAAAAACCTTTTTTCATGCGCTTTTCAACTTTCCAGCGGGGCCCCAAATTCTTAATTTCAAATCATCATATCAAATTTTAAAGCAGTCGGACCAGTTCTTCCTGTAATCCCTATATAAACCCTACCGATATTCATATAAATCTTTCTAAATTTATAATTTTATATATAAACGGGTACTTTGGTAACCCTATAAAATCATAATATAATTGGACAGATTTTGGACTTGGTCCTCATATGGAATTTCGCCCAATATTCAGTTAAATCGATCTATTGACAAAAAAATAACCCAATTTCATTCAAATTTGGTTTGCGTGTGTTTTATATATTAATTAAAGATCTTACAAAAGGTAGATCTAATCGGTCCATGAATGGACTTCGGAACCAATGTTCGGAAAATACTAGTGTATGGTGTCATATGGTCGGTCTTGACCAACTATAATTTTTTTCTTGATTTTTTGCATTTTGAAGTAAAGAATTTACTTAAAAATTATCTTAGAAAAACTAAACTGAACTAAAAAATCTTGTAAATTTACGAATTATCATAAAATTAAAGGTAACATAAAATGTCGTAAAAGAAGAAGAATTCCTTGTAAGTTTTATCGTGTCCACAATGCTGTAAATTTACAAGCCGCAAAAAATTCATTAAAAAATTTTTAAATTTACAAGAAAAAGTTGTAAGCTCACAAACAAAATGTAAATTTACAAAGATAAGTTGTTATTTTGCAAAAATAAGTGGTAAATTTACATTTTTTTTTTTATTTCACCACTAATTTTTGCAAAATTACAACTTTTCTTTGTAAATTTAAATTTTTGTTTTGTGAATTTACAATTTTGTTTTAAAAATTAAAAATTTTTTCTGAAATTTTTGTGTCTTTACATTTGAAACAACAAAAATTAGGTTGTCACAGCTGTTTTTAGTAGCACTAACCGAATTTTGAGTTGACACAACTAAAACATTCAGTTGGAAATTTATTTTTCTGTGTGCGAGACTTTTTGGTTACTCCTATTTTACGAGAATTCCTAGTAAAAATGTTAAGCTTTTTATACCCTCCACTTAGTGATATATAAGTTTGTCATTCCGTTTGTAACTCATCGAAATATCGGTCTGGGACCCCATAAAGTATATATATTCATGATGCCCGATCGATTCTAAGACATTCTAGCGATGTCCGTCTGTCCGTCTGTCCGTCTGTCCGTCTGTCTGTCTGTGGAAAATGCTGTCGCGGACAAAATATTGCACAGAGATGACTGAAACTTAACATATTTATTGGAAATTCTCCCCAGAAGTTTGGTATTGCATTTGAGCGATATCGGTTCAGCGGTTCAAAAGTTATGAACGAAAATGTAAGCACACCTTAAAAATTTCAGTACATTCAACATAACCTAAAAATACAAAATGCTTTAATTCGGCTTCTGGTTGACATATGTGAACATAATTGAACACCAACTGGTATTTAAACAAGTACGAACATATTTGTTGACAAAAAAAAAAAAAAATCGCGGATTTTTTTTTAACAAATTTTTTTTCGCGGAAACTTTTTTTCAAAAAAATTTTTTTTTTTTCAAAAGTAATTTCCTTTTAAATAAAGTTTTTTGCAATAATCTTTTTCAAATTGTGGAGGGTATCACTACATTCGGCAAGGCCGAATTTATCTTTTTTACTTGTTTGTATGTATTTTGGTGAATTTCGGTGTCACAAACATGTCATTCAGGTCACTCTTTAGATATGATTTGGTCATATATTTTAACTTAATACTTTATAATTTGTATTAATAATTTTTTTGTCTCTTCATTTCAGGTCGTTAACAGTAGCAGCAGTACAACAACACGTGTTGAAAAAAAATCCCGTTTACATCACATAACATCATCCTCATCATCGTCGTCCTCATCGTCAACGTCAACCGAAATGAAAGCGGCAGCACTAAAACGCGATATGAGTGAATTTAAAAATTCCATGTCAGAAATCAATGATTTGGCCTTAGGCCGCAATGCAACACCCGCCCTAACTGGTTCCACAGGAACGCTAAGTCATCAACCACCCTCCATTAACGATCTCAGCAATTTAAATGCCCTTAATAGTTCAGATGCCATAAATAAACTTAAGTTAAAGTAAGTTTTCTTCTTTTTTGTTCGAAATCTCTTGAAAATATTTTTTAATCAATTCCCACTTTTAATGTCGTCTTACAGATTACGCTCATCCCTTGAAAATATTGTTGATGGCAATGACGAACCAATTATCACATTACCCGATGATGATGAACATGATGATATGAATTTAAATATGGATTTGGTTAAGGCCAAAAATCAATTATCAACAAATGGTTTAAGTGGTTCGAGGGGAACTATAGTTGACACCGTCAAATTCGAAGAGAAACGCACAAAAACCGAATCAAAAACTAAAGTGGTTACAGATGGTTTTAGTTCGGAACAAGCTACTAGTAACTTGGCCGAAAGTAAACGTTTACAAACTGGTGATATTGATTATCAGCAGGCTAAGGCAGCAGCAGCGTCACGAAATCGTATGGAAGTGGATGGTGTTAAAACGGAAGAAAATGCCGCTGTTATACATGTAAGTGGAAGTTTATTGTTATAATTTGAAAATTATTTTAAGAAAAGGTCTGTTGAAACAATTTGGACGTAGGAAAAATTTAATTTTAAAACTGGAATATGGCTGATTTCCCCGAATCAAGCTAAAATACTGGATTTCCATGACTATTAAGTGTATGCCTTACTTTTGT
Source organism: Pegoplata infirma (assembly GCA_963921195.1). Classification (NCBI taxonomy): domain Eukaryota; kingdom Metazoa; phylum Arthropoda; class Insecta; order Diptera; family Anthomyiidae; genus Pegoplata; species Pegoplata infirma. The sequence continues at coordinate 53,976,306 of OY992539.1, forward strand.
GCTTCCTTGGAAGCAACAAAATTGTACTTTATGACTTCCGTATGAGAGTATTGTAAAAAATCAACTGATTCTAGTCTTATTTCAATTAGTTTAAATCAATTCAAGGCAAAAGATACATTTGAAAAACTATGAATTCATTGGCTGTTGTTTGAGTACAACATAAAATTCATTGTTTTTCTTTCCGTGTATAAATAGCAGTAAATATTCTATAGCAAAATATTCCCGTTTAATTCCCAAAACAAAAATCTCTATTTTATTCCCTTGTCCCATATTTTTTTATTACGTCATACAATTTTTTAACCACCAAGTCATGTAAAATTTATTATCTGACGTAATTGATGCGATATTATAATCACCCAAGTATGTACTTCCCTTTAAACAGAAAAATTATGTGCATACTTTGAGGGTGTTTACACTACGCCGAATTAGGTCAGATTTTTATGTGTAAAAATTTATGTATAACCTTAAAAACGATCAATTGAAATTCTATAAGAATAATGGAAATCTGAAAATTATTAATTGGAATTCGAAAAAACTGAAATGAAATTCGGTTGAATTGAAATTCGTTAAGTACGAATTTGAATAAAAAACAAATTCTTCGAAATTCGAAAAAGATTTTAATAAATTTGACAAAAAGTTAGTTTTTGCAAAATTTTTGTTAGAAAAAATATTTAATGCTGAAGTAAAATTTTGGGGAAAAAATGTTATTTCCATTTTAGTTTAGAGGGATTTTTTGTTTTACACGCATTTGAAGATAGTGAACTTTAATTATAAATTTAATTACTTGAAAAGTGTATAAAAGGCGTATACCTAATTTTTTAATTGCATTTAAATAACAATCATACGCAACGGCCATTCAGTAATTACTGGAACGATTGCAGCAAAATTCATACCGGTTATAGCTAACCTAATTTCCCAGTCGGCAAAAAAACTTACCCCTAACATACTGCTGACTCTAAAATTGCTGACATCTTCATAAATTTTTTTCAAAATTTTCCCAATGACATGTCAGCAGTTGGTCGGCGGTTGTTTAAACGATATGTTCGTGGCCACCAGCGACGTATCCAGGAATTTGAAAAGGGGGGGGCCCAACTCAAAATTTTTATTTAATCACAATCTAAAATACTATTTTCTAGGACTACCCCCCCCCCCTGTCCAAAAAAATTTCTAGAAATTACAGCAAAATATACAGACAAATATACCAACAACATAAAAAATGCCTCAGAATTTGTAAAACATCTCAGAATCTGAGAACATTTTTCTAAAAAAAAAAAAATTTCTTAGAATTTGACAATTATCCTATTGTAAAATATGTCTTAGAATCGAAGATTTTTTTTATAAACAAATGTATCAGAGTCTGAGAACTTTGCTATAGAAAATATTCTGAAAATATTTTATACAAAAAATTTTTCAAAACCTTTGAAATTTTCTATATCGAAAATGTCTTTAAATCCTTAGATTCCGAGGTATTTTTTTTATAAAAACCGTTCCTAGAAACAATATGTAACCTAAAAGTAAAAAAGTTTTAAATACACTCAAAAAAAAAGTGAACTAAAATCTGGGAAAATTAACTTAATTTTAAGAAAAAGAGGGAATAATTTGGCTCCAAAGATTTTTCTTGGTTTTAGTTCATAATTTTCCCAAAAATAAGGAAAACAAAGTTAATTAATTTTAAGCCAATTTTAACTAGAAAATGGAAAAAATTATATAACACTTTAGTTCATTCACATTTTAAAAGTAGATTGGGTCTCGACCCTGGACCTATGGTTTCGGACCCCATGGGTCCAGCCCCTTGTTAACTCAAGACCCCGGTACTTTAAGGTTCCCCATAGATTTTGACCCAAAATTTGTGTCCGTTTCGCTCTAACTTGCTTAGTTTTTGAGATACGGTAATAAGGGTTCTGATAGATCTTGATAATCTTAAAAACTGGATAACTCAAAAACTATTAATCGGAGGGCTTTCGGGTATTTTGCGGAAGTGTTCTACGAGTCAAGAGATACAAAAATGCCGTTGGACCTTTTCTCGTGTTGGCAGTATTCACCGAGATATGTGCATATATAAAATCTGGGGAATTTCAAATTTTAGATCTAAAATTGGAGTCTTGAGACCCCGACAGTTATGCAGAGCCAGGCTATTCCAATTTTTCTTTGTAGTCTTTCTTTTGAAAATTTCGTCCGTATCGCCATTTTGAATTTTTAACTAAATTCTAAGAAGTTATTTACTTAATTCTCAGAAGTTATTAACTTAATTCTAAGAAGTACACTTCCTCAATCCAAAGAAGAGAAATACGATGATATTTTTTTAGTAAATTTTAACTAAACTTGAACTAAATTGTTTTTTAAGAAATATGTCTTAAAAATAAAGATACGTTTCTTAGATTTATGGAAAATTTCTTTGGCAGTAAGAATTTTTTTCCTAATATTTAAAAATTCCATTTAAAGAAAACTATGAACTACTTATAAGTAAATGAACTAAACTTTTTTCCTCATACTTAAGAAAATTTCTCATTTTTTAGATAAATTTTAGGAAAATTCATGATAAATTTTCAAAGACATTTTTTCCTTAATTTTAGATATGTCTTTTTTTCAGTGTATGTATTTGTTAAAACAAATACAGAAGAATTAGCCCACCTGATTCAAAATTATCTTACCAAATATTTTAATCGTTTAAAATTTTTCTGATATTGGGGTTTGAAAATTCGAAACCGCTAATTTAGGCGTGGTGTTACGTATTCGTAAGTTAGCGCGTTCCATTTCCGAGATATTCACTCTCACGTAAGAGCCGTTATAAAGGACCTGATTCTAAACCTGCCATTTAAATTTTTGTAGAACATTTCGTTATCGAGATATTTGGACTTCAAAATTAATTAATTCTTTAGCGCATTTTATGGCTCTACTGTTACATATTATTGCCTTGGACTTAAGGACTGAATTTTTATAAAATGGAAATCTAGATTCCAAATACATACGTCATTAATTTTTTTATGTTGCTTTTGTAAATTCGTTTATGAAAATTTATCTTTATTTATTTACATAAAAAATAATCGAAGTTTTTCTATTTTTTGTCAGTTTAAATATTGTTCTTAGTCATTATTAAATTTTCAAAACCGCGGTTTTTCAATTCAAACCCGATTTTTGAAAAAAGTGCTAGATTGAAAATTAAAAATTAACATGAAAATTTTTATTTAGAAAAAATTTTTCAGCATCTTAGAATTTTGTATATAAATAATATCTCAGAATCTGAGACTTTTAATGTAGAAAAAGTGACTTAGATCCTTAGGAGTTTGATTTTTTTTTTATAGAAAACTGTTTTTATGATCCTGATGAAATAATTTTCATTAAATAAAACCAATATAATGTGTTTTCGATACATATTTTACAGATATTTTGATATAAATGACTTTTTAAAAACGAAAATTTACTCAAAATCAAGAGTTTTTATAAAAAACTATGTAAAACTTTTCATCAAAAACCAAAATATTTACAATACTAACAAAAAACTTATGTTTGTTACTTGTATCACTTGTATCACGAGTTGTTTACTTTTTTTAAAATTTTCCAATCCAAAAGGGGGGGGCCCGGGCCCCCTGGGCCCCCCCCTGAATACGTCAATGGTGGCCACCGATACTGGTGGAGCAACTGCTGACATGCCATTGGGGACATTTTGAAAAATTGTATAAAGATGTCAGCAATTTTATAAAGGAACAGTCAGCAGTATGTCAGGGGTGATTTTATTTTGCCCTTATGTTCAATAAGGGCACCATCAGGGCCCCTAAAGCATAGATGGGACTAATTAATTAAAGAGACCAATTAATTGATGGTTTAATTACCATTTAATTGGTGTCAATTGTAATGAAATTTTTTTAATTACCATTGGTTGTATCAATTGTGTCAATTTAATTACTAATCAATTTAATTACTAATGAAAATTAAAAAAATAATAATTACCATTGGTGTGGCATCAATTAAAAATAATAATTACCATTAGTAAAAGACGTCACAATATCGTCAAAATCGTTAATATTTCAAAATATCTGTTGTTTTATGTTATTTGGTATTTAAATTTTTCACATTTTATAAACCAAACACACGTTGATTGCCTTTGTATAACGCAATATTTGAAATTTTTTATTTGCGTTTTGATTTTTGTGTTTAACATTTTCATATTTTTTAAAAAAACATACTTTGATGTTTAAATTTATAACTTTTCAAAACAAACAAAAAATGGGCAAACCAATGGTTTTGAAACCAATTATAATTGGTGTTTTTCAACAATTGGTACATTTCATTACGATTAGTAATTATTTTTTTAATTAAAAAAAATTAATTACCATTAAATGGTAATGAATTTTTTTTCATTATCATTGATGTCAACCAATGGTAATGAAATTTCAATGGTAATGAAAAATTCCCATCTATGCCCTAAAGTAGGGCATATTTAGCATACCAAAGCATTAAATGCTTTATCACTGCCCAGGCAGAAATTCATAACGGTTCTAAAAAAAAAACACTATCACAGCACTATTTTCGAACGCCTTGAGAGCGTAGTCGAAAAGCATTTTAGGAGTACTTCATATACAAAAAATTATGATTGTTCAGGGACGCAAATGGTTTAAAAACACTTTTAAAGTCCTGCCAAAAAACATCTTGGCAACGTTTTCAAAAAGCGTTTTAGCATTGTTTGTTGAAAGAAATTCATGATTGTTAAAAAAATTTTATGGTTTTAAAACACTTTTAAAGTCGTGTCAAAAAACGCTTTGACAACGTTTTCAAAAAGTGTTTTTGCATTACTGGTATAAAAAATTTTATGATTGTAAGGAAAATTAAGCGGTTTTAAAACACTGGCTTTGAACGATTTGACAACGTTTTCAAAAAACGTTTTTGCACTACTGGTAAAAAAAAAAATTTATGATTGTTTAAAAAATGAAATGGTTTCAAAACACTTCTTAGTTGTGTCGAAGAACGCTTTAACAACGTTTTTCAAAACAGTTTTTCCATTACTGCCAGAAATGAATTCATAATTGTCCAACGACGCATCACATAAAAGTAATAGAAAAATAAAAATTTTATTAAAAAAAAGTAAAAAAAAATATGCTAATTTTAGAATTTAGCTCCCTTCGCACATTTGCTAAACGTCCTTATATAAGTACCTGGTAAAATTTTGAGCTTAATCAATTCAATCTATGCGAATCACGCGAAAATATTCCAAAATTTCGAGTATTGGTCAAAACGGCACTAAATTTAAAATAAAAATATGCTCAAAAGAAAATATTTTTTCTTTTACAAAAACCAAACAGGAAACCCAGAAATTCGGAATTTTCTTGTCTTTAAAAATACTTTATCAAATCATTATTTTAGATCGCTTTAAAAACGCTTCAAACCACCGTGAAAAGATGTTATCATACGGTGTGCTTAAAAGCGTCCTAAAGGTGGTTACTTCTACGGTGTCAGACCAACCTTTTAATTCGCTTCCAAGACGCTTTAAATCAACCTGGAACGATGTTATAAGTATTTAATAAAATGTTCTGAAAGCACTTTTTACATTGCTTTAAAAACGCCTTAAACCACCGTGGAACGATGTTATCATTTGGTGTGTTTAAAAGCGCTTTGAGGGTGGTAATCTCTACGGTGTGAGAGCACTTGTACCACCTCTCACAGCGCTTTAAAAACGTTTTTACAATCGTACTTTTCTGCCTGGGTGTTTTATCGTTCTGTGTCCAATTCTGTTAACATGTGTCTATAGCAGCCCATTTAAGACATTTTGTATTTTAAGGTCATTTTGAATGTCCTAAAATTTTCAACGCTGTCTTTCATTTTCGTTCATAACTTTTGAACTGCTGAACCAATATCTCTCAAATGCAAACTAAACTGCTCAAAGCCTACTTAGGGAGTGGGGATAGGGCGTAGGTATGTTTTAAAAAAATGTTGTAGGGTAAAAACAAATGGGGGTCGGTCTCACTAATGACCCCTCTCGGACGCACCATTGGACCGGTAGAAGCTAATTAAATAAAACAAATTTACAAAAAATAAAAAAAATTGTATGGGGACCGCCTTAACAGTTAAAGATAGAGGGAAGGTGTGTTCAGGGAAAATGTTTGGACTAAAAAAATATTGTGGGTCGATCATACATTTTGTTGCTCTAAGGGCAATATTAGGGCAGTTAGAGCGGTTGGAGCAAATTTTAAAAAATGTTGTTTTGTGTGGGAGCCCCCTTAGAAATTGGAGATAGGGTATTAGTTTGTTCCAAAGAAATATTAAGACAAAAAAATTAATGTGGGTCGGTCTTATATGGAACCCATCTATGACGCACCATTGGAGCAGTAGAAATGATTTTAAGATTGGAAAAATACAATAAAATTTTTTTTAAAAAATTTTAAAAAATAGTAATAATCGATATCCCACGATCCTCGTGGAAAAAAAATTTGTAGAATCGATAGATGTTTTACACAAAAAAATTAAAAAAAAAATCGAAGAGTACAAACATTTTCAAAAATGAGATTTAAATTTTAAAACTTAAAAATTTGATATTAGAGCGCTTTTAAGAATTTTTTGGAATTTTTTTTAAAAAGCACGTAAAAAAAACAAAACTTTTGAAAAAAAAAAATTGAAATTCGGACCATTATTGAAGAATTTATGAGTAAAAGAAATTTGAGTAAAGGAACAAACTACCAATTTTTAAAAATTCGATATCTTTTGAACGGGTCATCAAAAAAACCTGAAAATTTACCACGAAGGAGTTTTCGAAGGGTACTAAAAACTGTAAACAAATTGGGAAAATAAAAAAAAAATAATTTTCAAAGTGTCCGATTTGACATGGAATGCCCCATATATATGAGGCATTCCACACCAATTCTGATTGACTTGAAATTCTCATTTTATCGTAAAATTACAGAGATAATTTTTAAACTATTTTATAAGGAAACAAGTAAAAAAGTTAAATTCGGCCTTGCCGAATGTAGTGATACCCCCCAGCAAAAACATGGTAATGAGTTGTGAAAAGTAATCATTACCAAGTACATTATTTATAATGAGTACCCATTACCATTAACATTATTTTTAGCCCAAAAGTAACTACTTCTCAGTAATATGTTATAAAAGCACCTCTAAGTAATAATATCTCCTTGCACTTGCAGTTTTTAACCTTTACAATTCAATTAACTTAAAAAGTTATTAAAAACTTAATAAAAATTACGCAATTTTTAAATTTTAGTAAAAACAAGTTAAATTTTAAAAGTTTTAATTTTTGCTGGGCCTCCACAATTTCAAAAAAATTATTGCAAAAAACTTTATTTAAAAGGAACCCAGCAAAAATTGGCATTACTAGTAATGGGTTTTGTAATCCGAAACAGATGTTAATAAGTAGTTACTTATTGAATGAAACATTAGTTATTTTAACAAGGGCGTGAGACAAAAATAACTAGTGAAGAGTATGGAGATAAATAAGTAGTTACTGCCTCGGATTACAAATAAGCAGTAAAAACCCATTACCAATAAGAAGTAAAATAATTAGTTAATTAAAAATTTTAAAATTTAACTTGTTTTTACTAAAACTTAAAAATTCCGTAATTTTTATTAAGTTTTTAAGTACTTTTTAAGTTATTTGAATTGTAAAGGTTAAAAACGGCAAGTGCAAGAAGATACTTATTATTACTTAGAGGTGCTTTTATAACATATTAGTGAGAAGTAGTTACTTTTGGGCTTAAAATAATGTTTATGGTAATGGGTACTCATTATAGATAATGTACTTGGTAATGATTACTTTTCACAACTCATTACCATGTTTTTGCTGGGAAATAACTTTTAAAAAAAAAATTTTGAAAAAAAAAAATTCCGCGAAAAAAAATTTTGGTAAAAAAAAAACCGCGTGTTTTTTCATTTTTTATCAAAAAATATGTTCGTACTTGTTTAAATACCATTTGGTGTTCAATTATGTTCACATATGTCAACCAGAAGCCGAATTAAAGCATTTTGTATTTTTAGGTTATGTTGAATGTACTGAAATTTTTGAGGTGTGCTTACATTTTCGATCATAACTTTTGAACAGCTGAACCGATATCGCTCAAATGCAATACTAAACTTCTCGGGAGAACTTCCAATAAATATGTTAAGTTTCAGTCATATCTGTGCAATATTTTGTCCGTGAGAGCATTTTCCACAGACAGACAGACGGACAGACGGACATCGCTAGATTGTCTTAAAATCGATCGGGCATCATGAATATATATACTTTATGGGGTCCCAGACCGATATTTCGATGAGTTACAAACGGAATGACAAACTTATATATACCCTCTATCACTAAATGGAGGGTATAAAAATGTATGCACAATATTTTTTCAGCGCAGTCTTTAATAGGAAACAATCACACTTTTAAAAATTAAAAAAAAAAAAAAAATTTCATCAGGGGTGCGTATGTATTTTATATTTTATATAGGTAATAGGTGCAAAACCCACCTCTGCTAAGTCAAGTTAGGCATTGAATAAATGTTACTACATATTAGAAAACTCCTAAATAATTTTTTAAAATTAAAATTTTAGCTAAAGATTTTGTAATTAAATTTAACTAGAATTTGTAATAAAAATCCTCAAATGGCAAAATACATCGTTTTGTATTAATTTTAGATCATTTATTTGCTCATAGCCTAAAATTATGCAACAAAAAATAATAGTGTTTTTATTGCATAAGTTTAGGCATTGAATAAATGTTTCCACATATTCGAAAACTCCTGATATATATTTTTTTAATTAGAATCTTAACTTTAGCAAAAGATTTTATAATTAAATTTAACTAGAATTTGTAATAAAAATCCTCAAATGGCAAAATACATCGTTTTGTATTTATTTAAGATCATTTATTTACTCAATGCCTAAAGTTATGCAACAGAAAATCTAACTTATTTAAAAGAATATTCGTAATTAGTGCGAATATAAGTTTTTTAAGAAAACTGTTGAAAGTAATAAGTCACTTAAATTTTCGATATAGAATTCTAAGAAAAATAATGAAAAATAATTTTCACATTTTTTTTATTAAATAAATAAAAATGAACATACCGAGTAAAAAAGTTTATATATACATAATTTGATAAAATTATATACTTATAATTACACAGAAAAAAATATGGAGGAAAAAAATTTGAGTAATCTTTTGATTAAATTTAAAAACAAAAATTGAGTAATTTTTTTAATTGACGCAATTAAAACTTTACTTAAAAATTTTAAAATCAATTTAAGTAAATAATTTAATAAAAATTTAATAGTTTTTTATTTTTATTTTTAAACTCTCATAGTTTTTTGAATTCTGGTTTAGTTTATAGTTTTTTGTATATGTATATAAAAGTTTGTAATCGTCTTTATAAAATTTTCCTATGTTTTTGATTGTGTCAATTAAAAATTTTTTGATTGTGTCAATTAAAAATTTACTTAAAATTTATCTATTTTTATTTTTTTTTTTTAAGTTTAAAAAAGTTTTAAATTTTTTTACAAAAAAAACAAAAAACTTGTTTTTTCAAACTTTACCAAACATATTTATGTCTCAAAAACATAGGAAAATTTTATAAAGACGATTACAAACTTTTATATACATATACAAAAAACTATAAACTAAACGAGAACTCAAAAAACTATGTGAGTTAAAAAATAAAAATAAAAAAACTATTAAATTTTTATTAAATTATTTACTTAAATTGTTTTTATAATTTTTAAATAAATTTTTAATTGCGTCAATTAACAAATTTTTTTTTTAAACATTTAATAAATTTTTATTAAAAATTTACTCAATAGTATTAAAAATTTACTCAAGTATTTTTTTTATTTTTTTCTGTGTATTGATAAAGTTTTGAAATGACTTTATTCTTTTCCGTGATATGGCAAAATAAAAATATGGAAAAATTAGGAAGATTCTACTCTTTCGTTTGCTATCAAAAGTGACATTATTAGACACGTAAAAATATTTTACAAAATGTAATGCTTTATAACTTTGAAGTTCTTTTAAAATGAAATATGATTACAAAATGAAAAACTGTAAATACCGTTCCACTTGATCTCAACATTCAGACGTACATACACTCAAAAAAAAAACTGTAAAGTTAGCAAAAAAAGCTTGTAAACCTACAAGAAAATTTGCTGATTTTGAACCCACAATTTTTTTGGTAAAGTTAGCAAAAACGTTTTTCTAAAAATTAGTTAACTGAAATAATTTTTATTTCAACTTAGTTCATACACATTTGAGGACCCAATTGGGTTCGGACCCAATAGGTCCAGAACCCGAGGGGCCTAGACCTAGTTGAGTTCCTTAAAAATCGTCATAGTTTTTGATCCAAAATTTGTGTCCGTTTCGCTCTACCTTGCTTAGTTTTTGAGATACGTGATTTTAGGGGACCACTGGGGTCTTGAGCATTAAAAAACTCGATAACTTCAAAAATATTACTCGGAGAGCTTTTGGTTATTTTGCGGTCTTGTTCTACGTGTTGAGAGCTACAAAAATTCTATTGGACTTTTTGTTGTGTCGGCAATATTTACCGAGATATGAGCATTTTAAAATTTTCGGAATGCTAACTATTTTGGGTCCCATTAGGGTCCACACATGTGAAGAGGACCCGCGAAAGTATGGAGATTCTAAGAACCAAAAATGCCCTCCATTTTGCTCTATCTGTCTTAGTTTCCGAGATAGCGCCATTTTAAGTTTTCTGAAAATAAAAAAAAATTTACCATTTATTTTTGCTAATGTTAGCAAAAAATCTTGTAAAAATGTTGTCAACTCAATTTCAAATTTAGCAAAAGTAATTAGTTCAAAGTTTGTTTAAAATTGCTAATGTGCTAAATGAAGTTTACAAGAATGCTAACATGCTAATCTCAACTAAAAATTTGCTAAAAGTTAGCTAACTAGCATTAGCAAAAAAAAATTAGTAAATCTACTAACGTATTTTTTTGAGTGTATATCATCCGATTCATGTTTAATATTGTCTGTTGGACGGTGTAACTTGATCAAATTATATATAATTTAATCTTATTTTATCCAATTTTCTGAAAACAGAAACCTTTACATATAAAATTTAAGTTAATCAAATTATATACACATGACTTTTTTACTCGGGATAGTACGTACATTAGAGTGGTATTTTTTTCTTCAACTGATTTTTCCAAGTGTTCGGGCAGTTTTTATTGAACTAGACCTTAAAAATATGTGGTACAAATTCGATATCAAAAAATATTTAAAATCGGTCGAACGTTTTTCGAGATATCGCTATTTAAAATTTGCAAAATATGGCGGTCAAGAAATTTAAAAAAAAAATTTCAATACTTTTTTCCTTGACGCTTTCATAGAGCTGGAGACAAACTTTTATTTAAAATTATTTTAAGGGGAAATCCGATAATTTTAACCTGTGGCGCACTTTTATCAATGTTTTGGTGTTTTAGAAAAGTTTCACCAAAACTTCAAACTTTGATTGAAGGGCGCTATGTGTTTAAATGGCCTGATTTTTTAAGTTTTTTTTCAATATCTTTAAAATAGTCAATTGGAAAAAATTTTGAGATTTTTTCTGAAAAATTTCTTGAACGTAGAAAAACCGCCAGTTTTTAAAATTTTTTTGACAAACTTCAAATGGTGATGTCTATATAACCACTTGACCGATTTCAGAATTTTTTTGGAATTTGCATTCAGCATGCCAAAATTTATAAAAATATAGTATCACAAGATATAAATTTTATTTTATTTTTATTTTCTCAAAAGCTAAAAATTTTGTGTGGAAATTTTCCTAAAATCCAAAACTTTGATCGATAGCCGCCACGGGTTAAAATGATCGTATAAGGCTCAAATTCAGCTTTAATCAAAGTTTGTCTCAAGTTCTGAGAAAGGAGCATGGGAAAGAAATATTGAGTTTTTTTTTATATCCTCCACTTACCATTAGTGGTGTAGGGTATATATAAGTTTTTCATTCCGTTTGTAACTCATCGAAATATCGGTCCCCATAAATATTACACTATGTAACAAATTTAAAAAAAAGTTCTGAGTCTGGGTTGCCACTATTTTTTTCTATTAAAAAAATATCAGAAAAAAGTAAGAAAAATGCAGTCACGCCCTTGAGTTTGAGACTTTGTTATATCCGTCTGTACATGTGTCAGTCTGTTGAAAGCACGATAGAGTCTAAAAAGAATTAGAGGCTTCACCCATGTTAGGAATATGTGTTAGAGTCCTGCGCTGGTTTAATTTTAAAACGGGCAAAATCGGTTCTGGAGAAAAAATTTCCACAAATTTCAAAATCGAAAGAAATTTTTTTTGCCATACAAAAAACTGCCGCTCTAATATACACATTATTGTATCCATATATTTTTTTGTTCTTTCTATGTTATCATAAATTCCAAAAGGGTGTGTAAAAAAATTACATGTTATTATATTTTTTTTTTTTGTTTGTAATATTGTTGTGTTGAATCACAAATAAAAATCTTAGTAAAACACGCAACACCCTAATATTTAGTCTTTGATAAACTGTTTTAGAGTTCATAACCGAACAACAATATTCGCGGCTAACACGCAATACTATAAGGGATTTACATTATTTTTGAAACAAGTGCGTTAACACCATGAAAACAGAAAAAAAAGGGATTTTCCAAATGAAAAAAAAAATATATATAAAAATTCCTTGAAATGAAAATTAAATAAACTAAATACCAGTGAAAATATGTTGTGAACTAAAAATTTTTTTACAAAAAAAATTTAGAAAAATTTTATTTGTGTTATAAAATGAAAATTATATGAATGGACATTCTTTAACCCAAAGAAAAATGAAATTTAACTACAAATATCATGCAAACTTATTGATTTTTTTTTTAACTTAGTTTGTAAAACTTTTCGTAGAAAACTCTCATTTTGTTTTTCCAAGAAAAAAGGAGTCAATGACAACACTTTTTCCTTGTACATATATTTTTTGACATACTTAACCTTCTGCTATTTGGCAGTAACTAACTGTGGTTTAGTTGTTGGCAACCCGTTGCTATCTTCGCATGTTACGAGTAGTTTTTTTTTTTGTTTTTAATGTTTTAACATGGTTTATTAGTTATACGTAGTGGTATGATTTAATAGTAATCGGTTACAAACAAAAAATGTTAACTTCAAAATTATTATTGTATTACTGTACTCCTTTTGTCGGCACCACGCCCATTAATACCATCACAAAAAATATTTTACGTCCAAATTTTTCATTATATAAACGTCACAAATCTGTATTTGGAAAAATAAAGGTAAATATCATTTGTAATCAGTTTTTTTTTTTATTTTATTGAAATGCTATTTCGCAGTACATTAGAGCGGATTTTTTTTTTGCATGAGAAAAAAGTTTTTCTTATGATTTTGAATGTTTGGGAAATTTTTTATTCTCCTAGGCCTTAAAATTATGTGGTTCAAATTTGAGGACAATCGAATTAAATTATTTTCTGGCGCCCGGCAATTAAAGATTTGAATTGTGCCGAATCTATTATACCCTCCAACATGTAAAAAAATTTTTGACAGGGGCGTTGTTTTAAGGGGGCACAAGGAAGAGGGAAGGGTCGGTGAGTTGGTGTGACTCCTTGGCCCTTACGGTATATGTTTACAAGTTCATTTTTGTCTGCTTTGCACACTTAAGTATTATAGTTTTATTGTTATTTAAATAATTTTTTATCCACGCCCTTAAAATAGGGGCGGGGCATAAAAGCGACATTTTTTAATCCGCTGGGTCCAAGCGCAGAACTATTAATTTCTACGAACATAAAAATGTCTCATTTGGTTCACAAAAATACATAAAAAAATAGCATTTTTAAGAGGTTGGTTCAGTTCTTCAAGGGGGAACTTTTTTCCCCCTGGTTCGATTTGGCCCATTTCCGAACTTAACCTGCCTAGGAACATGAGACATATTCGTGCCAAATTTCGGGAGTCTAGCTCTTTTATTTGGGACTGCATCGTGTTAACATCGCTAGAATGTCTTAGAATCGATCACTGATCAATAATATATATACTTTATGGGGTCCCCGACCGATATTTCGATGCGTTACACACGGAATGACAAAGTGAGTATACCCCCATACTGTAGTTGGAGGGTATAAAAAATTGCGATACATTCACAACACAAATATCAAAATCAGTCGAACGGTTTTCGAGATATCGCTATTTGAAATTTGCATAAAATGGCGGTATTTTCCTATCAAAGCTTTGGATTATTGAAAAATTTCCACCTCAATTTTCAATTTTTGAAAAATTAAAAAATAAAAAACAATATTCTCTTGCCCAAAACATTAAATCGTGATAACACTGTAAGACAGCCAATATTTTACATGAACCCGGATGATATACGTCTGAAAGTAGAGATTAAATAGAATAAAACTGCAATTTACAGTTTTTCATTTCGTGAGAAAAATATTTTTTAAATATTCAATATAATTATATTTATTCGACCTTTTTTAATCAATTCTATATTAATTAACAGCCAAGCTCGAGGTCACAGTTGCTTTTAAAAAATATTAATTTTTATTATACCCTACACCACTCTATGGTACAGGGTATAATGAGTTTGTGCTAATGTTTGTAACTACCCAAAATATTGATCCTAGACCCACTTTTAAGTATACCGATCGACTTAGAATCACTTTTTGAGTCGATTTAGCGATGTCCGTCCGTCTGTCCGTCCGTCCGTCTGTCCAGCTATCGGTTTAAGCACGATACAGTTCGGAATTTTCAATCAATTGACTTGAAATTTGAAACTTAAGCATCTTTTGGCCCAAGGACGAAGCCTATTGAAATTGGAAAAAATCGGTCCATGTTAAGACCTAGCCCTCATACAAACGCCCCCTTTGGATTTGGCTTAAATGACTCTTATAACCGCATTAAAATAGATATATCGTTTAAATTCAGCAGATAATCAAATTTTATATGCACAAATCACCATTCCAAATTTCAAAGGAATCGGCTCAGTCCTTCTTGTAGTCCCCATACAAACCACCTTCCCGATATTCACATAATTCCCTCAAAATTCACAAAAATGGAAATATTTGATTAAAATTTTATTTTTAAGTGCTAATCGTGTACTTCAGTAACCAAATCAAATCGGAATATAATTGGACCATTTTTGGACTTAGTCCCCATATAAAAATTTCGACCGATATTCAGTAAAATTGGTTTATTGACAAAAAATAAACCAATTCCTCTAAAATTTGATCTGTGTGTGTTTTCTGCACTAAATAAAGATCTAACAAAAGACAGATACAATCGGTCCATGTTTGGACTTGGGATCCATTTTCCGAAAAACACTGGTGTAGGGTATCATATGGTCGATCTTGACGACTATAACTTTCTTACTTGTTTTTGAGTGTAAATGAGAATTTCAAAAAATTTCTGAAATCTGTCGGGCGTTTTTTGAGATATCGCTATTTGAAATTTGTCAAAAAATTTCCAAAAAAAATCAAAATTTTTTTTACATTGACTATTTTGTAGAGATTGAGACAACCTCTCGAAACTTAGTAGGTAAACGTATGTTGTATTCACACATCATTATTCCAAATTTTGAAGGAATCGGACCAGTTCTACTTGTAGCGCCTATTCAAACCACCCTTCCGATATTCATCTCGCTAAAATTTCACGAAAACAGAAAATATTTTATTAAAATTATGTTTGTATGTGTTAAACGCGTACTTTAATAAACTTATCAAATCTTTTTAAAATCAGACCAGTTTTGTATATAGGCCCTATATAGAAATTTGGCCCGATATTCAATGAAATAAGTCAATTAGCCAAAAATAGTAGTATATTTTACTCAAATTTTATTTGCTTGTGCTCTCTACACTTATTAAAAATCTACCAATAGATAGATCCAATCGGCCCACGTTTGGACTTGGGACCCATTTTTTGGGAAACACTGGTGTAGGGTATTATATGGTCGGTCTTGACCGAATATAATTTTCTTACTTGTTTTGTTTTTAATTTCATGACCGTAGTAAAAAAAACTGCCATTGCTTGCAAATTTCAACAAGCAATATCTGATCAATTGAAAATCAAAAGATTTAAATTGGAATTCCTAAAATTCTAATTTTTTAAATTTTTGTTTAAAATTTTCCTTAAAATTTCCTCAACATTTCTTAGACTTTTAAATCAAACTTACACCCAAAAAAAAAACGGGTATTCAATACTAAAAATTTAACTAATTTTAGTCCAAAAGGACCTAGTGCAGACATTGGTAACCAGTACTAAAATTTTTAACCAATATTAGTCAAAACCAGTAAAAATTACTAATGTTAGTACTTTGAAGATACAAAAATTAGTAACCAATTAGTAGATTTTGGTACAATATCACTTACTAAACCTTTTACTGTAGAATTATTTTGAGTGTATATTGTAATCATCCGAATTTCAATACGTCTTCAACGAATTTCCTTTCATCTTTTTTAAAATTCATTAAATCTTTTCTGAATTTTAGATCTTTTTCGAATACCAAATTGCACATTTTCGAATATTGATTGATCCTTTTCGAATAAAACGTTTTTAGCGAAATCTCTATTGAGAAATGAACGAAATCTCTATTACACACTCTTTAGATAAGTTTAAAAAAAAAAAAAATTGTTTTAAATATCATTTACTCAATTTGTTTAATTCATAAATATTTATAATCATTAATCAATTAAAAACCAACAAATAATATCCCAGTTTTTTTTTTGTTTGTTTTGCTTTCAAATGACCTCATATTTCAAAATTGCGCATACACATGTTGTTTGATGACGTATTTGACACATTGTACAATGTATAAGTCAAAATAATAACTGTACTCAAAATTATTATATTTTTATAAATTAACATGATGAGTTTTATATGATGTCTAAAATGATATAAAATGTTTTAAAGATAATATGAATTCTAAGAAACAGCGCTGGCATGCCTTAAATTTTTGGACAATGGCCAAAGTAATCAAATCTGAATGATTGGACAAAGTTAAACAAACAAAATTAGAACTTAAGAAGCTGCAGTTGGTTAAGGGGAATTTAAAATACCCTGTATTTTTGTATACCCTCCACTAACAATTACACAGTGATACAAAATCGAACTTTCGGAATGGAAAATGCAAATGAAAGTTGACATATCACATAACAAAACTCTAAAGGTTTTTTTTAGTTCAGTGAGAGATTTTTTTGACACGCATTTTAACAAATTATTAAAAATAAATCACTGTGCACCTTATGCTTGTTATTTAAAGGCAATTACAATATTAAGCATACGCCACTTATACAGTTTTCAAGCAATTATTATTATAATTATAATGAAAGTTCACCAACTTCAAATGCGTGTAAAAAAAATCTAGCGCTGAACTAAAAAAAAATCTTGAAGGTTTTGTTATGGAATATGTCAACCTTCATTTGCTTTGGTCTCATCTCATTCCAGTTTTGGTTGTTGCACTGTGTAGTCAAAAACTATAGTGGCCCATAAAAAAGAATTTCGAACTAACTTTGCAAACCCCTTTGGTAATTTTGTTTGTTGACCATCAAGGTAAACTTTTGTTTGGCATTGGCGCCATTGCACACTGGTCGATCCCATTGGCCAAAAATAAAAAAATCAAAGTCAAAAGTTTGTCACAAAATGTGTCATCTCTATTTCTAATAAAAATAAGGTTTTAAAATTTTGAGGTGTTTCTGTTTTATTCCAACTGTACTCTTTAAGAACAGCTTCAAAAGAGATGGCGAGTTAACAGTTGGTTTTTGCAGTGTGAAATAATGGAAAACTAGGTTCAACTTTCAATTAATTAAAACCATATAAAAAAATTTTTGTTGAAATAAATCAAAACTAATATTGAATAAGAAGGTATTAACTAAATTTTAAAATAATTACAATGTGTTTAGCTTGTTCTGAAGTTTGTATAAAATTAATATATTTCCAGTGTCAATGTTAGTGTTTGTTCTTCAATATAATGAAATTTCTAATAGAGTTTTAGTTATGTTCCCCCCTGAAATCTCCAATCGGACTTTTTTTGATTTATTAGTTAATATTTCAAGATTCTAAAATTGGTAATATCAGCTGCATAATTTTGCATGTCTTTGAGTTATCACCCACAGATCAAAACTGCCTCGTTGTTTTGGATGTCAAACTTTGAATTCTTGTGTGGTGTTTTGTTAATTTGTGTTCGCGTTGCTCTGGTATTGTTAAGCATGTAAGAAATGTGATTGTTTATTTTCTTTTTAACGGACTTTTAATTTTATTTTTTCTTAATTTTATCCTTATAAAGGGCAGTTTAGAGCAGCAGACTTGTAAAATGACCTGTCAGTTTTTCTAGTACTTAGCGTGAAAGTTTTTTGAAAAATTTTGATTTTTATTGAAGTTATGCTAATGTAAACTGAAAAAATGGAAAATTTTACTTGTTTTCATGTGTACAAGAGGATTAATTAATCTACAAATAAAAAAAAAAAATTTCATCAAAATCGGTTCAGTAGTTTTTGCTGTACAACTGCAGCCAATTTTATCCTTTAAAAAAACATACCACAATTGGGTGGCAACCCTGGCAATTCTCTTTGACCAAAATTTGAGTTATAAAAACTTTTTAAAATGTAACGATTTTTGTCTTTCATATAAAAAAACAGAATTAAAAATTATTGCGTATTTATTTTTTTATAGCTGTTTAAAAATTTTTAATATTAAGGCTGTTTTTTAGTAACAACCCCCCTTAACCTTTTTTTAATTTTTTATTACAACTATTTCATATTTAATAATTCAATATTTTTTTTAAACTAATCTTGTAAAAAAGTTATGAATTAAATGTGAATTAAAAACAAACTTTCGTTTTTCTTACGTGGGGTGAATGTGGGTGCTTGGGTACTTTAGGGGGTGGGGGTGGTTATGAGTCATCAACCACTCCCATTTTATCATTCAATAGTTCTGACATATTTAAAAAGCCGTGACCGAAGTTTCACGATGATACCTATACTTGAAGTATTTTTGGCCGCCATCTCCATACAGCTCCGACCACTGTGCATTGTGACAATTTCAAAATACATTTGGAAAATTTTAAACTACATTTGAACAATTTTAAAACACATTTGGACAATTTTAAAACATATTTGGACAGTTTTAAAATCCATTTGGAAAATTTTAAAATTAATTTTGACAAATATAAAATTTATTTGGACAACACTGTGGAACAAATTCAGGTTAGCAAAATTTAGGTCGATTCTGAGAGTGAGGGTTGAAAATAGAGGCTAAATTAGAAGACCCGTATCGCGGCGTTTGTTTATGTTAGTTCGATCTTTTTTTTAATCGACCTTCGAACTTTGCAGTCAAATGCCGATTTTCAGCATATTGTTTATAATAGGCCCTTACCACAAGAAAACAAAAAGTCTATTTTAACAAAAGTTTTATTTTAAATTTCAAATTTTCAATACATTTTTTGAAAGTCGATTTTAAAAACAAAAACAATTTGTATGGACATAAAATTAAAAGCTGGTTTTAAATATATTTTATTTTTCTATGGTAAGGCTGATAGTTTTTCAAAATGTTTTAAAAATTTTTTTTTTTTCATGCTTTTTGAAAATATTTTGTTTCATAAGCACCACAAAAATTTTCTAAATCAATTTTTTAAAAAATTTTAATTGTTGGACAGGTCTTTAGCAATAACACTGTTAGTATTATTTTAACTTTTGAAATTACACACGAAAACTCCGAGACACGTAAACTTATTTTTGGGTCGGAGAATCCAGTGGCATTCTCCGTTTTGCCAGATCAGGTCAAAATTAAGAGATATTTCGTTTTAAAGTTGTGCGATTTTCAACGAGTTGTTATTAAATTTTCCTAGGACTATCCATCAAAAACTCTTTTAAAATTACTTTATTTAGTATTTCTTAGTCGAAACTTTACCCTAACATTGATGGCCGATTAATTTGGGCGATTAAAATTGAATTGTTTTCTTCAATTTTTCAATTTTCTTAAAAAACAATAAAAAAATCGCTTGAAAATCACAGACTTAAAATTTAAATATTTCTTAATATTGACCTGATCTGTCAAAACGGAGAACGCCACTGTGTTCTACGACCCAAAATTAAGTTTACGTGTCTCGGCGTTTTGGTGTGTCAATTTCACTGAATTTAATCACGAGCATTTTTTTTCTACACTCATTCACTATCACGTGTGTAAATTTAAGACAACTCACACTCACGTTGACTCACACTCACGAAACTCTCATTTATACATAAAAAGATTTTAATTTCAAATTTTTTTATACCCTCCACTCTAGTGATAGAGGGTATATATAAGTTTGTCATTCCGTTTGTAACACCTCGAAATATTGGTCTAGGACCCCATAAAGAAAATATATTCATGATCCTTGATCGATTTTAAGACGATCTAGCGATGTCCGTCCGTCCGTCCCTCTGTCTGTCTGTTGAAAATACGCTAACTTTTGAAAGACTTTACGAAGGCTCCTGAAGTTTGGCATATATGTTGGGCATTTACCTGGTCAGGTTGGTATTGCAATCCAGCAAAATCGGTCCAGTGGTTAAGCTGTTATGAGTAAAAGACTGAATTTTGGCAAGGGTTTTTCGTGAATTTACGAGACAAAAAACACGCTAACTTTCGAAAGGCAATTCACAGGATGCTGAAGCTTAGCATATCTGTTTGTCGTTCCACTGGTCTGATTCGTATTGAATTTCAGCCAAATCGGTTCAGTGGTTCAAAAGTTATTAGCAAAACCGTGAATTTCAGATTAGTTTCACCTTAAATTCACATGTTGAAAACCCGTTAAACATCCCAGCCAGAAATTGCCAACCGTACCAAAGCAAAAGTACTGGCAAAGCAATTTATTTTTTGCATAGCAAGCTCTTTTTAGTAAAGTACTTGGTTTCACCGAATTAAGTACTTTGCTAGTACTTTTTTACTAAACTAAAGGCGGTTTATTTATTTGAAATATTTTTTTTAATAATTGAAGGGCTTATTGTAAAAACTCGATAAGCAACATTTCATTTTATGGTGGTTTTTGCCTTTAAACTTTTGAAATTATGTAGAAAATAGATCTTTTGAAGAACTTTCATACACAAGATACTTGTACGAAGGGTTTAAGCAAAAATTCGGCCAAAAATCTGTCAAAGGAACATCAGTAGAAGGCAAAAAACACCAAAAAATAAAATGTTGCTTATCAAGTTCTTGCAGTAAGCCCTTCAATTTAATTAAATTTTAACATTTTATTTGTTTTATTTTAAAACCATTATTGTTTACGAAAGAAAATACAACTCTCGATTCCGAGCTTTCTTTTATATTCCTAGAGAGTATTTGGAACTTCTATTAAGAGGATGTAGCAATAAATTCGCCAATTTCTTAATTTTTTTGACGTTTTTGCGAAATTAGCCCCTAAATTTGACTTTGATAAAAAACTTGCTTTTACCATCATGTTGAATTTTATCATCATGTTGTATATGACAGCACCATTTTTCGAGATAATTTAAGTAAATAATGTGGTAACTTTACAGAATTTACTGATCAAAAATATTTTTTTTGGACAAATTTTTCGTTAGTTATTTGTTTAAGGTTACCACATTATATTGTTAAAGATGGACCCTTAAGTCATCTTGTAAAATGATTCTGCCATAAAAAAAAGTTTTTCGCGATTTTTAACATGATGGTCTATACCTAGGCTGACCATACGTACTGATTTGATCAGTACATGTACGGATTTTTGATCACGTGTACTGATCAAAAGATGTTGTACTGATTTGTACTGATTTTTTGAAATATATACTGATTGTACTGATTTTTGATCATTTCAACATACAAAATAATTTTGTTCGAAAATTTTATACAAAAACTTGAATTTCCATAAAATAAGTCATAGGAGTAGTTTTTTATAATTTAAGTATGACAAAGAGATATTTTGAGTTAAATCAATTCTAAAAAGTTCAGAGTTCGTGAATCAAGAGGCTCATTAAAGCAAAAATATATCTGAGCATGAGCTTATTTTGATCCTATAAACATGAAAATGTTTATATGAAAAGGCGCCCATAATCTTTGATCTTTTCTAAACGAAAAGTTCACGGGATGATGGATTTCTAATATATTTTTAGAAAGATAATGTAATCACATCAATTTAAATGATACTCAAATGTTCGATGAGGTAATGTCTTCAGAATTTGTTGGACAAATCCCTCAGAACATCATCCGCTATTTAAAAAAAACATGAGCTTTTTATCTGGGAAGTTTTATAAAAGTCAGAGTTATCAAAATTTATGGAAAAAAGTCCTCAGAATTTGAGGGATTTTCTTTAACTCAAAACCTGTGGGTTTTTGTTTGTTATTATTTCTCCACTGAAACGATTCAATTCAATTTTTTCAATATAACGACAACAGTTTAAGGCAGTTGTTTTTAAACCTTAAACAGCTCTTTTCATCAGTTGTTTTTAAACAGTTGTTTTTACTGAAATACTAATTGCCCCAAGTTTGTTAGATTAACCGAATTTTTTTGAGTGCTGAAAAAATTATCAGTGTTTTGCCATAGAAAAGAGTTTTTAGAGAGGTATTTCACGAAAATATAAACGTAAAAGCTTGGGCGTACTGATTTGAGTTCAGAAAAAAGTGGTCACCCTATCTATACCACATAAATTTTTTTTCGTCACTATTCGTAGTGTTAGGGATGCCTTTATGATCCACTAAAAGCAAGTTTTTTTTATCAAATACCAATTTAGAGGTTTATTTCGCGAGAACCTCGAAAAATTAAGAAATTCGCGATTTTAAGCGCTTAAGATGAAAAGCTTTAAACCAAATTTGCATAAGAAACATTGCTACAAGTCAAGAAAACTTTACCATGCATCGAAAAACGGAGTACGCAATTCGACTCAGCATGTCTCAAATAGATGGAAATGTTGGTCATACCTCTTATTTTCTATAATAGTGATCACTTTTGTCATGCTGTGTAATTAATATATAATCTATTTAAAATAGAAAAATTAAAAAAAAGATTTCTAATGTACAAATTATTAAATAAAAAAAATATTTTATTAAATACATTTTTATTTTTGTAATGGATTGCTTTAGTTAAAAACCAATTTTAAGAATTCTCGGATAGTACTTTTTAAAGTACAGGGAAAGCGCTTTTAAAAGTACTTTGCCACTACTAAATGGTGTTATCATTTAGCATCTTAGCAAGTATTAAAAACCCAAAAAAAAGGTACTTTGCCAGTATTAATACTACTTTATTAGGTACTTTGCCAGATCTGGCCCGTATGTATTTTTCTGCCTGGGATGTTTTAAAAACATTGGTAAGTCACAAAAATATTTTACAACGTATTTTTGTCACTTAAAAATATTCTTACACTAAAACAAAAAAAAAAAAATACACTCAAAAAAAAAATTTACACTCAAAAAAAATTTTACACTCAAAAAAAAAATTTAGTAAATTATTTTTTTTTTTTCAAAAATTACTAAAAAAAAAAGTTTTTTTACCCAAAATGAAATATTTCTAATCAAAAATATTATTTTTTTCACGTTACAAAATTTACTATCACTTAAAAAGGGAGGGTATTCATAGATTCGGTCAAGTCGAATTTAACTTTTCTACTTGTTTTCACTTACATTCACTCACAATCACGTGAGTAAAATTAGTTTTAGTCATACTCACGCGTAATCTGCTCATGAGCCCAATTTGAAATCAATTGATATTTTTGAATTACAACTGTTAATGCTGTAGTAAAACAACAGGCGTATGAGTTATATTTTAATTTTATTTAAACATTAAGTATACGTACATATAATTATTTTAAAATTAAAATTGGAAATAATTTGATGATATGATTTTTTTACATTCACCAATTACAAGTTAAAAACAAAATCCAAACTACCAACTGTAGGGTATAATAAAATAATAACAATGATCACACACAAAATTTTAAGATATTTATTATATTGTTGACATCATTAGTTTTAAAATAAATTAGACAATATAAAATACATTTTCACAAGTAAAACAAAACATGATTAGTAAAAGTCTTAAGGAAAATGAGAAAAAGTAGCAAAAAAAAAAAACTATGAAAAAGGATTAAAAAAACTGCTTAAAGAAAAAGAAATTTATCAAAATGTCAAAAAGTTATTTAAACTTAAAAAAATAACAAATTGGAAAAAATTTCGATTTTAATTTATAGTCAAAAATTTAAGAAAAAAAAAAAACTCTTAAATTTTCTTTAAAAAATCAACTCTTTAATAGTTAATTCTCTTAATTTTT
Organism: Pegoplata infirma; assembly: GCA_963921195.1. Classification (NCBI taxonomy): domain Eukaryota; kingdom Metazoa; phylum Arthropoda; class Insecta; order Diptera; family Anthomyiidae; genus Pegoplata; species Pegoplata infirma. The sequence goes on from OY992539.1 coordinate 54,000,505, forward strand.
GGGGGAAGAAATAAATTCTATCTATTGAATTATCTCTTATTCTACAAAAAAAAACATTCGTCAAGTATTCTGTTTTGTTATTTTGAAAAAAAAATATTCAAAATTTTGTAGCATTAATCAGTCTTTAACTAACTACACGATCAAGCTGTTTTAAATACGTTTCTAACGGAAATTATACGGAAATATTCAAAAAAGATTTTAAAGAAAAGAGCAAAAACAGAAATATAAGAAAACGTTGGCCCCGCAAAACGTTTTGTTTTTTTTTAATTTTTTTAAATATTGTTGGGTGTTTCTGAATCAAAATAAATGAAATTCGCGTATACAAAATATATATGTATATAATTCAAATAACAAATAAAAATAATCAATTTTATGTAGATTTCAATTCTATTCTAAGTGAATGTATTAAAAAAAAAACATACTTCCTAATACGAAATCTATACTATAATTATACCTACAATTATTTTTGGTCAAGTGAATTAAGAAAACCAAAAATAAAATAAAAAGTGATACTAAAACAGAATATTGAGTGTGTTTTTTTTAAGTAATTTAAACAAAAAAAAAAACAATATATAAATAAAATCAAATAAAATATCAAAACATTAACATAAAAATAAAATATATTTAAAAATAACGACCTTCTAGTTTGGTGTTAAAGATCATTTAGAATTTAAATAAAAACAATAGAAAAAAAAAATTATAAAAAAAAAAATTCAAAAGAATAGAATTAATTTTTCTTAAAAAAAAGTTTTGAAATCTTTTAAAAGATCAATAGTTTAAAAAACATAATAAAAAGTTCGTTTCAAAAATATTTTTTTTTTAATTTAATTTAAAAACAAAATTTAACGAAAGTTTTTTTTTGCTGTTACTACTTTAACAAGTTTTAAATTTTAATTTTTAAGAAATATTGAAATTATTTCAATATGAGTTATCAATTTCGCACTTATGTGAGCTTTATTTTTTTGCTTTAATTAACTGTGAATTGTGTTGTATGAATGAATATTTAATTGTTTTTTTTTAACAAATTCATTGGCTGGCATATGTTTCTACTAAACAAGTATTTGTTAAAAAAAAATATTAATAACAAAAATTAACAATTAAGCGTCAATAACACCTGTTTATCGATTTATTCGTTTAATTTTTTTTTAAATATTCAACAGTATAAAAACCACAACATATAAACAAGAGTTATCACAAGTTTCACTTAAAAATTATAACACAATTATGCCCTACGGAACAAAATCTAAGCGATTTATTGTAAGTTTGAAAGTACTTTTTTTTTTGTTATTTGGTGGTGGTGAAAATATTTAGCACAATTTTAGAATTCACTATAACTTTCTTTACAAACTTAAAAAAAAAAATATTTTTTCTTGCTCCACTTAGTAAATATCTAGCGTTAAATCGGTTCAAAAGTTATGAACGAAAATGTAAGGACACCTCGAATATTTTGATACATTCGCCATAACCTAAAACTACAAAATGCTTTAATTCAACCACTAATTATAATATGTGAACATTATTAAATACAGATTAATATTCAAATTCTGATTAATTTTTATTAAAAATTAAAAATTGTTTTATTCTACCTTTAAAATATTATATTTTGAGTAGATCTATTCTAGCTCGAGGTAATTTTTTCCTTTATTACTAATTAAAACTATGATATTCTCATAGAATAAATTTCAAGAAAATTATTTTTTGTATTAATAACACCGTCCGACAAAAAATGAAAAAAGTTGTCGAACACGAACTGGATAGTATACTTTTAAAACTAGAGACTAAATGTAGTAAAACTGCATTTACAGTTTTTCATTTCATGATCCTGTTTCCTTTTAAAAGGACTTCAAAGTTTAAGAGGATTAAATATAATAAAATATTTTTTTTAATATTTGTACTTGTTATAGGATACCACTAGTGATAGCAAATGAAAAAGAAGGATCTCCCCTAATTTTCCTATTTTATTGTTTTAACATATCGGGAAAATGGGGGTTAGTTACGTCCTTTCAAAAATGTATTCTTTAATATCATTCAAAATTTTCAACAAAATATTTCATCTTAGGACAAGTAAACATATTTCAAAACTATTTTACAAAATGTATCCTTGAAAACTTTGAAGTCCTTTTAAAAGGAAACAGGATCACGAAATAAAAAACTGTAAATGCCGTTTTCTTTATTTGAGCTCTACTTACGGCGTATATCATCCGGTTCATGTTTAATATTGGCTGTCGGACGGTGTAATTCATTGCGTTGGTCATTTTTGCAAGACTTAATCGACACGTGTTTCGGAATTTGTCGGATTCCATTGTCAAGATTAATTAGCAAATATAAAAATCATATACTACAAGTAGCGAAGGGTTTTAATGACAAATCGTAAATGATCAATCTAAAATATTATTATTCGACTTTACTCCCATTGGGAATAAGAAGACGAAAGTTGTACCATCGTAGTAAGATCACAATCGTCAACTAACCTAGAAACAAATATTAAAAACAGTCATACATATTGATTACCCTTGGTAATCCTATATGCATTTTTGTTGTTGCAAATATTTCTACTTGCGTGTGTAATACCATATGAGGGGTATTCACCTTGGCGTGCTAACTATTTTGTTCAAGTTCTGATTAATTTTCATTTAAATGGTTAGGTTCGGAAATTGACAAAATCGGATCAGGAGGAAAAAAGATTGCCCTTTGAGAACTAAACCTGAAAAAAACGCGATTTTTACAGGTTCTTTGTTCTTTTGCTAAGCAAATTAACCATTTATATGTCTGTGGAAGCCACGATACAGTGCAAAGTAGACTCCTAAAGTTTGTCACGAATATCTCTTATGGTCTTGAGCTACGTTCGGAAATTTGCAAAATCGGACCAGGAGGAAAAAAGCTCCCCCTAACTAAATCAACCTTTGAAAAAAACAAAATTTTTTACAGTTTTTTTTGTTCTTTTGCTAAACACATGAACCATTTTTAAATCAGAAGAAGTCCAAAGTCCAGCAGTTAGATCCAGGGGATCAAAAAATTTACTTTTTTTATCCGCCCCCTTTTTTGGGCGTACATGAAAGGAAATAGTAAAAAACATATTTTTTAAAGGTTTTATTATACTTTTGTAAATCAAATGAAAATTTTAATGCCAGAAGACGTTTTAAGTTGTGCACTTGGACCCCAGATATCAGAAAGTGTGTTTTTTACCCGCCTCCTTTTGTGGGCGTGGATATTGAAAAATTATTTAAATAATTATTAAATTGTATTACTTAAGTGCAAAAAGCATAATAAATGAATTTATAAACCGCAAGGAGGAAAGTTACCCCCAGTGACCTCTGCCGGCCTGTGTATATATTTTTTTTAATTTTTTTATATGTTGGATGATATCAAATATTCGGCACAGCCGAATTGAAACTTTTCCTTGTTACTTTTGATTTTCCTAGATATTTGGCAGTTTTATTCTATTAAACCTAAAAATTACGTGGTACAAATTTCGGATGAAATCAAACCGTGGCGCCCGACGATTAAAATTTTGAATTTCTGAAATTAAAAAAAATATACAGTAGTAAATGTCTTGCGATAAATCATATTTTAAAATCGGTCTAACGGTTAAGCGATATCTCCTATTTCAAATTTACAAAATGTGGCGGTTTTTACACCATTTATTTCAAGATATTGCCATTTGAAATTTGTCAAGAAATTTCCAAAAATGGCGGTTCCATGTAAATTCTAAGTAAAATTAATTTGAGCCAAATCCGATCATTTTAACCAGTAGCGCCTTTCAATAAAAGTTTTTGTATTTTAAAAAATTTGCACCAAAAACTCTAAACTTTGCTCAGAGGGCGCCATGGGTTAAAGTAGTATGATATGCCTCAAAATTAGTTTAAAAGAAAGTTTTGTTAAGCTCTTAGCTCTATGAAATAGACATGGAAAATAAAATTTTGATTTGTTTTACAATATTTCCTGAACGTTGGAAAACCCCTTAATTTTTGGGAATTTCTTGAATCTTTGATATTCGTATACAGCATGCCAAAATTAATAAAAATAATGTATGGCTATACTTTTATCTTATTTTTCACTTTTTAAAAATTAAAAATTTTGGTTTTCAAAAATCCTAAGCTTTGACCGAAGGCCGCCACGGGCAGCGATTAAAAAACACGATTTAGTTTATTTATTTTCCATTCACTATAACTCACATTAGCAAAAGTCTTTGAAAATCATAGCAAAAGCAATTGATTATTTGCTTTTGCTTAAACTAAAAAATTAAAAGCTAAACTAGCGTAAGAACAAGTCATTCAATGGCTAACGAAAAGCTAATAGTCTTTCGTTTTAGTTATTAGTTGTGTGTCTCTTTTATTGCTCATTGTAAAACTGAGTTAAAAAAACAGAAGAGATAACAACAAGAAATTAATAAATGTTAGGGTAGGAATGCTTAATATATATGTTTGAAAATAAAATTAGGCGTACATATTCAGACGCAATATTTTATTATCAATTTATATACAAATTTATGGATTAAAAATAAATTTATAATTATAAATTTAAAAAATAAAAAAATAAGCAATAATAAGCAACATATAAAAATTTTTAATAATAATTTTTTTTTGCTTTATTCAGAAAAACTAAAATATACAAAAATTACATAATTTCGGAAAAATTTCGAAAGTTCATTTAGAAAAACTCGGAAATTATCATTGATACACCCTAATTTATTAATAAGATTTCTTACATTTCTTAAATTATTTTTATTTTCAACAACAAGCGCAAGTATGTTTGTTTTTGTAAAACTGTAAAATATTTCTTCAAAACGTTGTTGTTGTTAATTTCTTGGACAATTCCTTTCTATTTGTTTTTTTGTTATTGCACGCACACACGTCACACCAAAACATCAACATTCAATAACTAAATGTTTTGCTTTTAGTCTTTCGCTGGGTTTATTTGAAAGACTAATTTGAAAAACTTTTGCTTTTGCTTGTGTATTTTAGTTTTTCAATTCAATTGAATTGCTTTTGCTTAAACTCTCGTTAGCAATAGTTGTTATTTTATTAGTTTTAGCAATTGATTGCTGACACAATTTTGTAATAACTAAAACTAATAAAATGGTGTTATTTTACTATTTTAGTTTATATCCCATTAGTTTTTTAATCACTGGCCACGGGTTAAAATGATCGGATTTGGCTCAAATTAAATTTAAACGAAAGAATGTCTCAAGCTCTATGAAAGAGTCAAGGTAAAGAAGCCGCCATTTTTGGAAATTTCTTGACAAATTTCAAATGGTGATATATCGAAAACCGCTTAACCCATTTCAGGTTAAATATTCGTATTCACATTGCAAAAATTAAGAAAAGTAATGTATTGCAGGATATTTTTTTTTTTTTCAAAAATCCAAAATTTTTGTGGGAATTTTCCAAAAATCCTAAGCTTTGATCAAAGGGCGCCGCGGGTAAAATGATTAAATTTGACTCAAATTAAGTTAAAACAAAAGATTGTCTCAAGTTCTATGAAAGAGTCTAGAGAAAGAAATTTTGAGATTTTTTTTTTTAATTTTTTTAAACATAGGAAAAATCCGCCTTTTACAAGAAGCGATATGTCGAAAACCGTTAGACCGATTTTAAGACCTTTTTTAAAACATTTTGCAAGACATATTTTTTCATTAATTTTCCATTCAAAATCCAAAACTTTATCACCGGATTAATTTTATCCGATTGCCTTCAAAGTTTTACCACATAAGTTTTAGGCCTAGAAAAATAAAATAGTTTCCCAGGCATTCAAAACTGAAACAAAAACTTGTTTTTCCATATAAAAAATTCCGTTCTAACCAGTAGTTACACACGAAAAAATATAAATTCAAAATCCATTCATTCTCAAATTTGAAAAAAAAAAAAAAATTTTTTATTTTTAAACGCTAAATGTGACAATATGCTCAAATTCTCGAATTTCCGTATTTTTTTAAATTTTTATACGAATCCTCATTAATTGTATATCCAATGGACATTGTCCAGTGTGTTACAGTAAAACTTTTACTAAAAGTTCATTTTAAATTCAAAAAAGATAATTTAAAAAATTAAAAAAAAAATTATTTAAATTTGAAAATCACCTGCAAATTTAAAAAACAAAAATCGAAATTGGTAGTCAAATTTTAAAAAGGTCAACAAAAAATTTTAAAAATAAAAAATTATTTTCGAAAATAATAGTTTAAAATTCGACAATAAAAAGTAAATGAATCATTTGGAAATCGAATGATATTATTGGAAATTAATTCGAAAACGAAAGTTCCTGAAAGATGAATTTGTTTTTGAAAAATGTCAACTGAAACTCTTTAAACATCATAGTAATTCGAAAATATCAATAGAAATTAAAAACAAGTAAAAAAGTTAAATTCGGCTTTGCCGGATGTAGTGATACCCTCCACAATTTCAAAAAGATTATTGCAAAAAAACTTTTTTTTTAAAGGAAATTACTTTCAAAAAAAAAAAATATTTGAAAAAAAAAATTCCGCGAAAAAAAATTTTTGGTAAAAAAAAAAAAAATCGCGATTTTTTTCTTTTTTTGTCAAAAAATATGTTCGTATGTTGTTTAAATACCATTTGGTGTTCAATTATGTTCACATATGTCAACCAGCAGCCGAATTAAAGCATTTTGTATTTTTAGGTTATGTTGAATGTACTAAAATTTTTAAGGTGTCCTTACATTTTCGTTCATAACTTTTAAACCGCTGAACCGATATCGCTCAAATGCAATACCAAACTTCTCATGAGAACTTCCAATAAATGTGTTAAGTTTCAGTCATATCCGTGTAGTATTTTGGTCGTGATCACCATTTCCACAGACAGACGGACAGACGGACATCGCTAGAATGTCTTAAAATCGATCGGGGATCATGAATATATATACTTTATGGGGTCCCAGACCGATATTTCGATGAGTTAAAAACGGAATTACAAACTTATATATACCCTCTATCACTAAGTGGGGGGTATAAAAAGATGTAATCCAATCGTTCCAAAATTTTTAATTTAAATTCTAGGCTTTATTAATTCTAATTTAAAATAACTCATACGTATACTTATTGTTAATTTGAATATCACTCATACGCTTGGTGTATTTTTTACGCTCTAGGGCAGCGGTTACCAACCTTTTGGCTCGCGTACCACTAATTTTAAATTTTATCAGCCGCGTACCCCTTAACAAGTTTTTTGTTTTGTCATTAAACACTTCTCATATAAATATGGTTAGAAATTTAAAACAAATTATATTGTAAAGTTTTATTAATTTTAGTACTTTTACTTTTATATAAAAAAAACACACAAAAATTCAAAATTAAGGAAAACTTAAAAAAAGTTTATAATGCCACTGTTGAACAAATTCATAAAAATTCGCACTCCCATGAATAAGAATATATCAAGTAAAAAAATTTTTAACACCTTATTCCAAATCTGCTTTCCCAATTTTTCTATCACGTAAGATTTTTAAGATATTCGCATTTGAATATTGAAAAACGGTAATTTGACACTTTTTGGGTCTCCCCTGTAACGTATTCTTAAGTTGCTCACACAAAATAGGACTACATTTAGTATTAACGAGACCTCGTGATTCCAAATCTGGCATCTAAATTTTTCAAGCGCGTACTATTTTTGAAATATTGGCGTTTGAAAAACTCGAAATCAACTGTTCTTTATAACTCATTCTAAAATTTTCAAACGCGAATATTCGAAAACGGAACATGCTAGAAAAATTTGGATCGCAGTTTCGGAATCAGAAGGTCCATTTTATATAAAATCAAGTCCTTTTTTGTTGCAGCAACTTAAGAATACGTAAAATTTAAAAAAAAATATAAAAAAAATATTTTTTTCCAAAAATCTCGAACTAAAACCGCCTATAGAAGACTCCTAAAATTTTGTTATTCTTTTTTTCCGTTATCAGCTTAAGAACGCGCACCGAGTTTTTGTTTCTTTCAGTTAAAAAAAACACACTTTTTTCAAAAAATGTCATTTTCATTTTTCTTAAATTTCATCGTGAGACATTAAAAAAATATTGCTATAAAATTTAAATTCCTTAAAATCCGCGAAACTCAATTATTATTTGCACTTAAGTATTACAATTTTATCATTATTTGAATAAGTTTTTAATAACAACGCCCACAAAAGGGTCGAAACAAACGACTTTTTTTGTATCCCCAGCATGACCTTGAACTTTTTCGATATCAAATTGTTTTATTTGCTTACCAAAAATAAAAAAATCCGGAAAAAATGGAGTTTTTCAGAAGTTGTTTAAGTTCTTTAATGAGAAACTTTTCCCCTGGTCCGATTTTGCACTTTTACGAACTTAAAATGCCTATGACCTTGAGACACATTCGTGCCAAACGTCAGGAGTCTAGACATTCTATAATGTCTAATTATATATATACTTTCTGGGGTCTTATATATATACTTTCTGGGGTCTTAGACCGATATTTCGACCCGTTACACACGGAATATCAAAGTTATTGTACCCCTATGCTGTAGTTGGTGGGTAAAAAAGTACTGAAAGAAGTGGTCGAGAAAAACTATTAGTATTTTCGTACTCTATGGACTTCAACCAGCTCGAATTTTTATATGAGAACTTCGCATTTTTGTTGGTGTAGCACATCGATATTATTTAATGTTATTACTAAGCAAAAAAAAAATGCAAAAAAATAACTAAAATTTCGCGTACCACCGCGGACGGTTTCGCGTACCCCCTAGTGGTACGCGTACCATAGGTTGGTAACCGCTGCTCTAGGGCAATGGTTCCCAACCTTTGATTCTCGCCCCACTAGGGGGCAATTTGAAGGTTCCAGGGGGGCAACGAGCAAATGTTTAAGATTTTTTTAATCAAATTAACTACAAAAAATTTTTTTTTTGCAAAATTAACTACAAAAATTTAGTTAATTGCTTAAAATTTTTACTAAAACCTTTGTTTAAATGCTTATTTTACAAAAACTTTGCTAAACCAGTAGTAGTTTTTCATTAAAAACAAAACTTAGAAAGATTGACAAAATTTGTTTGAGTGTATGGGGGACAAGGCAATTTTTTTAACTTAAAAGTAGGGCGAGGCGTTAAAAGGGTTGGGAACCATTGCTCTAGGGCAATGGTTCCCAACCTTTGATTCTCGCCCCACTGGGGGGCAATTTGAATGCTCCAGGAGGGCAACGAGCAAATTTTAAAGATTTTTTTTGTTAAATAATCTAAAAAAAACATAATTTTAGTTAAATTATTAAGTTGATTGTTGAAAACTTTTTCTAAAAACTTTGTTTAAATGATGATTTTAACAAAAAGTTTGCTTAGCCACAAGTAAATTTTGAATTTTAAAACAAATTTGAAGAATTTATAAATTTTTCTTAAGTGTAGGGGGACATTGTAGTTTTTTTAACTTTTAACACGGCGCAAAAAAGGTTGGGAACCATTGCTCTAGGGGTATACTAACATCGTCATTCCGTATGGAACGCATCGAAGAATCGGTCGAGGAACCCATAAAGTATGTCTATCGTTGGCTGGCCCTCAAGAAGACCTATGTGCATTGTGGTTCTTTATTGCAAATATACGATTTAAAATTTTTCTTTTTCAAATTTCATTTTATATTATATTTTATATTTTTCAAATTCGGATTTCAAATATTAATTTTTTCAAATTCATTGCGCATTTTCAAAATTCAGTTGATATTTTACAATTTTTAAAACTTCAGTTAGCCTTGGCCAAAATTCTTTAGATCTTTTTCAAAATGAAATTGATCTTTTTAGAATTTCACTTAATAGTTCAGTAGATTTCATGACAAACTGTGAGTCCAATTACTTATGTAGTGGCAAACATCAACACAATCGTCATTATATCACTTTCTAGAGTGTATTCATAAGTGAAATTCATGATCAAGGTTATTTTTCGAAAATTCTACTTTATTTTTGACATACTGCTTTGCTAAATAAACAAGCTATTTTAACACAAATCTTTGCTAATAAAACAATATTCTGTCAAAAACATCAATTGTTTAAGAATTCTTAAAAAAAAATATGGTAAATATTTATGAAAGAAAATCGAAAAATTACTTTGAAGAATTTAAACGAAATATTTTCACATAAAATCACCTCTAAAATTATTTAATTTTCCAAAAAAAAAATTAATACATAATATTAAATATTTAATATATTTTAATTAACAATGGTATTTCACCACCATCTAAACAATTTCAATATTTACGTGCTGCCGCTAAAAATGTTGAACAATCGGTTGGAACGTCTGTCTGTATGTCTGTCTTGATGCTACAAGACAATTTCTTTATGAAGAGAGTGAACAGTTTTTATACTTAAAACACCACAGTTTTTTTTTGTTTATTAAATAATGACCAAAAATACAGAACTTTTAAAGAAATCAATTTGTATTTCGTTTCTTTAATTTAAATTGTTTTTTTTTCGATTTTCAATTCACGATTTCCAGATTTCAAATGATTTTTTTAATTAAAATTAACTGATTTAAAACAGATTTTTACAAATTAAATATAAAATTTTTTTTGAAGTTTTACAACTAAAATTTCAAAACAAATACACTCAAAATAATTCTACAGTAAAAGGTTTAGTAAGTGATATTGTACCAAAATCTACTAATTCGTTACTAATTTTAGTATCTTCAAAGTACTACTTAACATTAGTAATTTTTACTGGATTTGACTAATATTAGTTAAAAATTTTAGTATTGGTTACCAATTTCTGCACTAGGTCCTTTTGGACTAAAATTAGTTAAATTTTTAGTATTGAATACCCACGTTTTTTTTGGGTGTACATTAGAGTGTCCCTTATTTTGGAAATGTTGGAAATCTTGAGACGGTACCCGCTCATTTTTTTCCTTTTGACTTAAAAATAACTCAGGAAAAATTTTACGCCCCTAGGACCACGCCTTCCCTACGCGACGGGGCCTTAAAGAGCGGGGCCTAAAAAATCATTTTTCCATACAAACCAAAAAAATTTTTTTTTGATTTTTAATTTTTTTGTTATTAATTATTATATTACTTGGTTTGCTTATTCACGACAAAAAATTTGATTTTGGAGGGATAAGTCTTTCAGCGCTAAAAAATTTTTCGCAAAAAAAAAATTTGGGCGGCCGGGGTCCTACAGTAAAAAATTTTTAAAAAATATTTTTTTTTAGTTTTGACCAGCAACGGTTTTAGCTGCTATGTTGCTTTAAATGATATATATTCCAAAAAAAAAATTATTCATATCTGTGACATCTTTATCTTTTTCGAAAAAAAAAATTTTGAGCCGTAGGAATCCTACGGTAAAAAATTTTTAAAAAATATTTTTTTTTAGTTTTGAAAAGCAATGGTTTTAGTTTTTATGTTGTTTTTAATGATATATATTCCAAAAAAAATATTATTCATATTTGTGACATTTTTATCGTGTATCGAAAAAAATCATCAATGCATTTTTTACCCTTTTTTAGAACACGATTAAGATGTCACAGATACAAAAAATATTTTTTTATGAATATATATCATTTAAAGCAACATAGCAGCTAAAACCGTTGCTGGTCAAAACTAAAAAAAAATATTTTTTAAAAATTTTTTACTGTAGGACCCCGGCGGCTCAAAATTTTTTTTTGCGAAAAATTTTTTAGCGCTGAAAGACTTATCCCACCAAAATCAAATTTTTTGTTGTGAATAAGCAAACCAAGTAATATAATAAATAATAACAAAAAAATTAAAAATCAAAAAAAAAAATTTTTGGTTTGTATGGAAAAATGATTTTTTAGGCCCCGCTCTTTAAGGGCCCGTCGCGTAGGGAAGGCGTGGTCCTAGGGGCGTAAAATTTTTCCTGAGTTATTTTTAAGTCAAAAGGAAAAAAATGAGCGGGTACCGTCTCAAGATTTCCAACATTTCCAAAATAAGGGACACTCTAGTGTACATATAATCAAAGAAAAAGTATTTTTACATCAATATGAAGAAATCATTTTTCGTACAATGTAACTTATCAGCGATATGATGATGCAGTGTCATCATTAACAACCCTGATGATGCTTCATCATATTGATGATTCGTGTCATCAAAATGATGACATATTGTCATCAATATGTCATCAAAATAGATGAAACAGGGTCATCATATAAGTGATACCTGATGCAACTTTTCAGCAAATAAAAATTATAAATTATGTGCCCGTGACTCAGAAAATTTTTAAAAATTTTAGTCGAAACTTAAACAAGTTTTAAAAATTATTTTTTTAAAGCATTTTCAATTAATTTTTTACACCAAAAAGCAAAAAAAAAATGACAAACATTTTTGTGTCAAGAAAATTAAAAAAACATCAAAATTTTTGTTACTAAAAGCGTTTTTGTAATTTATTTTTTTTTATTTTTTGATTTTTGTTATTCTTGTCCCTGATGATGTTTTTCAAGGAATAACGAAACATTTGACTAATTACTTGATTATTTGATATTAATAACAAGTAAGAAAGTTATAGTCGATCAAGACCGACCATATGATACCCTACACCAGTGTTTTCCGGAAAATGGGTACCAAGTCCAAACATGGACCGCTTGGGTCTGTCTTTTGTTAGATCTGTATTTAGTGTAGAAAACACACACAGATCAAATTTTAGTGGAATGGGTTTATTTTTTTCCCATAGACCGATTTTACTGAATATCGGTCGAAATTTTTGTAAGGGGGACTAAGTCCAAAAATGGTACAATTATATTCCGATTTGATGAGGTTATTAAAGTACACGTTTAACACCTAAAAATAAAATTTTTATCAAATATTTCCATTTTTATGAGTTTTGAGTAGAGTTGTCAGTCGATTAAGAATAATTCGATTAATCGATCAAATAAAACCCAACTCTTGTTCGAATAATTCAAAAATGACGATTTTCGAATAACGAATAAATCGATTAATTAATGTCGATTAATCGAACAATTTTTTTTTAATTAAAAAATTAAATAAATAAAAGAATTTAATTTATTCTCATAAATTTTGAAAGATTTTATACAAAATGTAGGAAAGTTAAAAAATATTGTATCCATAGCCCTGGATAGCACATCCATTATAGAATTAGGAAAAATTAATAATTCTTTTGCATCAGACTTACTAAAACGTATTAAAAAAATAATTAATGTGAGACGTATAAAAATGTTAAATACGGTAATAATTTTTCTAAATTCTGGAAATTTTCCGAGCAATGAAAGTTTCTTAAAATATTCTCCATAAAGCGAAACAAAATAATATGCAAATGAATTATACTCCAGATTATTTTATGTTGAAAGTAATCACAATAATTCAGATAAAAGTATTGAAATAGAGGAAGTTATTAGTAATGAAAATAATAATCTTTTATGCGAGTTAAAGAATTCAATTCAAAGTACATATTAAAAATTCAAAAAATAAAAAGGACTTCAGCGATATATCAGACGATATGGTATATTTGGAAAAATTAGATAAACTTTTGTATGCTCTTCTTACTATATCACCTACTTCAACAATTAGCGAAAGAATCGTTTGAAAGCAAAAAAAATTGAGTCAACTTTTATTTTTAAAAGATTATTTCTTAAGAACAACTTAAATTGTCTTATTTGACAAAAATTAAAATCATTTATGATATATTTTGTCTGAATTCTTCAAATAATAATTTTTATTTGAATTATTTCTCAACAAGTATTAAAATCGGCATCCGTTAATTAAAAGTGATCTCAGTTATTCAATTTTTAAGTTTTTTTAACTTTTAAATATTTTATTTTTAAGTGTTTTATGCATTTTTTCGTTAATAAAAATTTTAACTTTCTTATTTTAAGTTAGTTTATATGAATTGTTTATTTTTTTGTTAATAAAAATATTTTTTAAAATAATTTTTTTATTCGTTATTCTCTTCGATTAATCGAATAAATTTTGATCTTTAATCGTTTGATCGAACGAGGAAAAACAATTATTTGAATTATTCGAACAAAGTTGAAAGTCGAATAATTGACAACTCTAGTTTTGAGGGAATTATGTGAATATCGGGAGGGTGGTTTGTATGGGGACTACCAGAAGGACTAACCCGATTCCTTTAAAATTTGGAATGCTGGTTCGTGTAGACAAAATTTGATTACCTGCCAAATTTCAAAGTGATATCTATTATAATACGGTTATTAGAATCATTTAAGCCGAATCCAAAGGGGGCGTTTGTATGGGGCTAGGTCTTAACATTGACCGATTTTCTCCAATTTGAATAGGCTTCGTCCTTGAGCCAAAAGATGCTTAATTTCAAGTCAATTGATTGAAAAGTGCGACCTGTATCGTGCTTAAACCGATAGATGGACAGACGGACGGACGGACATTGCTAAATCGACTCAAAAAGTTATTCTGAGTCGATCGGTATACTTGAAGGTAGGTCTAGGACCAATATTTCGGGTAGTTACAAACATCAGCACAAACTCATTATACCCTGTACCACAGAGTGGTGTAGGGTATAAAAACGTCGAAAAACTATAATTTGTTTACTTCAAAACGCAAAAAAAAATTCCCAAATAATTTTTTTGTTCGGGAAAATATTTTTGGAACTTAGAAAATTATTAAAAAAAAAACTTTTTCTTAAAGCATTTTTAATGATTTTTTTACTCCGAAATGCAAAAAAAAAACAAGTAAGAAAGTTAAAGTCGATCAAGACCGACCATATGATACCCTACACCAGTGTTTTCCGGAAAATAGGTCCCAAGTCCAAACATGGACCGATTGGATCTGCCTTTTGTTAGATCATTATTTAGTGTAGAAAACACACACAGATCAAATTTTAGTAGAATTGTTTTATTTTTTGGCAATTGACCGATTTAACTGAATATCGGTCGAAATTTTTATATGGGGGACTAAGTCCAAAAATGGTCCAATTATATTCCGATTTGATTAGATTACTAAAGTACATGTTTAACACCTAAAAATAGAATATTTATCAAATATTTACATTTTTATGAATTCTCAGGGAATTATGTGAATATCGGGAGGGTGGTTTGTATGGGGACTTCCAGAAGGACTGAACCGATTCCTTTGAAATTTGGAATTATGATTTGTGCATACAAAATTTGATCACCTGTAAAATTTCAAAGTGATATCTATTATAATACGGTTATTAGAGTCATTTAAGCCTAATCCAAAGGGGAAGTTTGTATGGGGGCTAGGTCTTAACATGGACCGATTTTCTCCAATTTGAATAGGCTTAGTCCTTGGGCTTAAGTTTCAAATTTCAAGTCAATTGATTGAAAATTGCGACCTGTATCGTGCTTAAACCGATAGATGGACAGACGGACGGACGGACATCGCTAAATCGACTCAAAAAGTAATTCTGAGTCGATCGGTATACTTGAAGGTAGGTCTAGGACCAATATTTCGGGTAGTTACAAACATCAGCACAAACTCATTATACCCTGTATCTCAGAGTGGTGTAGGGTATAAATAAATACCAAAAAAAAATTGTGTCCGGGAAATTTTCAAAATATTTCCCAAACTTAGAAAAATGTAAAAAAATTTGTCAGAAAAAATATGAAATTCTTTACACAAAAACTAAAAAAAAAAAATTGTCTCAGGCAGGTACTTGAAAAATTGTCATCAAAATTAATGACAGCAAGTGATAACCGTTTCATCAATATGAAGAATAATTTTTGTTTGACCATAAAATCTTCCTTTTAATATCATTTTACCAAATATACACTGAAAAAAAGCTTCGTGAAAGTAATGAAAATTTTCATAAGCTTAATGAAAAATTACTCATGTTTTTATTTAAGTTATTTTTAATGAAAACTTATATGAAATTGATACAAAATCGAACTTTCCAAATCGGAATGGGAGCAAATGAAAGTTGACATTTTACATAAGAAACCCTTCAATATTTTTTTTTTGTTCAAGGATACTTTTTTTTACACGCATTTAAAGTTTGTGATTTTAAAGCATTTAAAGTATTTGTGTACTAACTTTAGGGGCCCCTGGTGGGGCCCTTAAAGGACATGTGGGGTCAAGTGTCCAAACTTAAACTCAAAATTACGTTAGCTATAACCGTTTCGAATTTCGGTGCAATCGGTGCAGTATCTACTTACTGAATAACCAAATAATTAAAAATATACCACGCACCGTTGCGTATGATTGTTATTTAAAGGCAATTACAAAATTAAGCGTACGCCACTTATGCAGTTTTCAAGCAATTATTATTATAATTATAATAAAAGTTCACCAACTTCAATTGCGTGTAATAAAAGCTAGCGCTGAACTAAAAAAAGGCTTGAGGGTTTTGTTATGAAATATGTCAACTTCATTTGCTTTTGGTTTCATCACATTCCGATTTTGGTTGTTGCATAAGAAGTCTGAAAGTCTGAAAAAATCACAAAAATAAGTTAGAAAAATACACTTTCACATTTTTTTATAGATTTCACAGTTCTTGTTTAACGTAATTTTTTTCTTTTTGTCGGACGCTGTAATTTCCCCATAAAAATTTTATTTGTAAGATCCCCGCATTCAAAAAAAGTCTAACTAATTTACCCAAAGATAATTTTTTTTAGTGTTTTTCACTCTTTTAAGTATCTGTTTTAATACTTTACGAATTTTTTGTTGGTGTATAAGTATGTATAATCAAACGTTTAAATTAACAAGCAGCAGGAATTTCGCCTCTATATAGCGCGGGTGTTACGCTATGGTTGACATTGAAAAATTTAAAAAAAACGCTTGTTCTTCTCGCTGTATGTTCGCATTTTAACATGACGTTTGTTTCGCTTTTTTTTTTGTGTGTTTTTTTGTATAGTTTGTAATTACTTTTGCATGTCTGTGTGTGTGTGCGTTGATTTTTTTAGTGATTATTTATATGTATTGAATGAAAATCATTTTCTTTAGAGAGACACTTTCATTAAGAAACATCTGTATCATTTAGACAGATTGAAAAATTTGAAAATCGTAAAATAGCCGACAAACAAAAAAATCAAACAACACAGAAAAACATGGCCAATCCACAAGCACCTTGGCCCGTACGCAAGGGTATCTTTCGTTCAAGTGGTCAATCAGATTTTGTTCCGGGACGATCACCAAGTCCCATAATTGAAATGCCACTATCACCACCGCCAGTTATGAACAGTAGTCGTGCTTCGTCTTTAAGTCGTTTTGATAATAATTGTCCGCTCTCACCACCGCCACAGCCTATACACGTTTTACAAGGTCCTCCGGGACCTATGCTATGTTCAGGTGCTGCCATGTCCAGCGGCTCAAAAAGTGCACAGTCATCTTCTTCATCATCGTCAGCAGCAGCATCGTCGTCGTCCTCATCATCTTCTGCTTCGTCCTCAAACCAAAATAAAATGTCCCAAGCGTCCGCCGCCTCTGCCTCTTCAGCGCGTATGTCAGCCTCGGCCTCGGCCAGTAGTGCCTCGCGTTCAGTACGTAAAAATTCTCTCCCCATTTTACAACAAATTAGTAACTCCTCTTCACAACAACAACAACAGTCAGCATCAACCTCCAATAATAGTAGTCATCAGCACACAAATCATAATAATAATAATGCCATGAACCACAACAACATCCAGAACAATATTCATCATCCAAATACTTGCAATTCCAGAAATTCACCAACAAATTTAAAAAATATACGTGAAATTCCTATAGAAGTTGAACAAAATAAGGTTAGAATTGACACCATCAACTTGCTTGACATAATTTTTATGGCTTACCAACTGGAATTGTTTTTTTTTCGACCTTTAAGATATAATTTTTAAAAAATTAAATTTTTGAGGTCGAGGTCAAGTGTAAACATTTTCAAAAATATGCTCTGGTGATGCAACAGGAAGTGTAGTAGCGAAATATCAGAAATAAAAAATTTTACAAACACTTGACCTCGAGCTCAAAAATTCTATTTATTATGAATTCTAAAAATTTTAAAAAATTCGATAAAAATTCAAGATTCCATATGAAAATCGAAGATCTTCGAAGAAGGTCAATTGAAAATTTGAATTGAAATTCTAAACACATTAATTAAAATTAAAAAATTAATCAACTGAAATTTAAAAAAGTCTCAAATATGTATTTCGAATTTAAAATTTTTTTTTTTTAAATTTCAAATGAAATCTTTTTTCTTTTTCGAACTTCGAATATTTTTTTTCAATTTTAGCTAATCTTTTTCGAATTTCATTTAATCTTTTTTGAATTTCAATTGTATTTTATATAGCCCCCAACAGAGCGGTATTTTTTTTGTATGGCAAAAAAGTTTTTCTTCCAATTTTGAACGTCCGGAAAAATTTTTATTCTCATAGGCCTAAAACTAAATTAGAGGCCAATCAGATTAAATTAAGCCGTGGCGCCTGGCGATCAAAGTTTTGGATTTTTTAAAATTAAAAAAACAAGTGAGAATGTTATATTCGGCTCTGCCGAATCTTTTATACCCTCCAACATGTAAAAAAAATCAGGGGGGTTTTTTTGGGTGGGGGGTTTGATGGGATACGTTGGGGGACACCTTTCCCTTGCGATAGATGTTATCAAATGTATTTATTATGATTCTTGCAATTATATAATCCAATAAATCATTATAAAATAACATTTTTTATATCCACGCCCACAAAAAAGGGGGGGCCTTAAACTTTTTTTTTTTTGTTCGCTGGGCTCACATTAGCGTTGCCAGACGGCCTGGAATGGCCTGGATTTTCCAGTTATTTGAGGTCTGGTCCAGTTTAAAGTTAAAACATAATTTGTCCAGTTGAAAAAGCATTTCTTTAATTTTAACAATTATTTTTTTTATTAAATATTTTTTACAATTTGTTTGGACTACTTTTTGAATACAACATTAATCATAAATATAACATAAATGCCTCTTTTGGATACGGAAAATGCGCTCTTTTTGCTGCATATTCACTAATATTTTTACAGCTTTTTCGAGCATCTTGGCCAGTCTAGCGTTAATTTCGGCACGAATGTTTTCCATGAGCTCGTCTTTGGTTTACGGATTCTTGGCGTACATTTTGCTTTTAAAATAGCCCCACAAAAATATGTCTGGATTGGTCAAATTTGCAAATGATGGTGAGTTGTTGTCGCCCATTTTTTACTTCGCAGAGAGAAATTTTAACTGTCCTCCTAGATTTCCAAATTTGACAACTTTGGTCTTAATTTTGTGGGGTTATTTAAAAGAAAAATATACTCTAACAATACTCAGGCCAATGACGAGCTAAACATCGGCATTTCGAAATGCTCGAAAAAGTAATAGAAATGCTTAAAAAGGCACATTTTGCAGTGGCAAATAGTGACGGCCATTTAGTTCAAAATAAAAATATATCTCACATGAACATCGGTTGATTTTTTTTTTTTTTCAAATTATTAAAAAAAAAAATTATGTATGGGTCCAGTTACTTTTTCAAAATCCAGGTGAAAATTTTCCATTGTCCAGTTATTTGACTTCTAGTATCTGGCAACCCTAGCTCACATGCAGGGTTTTGAACTTCCTCTGACATAAAAATGTTGGATTTGCTTAACAAAAGTACAAAAAACCCTGCAAAAAATACCGTTTTTCTGAGGTTGGTTTAGTTCTCTAAGGTGAAACTTTTTTCCCCTTGTTTCGATTTTTCCCATTTACGAACTTAACCTACCATAAGACATATTCGTGACAAACTTCGGCACGAATATGTCTATAGAGGACTGCATCGTGTCCTCTATAGACGGACAGACGGACGGACATCGCTAGAATTCCTTAGAATCGATCACTGATTAATAATATATATCCTTTATAGGGTCCTAGACCGATATTTCGATGCGTTACACACTGAATGACGAAGTGAGTGTACCCCCATACTGTGGTTGGAAGGTATAAAAATAACTTGCGATACATCAGTTTTATTCATTTTGATGGTCTGAACAGAAATATCAAAAAATTACTTAAATCGGTCTAACGGTGTTCAGATATCGCTATTTGAAATTTTCAGAAAATGGCGATTTTTTCTTACGTGCAAGAAATGTTTAAAGTTGTGAAAAGGTTGTTAATGTATGATTAGGAAATGTCAAGAAATTTATAAAAAAAACACATCTAAAAATTTCTTTCCATAGACCCTTTTATAGAGCTTGAGACAGTTCACTTAAACTTAATTTGAGTTCCGATCCGATCATTTTAACCCGTGGCTCGCTTCGATCAAAGTTTTGACATTGTGGAAAACTTCCACCAAAATTATTAATATTTGAAAAATGAAAAAATAAAAATATCATGCGAAACATTATTTTAATTAATTGACATTCTGAATACGAATATCAAAAATCGGACAAATCAGACATTTTAACCCACATCACCCTTCGAGCAAACTTTAGAGTTTTCTAAAATACCAAAACTTTGATCAAAGGGCGCCACAGCTCAAGCTCTTTGAAAGGGCCAAGGAAAAATAAGAGTTTGACCTTAGGAAAAATCGCCATTTTTTGCAAATTTCAAATAGCGACATTTCGAAAACCGTTTGACCGATTTTAAAAATCTTTTGATATTCCTATTCAACTCAAGACATATTATTTTTTTTTAAGAAAGTTTTAGTTTAGCAAAGTTTAGAGTTTTTGGTGAAAATTTTCTAAAATACCAATACTTCGGTCGAAGGGTGCCACGGGTTAAAATTAGAGATGGGCACATGAGCAGATTAGAGCGTGATTCAAGTGATTCACGCGTGATCACGCGTGATTGTGACTGAATTCAATTTTACTCACGTGATTGTGAGTGAAGAAAAAATTTGCGTGAGTGAGTGTGCGTGAGAAAGATTTTTGCGTGAGTCGATTTTCTTGCGTGAGTTTGCGTGATTTATTTTCTCATCATATTTCCTTTTATACAAAAAAAAGCAACAAAAAAATTTTAAAATTTGGCTTAACTTAAGATTTTGTCCCGAAAAAAGCAAATAAAAATTTAAAATTTAGATGAACTTTAAATTTTGCTCAAAATTTTTAAAGATTTTTGAAATTTTAGTTTTAAAATATTTTTTTTTGTATAAATAAGAGTTTCGTGAGTGTGAGTCAACGTGAGTGTGAGTGAAACTTGCGTGAGTGCACTTGAGTGTGAGTTGTATTAAATTTACTCACGTGATTGTGAGTGAGTGTGGGTAGAAAAAATATGCTCGTGAGTGAGTGTGCGTGATTCAAAAATTGCTGCCGTGAGTGTGAGTGAGTGTGAGTCAAAAATCACTCACGCGCCCATCTCTAGTTAAAATGATCGGATTTGGTTCAAATTAGTTTTCAATGAAAGTTTGTGTCAAGCTCTATGAAAGGGCCAATGAAAAAAAATGTTGACCTTAGAAAAAAACTGCCATTTTTGAAATTTCAAATAGCGATATCTCGAAAACCAGTCGATCGATTTTAAAAAAAATTGGATATTCGTAATTAAGTTTGTTCAGTTATACCCAATTCACACCTGAGGTGAAATCTCTTTCAAACGAGATTTCGATCATACGGTTGTGTATAAAGTGATACATAAACATATGATCGAATAGGCCTTAACATTCAATTTCGAGAAAAAGGTTTTACAATAATTATATGGACAGACGGGCGTAGCATAATCGGCTTAAGAAGGGTATCTTCGTTGATACATTTAGGCGGAATAGAGTCTGGGGAAAACGTGTTTGAAAAGTAACAAACATCAGCACAAACTAGTTACACAGAAAACAAATATTACTGGCTTATTATCAATTACAACGTTATTGTACTACAAACAATTTAATTGTTTTGACAAAGAAAATATTTGGTTTTATATTGAGCCACAGAATATGCCAAAAATAAATAAGCTGTTTGTTAATACAGCAATGCTTTAATTGAAAATGGGTCAACGATACAAACAGTTGTTTCCAATGCAATCTAAGAATTGTAAATTGATAAGCAGTTACTTTCTGTCAAGGCGAAAAAATTTTTCGCAATTGACTTTAAATTTGGATTTAATCAACTGTAAGATTAAATCCAAATTTTTAATTTGTAAGTAAACGTTCAAACAATCATTTCCAAAACATGATCTTCCAATAAAAATTCCAGTATATGTTTTTTCTTTAAATAACAGACCTTTTTTAATAAAATGATACCCTTATATTTGAATTAATCTATCCTCAAACTCAATTTTCTTTTCTCTTTAATATTTTTCAGGAAGCTCTCTCGTTACGCTCTGGCGATGTTACCCAACAGGCTAGCAATAATGTGGCCGCTGCTAGTATTAAAGTTCAAAGCGACACATTTTCGGCTGATAAAAAAGCCATTTCTCAATCCCAACAATCACAGACTATGACCTCCAATGGTATTATCAGCAAAGAGAAACATGTCTCTTCGGCCGCCCAAGCCAACTACAGCATGACCAGTAAAGGTGTCACAAGTTCTGGTGGCAGTTCAATGATCTCTTCATCTTCACAAATGTCCACCACCAATGGTAACCTCTTCAAATTGGCCGATTTTAAGCTAGACGATCTTATGCAATTGAGCTCGACTAGTGGTCAACGTGATATCGAACAGGCTATTAACAAGTACTCAAATATGTTGACATCTTGTGTAGATTCGTTGCAAGAGAAGAGAGCCACCTCCGATGAGACAATGTATTTGGATAAAATCAATGAAGTGATACGTAGAGCCTGGGCTGTACCTACCCATGGTCATGAGTTGGGCTATAGCTTGTGTAATTCCCTGCGTAGTAGCGGTGGCTTAGATTTACTCATGCGAAATTGTGTCCAGGGTGATATGCAAATAAAATTCTCTTCAGCTAAATTGCTAGAACAGTGTTTGACAACCGAAAATCGTACCCATGTTGTTGACAATGGATTGGATAAGGTGGTAAACGTTGCCTGTGTTTGCACAAAGAAGCAAAGTACCGAACATTCTAGAGTAGGTACTGGCATCTTGGAACATTTATTCAAACACTCCGAGGGCACTTGTTCTGATGTCATTAAATTGGGTGGCTTAGATGCCGTGCTATTTGAATGTCGTACAAGTGATGTGGAAACATTAAGACATTGTGCTAGCGCCTTGGCCAATCTGTCATTGTATGGTGGAGCTGAGAATCAAGAAGCCATGATCTTACGCAAAGTACCCATGTGGTTATTCCCTTTGGCTTTCCATAATGATGATAACATTAAGTATTATGCCTGTTTGGCTATAGCTGTTCTAGTCGCTAATAAAGAAATAGAAGCTGAAGTCTTAAAATCAGGTTGTTTGGATTTAGTAGAACCTTTTGTCACCTCCCACGATCCTTCAGAATTTGCCAAATCTAATTTGGCTCATGCTCATGGTCAAAGTAAACATTGGCTTCAACGTTTGGTTCCTGTTTTAAGTTCGAATCGTGAAGAAGCACGTAGTTTGGCTGCGTTCCACTTTTGCATGGAGGCCGGTATTAAACGTGAACAAGGAAATACCGAAATCTTCCGTGAAATAGGTGCCATAGAAGCTCTTAAGACTGTAGCCAGTTGTCCGAATGCCATAGCATCTAAGTTTGCCGCTCAAGCATTACGTCTGATCGGAGAAACTGTACCCCACAAACTATCCCAACAAGTTCCCCTCTGGTCGGTGGAAGATGTTCAAGAATGGGTTAAACAAATTGGCTTTGGGCAGTTTGTTAAACAATTTGAAGAATCACAAGTTGATGGAGATCTCCTGCTTAAGTTAAATGATAAAAATTTACGCGACGATATTGGCATCTTGAATGGTATATTGCTTAAACGTTTCGAACGTGAATTACAAAATCTCAAACGCATGGCTGACTATTCATCAAAGGATACCGCTAAGCTGCATCAATTCCTATCGGAAATTGGAACTGAATATTGTACCTATACATACTCCATGGTTAATGCGGGTATTGATAAGAATTCATTGCCTCAATTAAACGAGGATATGCTAATACAGGAGTGTGGCATACACAACTCCATACACAGACTGCGCATATTGAATGCGGTAAAAAGTTTAGAAAATACTATTCTTCTATCATCGGAAGATAGTATGGCTAAAACTTTGGATGTTTTTGTTAGTTATAGACGTTCAAATGGTTCACAATTGGCCAGTTTACTTAAAGTAAGTTATTTTTTTGTAAAGTTTCTTTGGAGGAGACAGGAGTTATTAATATATTTATATTCCTGTGGTCACTTTTTAGGTCCATTTACAATTACGTGGCTTTTCCGTGTTCATAGATGTTGAACGTTTAGAGGCGGGAAAATTTGATAATGGTTTACTAAACAGTATTCGTCAAGCGAAAAATTTCGTTTTAGTATTAACACCAAATGCTCTCGAACGTTGTGTCGAAGATAATGACTGCAAAGATTGGGTACATAGGGTAAGTTATTTAAATCAATTCAATATAATTGTAAGAGGTTAAAATCATCACATATCAGAAGTCGTGTGTATGTGTGTATGTGAAGTTATGCTAGAGACTAGAAATTTGGAATGTATTTTTATCTCCCGGAAAATAGATCCACTAAGTCTGAGTTTTCAGAAATTCCGATGCTAAGTGGGTATAAATATATATATTTTTTTTTGTACTTTTTATATTTCCTGAAATAATTGTTCTAGCAAATTGATATTGGAAAAGTAGGATTCTCCGGCAAAAAAAAAGGAAGCTAAAAAAAGTTGTTTTTGGATCTTCCTATTCTAAAGGTACAAAAAGGGAAAAATGTTGGTCCTACAAGTATTTCAGTTCCAAAAGTGACCATGAAAAAAAATTTAGGTTGGTTTGGGTCTTGTACCCAATTCACACCTAAGGTGAAATCTCGTTCGAACGTAACGCCGTCAGAACCGGAACTGGGAATACCGGTATTCCCTGGAATAATTCAAGAACCGGGAAACCGGTTCCATTTCCCGGGAATACCGAGAACCGGGAATACCGGTATTCCCGGTACTACGGTACAGACCGTAGGTACTAAAAAAAACTAAAAAATTTTTTTTTGAAAATTTTTAGAGTAAGACCCTACATCTAAAAATTTGTTTTTCGTGGTCACTTTTGGAACTGAAATACTTGTCCGACCAAAATGAAACTTTTTGTCGTTAATAAGCTAATCAAGCTAAATTACAATAAAAATAAAAATAAATAAATATGAAAAAAAAATTTTTTGATTGGGTGAAAAAAAAAAAATTAAGACCCGAAGTTCGAGGCCCGGTAGCGACCCCTAAACCTTAAGGAAAAAATCTAAAAAAAAAATATGTTATTTTTTCACGGTGCTTCATATATATTCAGGGTGGTTCATACAAAAATCCAAAAAAAAAAAAAGTGTCACATATGAACCAGCCTAATATAGGCCCGCGATATATAAAAAATATTTTGAAAAAACAAACTGTTAGAAAATTTCGATTTTAAGGGGCAAAAAGTGGGTACAAATTAGGTGTGCCAACCGAGATTGACATTAACAAATTCCGGAATTTTAAAACCGTAATCCCGGTGTTTCGGGATCCTTAAATTTTTCGGAATTTTTTTTGGGGATTTATTAAAATTAAGCTTTTTTTAACGATAGCTTTTAAATAATTTTTATACCCTACAACACTCTGTGGTACAGGGGATTATGACTTTGTGTTGATGTTTGTAACTACCCGAAATATTGGTACTAGACCCACCTTCAAGTATACCGATCGACTCATAATCACTTTTTGAGTTGATTTAGCGATCTCCGTTTCTCCGTCTGAACATGTAAAAACTGTGCGCACGATACAGGTCGCAATTTTTAATCGATTTTCCTAAAAAATAAAAATTAAGCTTCTATTGACTCAAGGATGAAGCCTATTGAAAATTGAAAAAAATCGGTCCATATTTAGACCTAGCCGCCATACAAACTTTTCCTCTAAATTTGGTTAAAATGCCTCTACTGTGTTTTAATAGGTATCCTCTTGAAGGTATCCTCTTGAAGGTATCCTCTTGACAGGTAAATGTATTTTATATTCATAAATAACCATTTCAAATTTTAAAGAAATCGGACCAGTCTTTCTTGTAGTCCCCATACAAACCACCCTCCCGATTTTCACATAAATCTCTCAAAATTCATAAAAATTCGATATTTTCTGTAAAAATTTTTATTTGTAGGTGTTAAACGTGGACTTTGGTAATCTTATCAGATTTGATTATAATTGGACCATTTCTGGACTTGGTCCCCATACGAAAATTTATCCCGATATTCAATTAAATCGGTCTATTAGCTACAAAAATCAGAATATTACACCTAAATTTTGTTTGTGTGTGTTTTTACACTAATCAAAGATCGTACAAGAGATAGATCCCATCGGAGCGATGTTTTGACTTAGAACCCATTTTTCGGAAAACACTGGTGTAGTGTATTATATGGTCGGTCTTGACCGACTCTGTATAACAAAAAGCGAACAGAATCTGAGTAAGAGAAATTTAAAACAGGATTTTATTCCGAAAAAATGGATCAAAAATCTGCTGCCTTTCATATCGAAAAAGTTCCACGAACACAAGAGTTTTCTAAAAAATATTTGCTCATGATTTGGGAGGTTTTCTAAAAGGAAGATAGAGATTTTTTGAAATTGATTAAAAAAGTCCTTAACTATTATTTCCATCAAATAATTCATTAGAGAAAGCTTGTGAGTTCAAAAAAAAAATCGTAACAAAAATGAATCTGCATAAGAAAAAGCGCACAGAATCTGAGTAAAAAATACGGTAAAGTCATCGGTATTTGTGGGATTTTATACCGAAAAAATGGACACAATATCTGCGGCTTCTCATATCGGAAAAAGTTCCAAGAACACAAGAGTTTTTACAAAAATATTTGCTCAGGATTTGTGAGGTTTTTTAAAAGGAAGATAGAGATTTTGGAACTTGAGGAAAAAAAGTCCTTAGAATTGGAGCGATTTTTAAAAGAAATAGGTCTTTATAATGTCATTCACAAAATCTTTGTTGTTTGTATTGAATTGTTGTTTTTGGTGAGCTTCATTTGTTGTAAATTTACTACAACTGTTCATGTCAGTTGTTTTTAAACAGTTGTTTTTACTGAAATACTTAGTAACCCCAAATAACCATAATTGTGTTAACTCAGCCAAAACTTTTTGAGTATTAAAATATTTGTCATAATTTTTCTTTCTGAAAATATTTCCAATAATCCAAATGTTCACTTTGCGGACTTTCCTTGTAAGATTACAAGAAAACCCAATAATTGAATAAAATTCTGATGGCGGAGTTAAATTCAGGAGGTCAAAATACATAGAGATTAGTGAGTCTACACCATTTACAGATGTAATTCGAGAAAGATCAATTGTAATTCGAAGATTCTATTTGTAATTCGAAGATTCCATTTGTAATTCGTAGATTCCATTTGTAATTCGAATACTCCAATTGTAATTCGAAGATTCCATTTGTAATTCGAAGATTCCAATTGTAATTCAAAAAAGATCAATTGTAATTCGAAAAAGATCAATTGTAATTCGAAAAAGATCAATTGTAATTCGAAAAAGATCAATTGTAATTCTTAAAAGATCAATTGTAATTCGTAAAAGATCAATTGTAATTCGAAAAATATCAACTGTATTTCCATTGATATTTTTCGAATTACAATTGGAATCTTCGAATTACAATTGATCTTTTACGAATTACAATTGATCTTTTTCGAATTACAATTGATCTTTTTCGAATTACAATTGATCTTTTTCGAATTACAATTGATCTTTTTCGAATTACAATTGGAAACTTCGAATTACAAATGGAATCTTCGAATTACAATTGGAGTATTCAAATTACAAATGGAATCTTCGAATTACAAATGGAATCTTCGAATTACAAATGGAATCTTCGAATTACAAATAGAATCTTCGAATTACAATTGATCTTATTCGAATTACATCTGTAAATGGTGTAGTTTCTGGGTCAGTAACTTTTTTTTTGTGGTTCTATGTTAGATTATTTGCAATTAAAATTTTGTCATATTAACAAATAATTTAATTGTATTGACAATTTGCGTTGGTTAATTTAATTTATTTTTATTATTTTCTTTGTTAATACAATTATTATTTGTTTTAATATGACAATACAAACATTTTGCAATTGTTCTCAGTTTTTATTTTTTGTGATGATTTTGTCTTACTTTAATTATAACAATCAACTCAAATTAGTATTTCTCTAATTTTTTTCATTTATATTATTTTTAGGAAATTGTGGCGGCTTTAAACTCAAATTGCAATATTATACCCATTATTGATAGTCAATTTTATTGGCCAGAACCAGAGAGATTACCTGAAGACATGCGTAGTGTGTGTCACTTTAATGGAGTTACATGGATACATGACTACCAAGACGCCTGCATTGATAAATTGGAGAGGTAAGTTAAAAAAAATAATTTTAAAGAGTTAAGTCGAGCAGCTCAGGTTCAATTCCTACACAAAAAAAAAATTCCAATGAACGAAATTCATAGTATTTATGAACAAATACATAAAAATTTATGAACTTTTTCATTAAAATGTTGAACTTTTTCATAGTATTTATGAAAAAATGCTAAAACTTTCTTTAATTCCACATATTATGATTTATTAATAAATACTATGTAAAAGTTCAAGTATTATGAAAAAGTTAATAAATTTTTATGAATTTGTTCATAAATACTATGAATTTCGTTCATTGAATTTTTTTTTTTTTTATGTGAAGTTTATAATAAATCCTTTTAGAAAAACAGGGATATTTAAATAAATTGAAATTCGAAAATTCCAATAAAAATTGGACAATTCCATTTTGAAGGCAATATGTACTACAGAGTTATGTTAGTGCGAAAGAGAAAGAAACAAAATTCACTATGTAGGTCAAAGAACTACTTCATTGAGAACGAAGAGGTCAATTTATTTTGAATTGAATTCTTTCGAGTTTGATCTCATCTTTTTCGAGATTAAATTGATGCTTTTCAAACTTCAATTGATATTTTTGAGTTTTCATTTATCTTTTTCGAATTTCAATTAAATTTTTAGAAATCCTAATTGATCTCTTTCAAATTTTTCTTGATCTTTTTCGAATTTTAAAATTTATTTTTAAACTTCGGATCATGTCACAGACTTAATTCCGTTCGGATTTGGAATAAGTGATTTACTCGTAAAACGCAAAATGAATATTTTTTTTCAAAATGAAATCACTTTTAAAGATCAAAGTGCAATTGAATTACATAAAAGTGAATTCATTCCGAAAAAAATATTCGTTTTGCGTTTTACAAATCCGAACGGAATTGAGTCTGTGACACGGCCCTTCAAATGATATTTTTCGAATTCCATTTTATCTTTGTCGAATATATGATCTTTCTCGTGAATCAATTGACCTATTTTAAATGGAGTTGCAAAATTATAATTTTTCAAATTTCAAGTAAAGTTTTCGTATTTCAAATGGATTCTTTAAATTTTAAAGAGATTTTTCAAAAACATTCTACCAATTTCTGATGAAATCTTCGAATTGATAAAAAAAATCGGATTTTGTCTAAAGTTGGCATAAACAATTTGAATTGGAATAAAAAATAAATCCGAATTATTTATTTTTTTTTTTAATTTTCAGATTTATGCGCGGCGAAAAGAATATCGATCGTATTGCTGCTATGACACCGGGTACACCCGGTTCATCAGTTACCTATCAGAGAATGCACAGCAATGACTCCGATTATAGTGTGGGCGCTGGCAGCAATTGTGGCAGTGGCGGCAACGGGGGATCATCAAATGGCGGCGGACAAGGTGGGACACAAAATCAAACGATCACACCCTCAAATACAGGACGATCCAGTGTTGATTGACTGGATTGTCCTCTCATTAATCAGTTGAAAAAATCAAACAAAAAAACAAATGATAATTTTTCTTCTCCTTCTTCTTCATCGAATATTATTGATAATGTTAGCAGTAGTAGTTACAATCGTAGCAATAGTAGTTCTAGTAGTAGACATTTCAAGACTCTCAATTCTCCCTCATCTATTCTAAAGTCTAAATTAAAATCTAAATTATTGAATGGAGAGCTGGCGGCATCTAAACGTGCCAGCGGCTGTCTCCTCTCTAGCGGTAGTAGTTATTTTAGTAGTTATTTATCAAATCAAAATTCAAAAGCCCTTCAAATATTTACTGATAATAATTTAAATTTAATTAATACTAATCACAAACTAGCAGCTAGTCACCAGGCAAATAGATACCGACAGTCAGCATCACCGGCCCGTCAGCGTTTGGTAGCGGGCGGAGGTGGCAGTATGATCAGCAGTTCGGGTAAATTAGGCAGTACCGGCAGTCAATTGAGTGTGTTCGGCCGTAACTCTAAGCGTAATATGTTGCCACCGTATAGGACACATCAAGTTCACAAAGCTTTGCCCATAGGAGGATCTATGCAAAATGTTTCCCCTTTGGCCTATAAACCACCCAGACGTAGTTCGGCAGTGGGTATATGCTCAAAGGGTAAAGCTTCACCCAATTACAGATCGCACAGTGTTGATGGTTTACTGGATAGTAGTGAGAGTACCGATCAAAAAATTGCTGAAGCTGCAGCTTTAGTATCTGCTGGTAGTTTAGCTTTAACAAATGCTAGTTCTACCAGCACCCTGCAACCTAATGATGATTACGATTGTACGATGGGTTCAATGTTGGAATTACAAGAAAATGAAGTACCGAGAAGAGAAAAATCATCAAATTTACCACCCATCAATCCCTCACACCGTAAATCACGTAGTCTAGATCATTTTCTAGATGAACAGACACTGGCGCTTATTGTTGTGCCTCCTTCACCCACAGATGGTACACAAAGTATGCAAAATCTTGCCACACCTATGACGCCCGAACCCCAACGTTCTAGTATAGCTAAGGCTATTAATGGTTTACCCACACGAGCATCATCGGTGAGGGACTCTAAATCGATAACACCCGAACGTATTACAGCGCTACGCAATAGTCCAGCAAATAGGCAAAGTCCCGAAGGTATTAGTTCGGCCGAAGAGGAACGTGAAGATAGTCAAAGTACAAAATCTGTAAAATCTGCTAATAGCCTAACAGCCTCCGCCCCCAAGAGCCAGCAAAGAGCAGCAGCCCATATACATCGCGGCAATAGTACGAATAGCAATCGTGCAGGCGTAGATCAAACAAATCGGGTTTCGAAAACAACATCCAGCAGTTCATTGGGTTCAGCAACAGCTTCAAATAATCCGAATAATAAAACCATATTCAATCGTACAATGAAAAAAGTACGATCGCTCATCAAAAAGTAAGCAACATTTTATAAAACAAAATACTACAAAATACCTAAAAACATACACTAAACATTTTAATTCTATATAACGGGGCTAATTTACAATTTTTGGTGCACAAAAAAAAATATAAAAAAATTGGTCAATTTTTAGTTTAATTACAACCTACCAAGTGTGTTTTGCCTAATTACATAAGTTTTTAGTATTAAAAAACTTAGGTAATTTATTCAATAACACTTAATAGGTTGAATTATCACAAAAACGTAATTTTTGTTTGTGTGTTAAGGCCTATTTACACCTGAGTTGAAATCTCGTTCGAACAAGATTTCGATCATATGGTCTGTATCATTTTATACACAACCATATGATTGAAATGTCCTTCAAACGAGACTTCACCTCAGGTGTGAATTGGGTATTAGCTGAAGTAGTTAGTCAAGGATTGTAAAATTTGCCCTGAAATCATACAATATATCTTAAATGTCATTGTGTATGTCTTAAGAAACTATTCATGACTCATTTTACATTTATTGTTTGCAAAATAACTATTTATGTTTGAATTTTCGAAAGTGAGAATACTATTTTTAGAACAACTGCTAGGTAGACCTTCTAAAAAATGTTTAGCACACCCACAAAAAAAAACTGGTAGGTTTTTAGCATTATTCAACCGATAAAGTGTTATTGGGCAAATTACCTAAAAAAACTTATGTAATTATGAAAAACACACTTGGTTAGTTGTAATTAATTTAAAAACTGGCACAGTTTGTGTGAGAATATCTTAGAACCGATCAAGGAAAAACATAGATGGGAATTTTTCATTACCATTGAAATTTAATTACCATTGGTTGATATCAATGGTAATGAAAAAATTTTCATTACCATTTAATGGTAATTAAATTTTTTTAATTGAAAAAATAATTACTAATGGTAATGAAATGCACCAATTGTTGAAAAACACCAATTATAATTGGTTTCAAAACCATTGGTTTGCATATTTTTGTTTTTTTTGAAAAGTTAAAAATTTAAACATCAAAGTATGTTTTTACAAAAAGAAATATGAAAATGTCAAAGACAAAAAACAAAACGCAAATAAAAATTTGATATATTGTGTTATACAAAGGCAATCAACGTGTGTTTGGTTTATAAAATATGAAAAACTAAAACACCATACAACAAAAACAACAGATTCTTCCAAATATTAACCATTTTGACAATATTGTGACGACTTTTACTAATGGTAATTATTTTTTTTAAGTGATGCCATACCAATGGTAATTATTTTTTTTTTAATTTTCATTACTAATTAAATTGATAAGTAATTTAATTGGTACAATTGATATAACCAATGGTAATGAAAAAAAATTAATTACCATTGACATCAATTAAATGGTAATTAAATCATCAATTAATTGGTCCCTTTAATTAATTAGTCCCATCTATGAGGAAAAATACACACAGTTAACAAATTTTGTTTAAATAATTTACCAGTAAACTTAGGTAAATTCCTTTTAATTTCGTTGAAGAAATAAACGGAAAGGGTTGGTAAACACTCAAAAAAATTAAACAAAATTTTGGAAAATTATCTAAATTTAAAGAAAATTTATAATGATTTAGATGCATTGATTTTTCTTTTGTTTTAGTTCATATTTTCTTAAAAATTAAAATAAAAATAACTAGAAAGTTTGAAAATTTCTTAATTAATTTAGTTCTTATACATTTAAGTCGCCATGTCCGTTTCGCTATACCTTGCATAGTTTTGGAGATACGAGAATTTAAATTGAAAATCTTATAAATCGAATTACTCAAAATACTTACTCGGACGGCTTTCAGTCGTTTAGCGGTCGTGTTCTACAAAAAATACAAAAATGATTTTGAATTTTTTTTTGTGGCCGCAAAATTTATAGAGATATGTGTATTATTTAATTTTCAGAATTGCCAAATTTTTTAGATTAAAAATTAGAAACATTAGTAGACTTGTGCTTAATCGTTGAATTGAGTGAGCGCTCATTCTCGTTCATTTCAGATAAAAGACCTAGTTCGTTCATCTAGTTCAATCGCTCTTTTGGCTTTTTCGTTCAACAGTTCGTGAACGAATCATTTTGATCATGTCTGTTGGTCGTTCATCTAGTTCAAATCGGTCAATTTTGGTTTTCGTTCAACAGTTCGTGATCGAATCATTTTGATCATGTCTGTTGTTTTGGCTTTCGTTCAAAAAATACAAAAATGTTGAATAAAAACATTAATTAAAAAAAAAAAAACAAAAATAAATATAAAAAATTTTTGTAAAAAAACATAAATGATGAGAAAGCGTACCAAAAGAGTACAAAAAACTAACGCCTAATGACAAAATTAACAAAAAAAAAAAAATTGAACGACCGAACTGAAGATCAAAATGAAGTAATGACCAATTGAGCTGAATGAACGAAAAGACCTAAAAGAGCTGAAATGAACGAACTAGATAAACCGCCCAGTTAAGTGAATAGTTCAATTGAACTAGTTCGTTCGTGAACGACACAACTCTAAACATTAGGGTCCACACATTTAAAGAGAACCGGCAATACTATGACGTTTGAAAAAACTTTTAAAAGAGATTTCTATTGCATTTGATTTAGGAATATATGCTACGGTAATTACAACGGTTTTCGAGATATCGCTATTTGAAGTTTGCAAAAAATTGCAGTTTTTTCCAACGTTCAACAATTAAAAAAAAAATCGTTCACTTGCCCCTTTCATAGACCAGGAAACATTCTTTCCTTTAAACTTAATTTTATCCAAATCCGATCATTTTTACACTTCGATTTTGGATTTTTGTAAAACTTTAACAAAAATTTTGAAATTTTTAAAATAAAAAAAAATTATCTTGCCACATGCATTATTTTGAATAATTTTGACATGCTAATACGAATATCAAAAAATTCCTGAAATCTGTCAAGCAGTTTTCGAGATATCGCCATTTGAAATTTAACAAAAATGGCGGTTTTTCATATGTTCAAATAATTTTTTTACAGTTTATCTTAAAATTTGTATTCATTGACTATTTCATAAAGATTGAGATTAATTTGAGTCAAATCAGCCTATTTTAACCCATGGCGCCCTTCGATCAAAGTTTCGAGTTTTTGGTGAATATTTTCTAAAAACCCGAAACTTTAATCAAAGGGCGCACGGGTTGAAATTATCGGATTTGGCTCAAATTAATTTTAAATGAAAGTTTGTTTGAAGCTCTATAAAAAGGAAAAATCGAGATTTTTATTATATTTCTTGACTATAGGAAAGAACTGTATTTTTTTGTAAATTTCAAATAGCGATACCTCGAAAACCGTTTGAAACAATCTCTGATCAAAGTTTAGAGTTTTTGGAGAAAATTTTCTTAAAAACTTAAACTGAAATCGATCGGATTTGACTAAAATTAATTTTAAATGAATGAGTTTGTCCCAAGCTCTATAAAAGGGTAAAAAATTCACGATTTTTAAATTTCATGACCGTAGGAAAAAACCGCTATTTATGGCAAATTTTAAAGAGCGATATCTCGATTTTAAAAATTTTTTGATATTCGTATTCAGAGTATCAATATTAATAAATATGATGTGTCGCAAGACATATTTTTTCATTTTTAAATTTTCAAAAATCCAAAACTTTGATCGCCGTGATACCTGGGTTAATTTTATTCGATTGGCTTAAATTTGTACCACATAGTTTTTAGGTCAAGTAGAATAAAAATTTTGCACGGACACTTGGGAAAATCAAAAGTTAAAGAAAAAGTGCCACTCTAATGGAACATGTTATATTTTAAACAAAACTAATCTGTTTCGCCAAAATTTTTTTTTACAAACTTGATAATGGCCACGGCTTCGAAGAATGAAATCCTTTTCGAATGAATTCTCCAAAAAATCCATTCAATTTTCATACTCAGCGAATGCATTCGATTTTATAAATCAACGTTGATTGCAGTCATTGGAATGCATTGGATTGAATGGAAAAAAATTAATGCATTCGATTTCTTGTTCATTTGATTTCGAAAAATCGAATGCATTCGATTGTATATCATTCCACTGCGAATGCAATCGCTTTTTTAAATATATAGAGCAAAACGTAGCCAAATGTTGGTCCATAGTATCGCCGACCTTCTTTACATGTGATGACCCTAATGGGCCCAAATTTTAAATCCAAAAACATTGGTTTTCCTGAAAATTTTAAAAATTGACATATCACACATTATTTAACTACATACACGACAAAAAGTCCAAAAGAATTTTTGTAGCCCTTGGCTCGCAGAACACGACCGCCAAATACCCGGGCTTTCGGGTATGGGTTATTCGGTTTTTTTAAATTCTCCAGACCCTACAGAGCCCTTTAATTCCAGTATCTCAAAAAGTAAGCAAAGTAGTGCAAAACTGATCAAAATTTTGGATCAAAATATATGTCTACCTTCTAATTTTCAAGATACAGAAATTTAGGGGTGTAATAGGGTCTTAAGAATTTTAAAAACTGCGTAACTTAAAAACGGTATCGCGGAGAGATTTCAGTTATTTGACGGTCGTTTCATACAAGACAAGAGCTACAAAAATGATTTTTTGTCGTATCGGCAGTATTTAGCGAGATATGCGCATTTAAAAATTTTCGGGAATGCCAATTTTTTTAGATTCAAAATTAGGGCCCATTGTGGTCAACATATGTGAAGAGTGTCGGCGATAATGTAAACAAAAAATTGGCTCCGTTTTGCTCTATCTTGGTTCGTTTTTTTAAGTATTTTATGCTAAGAATAAATAAGCCATTCGATTTTTTAAATTGAATGAAAAAGAAAATCGATTGCATTCGCAATGGAATGCATTCGATTTTTGAAGATCGAATGGAAAATAAAGCGAATACATTCGATATTTATAAATCCAATAAGTCTAAAGTAAATTCATTCAATTCGCTAAAATGTGATTGGGGAATGCAATCACTAAATTTTTATTCAGAATGCCAAATCGAATTAAGGAATGAAATCCTTCGAACCTTAAGTCATAGTTAGTTTAGAATAATCATATCGTTCAAGATTACTTTTTTGACACCTGTCATAAGTGTCGCGTCCATATTAGTCTGTGGAGAGTTGTTTTGTCTAGTGTTGTTGATTCTATAAAAAAAGATAACCGGTTACTTTTACTGATTTTTTTTAATACAATAGTGCCTTAAAGTTTATTAGTTTTTTTTTATTTAAAACAAATTAATCGATAATAGTACAAATAATGTGCCTAATAATAATAATCATACCGAATAATCATAAGAATCTCATAATCATCCTTTAACATTTCCTATATCTTAAAGCATTCCATCCATTAATCATACAAAACTATCAATCTGCTTACTCCATATGCTAACATTAACCAATCAAAATACAAAGGTAATGGTAAATATCTCGAAAAATTTTGCTAAAGTATTTATAAAATGGAAAACTAACGATTTCGGAAGGATTTTCTATTTTTTCTACACTCTAATTAAAAAGAGACCAGTTAGCTACCATAAATAGGGTAAATTTAAAAATAATGTGTAGTTCTACATGAAATGAGTTGAAATTTTTTTAACTTAACTCAATTTGTTGAAATTTACCTAATTTATTGTAGAAAAATGTACTCGTTTAATTGAAGTGTAATAAAAAAATTATTTAAAATAAAGTTAGCAACTCCTTAGCATAAAGTTAGTTTATCATTTTTAAACTACTTGTTAACAAACACTCGCTCTCTATCTTTCTGCTTTTTTGCTATTTCCTATATTCTATTTCACCCTTATACAAAAATATTAATAATTTATAAGAAAAACCGAAGAAATCTATTTGCCTTGTGATTAGTTTTGAAAAACAAAAAACAAAAAAAAGAGTTTTTGAATTTTCTCCAACGAATTTTATATATAAATGTTAAATATTTTAAATTTATAAACAAAAAGAAATTAATATTAAAAATATGACTGTTAAACTTTTTTTTTAAATTAAGTTAAGTTTTTGTAAAGTTTTTTTTAAAATAATATTTTTTCAAAAAAAAAAAAATACTTAATTATGTACCGTCCGAACTTGAAAATTAATTGTTTAAACATTTTTAATTTGTTTCAATGTTTTTTTATTGTTGATTAATTGATTTTTTTGTTAAAATATTCCTTATGGAATAAATTCGATTATATTATATTTTTTTTTTTTTACAAAATTGTCTTAATTCATTAACTTTTAAATTAAAATTAATTTTGTAAGTAATTTTTTTCTGTAATTACTAATTGTAATTTAAAGCAAATTTTTCATTTAAGAAAAATAAATATTTAAAATAAATCTGAAAATTATAACGAAAATTGGCTTAAAACCAGAACAAAAAAAATAAAATAAAAAAAAATATTGTAAAAAAAATCATTTAAAAAATATGTTGTATTTTTTTTTATTAAGTAGGGAATTTGTTGCATTTACTATTTTAGGGAAAGAAATCAAGGTTTAATAATGATTCGGTTTTCAAACATTTTGTATTGTCCTTTAATGTTCATTTATTAATAAATTAATTAATTATTTTTGCTTTAATATGTGTTAATTGCATGTTGTCCTTGTCTTACATTTGTTTTTAAATAATAATATTCGATTATCATTTAAAAGTAACCGTTTTACTAA
Source organism: Pegoplata infirma (assembly GCA_963921195.1). NCBI lineage: Eukaryota > Metazoa > Arthropoda > Insecta > Diptera > Anthomyiidae > Pegoplata > Pegoplata infirma. Next base: position 54,038,185 of record OY992539.1, read on the forward strand.
ATAATCGTTAAGTTGGTGTTGTTACTATTGTTGTAAATTTTTGATACTGTTGAAGTGAGTACTCGATACTTTTGATGTAGGTACTCGATATTTTTGGTTATAAACTAAAATAAACTGTTCTCTTTAGAAAAAAATTTTTGAAGTGGGTTCTCGATACATTCTTAGACCAAAATTTTATTAGACAAAAATCTCTTTGTTTCAGTTCAGTATAGAGTATATCAAATACCAAAAAGAAATTTAATAACTTAAAAACAGTTCAACAGTGGGTGTCTGATTATATGGGGTCGAAAAAATGCACTCTTTTTTTACAAAGGAAAAAATGGTTCTCTTAATGTATGAAAATATCTGGAAATTTTTAAAAAAATGTTGCAAAATCAGGGGAAAAAGTAAGGAAAGTAGGGAAAATGCTCCAAAATCAGGGGAAAAAGTAGGGAAATTAGTTAAGAGAGAATTTTAATAACGGAAATAGTGGTAATCCTCTCAATATAGATAGGTAATCCTCTCAATAATTGTGGTAAAATTTACTCATTTTCTAATTCTCGTTGATCTTTTTACAAAATTTTTAAATTTCTGTAATACATTAAGTTTACCAATTTTCATAAACTTACAGACTGACTTTGGGTCCATTCAAACTCTCTTACTTTCCTTTCTCTATGGAAAAAACTACCTTTAAAGAAATGAGTAACTACTTTTGAGTTTGAGTACCCGAAAAACTGATAAGTACTTTAACAACACTAGATGGTACACTCAAAATAATATCCCAGTAAAAAACTCAGTAAAATCGTTAGAACTTCTTATTTAGTAATTACCTTGCGGGAAAAGTGCGTTTTTCGATACGAAATCATATATCACATATCCCGTGACTGGTTAAATGGACTTATCACTAAACTGTCTTTAAACTACTTATCCCGGGACCGGAAACAATGGGACATGTTAAAATTTTAAAGTTTTCTAAGTTTCCGGGGCTGAGATATTTTTTAACAGAAGTGACAGTTATTTTTATATGAAAGGTATCAAGTTTGGGTGATATGTCACGTTACCCATCCAGGCCCGGTTACTTTTTCTGCAGGGTAGTTACTGGTTTCCAGTATTCGAATTTGATGAAACTTGGAATATTGTTGGGTCCTTACAAACAAATGATAGTGTCAAAATTTTGGACTTTTCGTAGTTTTTCTTCCCGAGATATGGGGTCTGGAAAACTTGAAAAATTGAATATATTTGACAAAAGTGTTCTGACATAAATAAAGATATCTCAAAAAGTAATAACGATACAGGTCTCATTCAGATTCAAAATAATAGGTAATGAGACAGCCTTTAAAATGTGATTCACCAAGTTTTTTGTCATTTAAAAAAAAATAATAATTTACTAATTTTTTTTTGAGTGTAAAATTTTTTTCGAGTTTAAAATTTTTTTTAGTTTAAAAATATTGCTGAGTGACAAAAATACTCTGTATAGTAATTTTGTGGCTTTTAATTGTCTTTAAAGCTTGTTTTTTAAAACTCTGGCTTTTCAACAGTGAATTTAAGGTGAAACCAATCTGAAATTCAGCGTTTTGCTTATAACTTTTGAACCACTGGACCGATCTGGCTGAGATTTGAAACGAACTGGGACAGAGGACTCTCAGAATTGTTGTCCAGCACTCTCAGAATTGTCGTTCGAAAGTTACCGTGTGTTTTATCTCGTAAAATCTTGAAAACCCCTTGCCGAAATTCAGTCTTTTGCTCATAACTTTTGAACCACTGGACCGATTTCGCTGGATTGCAACACCAACCTGACCAGGTAAATTCCCAACATATATGCCAAACTTCAGAAGCCTCCATAAAGTCTTTCAAAAATTAGCGTGTTTTCAACAGACAGACGGACGGACATCGCTAGATCGTCTTAAAATCGATCGAGGATCATGAATATGTACAATATACTTTATGGGGTCTTAGACCAATATTTCGAGGTGTTACAAACAGAATGACAAACTTATATGTACCCTCTATCACTAGAGTGGAGGGAATAAAAAGCGATATTTTTGGAAAAAATATATGTTATTAACCATCACCTACACTACGTTAGTTTAAATTTTCAAGACCCCATATCTCGCCTACTGAAATGACCAAAAGCCTGAAAAGTTGGAACAATCTTTTTTTTGCTAAAGTAAAACCCGGTACTGAATTTCATTTAATTTGTAGGGGTGAGATCAACTCGTCGGTTGAATTGAGGTGTTTAAGGTCCATATATTTTTTATGCGCTGTACACGAACATCAAAAAACTTTACAAATCGGTCGAACGGTTTTCGAGATTTGAAAATTGCAAAAATGGCGGTTTTTTCCTGCGGTAAAAATTTTTTAAACATTTTAGAAAATGTTCACCAAAAGCTCTGAACTTAAATCAAATTAAGTTAAAATAAAAGTTTGTCTAAATCTCTATGAAATAGTCAATGGGCAAAAATGTTGAGATTTTTTAGGAAAAAACACAATTTTTGACAAATTTCAAATGGCGATATCTCGAAAACCACTCCACTAATTTCAAAAATTTTCAAAATTAATAAAAACAAGTAAGAGTGTTAAATTCGGCTGTGCCAAATCTTTTTTACCCTCCAAAATGTAAAAAAAAATTGTCAGCGGCGTTTGTTTTGGGGGGGTGATGGGGGTCAGTGGGGGACGTTGAGAGCACCTTCCCATCCCGATAAATATAACAAATGTTTCATTTATTTAACAAAAATACAAAAAAACATGCACTCAAAATATTATGTTAGTAAAATCAACTGAAAATGTCAGTTAAAATAACTACTTTGTGAGTTGTTTTGGGGTCAACTACTTTTTCAGTTAAATCAACTAACAATGTTAGTTATTTTAACTGACAAAAAACTACTGACTTATGTAGTAAAAACTACTTACATTTGTAGTCAAAACAACTAAAATGTATTAAAAATAAAATAATTAATAAATATCAAGGTTGGCAATCGAAACGAATAACGGTATCGATATCGGTATTGGTATCGTTTTTTTATTTATTTCGGTATCGGTATTGGTTACGGTATTTGAGTTGAAACGGTTACGGTATTACCGATACCGAAACGTCAATACCGGTACGTACCGGTATTATCGAAAAAATGCTAAAAATATAAAAAAAACGTATAAAAACTTAAAAAAAATTTGTAAAAACAAGTAGAAAAGTTAAATTCGACTTGGACGAATCCAATACCCTCCACAATGCCCTTCTAAAGTGATAGTTAATTTTCTAACGTGAATCAAATTAACAATTTTGATTAGAAATATTTTATTTTGAGTAAAAAACTTTTTTTATTCTTTTTTGAAAAAAAAAAAAAAATAAATTGACAACATTTTTTTTTCTATTTGGTGTCAAAATGGCTCCGTAAAATATATTTCCCTCCCGCTTCGCGGTTAAAGTAAAAACCCCAACAAATTACATATTTCATCTTATTTCTAGGAAACCAGGTTTTTTTTTAGTGTTATCTATTTGGAAAAATAGGTATTACCTGTCTAGACAAGATCACATTCAAAAATATTGCAAACAATTTTTTTCGCGAATTATGGGACTTTTATGGACGATTTCTACGAGTTAAGACACTTCAAAAAATTGTACTATGGTGGAAAACCTCCTGCTAGTATTCCATGCCTTCCCCAAAGTCCTGTATATATCAAAAAAATCCTTGGACAACCACATCACGGATTAAATAAAAACCCCAAAAAAACTATACTATACAAAAGGGGTCCAGAAAGTTTCTATTGGGAGTCAAAATGAATCCATAAAAATTTCGTGAAAATCAATAATTTTCTTTTGCTCTCGCATCGCGATTGAAGTGGATTATTAAAAAAAGGTTTTTGGATACCGGTATCCGATACCAAAACTGAGTTTCGGTATTGGTATTGGTACCGGTATTGAATTTAAAGGGTTTTGAAACGGATAACGGTATTGAAAAGGTATCGATTGCCAACATTGATAAATATATATTTTTTTTTTTTAATTTTTCAGAAAAAAATTTGAAACCCAAATTTTTTCAAAGTTTTTTTAAAAAAAAAAAAAGTTGTGAAAAATAAAAAAAACGAAAATTTATTTTTATTTTTTGGAAAATTTTTCAGAGATACAAAAAAAAAATAAAATTAACTACTTTAAATAACTGTTACTACATCACAGTACTTTTTTGTTAGTTATTCAAAAAAACTACTTAAAATAACTAACAGAAATAGTTGTTTGATATTTTTCATGCAAAAACAACTGACTTTGTAGTTGAAAACAACTAACTACTGTAAAATATACAAACAACTAACATGTACTAACTTACATAATTTTCTGAGTGTGTAAAAAAGTGTATTTTTTCAGAGGTTGGTTCAGTTCTTCAATGGGGAACTTTTTTCCCCCTGAGCTGATTTTGTCCATTTACGAACTTAACCTGCCTAGGACCATAAGACATATTCATGCCAAATTGCAAGAGGCTAGCTCTTTTATTTTGGACTGTATCGTGCCATCTACTGACAGACGGACGGACGGACATTCACAGAATGTCTTAGAATCGATCATGCATCAATAATATATGTACTTATGGGGTCCCCGACCGATATTTCGATGCGTTACAAACGGAATGACAAAGTGCGTATACCCCCATACTGTGGTTGGAGGGTATAAAAATGTATAGCAAGATAACCTTGGGGTCCCCGACCGATATTTCGATGCGTTACAAACGGAATGACAAAGTGCGTATACCCCCATACTGTGGTTGGAGGGTATAAAAATGTATAGCAAGATAACCTTGTAATTTTTTAAAAATTAAAATTTGTGGTGAAAATTTTCCAAAAATCCAAAACTTTGATCGAAGGGTGACACGGGTTTAAATTATCGATATTATCTTAAATTAAGTTTAAATGAAAGATTCTCTCATGAACGTAGGAAAAACATTCTTGAACGTAGGAAAAACCCGTCATTTTTTTGCAAATTTCAAATAGTAATACCCCGAAAACCGTTTCACCGATTTTAATTTTTATACCCTCCACTTAGTGATAGAGGGTATATATAAGTTTGTCATTCCGTTTGTAACTCATCGAAATATCGGTCTGGGACCCCATAAAGTATATATATTCATGATGCCCGATCGATTTTAAGACATTCTAGCGATGTCCGTCTGTCCGTCTGTCTGTGGAAAATGCTCTCGCGGACAAAATATTGCACAGAGATGACTGTAACTTAACATATACATTGGAAGTTCTCCCGAGAAGTTTGGTATTGCATTTGAGCGATATCGGTTCAGCGGTTCAAAAGTTATGAACGAAAATGTAAGCACACCTCAAAAATTTCAGTACATTCAACATAACCTAAAAATACAAAATGCTTTAATTCGGCTTCTGGTTGACATATGTGAACATAATTGAACACCAAATGGTATTTAAACAAGTACAAACATATTTTTTGACAAAAAAAGAAAAAAACCGCGGATTTTTTTTTTTACCAATTTTTTTTTTTGCGGAAATTTTTTTTCAATTTTTTTTTTTTTTCAAAAGTAATTTCCTCTTAAATAAAGTTGTTTGCGATAATCTTTTTGAAATTGTGGAGGGTATCACTACATTCGGCAAGGCCGAATTTGACTTTTTTACTTGTTTTTTTTTGACATTTACTGGTCAGCGCATCAAAACTATTAAAACATTTTTTTTTTTTGATAATTTTTTTTAAATTTTCAAAAGTCCAAAATTTTGATCGCCTGGCGCCACTGGTTAGTTTAATCCGATTGACCTCAAATTTGTACCGTACAAGTTTTAGACCTAGTAGAACAAAAATTTTCCAGGACATTCAAAATCGGGAGAAAAACTTTTTTGCCATTCAAAAAAATGCCGATCTTATGTACCACAAATTAGTAATTTTACTAAATTTGAACTTATTTTTGTTAGTAATTAAACAAAACGGTATCTGTTATTTCTGTGTTTCAGTAATTTTTATAGAAACTATATTTTACTAAATACTGGTCATTAAACAGGTTTTTAACAAATTTTTGTTATTTTTTTTTTAAATACTTTAAATCTAAATATCTCAAATTTCTCTAGATTTGTGACTTGTGCAATAATAAATCTGCTTATAATGTGTAGATAAGTCTGTTTTAACAAAGAGATGTCAGAGCTATTAGATTTATCAAATTAGATTAAGCAAACTCTGGAAAATTCTTAATAGCTCAGCAAATAATTTCGGGTAAAACACATACTGAAATTTGGAATATACTTATTATTGGAATTCTATAGAATTGTTTCTCATAATTTTAACAATTAGATACAAATCGGTGCCTAGATATTCACGTGTAAGTACAATTTCTTTATTTAAGACCATAACGCTCATTTACTACAATAGTGACATAACTTAAAAACGTGATTATCATTTATATGTGCTTGAGAAATGGATATGCTATTGTTACATTTTATATGTTTCGACCTTTCTCAATGGAAAATCTTTTTCAATTGAGAACTTTTAACACGTTTTCTGCAAAACCAGATTTTTTGAATTATGTCACTCTTTTAGTAAATGAGCGATATGTGAATACAAATGTTGATGCCATATTACCGGTTTGGTAAAGATATCTATTATAATTCTATTTCGAGGAAATTTTTCCTTTTATTAGATTCACTGCTCTAATGATGCGTCCTAGAGGGTCAATACCAACCCCCATTAATTTTTACCCCTAAACTTTTTTGACGAATAAACCTATTCTCTATCTCCAATTCTTAAGGGAACTGCCTCACAAATGGCATTTCATAAAATTTGTTCTAACAGCTCTAACTTCCAAAAGAGTGCCCCTAGAGGGAGCATATGCATAACTGACACAGTATTTTTTTTAATGCATAAAATGCCTTGTATGCAGGGTATAAAAACAGCGAATTAAGAAAAATTAGAAAACTTTTTTTAAAAAGCGTTTAATTAAAATAAAGGTTTAAAAAAGCCTGATTCTGGAATTTTTAGTAAATTTCATTCTCAAACAAAATAATCGTCAAAGGATGACATTATTTTTTCTGAAGCACCCTAAATGAAACTTTTGTTTTCTTTATTCATTTCATTCTAATTCAGTTCATATATTTTTTTAATTATTTAAGTTTTAAACTTTTTTTATGCTTTTTTAAATATTTTTTTTAATAAATTATTTTTGTTTCCTTTTTTTGTAGACCTTAAATTTTTTTAACATCGTTTTTAAAATATTTCCATAACTTCTGAAAGAATGGTAACATTTCCTGTAAAAAATTTTACAAATATTGAATTAATTTGTTGACAGTAACATGCACATTTTTATTTGAAAATCCAACGAACAACTCCGACAACCTGTGTATTTTGTCTAGAATTTACCATAAACTTAAATCCAATTTCATCAATCCAAACATGGTCCGTTTGCTTCATCATAATACCATCAATTGTGAATATGGGAATGCACAAAACTCCACCAACCACCACCAACCACTTTTATGTTTAACTATAGTTTACAATTTTAAGTTTTTTTAATGTCCATACATATATTTTTTTTCTATTTATTGTTTTAAATAAGTTTAATTTATATAAAAAAATACATAAATATTAATTTAAAAAGAAAAAAGTTTGAAAAATTTTAGTTTTTTAATTTTTGTTTTTATTTTATTTTTTTTTTTGGTTTAGTAACGAAATTGATGATGATGAAATTTCTGGTATAATTTTATCTAAAACCACAACTCCTGCACCAGGACGAATGTTCTTTTGGTAGTTTTGAAATTTTAAAAATATTTAATAATATTTGAAAAAAATTACCCACCTGTACAAAATATTAAGAGTATTAGTTTTTAGAATAACGATAAAAGGAATCTAAAAGCGCAAAGAAATATTAGAAATATTTTTTTTTTAATAAAAAATTTAAACTACACAAAAATATTAACTTTAATTTCTAATTTGTTTTATTGGAACATTTTAAAGTAAGTATAAACAAGGCGAAAGGAAGATCTAGATCGACATAAAATTTCGAAATGACTGAGAATATTTTTATATACATTGTAAGGTTTTATAATGGAGATCCTGCATTAAAAATAAAATCACTAAAAAAATATTTTATTTTTTTCTATACAACGTATGACAGTTTCAAGAAAATCGGAGTCTTTTCATAATTTTTTTATCCCCAAATGTCTGTAGCAAAATATGTTGATCACCTACATTTTTACACATAGATAACACGGGTTGACAAAATTTGAACTTTTTCAATTTGCATGACCTTTGACAACTGATTTATATGGCGTTTGGTGTGCTGATTCCGAATCTGTTTTTTTTATTTATTCCATCTGCTCTCGTTCGCGAGCAAATCGCTGGTAAAGAGTAGTGTTTCCAATTCGGTTAATCGATTAACCAATTCCTCGATTAATCGCCTCTATTTCGGTTAATGTCGAAACAAATAATTTAAAACACAAATAATTATTCGACCCGATTAATCGGTTAAAATGCTTCGATTAACCGGTTAATATTATTATCTCTATATTCTACTATAATTTGTTTGAAACACTTCTTATTTTTTACAAACACTTCCGAAAAAAGTCAAAACTCCAGAATAAAAAATATTCAGAAACCAGCAATTAACAGTTTAGAAAAGCAAAATTAAAATTTAGAAGACATCACTTAAAGCTCAGAAATCCTAATTAAAGTTTTCAAACGCCAGAAAATCCCAATTGAAATTTAGAAAAGCAAATTCAAATTCAGAAATCCCAATTGAAATTCAGAAATCCAAATCGAAATTCAGGAACGCCCAATTAAAATTTACGAAAGCGCAATCCAAATTCAGAAAAGCTTATTGAAATTTAGAAATCCTAATTGATATTCAGAAACTCCCAATTTCACAAAATTTAAATTTACAGAGGCCTACTGAAATTAAGAAATCTGAATTGAAATTTAGAAAAGAAAAATTTAAATTTAAAAATTCTAAATGAAATTCAAGAAAGATAATTCTGTTTCTGAAGAGCTAATAAAATTCAGAAACCTCAATTGAAATCCCAATTGAAATTTAGAAAAGTGAAATCAAATCAAAATTAATATTTAGAAGACACCAATTAAAATTCTGAAAAGCACAATTAAAATTCAAAAATCCCAATTGAAATTAAGAAATTCCAATTGAAATTTAGAAAAGCCAACTTAAATTCACAAATCTGAATAGATATTCATAGTTTAGAAAATCAAAATTTAAATTCAAAAATTAAAATTATAAGTTAATTGAAATTTTGAAATCCCAATTGAAAAACGGAAATGGCCAATTGAAACTCAGTAATCCCGATTGAAATTTAGAATATTCCAAATAAAATTTAGAAATTTTTATTATATCTAAATTTCAATTAGTTGCGTTTTGGTTTTCCCCTTTAAAAACTGTACACAAAAAATTTTAAAGAAAAAATTTTAATTAAAAGTTTTAAAAAGTTTGTTTTTAATAATTTTTTTAATTGATGTGATCAAATTTTTTAATAGATTTCGAAAATTTCCGTGAATTGAGAATAAATGCACTTTTGCGATATTAAACTTTTACAAATTTTAGTAATTAATACTATTACTTTCCTTATAGGTGCAAAATCAATTAAAATAGTAATTGATATAATCATTTTAGAGATAGAAACTCATTCTAATTTTGTGTGTGTGTGTATAAAGACTGAAAATGAAATTTTACTTAAAATACTTTTATTTTTTGTTACATTTAGGTAATTCACATGGGCATCGTATTTGTTGTATATGTTGTATGTCCTATCTAAAAACAGGATTGGTAAAAATTATTTATCTCTCATTTGATAATTTTCTCTTAGATTCTCTTCTTGTTAGCATACTTGAAAATAGCACACAAAACAGAGGTATAAATGTTGTATCGTCATATCGTGTAAGTGTCGTATTATTAATTTAAAGTTTAACCAACCCTGTTTTTAGATAGGACATACAACATACAACACCAAATACGATACCCATGTGAATTCCCTAATAATTTTTAAAAAATCGTTTAAAATTATTTTTCATTGTTTTTGACGATTAATCGATTAATCGCCACTTTTTCCTATTAATCGACTCGAATAACCGATTAAGCAATTTTCGTAAATTTTTTCATTCACTTTTTGGATGCAAGACCAGTGTTGGTAAATATTGACTCACAAACATGTCAAAAATAGCTATTTTTAAACTTGCCTTAGGCTATATCACAAAATCTTTTTTATACCCTCCACTCTAGTGATAGAGGGTATATATAAGTTTGTCATTCCGTTTGTAACACATCGAAATATTGGTCTAGGACCCCATAAAGTATATATATTCATGATCCTTGATCGATTTTAAGTCGATCTAGCGATGTCTGTCCGTCCGTCCGTTTGTCCGTCCGTCCGTCCGTCCGTCCGTCCGTCTGTCTGTCTGTCCGTTGAAAACACGCTAACTTTTGAAAGACTTTATGGAGGCTCCTGAAGTTTGACATATATGTTGGGTATTTACCGGGTCAGGTTGGTATTGCAATCCAGCCAAATCGGTCCAGTGGTTCAAAAGTTATGAGCAAAAGAGTAAATTTCGGCAATGGAATTTTGCGAACTTACGAGATTAAAAAACTCTAACTTTCGAAAGACAATTCTGAGGGTGCTAAAACGTGCTACATATCTTTGTCGTTCCCCAAGTCTATTTGGTTTTGAATTTCAGCAAAATCGGTTCAGTGGTTCAAAAGATATAAGCAAGGCTCTGAATTTAAAATTTTTTTCACCTTAAACTGTTGAAACAAGTTTTAAAAGCATGGTGAAATACCAGTTTTTTTTTTAACTTGTTGTTGTTTGTTTTCCTGCCGTGGGGTGCAGTTTAGTTGTTAGACAAGTAAATATTTGTTATTGTTTTTGTTTTTGTAACTGTATGTAACGGTGTATAGTAAGTATTTTTGGAAAAAAATCAAATATTAGTTTGTTTTTGGTTTTTAAAGACGAGGATGGTAAAATAAAAAAAATGAGGGAAATATGTGAAATATATTTTTTTAACATATACGTATAGGTATAAAACAACAAAAATATTTTACAAAGTAATTTTGTTACTCAAACAAATAGTACACTAAAAAAAATATTTACACTCAAAAAAATTTTACACTCAAAAAAAAAATGTTTTTTTTTTTTAATTTAATTATTTTTTTTTTTTAATGAAATTCACACTCAAAAAAATGTTGACAGTCAAAAAAATTTTACACTCACAAAAAATTTTACTCAAAATAATATATTTCTAATAAATATTTACACTCAAAAAAATTTTACACTCAAAAAAAAAATGTTTTTTTTTTTAATTTTTAATTTAAATTTTTTTTTTTAATGAAATTCACACTCAAAAAAATGTTGACAGTCAAAAAAATTTTACACTCACAAAAAAAAATTTACTCAAAATAATATACATATTTCTAATAAAAATTTGTAATGCAATTTTTTTAGAAAATTACTATCAGATAACATTGTGGAGGGTATTCATAGATTCGACCAAGTCGAATTTAATTTTTCTACTTGTTAAATTTCAACTCAGTGAAACTGAAATAAATGTTTAAAAAAAACCGGCAGTTTTTAGAATTTAGAAAAACTGTAAATGCAGTTGCGTAAACAAGACCTTGAACCATCACTGAGCAATTTTTAAGGATTACGCCACTTTATCCGTAAAAGTTACAGAGGGTTAAATTTGAAAAATCGATAAAAATGGCTTGAAATATCCATAGTTTTTACCTTCTTTCCCTTTTTTCTTAAGTTCTCCTTATATTTCAATCTTTTCCGGCATAACACAAAGTAAGTACATTTAAGAGATTATTTTAATGTTGGTTTAATAGATGCTTCATCGCTTGGTGAGAAGTTATAAGACGGTTAAGTTTTGAAACCAAAAATTAAGAGTTTTTAAATTTTCGAGGGTTTTTTGATCAGGGATTTCGGCTCCCTCTATAAAATGAAAAAAGTTGAACTAGAGTTGGTAGCTGTTGTAATTCTTAACATTTCGGAATTAATTCCGTTAATGTGCCACGAATAGTTAAGGAGTTTCAGCAGATCAAAGTTCGAAAGAAAAAATGTAATTTTTTTAAAATACCAGTTTTTCGCGCGGCACATTCGCGGTTTAATTCGAAATTTGGTGGACTCTCGCGTAAACCGAGTTTTTTGTGAGTTTACATAAAAAAATCACTGGCGGGTTTATAAAAAATAAATTGCAAAAATGTTATGGCATTTTTGAAAATTGTGCGAAATTTGCAAATCTGTTTCCTATTTTTTAGTAGCAATTAATGCATCATGTTTATTTTAATACACCAAAAGACGTGCCTTAACGAGTAGAACAGATTTGCTTTTTGAATTTTTACTTTTAGCCGTTCGGAGCGGAAAGCGCGATGATTTTATCTAAACCTGTTTTGATCTGGCACATCCAAGGCTTTACACGAAATCGGATGATATTTTTTTTAAATGAAAGCCCACTTGATGAGTCATCATAAAATCAGAGGCGGGTAAAAAATTTTGATGATTATAGATTTTTTGGATCATATTAAATTTTCTTGTTATAAAAAAGCATCACCGATTTTTTTTTAACTTCTGGTACAATGATACGATTTCCGTGATTTTTTTCAGTAATACCAAGGCGCATTCCCTAAATATGTTATAAAAAATTGTGGAACTTTTCTTTTACCACGAATTAATCGCGATTTTAGGTACTTAGATATTTTTTTTTTAAATCGTTTGGTCATTAAAGGGTTAAATTTATATCATATATTTTAGAAGAAATGATATATCCTGGCATGTTTTAATAACGCATGCAACAAATGTGTAGAAAAAAATCTTTATAATATTTTTAAGATTTTAAAACAGCTAAATATTAAAACCGCCATAACTTTTTACCCCCTTGCGCGATTTAATTGACGCGAACGAATTTCTTATTCTTAAATAGCTTCTAATATTTATGCCAACTTTCATCGATGTGCCATCAAAACAAAAATCACATCTTTTTTACCTCAAAATTTAAGTCTTATAGTACATTCACACTCAGCTGGAAACCTCGTTGAAAGTACGTACTTTCATTTTGAAAACATAACCGTTCACACCCGAAATTTTTGACGGTTATCACGTTTTCGAAAATTACCGAATAAAATTTGCGAACATACCGACATTAATCGCACACAATTAATTAATTTTCGCACTAATTTACAATAATTTATTTAAATCTTTTGATTTAATGCTATTTTTTATGAAAATATTTAAATATTTTTATTTTTTATTTTTGACACTTTCTTTAATTTATTTTCTTTATGAAATTTAAGAGCTTTCGAACGTACTTTCGTTGAAAACTCATAACAAAAAGTTTTCAATTTGTATGGGAAAATACGTACTTTCAAATGAGGTTTGAGGCGAAACCTCGTTAAACGGGGTACCCCAATTACCCAAAATTAGCTATCAGAACCCTGTCAAAAAGTGTTGCCCTGTGTAATTGTTTTCATGTAATCACACACAGAAAGAATTTGAAACGAATTTCAATCATGTAATTGTTTTCATGTAATCACACAAAGAAAGAATTTGAAACAAATTTCAATCAACAAAAACGCGGTTTCAATAATTTTTTTTATTGAAATAAAGAAAATTATTATACCAATCATCAAATTGTAGGTAATTATTTGAATATTTTTCAATCAAACATTTTTTTGATTTTGATCACAAATTTGATCAATTTTTTTATTTATAGTCAATCAAAATATTGATTGATTTAACGAATAAATTGTAAGTATGAAAAAAAATTATAAAAAATTCATCAAAAATCAAAAGCTTTTTAATATGTTTCCAACAATAAATAAAGTAAGACCCGATTAATTTATAAATTTTTGAATTAATGTATTCAAATAAATTGAAGCGAAAAAAAATCGTCAGTTAAGGGGTGTTTAAAGGAAAAAAAAACTGCTCACATAAAGGCTGTTTTTTTTAGTTTCTTTAAACCTTCCTTAAAGAAAATAACAAGAAAATTTTATCAAAACATTGATTGATTGGCTCATTAAAATTTTGTTTCTCAATAGATTTAATTGAAAATTTTTAACTAATAATTTTTTGTGTGCACAGAAAATAAGCGGATTACGAAAAAAAAATCAAAAATTAGTAATCACCACTATTTTTTTCTAAATACATATTTAATTTAGTTGAAAAACTAAAACTATTAACAAAAAACAAGTAAGAAAATTATAGCCGGTAAGGACCGACCTTATAATACCCTACACCAGTTTTTTCCCGGAAAATGGTTCCAAATCCAAACATGGACCGATTTGATTTACTTTTTGTTATATCTTTAATTAGTGTAGAAAACAACCGATTTAACGAATATCGTTCGAAATTTTTATTTGGGGGACCAAGTCCAAAAAGTAAACCAAGTAGTAAAAAAAGTATCATAACGATACTTTTTATAATACAGTTATTAGAGCCATTTTATCCAAATTCGTGTACTGATTTTTTCTGATTTCAATAGAATTCGTCCTTGTGTCAAAATATGCTTAAGTCTTAAGTCAATTGATTGAAAATAGTGATCTTTATCGTGTTTACAAGGACAGTCGGACGGTCGGACATCGTTAAATCTACTCAAAAATTAAAATCGAATCGATTATTCATTATTTGTTATTATTTACCATACTAAAAATAACATCACTAATAACGGCTGATAAAACAACAACAACAAAAAGAAGTTCACCACTCGCATGCTTTTAAAACAGCTGTTCGATGTAAACAAAATTTAATCTGGAAATATAAATACACAAAAACCACTTACAAAATATGGAAAATTATCAAATAACGCAGGAAATTATCAAAATTACACCTAAATCTAAATATTTAAGGTAAATTTAAACAATTAAGTTAAATAATACCTGCATTAAAAGCTTCAACCCTTTAGTTCAACAGAATTAACAACTTTACGAAATGCCGAAATTTCAACTATATCTGCTGGTTTAAAAAGAACTGTGCCGGAGAATACAGCGGAAGAGCATGAGGAATTGGAAAAACTTTATGGTAAATTGAAATAAATTTACTAAACTCATTGGATAACAAAATAAATTTAACCAAAATACATTTTAAATAATTATTATAGATCAACTCAGAAAACAATTAGCAAAACCACGTATAGAACGTTTAGCTGGCCGAGCTTTAGGTGAATGGGATCCTTTAATGGAGGCAGTTCGTGTTATACGTAAAGATGGAAAATTTGGCAATTTTGGTTATAGTGTTGATGGACAACTTTATTTGGAATATTATGAGGCATTGTTCTTATTGGAAGTGGTAAGTTCTATACGTACATATCAAATGCACACTACAGTCCCACTACACCATTTCCAATTTTAGTTCAAAATTTTTCAAATGTATTTTAAGATTGTCCAAATGAATTTTAAAATTGTCCAATTAGATTTTAAAACTGTCCAAATAATTTTAAAATTGTCCAAATGCATTTTAAAATTGTGCAAATGTAGTTTAAAATTGTCCAAATATATTTTTAAATGTTCAAATTAATTTTAAAATTGTTTAAATGTATTTTAAAATTGTACAAATATATTTTAAAATTTTCCAAATGTATTTTAATGTTTGCAAATGTATTTTAAAATTTTCCAATTGTATTTTAAAATTGTCAAAATGTATTTTAAAATTGTCAAATTGTATTTTAAAATTGTTTAAATGTAGTTTAAAAATTTCCAAATGTATTTTAAAATTGTCCAATAGTATTTTAAAATTTTTCAAATGTATTTTAAAATATTCTACATAGAATTATACATAGAATATTTTAAAATATATTTGGAAAATTTTAAAATACATATGGACAATTTTAAAATACATTTGGAAAATTTTAAAATACATTTGGACAATTTTAAAATGTACTTGGACAATTTTAAATTATATTTGGACAATTTTCAAATACATTTGGACAATTTTAAAATGTACTTGGACAATTTTAAATTATATTTGGACAATTTTTAAAAAACATTTGGACATTTTTCAAATGAATTTGGAAAACATTTGGATAATTTTAGAATACATTTGTAAAATTTCAAAATACAATTGGAAATGGTGTAGATTTCAAAATTTGATGAAAGTAAAACGAATGCTATTTTAACGTTATAATTATAACGTTATAATTTTAACTTGTTATACGATATAAACTTCGAATAAAAATGTGAACAAAAGAACACCGAATTCGATTTAATAAGATTCGGAAAATTTCATGTGAATTGAAAAGTTGTTAAATAAGTATCCTTCCGAAATTTGGCAGATAAACGTATTTTATAATCGCAAATGATCTTTTAAATTTGTAAGAAATTATACTACTTCTAGTCCCCTTAAAAAAGTCCCTCCCGATATTCACATAAATCTCTCAAAACTCACGAAAATTGAAAATATTTGATTAAAATTTTCTGCGCTAAAATTATACTACTATTTTGGTAACTTAATCAAATTTCCTTCGTTCAAGAATTTAAAAAAATAAATCTGAAAATTTATTTTCCTTGACCCTTTCATAAAACTTAAGGCAATGTTTCATTGGGTACGTTCAGCAGAGAAAGCTGCTACTCAGCTGCTCCTCAACATTCTGCTGAACGGTTTAATTTTTGACATTTCAGTCAACATGTTGAGTGAGCGCTTCTCATCACTGGTAGCGTTAAAAAATTATGATACATTTGATCACAAACTGATAAATAGGCTGTTTTATTGAAATTATTTATTTTTTTTGACATTATTCAAGAAAATAAACAAAAAAATAATAAAAAAGTATTTTCCACAGAAAAAATAAATGAAAATATAAAAAAAGAATAATTTATTCAAATATTTTAAAACATTCATAAAAAAATGCGTTCAGCAGAGTCAACTAATCAAAACATGCTACATCTCAACTGTTGAGTAGCAGGTTTCTCTGCTGAACACGCTCATTGTAACTAAATTTGAGCCAAATTCGATCATTTTACCCGTGGCGCCCTTTGATCAAAGTTTTGGGTTTATAGAAAAATTAAAAAATTAACTTTAATCGAAAGGGTTGAGATGGTCTGATTTGGCTCGAATTATTTTTTTGTCTCAATCTTTATAAAACAGTCAATAGAAAAAAATTGAGATTTTGTTTTTAAAAATTTATTAAACGCAGGAAAAACCCGTAATTTTGAAAAACTTTTTGACAAATTTCAAAAAAATCTTAACCGATTTCAATAATTTTTTTTATATTCGTAAAATTAATAAAAAATTATGTATCGCAAGAATTTTTTTTTTTTTAAATTTAAAATTTTGGTGGAATTTTTAAAAAATCCCGAAATTTGATTGAAGGACGCCTGAAGTTAAAATGATTGGATTTGACCTCAAATTAAGTTTAAATGAAAAGTTTAAAGGAAAGAAATTTTTACATTTTTTTTTTAATAAAATCTCGAACTTAGGAAAAAAACCCGCCATTTTTTGCAAATTTCAAATACCGATATCTCGAAAACCGTTCGACCTATTTTAAATTAAACAAGTAACAAAGTTAAATTCAGCCTTGCCACTATTTAAAAAAGATTATGGCAAAAAACTTAATTTAAAAAGAAATTTCTTTTGAAAACAAAATTGAAAAAAATTTCCGCAAAAAAAATGTTAGTAAAAAAAAAATCCGGGTTTTTTTTTCTCAAAAAATATGTTTGCACATGTTTAAATACCATTCGTTGTTCAATTCTGTTTACATATGTCAACCCGCAGCCGAATTAAAACATTTTGTATTTTTAGGTTATGTTGAATGTACCAACATTTTTCAGGTGTCCTTACATTTTCGTTCATAACTTTTGAACCGCTGAACCGATATCGCTCAAATGCAATACCAAACTTTTCGAGAGAACTTCCAATAAATATGTTACGTTTCAGTCATGTCCGTATAATATTTTGGCCGTGATCACCATTTCCACAGACAGACGGACATGGCTAGAATGTCTTAAAATCGATCACTGATCAATTATATATGGGGCATTCCATGTCAAATCGGACACTTTGAAATTTTTTTTTTTTGATTTTCCCAATTTGTTAACAGTTTTTAGTACCCTTCGAAAACTCCTTCGTGGTAAATTTTCAGATTTTTTTGATGACCCGTTCAAAAGATATTGAATTTTTAAAAATTGGTAGTTTGTTCCTTTACTCAAACTTATTTTACTCATAACTTCTTCAATAATGGTCCAAATTTCATTTTTTTTTTTTCAAAATTTTTGTTTTTTTACGTACTTTTTAAAAAAAGACCGACCCCCCATTAATTTTTTCGTCTTAACATTTCTTTGGAACAAACTAATACCCTATCTCCAATTTCTGAAGGGTCTCCCACACAAAACGACATTTTTTAAAATTTGCTCCAATCGCTCTAACTGCCCTAATAGTGCCCTTAGAGCAACAAAATGTATGACCGACCCAAAATATTTTTTTAGTCCAAACATTTTCTCTGAACACACCTACTATCTATCTCTAATTGTTAAGGCGGTCCCCATACAATTTTTTTTATTTTTTGTAAATTTGTTTTACTTAATCAGCTTCTACCAGTCCAATGGTGCGTCCGAGAGGGGTCATTAGTGAGACCGACCCCCATTTATTTTTACCCTACAACATTTTTTTAAAATATACCTACGCCCTATCTCCACTCCCTAAGTAGGCTCCCATACAAAATTACATTTTTATAAAATTAGCTCCAACTGTTATTTGTATGGGAGCCTACTTAGGGAGTGGAGATAGTGCGTAGGTATGTTTTATAAAAATGTTGTAGGGTAAAAATTATTGGGGGTCGGTCTCACTAATGACCCCTCCCGGACGCACCATTGGACCGGT
Source organism: Pegoplata infirma (assembly GCA_963921195.1). Classification (NCBI taxonomy): domain Eukaryota; kingdom Metazoa; phylum Arthropoda; class Insecta; order Diptera; family Anthomyiidae; genus Pegoplata; species Pegoplata infirma. The sequence goes on from OY992539.1 coordinate 54,056,953, forward strand.
AGAAGCTGATTAAATAAAACAAATTTACAAAAAAATAAAAAAATTGTATGGGGACCGCCTTAACAGTTAAAGATAGAGGGTAGGTGTGTTCAGAGAAAATGTTTGGACTAAAAAATATTGTGGGTCGGTCATACATTTTGTTGCTCTAAGGGCACTATTAGGGCAGTTAGAACGGTTGGAGAAAATTTAAAAAAATATCATTTTGTGTGGGAGCCCCCTTTGAAATTGGAGATAGGATGCTAGTTTGTTCTAAAGAAATGTTAAAACGAAAAAATTAATGGGGGTCGGTCTTATAAATGACCCCTCTAAGACGCGCCATTGGAGCAGTAGAAATGATTTTAAGATTGGAAAATTACAATAAAATTTTTTCAAAAAATTTTAAAAGATAGTAATAATCGTTATCCCACGATCCTCCTGGGCAAAAAATTTGTAGAATCGATAGATGTTTTACAAAAAAAAATCGAAGAGTACAAACATTTTCAAAAATGAGATTTAAATTTTAAAACTTAAAAATCGCATACTAGAGCGCTTTTAAGAATTTTTTGGGATTTTTTTTTTTTTTTTTAAAGTACGTAAAAAAACAAAAATTTTGAAAAAAAAAATTGAAATTTGGACAATTATTGAAGAAGTTATGAGTAAAAGAAGTTTGAGTAAAGGAACAAACTACCAATTTTTAAAAACTCGATATATTTTGAACGGGTCATCAAAAAAATCTGAAAATTTACCACGAAGGAGTTTTCGAAGGGTACTAAAAACTGTAAACAAATTGGGAAAATCTAAAAAAAAAATTTTTCAAAGTGTCCGATTTGACATGGAAAGCCCCATATGTACTTTATGGGGTCCCAGACCGATATTTCGATGAGTTACAAATGAAATGACAAACTTATATATACCCTCTATCACTAGAGTGGAAGTGGAGGGTATAAAAATACAATCGCAAGAAAAATTTTTATGATTTTTTTTTTATAATTTTCCAAAATTAAACTTTGAGGGCGCTACGCATTAGTTTAAATCTATTGGCCTCACATTTAAACCAAATACGTTTTAGGTCAAGTAGAATAAAAAATTTCTCTATTACCCCTATTTCAAAATTAATTAAGATTAAACTTTTGCCTTTAAACAAATATATATATTTTTTTAATCATTTTAGAATCGTTTACAACTGGAATACAATTCTACCGTAATGTCCATAGAACAGGCTTATCTGCTACTAATGGGAGAAAAACAATCATTTAAATATAAAGAATATTTAGTGTATTCCAATCTGACACGCGTTGGTTATATTTTGGTTAGACATCAAAATATACATTTTCAAAAACAAAATATAGCCTCAGAAGCCGATTGTGTATGGGCCATATTAGATGCGGAATTACAAGAAGAAATTGCACCAGATTATGTACGAAAATGTGTATACTATACAAAAACTAAACAAAAATTTGATAATATTAAAAATTCAATAAAAAATCAAAAACATAAAGAGGATGAAACAAATGACAATTGTAATGAAACACCAACTTCTAGTGGAAATCAATTGAATTTTACAAATAAACTTAAACCAAATTTAAAAAGATCTGCAGATGATAGTAAAACTAAAGAAATAAATAATTGGCATAAAGCCAAAAGACACTGTAATTATACTACAAATATATTTCAACACAGTCTAGTAGATTTTCTAAAAGATGAAGATGAGTATAAAAAATTTAAAGAAATATTTGAAAAATTTGATTTAATACCATTAAAGCAACTTAATGAAGAGGATAAGGATTTTGAAAACGATGAGATTAATCCCTCAACATTAACCATTAATTTTGATGTTTATTTACATAATGAAGGTTTTCGTAAAAGTTCTCCTCATATACCAAATTTTCGTGTTATCATATTGAAACCAGACGAAAAATTTCCCAGCCATGATGAAATGTACCTAACACATCGTCAACAATTAAATCCTGTTCCTTTATTAATTATATCCGTTAATGATTCCAAGCAACTGCAAGCATTTTTATATTATTTTAGTTGATTGTTCTTTTGTTTTTGTTTTTGCTATTAAGAAAAATATTTACAATATAATTTGTTATGTCGATAACTTAACGTGTGTGTTTAAATAATATTTTATCACATCATTTATTTATTTGCTAATATTTTTGTGTAATTAATATCTTTTTATACGTATTTTTTTGTTGTTTTATTTCCTTCTCTCTGCTCTTGTTAAAAATAATAATAAAATCAACTTGATTAGGAAAAAAATGCATATTGTTTACCATATGGTTCTTTAATTTACCTAAATTTGTTATAAATTTAGTTCCTACTGTGCGTACACGTAATTAAATTAAATATTGAAATTTATTTTTGTTATTCTTTTTGCAATATGGGCCATTCCAGAAAATTTAGCTCAAATTTTAGTCATTTTTGGAAATGGTGTCTCAGATTAATTTGAACCTTGACACATAGATAGCCCTCATAAATATGATATATGTACCATTAGAGTGTCCCTTATTTTGGAAATGTTGGAAATCTTGAGACGGTACCCGCTCATTTTTTTCCTTTTGACTTAAAAATAACTCAGGAAAAATTTTACGCCCCTAGGACCACGCCTTCCCTACGCGACGGGCCCTTAAAGAGCGGGGCCTAAAAAATCATTTTTCCATACAAACCAAAAAATTTTTTTTTTGATTTTTAATTTTTTTGTTATTATTTATTATATTACTTGGTTTGCTTATTCACAACAAAAAATTTGATTTTGGTGGGATAAGTCTTTCAGCGCTAAAAAATTTTTCGCAAAAAAAAATTTTGAGCCGCCGGGGTCCTACAGTAAAAAATTTTTAAAAAATATTTTTTTTTAGTTTTGACCAGCAACGGTTTTAGCTGCTATGTTGCTTTAAATGATATATATTCATAAAAAAATATTTTTTGTATCTGTGACATCTTAATCGTGTTCTAAAAAAGGGTAAAAAATGCATTGATGATTTTTTTCGATACACGATAAAAATGTCACAAATATGAATAATATTTTTTTTGGAATATATATCATTAAAAACAACATAAAAACTAAAACCATTGCTTTTCAAAACTAAAAAAAAATATTTTTTAAAAATTTTTTACCGTAGGATTCCTACGGCTCAAAATTTTTTTTTTCGAAAAAGATAAAGATGTCACAGATATGAATAATTTTTTTTTGGAATATATATCATTTAAAGCAACATAGCAGCTAAAACCGTTGCTGGTCAAAACTAAAAAAAAATATTTTTTAAAAATTTTTTACTGTAGGACCCCGGCCGCCCAAATTTTTTTTTTGCGAAAAATTTTTTAGCGCTGAAAGACTTATCCCTCCAAAATCAAATTTTTTGTCGTGAATAAGCAAACCAAGTAATATAATAATTAATAACAAAAAAATTAAAAATCAAAAAAAAATTTTTTTGGTTTGTATGGAAAAATGATTTTTTAGGCCCCGCTCTTTAAGGCCCCGTCGCGTATGGAAGGCGTGGTCCTAGGGGCGTAAAATTTTTCCTGAGTTATTTTTAAGTCAAAAGGAAAAAAATGAGCGGGTACCGTCTCAAGATTTCCAACATTTCCAAAATAAGGGACACTCTAATGTACCATATATCGTTTTTTTACGTTTGGTGTATTTAACGAATTATGGCGGGTCAAAGATTGACTTTTTAAGCAAAAGTAAGAAAAATGCATCACGTTTAAAGAGCTGTAACTTCTTAACCAATGACCCGATTTTCACAAATTTTGGCTCATGTGAAAGCTGGGATTCTTATTTTAGAAAATATTTTTAAAATAACACAGTTTTTTTTACAGAAATGGTGCAAAAATGCAAAAACATTTTTTCTTTTCGAATATTTAAAAAAACACATCTTCAATTTTTTTTTAAAAAATTCTGGTGAAAAATAACAATGTTTTGTATAACATATTCAAAATTCAGAGTGGGATCTCCATGGGATCAAAAACTATTCTGTTTTAAGTACGATGTTCTCATATTTTTCCCTTAGAAAATTTAAATTTCTAATGTTTTGAATGTTTTTCAAAATTTTAATAGTATAATTTTCTTTGAAAATTTAAATTTTTATATTGAAGAAACATAAAATTTTAATTTTCTAAGGTAAAATTTAAGAACTTCGTACTAAAACCAGAATATTTTTTGATCCCATTGCGATCCCACTCTGAATTTTGGATATGTTGTACAAAACAGTATTGTTTATCACCAAACTTTTTTTTTAAAAAATCGAAGATGTGTTTTTTTAAATATTCGCAAAAAGAAAATGTTTTAGAATTTTTGCAACACTTCTGAAAAAAAACCGTATGCTTTTGAAAATAGTTCCTAAAAGAAGAAGAATTAAGCTTTCATATGAGCCATTACTTGTGATAATCGGATTACTAGTTAAAAAGTTAGAGCACGTTAAACGTCATGTATTTTTCTGACTTTTGCTAAAAAAGTCGAACTTTGACCCGCGATAATTTGAAAACTACAGCAAATTTTGAAAATCCAAAAATGCAACATATCTCATATAAACGTGGATATCTATGAGCCAAATTCTCAATGGCGTCCAAAGGCATGTTTCCGAACAGTGGGACGAAAATTTTTGGAATTACCCATATATTTTTTATTTTTTTAGTTTGATGAACATTTTTGGGAGGGTACTTATTATGTATATTTTATTTTTTAATATTTTTATATCATTTGTTAAGTATAATTTTATTATTGTCTAATTTAATTTTTTGTATTACTTAATTCTAAATTTTGTAATGCCATAATAAGTGTGTTCCACAACTTTCCGGGTAAAGTTCGGTAAAATGAGAGCAAATCAAAAAACCTCTCACGATACCACAAAAATACACAAAAGTACGGGAACGCTAAAAACCACATTTCAAGCCCAAAATAATAGAAAATGTAAACAAACCAATAACGCTAAAATATTTTCGTAAGAAAAATTACTTTAAACAAGAAAACAAATTGTAAAAGTTTATTTTAAAAACAAATTATCTTTTTTTGTATTGAAATAATACATTTCCTTGGTTTAGTTCTTTATTTTATTTAAATTTCCAATTTAGCTTCACAAAAAAAATCAGCTGTTTTTTCAACATCTGACTGTTACCATTTTACCCGAAAAAAAAGTGCGGGTAAGTTCGGTAAAATGAGAAACTAATTTATTCTCTCAAAAACTCTCCCATTTACCCAATTTTTGCGTACGGGAACGCTTTTCGGGCTGGTTTGGGTACCCGCGGGCACCCGCGGTAACGTTGTGGAACAGACCTAATAAGACCAAACAAAAACTTCATAATTTTCCAATGTTATTTAAAAAATATTAATTGGAATTTCGCAACTAAACTTTGAATTTTACGAATTACAATTGATCATTTACGAATTACAATAGATCTTTTACGAATTACAATTGGAATCTTCGAATCACAAATCGAATTACAAATGGAGTAATTCAAATTACAAGTAGAATTTTCGAATTACAAATGGAATCTTGGAATTACAAATGGAATGTTCGAATAACAATTGATATTTTTCGAATTACAATTGATTTTTACGAATTACAATTGATCTTTTACAAATTACAATTGGAAACTTCGAATTATAATTGGAATCTTCGAATTACAAATGGATTATTCAACCTACAAGTAGTGTCTTCAAATTGTAAATGGAATCTTCGAATTACAAATGGAATGTTCGAATTAGAAGTATAACCTTCGAATTACAATTGAAGGGCTTATTGTATAAACTCGATAAGCAACTTTTCATTTTATGGCAATTTTTGCCTTAAACCTTTTGAAATAATGAACAAATTATAACTTTAGCAAACTTTCATTCTTTGGATATTTGCACAAAGGGTTTAAGCTAGACTTCTGCGAAAAATCTGTCTGTGGAACATCAGTAGAACGCGAAGAACACCAAAAAATAAAATGTTGCTTATCAAGTTTTTGCAGTAGACTTCATTTTCAAAATTGTTTGTATATTTATTACTTTTACTCGTTCGTTTTCGACAATTTCGTATCAACTGAATTTCCATTGGTCTTTTTCGAATTACAATTGGAATCTTCGAATTACAATTGATCTTTTTCGAATAACAATTGATCTTTAACGAATTACAATTGATCTTTTCCGATTTAAAATTGATCTTTTTCGAATTGCAATTGATCTTTTTCGAATTACAATTGATCTTTTACGAATTACAATTGGAATCTTCGAATTACAATTGATATTTTACGAATTACAATTGATCTTTTTCGAATTACAACTGATCTTTTACGAATTACAATTGATCTTTTACGAATTACAATTGATTTTTTCGAATTACAAGTGATCTTTTACGAATTACAATTGAAATCTTCGAATTACAATTGATCTTTTTCAAATAACAACTGATCTTTTGCCAATTAGAATTGATCTTTTTCGAATTACAATTGATCTTTTACGAAAAACAATTGATCTTTTACGAATTACAATTGATCTTTTTCGAAATACAATTGATTTTTTCGAATAAAAATTGGTCTTTTTCGAATTACAATTAATTATTTTTTAATTGCAATTGATTTTTTTTAATTTAAATTGATCTTTTTTAAATTACAATTGATCTTTTACGAATAACAGTTGATCTTTTACAAATTACAATTGGAATCTTCGAATTACAAATGGAGTATTCCAATTACAAGTAGTGTCTTCAAATTATAAATGGAATCTTCGAATTACAAATGGAATGTTCGAATTAGAAGTAGAACCTTCGAATTACAATAATTGATCTTACAATAATTGATCTTTTACGAATTAAATCTGTAAATACTTGTTACAAACTTCATTTTCAAAATTGTTTGTCTTTTTATTACTTTTACTCGTTCGTTTTCGACAATTTCGTATCAACTGAATTTCCATTGGTCTTTTTCGAATTACAATTGGAATCTTCGAATAACAATTGATCTTTTACGACTTACAATTGATCTTTTTCGAATTACAATTGATCTTTTACGAATTACAATTGATCTTTTTCGAATTACGAGTGATCTTTTACGAGTTACAATTGATCTTTTACGAATTAAAAATAGAATTTTCGAATTTCAATTGATCTTTTACGAATTACAATTGATCTTTTACGAATTACAATTGGTATTTTACGAATTACAATTGATCTTTTTCGAATTACAATTGATCTTTTTCGAATTACAATTGATCTTTTTCGAATTACAATTGATCTTTTTCGAAATACAATTGAGCTTTTACGAATTACAATTGATATTTTACGAATTACAATTAATCTTTTCGAATTACAATTGATCTTTTACAAATTACAATTGATCTTTTCCGAATTACATTTGACCTTTTACGAATTACAATTTGGAATCTTCGAATTACAAATGGGGTATTCGAATTACAAATAGAATCTTCAAATTACAAGTGGAATGTTCGAATTGCAAATAGAATCTTCGAATTACTAGTAAAGTCTTCGAATTACAAATGGAATCTTCAAATTAAGTACAATTGATATTTTACGAATTACATCTGTAAATGTTGTAGTTCGTTTAAAATCGATCAAGCTCGACTTAAAATCAATGAAACTCGAAAAGCATCTATACAATTTTCTGTGAATATTTTCCAATTTCAACAGAATTTTTTGAATTTTTAATTAGAATCTTTTAAATTTCAATTTTTTTAATATTTTAAATTTAAATTTCAAGCTCATCTTTTTAAATTTCAATTGACCTTTTTAATATTTTAGGCCTCTGTTCTGTTTTACGCAACTTTTCAATTCACATGAAAATTTTCGAATCACATGAAATAAAGTTTAGTGTTTTGTTGATCAAGTTTTCATTCGAAGTTGAAATCGAATAATTAAAATTTTAAAATTATACGGAAAAAAGTGCATTCGTTTTACTTTCACCAAATTTTATTTATGTGAAACAAAATGAAAAAGAAATTCGGATGTGAAATCTAGAACACCAAAAAAATTCGGAAATTTTCATTTTCACATTTTTTATGTAAATTACTTTTTTTTAGAACAGCGGCCTTAAAAAATCTTTTTCGAATTTATACTTTGTATATTCCCATTTTCCAATTACATTTCCAAATTAAATATTCATTTTCCTTCTTTTAAAAATTATCGAAATATTTTAAATAAAAATGGAAAAATTTCTAATATTTCAAAGTTTTAATTAAAATTCCATTTTTTTTTTACGGTTATAAAAAAATTTTATAATACTCCCAGCTCTGTTAAAAAATGAGTAAAAGCTTTTTATGAAAGTTTTGTTTACCTTCTCTTAAGAGTTGCCAGATATGTACTTTCCATGTACTTTCCAAATGCATTTGGAAATTTTTAAAATACATTTGGAAAATTTTAAACTACATTCGAAAAACTTTAAAATACATTTGGACAATTTTAAAATACATTTTGGCAATTTTAAAATTTATTTAAAATATATTTGGACATTTTCAAAATACATTTGGACAATTTTAAAATATATTTGGAAAATTTTAAAATACAATTGGAAATGGTGTAGTAGAATAAAAGTTTTCCCGGACACTCGGGAAAATCAAAGGTTAAAGAAAATATGTAACTTTATTGTAGAGATGGGCAGTGCCATTTGGGCACGTTAGTGATTTTTGACTAACACTCACTCATGCTCACGACAAGAATTTTTGAATCACGCACACTCACTCACGAGAATATTTTTCTACTCACACTCACTCACAATCACGTGAGTAAATTTAATACAACACACACTCACACTAAGCTTCACTCACGTTGACTCACACTCACAAAACTCTTATTTACACAAAAAAAATCAAAAACTAATCATTCAAAATTTTCAGAAAAATTTAAAGTTCATTGAAATGTTGCATTTTTATACCCTACACCACTCTGTGGTACAGGGTATAATGAGTTTGTGCTGATGTTTGTAACTACCCGAAATATTGGTCCTAGACCTACCTTTAAGTATACCGATCGACTCAGAATCACTTTTTGAGTCGATTTAGCGATGTCCGTCCGTCTGTCCATATCTCGGTTTAAGCACGATACAGGTCGCAATTTTCAATCAATTGACTTGAAATTTGAAACTTAAGCATCATCATCTAAGGACGATGCCTATTGAAATTTGAGAAAATCGGTCCACGTTAAGACCTACACTCAGAAAATTATGTAAGTTACTACATGTTAATTGTTTGTATATTTTAGAGTAGTTAGTTGTTTTTAACTACAAAGTCAGTTGTTTTTGTATGAAAAATATAAAACAACTATTTCTGTTAGTTATTTTATGTCGTTTTTTTGAATAACTAACAAAAAAGTACTGTAATGTAGTAACAGTTATTTAAAGTAGTAAATTTTATTTTTTTTATCTCTGAAAAATTTTCAAAGTTTTTTTCCAAAAAATAAATTTTTGTTTTTTTATTTTTCGCAACTTTAAAAAAAAAACTTGGAAAACATTTGGTCTTTAATTTTTTTTCTGAAAATTTACAAAAAAAAAAAAAAATGATATATTGATTATTTTATTTTTACTACATGTTAGTTGTTTTGACTACAAATGTAAGTAGTTTTTACAACTTAAGTCAGTTGTTTTTTGTCAGTTAAAATAACTAACATTGTAAGTTGATTTAACTGAAAAAATATTTGACCCCAAAACAACTTACAATTAAGTTATTTTAACTTTCATTTTCAGTTGATTTTACTAACATAATTTTTTGAGTGTAGCCCCCATACAAACGCCCCCTTTGGATTGGGCTTAAATGACTCTAATAACCGTATTATATTATATAACGCTTTGAAATTTAACAGGTAATCAAAATTTGTATGCATCATTCCAAATTTCAAAGGAATCGGGTCAGTCCTTCTGGTAGTCCCCATATAAACCACCCTCCCGATATTCACATAATTCCCTCAAAATTCATAAAAATGTAAATATTTGATAAACATTTTATTTTTAGGTGTTAAACGTGTACTTGAGTAACCTAATCAAATCGAAATATAATCGGACCATTTTTGGACCGATTCCCCCATATAAAAATGTCGACCGATATTCAGTTAAATCGGTCAATTGGCAAAAAAATTAACTAATTCCACTAAAATTTGATTTGTGTGTGTTTTCTATACTAAATACAGATCTAACAAAAGACAGACCCAAGCGGTCCATGTTTGGACTTGTGATCCATTTTCCGGAAAACACTGGTGTAGGGTATCATATGGTCGGTCTTGACCGACTGTAACTTTCTTACTTGTTTTTTTTGCTTTTTTCGGAACGAAATCTAAAGTTGAGCCAAATTTTACAATTTTTTACTGATTATTTTGGTACGATAGGAAATATGAAGAGAAAATTAATTACGCAAACTAACGCAAAAAATCGACTCACGCACACTCACTCGCGCAATTTTTTTCTCCACTCACACTCACTTACAATCACATGATTAAAATTAAATTCAGTCACACACACGCGTGATCACGCGTGAATCACGCTCTAATCTGCTTATGTGCCGATCTCTACTTTATTGAACATATCGCTCCTTTACTTGTATAGTGTCATAACTCAAAATATTTGATTTTGCAGAAAACACGTTTAAAGTTTACTATTGAAATTGGTTTTTAATTGAAAAAGGCCGGTACATAGAAAATGTAATAATTGCGTGTACTCTTCTCAAACTGTGAGTTTAAAAGATATTAATACGAATTTTTGACACAATATAAAGCACGATATAACGAATAATTCTTCATCATTAACTCAAAAAACACATTTTTTGAGTTATGACACTATACAAGTAAAGGAGCGATATAGTTTTACAATGATTCTGTTCTTCTCTGTGCATGGGTGCGTATCATTAACGTAGTTAGCAATTAATATAAGGCACCCAATCATACGCTCCCATGTACAACAAAAAATATGTAGTAATTTCAGAAACGGATGATAACATTCTCATTTAATATCAAACATTTGGCAACACTGATGGTAGACATTTTTAGGGAGAAAATTTATAACAAAACTTTTGGGAAAATCATCAATAAAAAATCAAACGAAATTTGAAATTTTTTAAACAACAAAAACAAAAAAATCATAAACAAATTTGAAGGAAACTTTTGTAAAAAAAAAAGCTTTTTGAAGTCACTCAAAACTGAAGGTATGCGAAAAATACACAAGAAATTCAGTCGTTAAAAGCAACTCAAAGGAAAATCATCGTAAAGTTAACTAACGGTAAAACAAAAAAGAAAAACTATTTCGCGTTTCTAAACGTGAGTGTGTGTGTGTATTTTAAAGAAAACGTGCGTGTGTGTGTTTACAATATTTAAAAAAATTCAAAGGAAATAAAAAAAGTGTATTTTTAACAAAAAAAACAAAAAAAAATAAGAAAATATATAATATTTCTGTGAAAAACAACGTGAAAATAGCAACAAATTATTAATATTTGCTTGCTGTTAATAAATATTAAATAATATTATATATTTCAAAAAAATCTAATAAATTTCATCTATTCATAATGGTGAGTAGCAGTATTTCAATAAAAACGCTATAATGAAACACCAAAAATGTTGAATATGTATATTTTGGCTATTTGGCAAAAAGCAAAAATCTAAATTAACAAACAAATTTTAAATTCACAAAAATAAAAAAATAAATTTGTTTAAATTGAATAATATGCTTACGAGTTAATACAAATTTCTTGTTTTTTCTTAATAATTTAATAAATTCAGTTTTATTTTTGTCCCAAAAACACTTTTTGCAGTAGGTTTTTTAAAAAACCCAAGTACATTTTATAGTTTTTTTTTTTTTTTAACTTAAGAACTTGTATAACCTTGACCTAATTTTAAATTGTTTTTATTTTTATAAGTTTTACTGTCAACGTTTCTATTATTTAATATAAATTGCTATAAATACAATAAAATTGCATTGACCATGAATATACAAGAGATGTAATTTTTAAAGAAAATATGACTAATACAAATGTTTAAGAATTATGTAGATGTGTATTGGCAAAGGTTTTAGCAAATGTCCTTAAAGCATTTTTTTTAACGTGGTACTTTAAGCAATAAAATCTGTCAACAACATGTTTTTAAAAGTTAACAGCATTGCCAAATAAGGGGGATTGTCTTAAAAACATACATTCTTATTTGATTTAAAACAAGTTTTTAATTGGAAGAATTTTAATATATCCACTGATATTAGATTTAGCAGATTTTTCTGGGTTGACCAAAAAGTACCTCTACACTGAAAAAAATAGCTTCGTGAAATTAATGAAAATTGGCATAACCTTAATGAAAAATGACTCACGTTTTCAACCGAAGACAGGTTTCATTTGATTAATGAAACTGGTGTCATTAAAGTTCCTTTCAATGAAAACTTGCATATAAATAATGAAAATATTCGTAGAACTTGTTTGAAACGTTTTATGAAGTTTTTCATAAAATGTATGAAAATATCCATTAATTAAATGTGGAATAGTAGTTGGTAATGAGCGTATGATAATTGCTTTTTACAAGTAACTAGTTGAAAACTTTATTATGGGTTTTCTATGGGAATTACGATAAATTCCTGTTGGTTAAAGTTATCGAAATTCCCATAGAAAGCCCCTAATAAAGTTAGGAACTAGTTACCTAAAAAAAGCAAGTATCATACACCTATAAGTGAAAATTTGCATTAATAAAAATGTTGGTAAGTCACATGTAACCGTCACTGAAATTTTATTTAGGGGCATGTCCCAGAGTCAATTCCCATCGGATTTGAAAAAAGTGGTTACTCGTAAAACGCAAAACAAATATTTTTTTCGGAATGAAATCATTTTCAAAAATCAAAGTGGAATTGAATTGCTAAAAGTGGTTTTATTCCAAAAAAAAATATTTGCTTTGCGTTTTACGAGTGAACCACTTTTTCCACTTCCGAACGGAATTGAGTCTGTGACATGACCCTTAATAACACACTTTTTATGGTTTTCACCTACACTGAAAAAAATAGCTTCGTGAAATTAATGAAAATTGACATAACCTTAATGAAAAATGACTCACGTTTTCAACCGAAGACAGGTTTCATTTGATTAATGAAACTGGTGTCATTAAAGTTCCTTTCAATGAAAACTTGCATATAAATAATGAAAATATTCGTAGAACTTGTTTGAATCAATTTATGAAGTTTTTCATAAAATGTATGAAAATATCCATTGATTAAATGTGGAATAGCGTATGATAATTGATTTTTACAAGTAACTAGTTGCTAACTTTATTAGAGGTTTGCTATGGGAATTACGATAAATTCATGTTGGTTAAAGTTATCGAAATTTCCATAGAAAGCCCCTAATAAAGTTAGGAACTAGTTACCTAAAAAAAGCAAGTATCATACACACTGAAAAAAAAAAGCTTCGTGAAATTAATGAAAATTGACTTAACCTTAATGAAAAATGACTCACGTTTTCAACCGAAGATAGGTTTCATTTGATTAATGAAACTGGTGTCATTAAAGTTCCTTTCAATGAAAACTTCCATATAAATAATGAAAATATTCGTAGAACTTGTTTGAAACGTTTTATGAAGTTTTTCATAAAATGTATGAAAATATCCATTGATTAAATGTGGAATAGTAGTTGGTAATGAGCGTATGATAATTGCTTTTTACAAGTAACTAGTTGCTAACTTTATTAAGGTTTTGATATGGGAATTACGATAAATTCATGTTGGTTAAAGTTATCAAAATTTCCATAGAAAGCCCCTAATCAGGTTAGGAACAAGTTACCTAAAAACAGCACGTATCATACACCCATAAGTGAAAATTTGAATTGATAACAATTTTGGTAAGTCGCATGTAACCATCACTGTAACCGTCACTGAAATTTTATTTAGGGGCATGTCACAGACTCAATTCCGATCGGATTTGAAAAAAAGTTGTTACTCGTAAAACGTAAAACAATTTTTTTTTTCGGAATGAAATCACTTTCAAAAATCAAAGTGGAATTGAATTGCTAAAAGTGGTTTCATTCCGAAAACAAGTATTTGCTTTGCGTTTTACGAGTGAACCACTTATTCCACTTCCCAACGGAATTGAGTCTGTGACATGACCCTTAATTGCACACTTTTTATGGTTTTCACCTAGTTTTTACACACAACAAAATTTTACTCCAAACTTAAATTGGTCTGAATTGCCATATAAGGTAAACTATAAAAGACAAAAACGCGATAACTTTAAAAACACGTGCTGCCAAAACGTAGCAACAACGTAGCAATGGAACAACACAAATTACTCTACATTTCATCACAAAATTTAAATGACTTAAAAAACTATTTTTCTGTTGCAAATTATATTATAATTTATAAGAAACAGTCAAAAGAAACACTTATACGGAATTTTTCACTTGTAATTTCAATTAGATATAACCAGCATAACACACACACACAAGTTTTAACAACAAAGCAAAAAAATATAAAATTATTTTATTTTATTAGACAAAAGTTAACACACATGTAAAAATTACAATTAGACTAAACACGCGTGGTGTAATAAAACGTCGTATGTTTTTGTTCTGTTTTATTTCTCTTATTCGTAACGCAGAGTTGTATTTAGTTCTAAAAATCTTATGATATTTTTTAATGAAATTATGAAATCTAATGAAACAAGTTTCATAAAATTTGTTCATAACATGCATGAAATTTCAATCAGCTTATGAATTCCTTCATTTAAGTAATGAAAACAAAATAATGAATCCGTTTCATTAATATCAGGAAGGTTATTTTTTTCAGTGTAGTTTTTACACACAACAAAGTTTTACTCCAACCTCAAATTGGTCTGAATTGTCATATAAGGTAAACTATAAAAGACAAAAACGCGATGACTTTAAAAACACGTGCTGCCAAAACGTAGCAATAACGTATCAATGAAACAACACAAATTACCCTACATTTCATCACAAAATTTTAGTGACTTAAAAAACTATTGTTCTGTTGCAAATTTATATTTATATTTATTTTATAAGAAACAGTTAAAAGAAACACTTATAAAGAACTTTTCACTTGTAATTTCAATTAGATATAACCAGCATAACACACATACAAGTTTCAATAACAAAGCAAAAAAATATAAAATTATTTTATTTTATTAGAAAAAAGTTAACACACATGTACAAATTACAATTAGATTTAAGACGCGTGGTGTAATAAAACGTCATATGTTTTTGTTCTGTTTTCTCTTTCTTATTCGCAACGCAGAGTTGTATTTGGTTCTTAAAAATCGTATGATATTTTTTAATGAAATTATGAAATCTAATGAAACAAGTTTCATAAAATTTGTTCATAACATGCATGAAATTTCAATCAGCTTATGAATTCCTTCATGTGTGTAATGAAAACAAAATTAATATCAGGAAGGTTATTTTTTTCAGTGTATAAGGCGTGTTTATGGAGATACTTTAAGCAAAAAGATCTGTCAAAAACACTCAACCAATTTGGAATATAACAAGTAAAAAAGTTTAATTAGGCCTTGCCGAATGTATTGATACCCTCCACAATTTCAAAAAGATTGTTGCAAAAAACTTTATTTAAAAGGAAATTACATTTGAAAAAAAAATTGTTTGTTAAAAAAAAATTTCCCCGAAAAAAATGTTGCTTTAAAAAAATCCGTGATTTTTTTATTTTTTGTCAAAAAATATGTTCCCGAGTAAAAATAAGCATATATAACAATATATAACTTGATACAAACATAATAAATTATATATGATTATACATCCCGTGAGGTATTTTCTAGTTTTTTTAAATGCAGTCATATGTTGTAATATATAATTTAATCATGATTCGGATTAAAAGGTATACGGTTGATATAAATATATGAAATAATATTAGGGCCAATACAAAATTTGTTTTTCTGTATAATTTAATATGAAATTATATATAGCTTATTCTGTTCCATATATAAATGTTTCCAATTAAATGTTTCCAATTAACCAAAAATGTTCTAAGTTTTTTAAGCAAAGTACAAGAAACTTTTAAAATGTTCCTAAACATTTCCTTGTTATGGTTATGTATATCACCTATCTGGTTCGAAGCGTACCCAAACTTTTTTTTTGTTTTTGAAAATTATATGTTTGGTGAATGTATCGTTGACCTGTGGTGTAACTCACCCAAACCAAAACACACCAAGACTTTTTTATGTTTTTATGCAATTAGATCTAATTGGATCCAATGAAATATGGCAATGTCTGGTCAAAACTCGTATAAAATCGAATCATATTTTATACAAGTTGATCTTTTTTAATGCAAAAACATCCACCATTATTCGGATTAAATTGCGTATAAATATATGTTGTGTTATATATCATTATGTATTGCATCATATAAAAATTTTTACTCGGGTTCGTACTTGTTTAAATATTATTCGCTGTGTTATTATGTTCACATATGTCAACAAACAGCCAAATTGAAGCATTTTGTATTTTAAGGTTATGTTAAATCGCGACCTTCGAACAACAAGGTTCTATTTGCACCAACACTACTTTTGAGAAAACTAAGGTTGAATATTGTTGATCGCTTTACTAACAAGGGAAG
This sequence comes from Pegoplata infirma, assembly GCA_963921195.1. Taxonomy (NCBI): domain Eukaryota; kingdom Metazoa; phylum Arthropoda; class Insecta; order Diptera; family Anthomyiidae; genus Pegoplata; species Pegoplata infirma. The sequence goes on from OY992539.1 coordinate 54,073,452, forward strand.
TCTTCCTTGTGTCACCCGCGGACACGTATTTTTTTAGCGGCCCAAATTCAAAGCCATTTTTCATTTTTTTTCGTTTATCTCCTATATTATGCAAAGAAACCTACACTAAGAAAAAAAATTCTCAAATCAAGCAAAAACAATCTCAAATTAAAAATAAAACAGTGACAAAAGTCAACAAACTTTGTTTTTTCTCAAATTGAAAATGTTTATCGACACTTTTAATATGGCTTCAGTAACAAACAAAATTTTAAAAATGAACTGAAACAACGTTGATTTGAGAATGTTTTATGTTCAAATCAAAAGTGCACATAATCAAATTAAATATTAAAAATTATTTATATAATTTTCTTTCTGTTTCCTAAAATTTTCAATGTAAATAAAACAATTGGAATTTTTTATATTATTATACACATTTTATTTATTTTTCTTTACCACAGAAAAGTTAGAAAAATGCAATTTTTTATATATAGAAATAATATATCGTCGCTGCTCTGGCGAAAACACCCATGTGATTTTCAAAAATTGTTGAAGACGTCTACGAATTATATTAATTTTGTCATTTCGCGTTGTTTTAAAGTTACAACTCTTACATACATATTTAAATAATATTGCAAATCTACTTTTTCCATTAAGATTACCTTAAAATTCAACGCAAAAGTTCACAATTTGTGCTAATTTAGCAGTCTCTTCAAGAAATACACGTAGGTGTTTTTGTCAGAGCACCGACGATAAAATAGACATCAAATAACACAAAAATTCCGGGATTGCTGTCATAAAATGTTAATTTTCTTCTGGATTATAGGTATTCCACATTAATTTCCGCAAACTCCACATTAATTTCCGCAAACTCCACATTAATTTCCACACCATTTTTTTTTATTTATGTCAATACATATGTATTTACTTTTGACTTTTGTCACTTATTACAAAAATTTAGTTCATTGTTTTACTTTAAGAAAATATTTATTATTTTTCGTTTATTTAATTTTTATGGAAATTGAAAAGTTTTCACTTATGATACGCCACGAAACTTTTCTAAAATAATTGTGTCATTTATGAGGCGTCGTTTTTAAAGTTGTTGAAAACTCATTTTGTTATTGTTTACAATCAAAATGATTATTTTCATCATGGCAGCATTATGAAATAAAAAGGAGTTTTTTTATATTTAATTCAAAAAATATACTTTTAAAATCAAGACCGAAACATTTTTAATTTTATAAAATTTCATTTCATTATTAAAATTTCTTTAAAAAATTTGAGAATTTTAAAAATGAGTGCGAAAATTTTTGATTTGACGACGATTTTTTCCCTCAGTGTAGTCATGTTACATACCAAATTAAAGGTCTTTGGAAATCCTATCTATGTGTGCTAAGAACGTGTCCAAGGTTAGGTTAGGTTAGGTTGTAAGTGGCTGCTGACGTTTTACGTCAACACACGTAGACTCTGAGGTCCATTGTGATACCACGGGATCGTAATAGGTTTCCCTACTAGTCCCTGTCGTTAAACCAGTTTGAGCTTCTTATGAAACTCCTTAGATGTTGAATTTTGACATCCGACAAATCTGAAAGATCGTACAGCTCCCTAGATCCCAGTGAAGCAAGTCGCTGACCAGAAAGTGCCGGGCAATGGCAAATAAAGTGTTCGATGGTTTCCAACTCCTCTTCATCCATGCAACTTCGGCAAAAGTCATTCGACGGCACATTTAACCGCTCTGCGTGCTTCCCTATAAGACAGTGTCCGGTAATTATAGAAACCACCGTTGAAATCTCTCCTCTTGGAAGCGATATCAGCTCACTTGTGCGCCCCTGATTAAGAGAAGGCCAAATCAGTCGTGTTGTCTCACACGTCCATCCATTTGCCCATCTTTGATTAGTCTCCGTCGCAGAACAAAGCCGTAGGTTTTGCTTGCAAGTTTCTAGAGGCATACCAACACATTCCAATTCTGTTGGAACCTGTAAGGTAGTTCCTAGTCTTGCAAGCTCATCGGCTTTGCAATTCCCTGGAATGTCTCTGTGCCCTGGGACCCATATGAGTCGTATGTTAAACTGCTTGGCCATCTCATTTAAAGACGTGCGGCAGTTAAGGGCAGATCTTGTTTTTAGAAACATTGAATCCAGGGACTTGACCGCGGCTTGACTGTCAGTATAGATGTTGACTGCGGTTGTAGACAAGACATTGCAGCTCAACCAGTCAGCCACTTCCTTTATTGCCAGCATCTCTGCCTGGTAGACACTGCAATGATCTGGCAATCTACGAGCTAGGCTTAATCCAAGCTCTTCCGAATAGACCCCAAAGCCCACTTGTTCGTGCAGCCTCGATCCATCTGTGTAAAAATTTATGGTAGCTCCACTTCCCGGAGTATCCCCCATCCAAGACTCCCTGGATGGTATCATAGTGGTAAAGTGGCGCTCAAATAGGCTCAAAGAGGGAGCACAATCCACATTTTGTGGTATTGTTATCTTTTTCAAGATCGCGCTATGGCCACAATCGCTGCTCCTCCATTGCAGCGTGCTATTAAGTCGAATTGCCGACGCAGCTGCATACTGCCTACCCAATATGTCCAAGGGTATCAGGTGAAGGAGGATTTCTAATGCAGCCGTAGGTGTAGTACGAAGAGCACCAGTGATGCACATTGACGCCATTCTCTGTACCTTCGTGATAAAGACACAGTTCGATTTTGTTTCTAAAGCAGGCCACCAGACAATGATTCCATACAGCAAAATTGGACGCACCACTGCTGTATAGATCCAATGAACGACTTGAGGGCTAAAACCCCATCGTTTTCCAATGGCCCTTTTACAGGAATACAAAGCAATCGTTGCTTTTCTCACCCGTTCCTCAATATTACGCCTGAAATTCAGCTTCCTATCTAGAAATACTCCAAGATACTTGGCTCCATCTGAGAAGGTGATTTCAGTACCGTCCAGAGAAATAGGATCAAAAGCAGGAATCTTATTTTTCCTTGTAAATAAAACAAGCTCTGTTTTACTAGGATTAACTCCTAGACCACAGTCTCTTGCCCATTTAGACAGATCTTTCAGAGAACCCTGAAGAATGTCCCGCAATGTTGGCAGATGCTTCCCCTTTACCGCTATCGCGACATCGTCAGCATATGCGACAACATGACAACCACGTGCTTCTAGAGATAGTAGCATTGAATTCAGTGCCAGGTTCCAAAGAAGCGGCGAAAGAACACCTCCTTGTGGTGTGCCCCTATTGACAAATCGAGATATGACGGACGCTCCCAATTCAGACGTTATACGTCTACTGGCAAGTAGGCTTTCCACCATTAAAACGATTTCGCGCTTTACTCCCAGACCAGACAATGCCAATATTATCGATTCTGGGATGACATTATTAAAAGCCCCCTCAATATCAAGAAAGGCCACCATAGTGTACTCCTTTACCGAAAGCGATCTCTCGATGGTACCAACGAGCTCATGAAGAGCTGTTTCCGTTGATCGTCCCTTGCTGTATGCATGTTGCTTTGTCGAAAGCAACCTCGGGTCAATCACTCTACGCAAATATGAGTCTATCATTCGTTCCATTGTCTTTAACAAAAAAGAAGACAGACTAATTGGTCTGAAATCCTTCGGAGCTGTGTGGGAACTTTTCCCAGCCTTCGGGATAAATACGACTCTGGTATCCCTCCATTTTAAAGGAATGTACGACCAGTTGATGCATGCTGTGTATAGATTATACAGCAACGGGGCTATATAGTCCGACACTTGCTGCAACTCAGCCGGGATTATACCATCAGGTCCCGGGGATTTATAGGGCCTGAAGCTTTTTATCGCCCAGATTAATGTTGGCATATTTATTATTTCCGAAGCAATTTCAGATGCTTGGGCGTCAGAACGTTCCAAAGCTTGAAACGGCGTCATGGAATTGCCCGGAAAATGCGTGTTTAAAAGGAGATCCAGCGACTCTCCACTGGAGGAAGACCACACCCCATTAGGATCTTTCAGGTATCCCAGGGTGCAAGGAGAAGAAGCCAGAACCTTGCGCAGCCTGGATGCCTCAGAAACGTCTTCTATGTTTCCACAGAAGTTTTTCCAAGAATCACATTTTGCATTTCTGATCATCTTTTTATAACTCTTAAGTTGCAGCCTGTATGAAGACCAGTCCTCGTCCGCTCTTGAAAATTTAGCCTTATTAAAGAGCTTTCTGCAGGAATCTCTGCTCGTCTGCAACTCATTTGACCACCAAGGTGGCTTTTTTTTCCCTCTAGGCTTTGCAGAAGGGCAAGACGCATCCAGGCACCTATTACAAACATTTGTTATATGGTCAACCAGACAGTCAATTTGCGCCAAACTATGTGGTTTAGATAAGGGTACTTCATCCAAAAGCAAAGAAAAAGTCTCCCTGTATTTCACCCAGTTTGTTCTCCTCAGATTTCTAGAGACTGTCTCAACCGGGGCACGCTCCCTGAGTAAAAACTCAATGTAGCGATGATCTGAGAAAGAATGCTCTTCCAAAACTCTCCAGTCATCAATTCTATCAGACAATGTATCTGATACAAGTGTTACGTCAAGAACCTCTTGCCGCGTACTTGTAACGAAAGTTGGTTCACCACCCTTGTTACAAATATAGAGGTTAGTGCTTAACAAAAACTCCAGAAGTGATTCGCCTCTATCATTTGTGTCTGTACTTCCCCATATCGAATGATGTGCATTAGCATCACAACACACTACTAACTGGTGTCCCCTAGATTCAGACTCCCGAATTAGACCGACAACCTTCTCCGGGGGTATTGACCCCGGATTAGGAAAATACGCAGAGGCGAGCCAAATAGACTTCCCATGAAGCTCTAAGCTAGCCGCTGTAACATCCATATCACTAAAAGTGTCCAAACATGCACAACTTTTCGTCATATTGAGTAAAATACCAAAATTTTGGGAAATTTTTGTTAATAAGTCGAAAAATATTAACTTCTTTGGCCCGTTGTTAGCACCACGAGATAGGTATTTTTAATACCTTTAATCTGATACCACACGCATATATTATAAAAAAGTTCAATTTCCCCCCATACAAATTGACCCCCCCTAAAAATGAGTTTGGGCCGCTAAAAAAAACGCGTCGAATTAATTTTCGTTCTTAACAACATATCCAAATTTATTGAAGATCGGAGAGTGACCCCAGGGAGACTTCCCTTGTGAGACTTGTTTTATTCGAAAAATGTCCCGGATTCTGCGATTTTTTTTTTGACAAAAGTGTCAAAATCTGAGACATTTTCTTTAGGAAAAATGTCCCAGAATCTAAAGCTGCCCATTCACTTGCAATAAAATTGCTCAACTTAAAAAAAAATTATTTTACAATATTATTGTCGTTTTACCCTACACAGCAAATAAAATTGCTCAATACTTAAACCCAATATATTGTACAAGATATAAACATAAACATAACCTATTTCATAAAAAAAACAAAACAATTTGCATCAAACCTCAAACACGCGATCGAAAAATTGAAAATTAAATAAGTTTTTATAACTAATAAAACATGTTTAGTGACATGAGTGATGAAGAGGAGGCTTGCGTGGCTCTTGCTTATTTTGTTTATTGTATTGTTTATTTTGGAGGAAAAAAGTTGTACAATATAGACAACACACTGATAAAGTATATTGCAGTATTCTTGTTTGTACAATAAATATCAAAAGTGTTTTGATATTCTCCAATATATTGCACAACCGTAAATATTACATACACACAAGCGATATTATTATACAATTTGAAAAGTTGAACAATAATAAGTGAATGGGCAGCTTAAGACTTTTTCTGAAGAAAACTTGTCTCAGAATCTAAGAAGAGCTAAGAGCTTAAGGTAATTTTTTGCTTTTCGGTTTTTACGTGAAAAACTGTCAAACTCCATATAAAAAAAAAATAAATTTCAGACTGCGTAAAAGCGTAAAAATTTCACTGAAGAGGTATTCTGCTCACTGGTGAAAAACCGGTAAAATAACCCGGTATATGTTGCATCAATACACATCAACACCATTAGCAACATTTTTTCCTAACATATGAATGTAAAATTTTCTACAAATTAATTGATGTTTCGAAACATTTTTTTTCACCGGTGAACAAGTTACGGGCCTTTAGGTGAACAACAGCCGTATGACTAATCAAACTATTCGGCTTTAAACCGAATAGTAAATATTCGGTAAAATGCCGAATACACTATTCGCGACATCCCTTGAAATATGAGTTGGACGATAAGAATATTTTATAGCAAAATTTTATCTCAAAAAAAAAAATTGTTTAAAAAACGTTTTTTCGCCAATTTTCTAATAAACAAGTTCAACCAATTGTTAAAAAACAGTTTGTAAATCTTGTGGCATAATAAAATAATAATGCTGCTACATTGGAATTCTAATCAAATAAATTGGCATTTTAAGCTGCTTCGTAATCTGTACGGTTTACATTGGCATTTTTGAAAGAAAACTATATGAAAAAAACGATCATAACAAAACTTAAATGTCACTTTTTGACGGCAATTTAGGGCCAGTTTACAGAAGGCGAACGCTACACACGAACGAAAATTTTACATGTATTTTGTTGTTGTTACAATAACAAAATACATCCAAAATTTTCGTTCGTGTGTAGCGTTCGCCTTCTGTAAACTGGCACTTAGATTGTCTTGTACAGGGTGGTCCAATAACAAGTATCTTTTTAAAACATGCAATGAAATTAACAATACTCAATAGTTTTGGAACCTTATGGCTTTATTTGAAAGAGCAAATATTCCCATTATTTATGGCAAACGACTTGATTCATGCGGCTGCCTGGGTTAGCTCCGCAGTAGCTCATCCTCGGCACCCATTTTTGTAATGTTTCTGGTTCTATCGCACGAATGGCTTGAACAATATTCGTCGAAAGGGTCTAGAACATTTCTATATTTCCCATGTTGCATGAATCTTTAACGAGACCCCTCAAAAAATTTCTAAAGGTTTTAATCGGCAGCTCTGAAGTGATCAATTCTCACCGCGAATATGGCTAAAAACACGATTTCCGAACTAAGTGCGCAAAATATCGATTATTTGATGGACTGTGGGACATATTGCGACATCCTTCTGAAAATAAATGTCATCCAAGTTGATATATTCTATAACGGCCAACAAAAAATCGGTAATCATGGCTCTGTAGCGTTCATCTTTGACGAAAATGGGGTTTTCAGCTGTATTTTTGAATATATTGTGTAATGATGCTGAGACTCAAATCTGTTGCTTCCTAAAGATGAATTGGATTCTTTACAATACCGTGCGAGTTTAACGATCCCAAGATGTAGCAATTTGTTTGTTAACATAGCCTCATTTGAGTGCCTTATTTCGCATAAAAACTTTTTTTCGAAAAACGTGCAGTTTGGCAGCGCAGTACTGCGCTACAACGCGATACAGCGGAGCAAGCCGAGGACGCATCAATGAAGTCGTTTGCCATAAAAAACGGGAATGTTTGCTTTTTCAGATAAAGCCACACCCAAAAAATTTCCCAGTTACTGGCTACTAAAAAATTAACTAAGTCCCAGTTGAAATACACCTAACTGGGCCTCAGTTGTTTGACTTGGTTGATGATAACTAATTTTTTTAAAAATTTTAAATTCAACTGAATGCCCAGTTACTGGAAACCAAATAATAATTGAAATTTGAAAATTGTTCTAAATAGTTGGTAGTAACTGGGAACAAAATGTAAATGGTCATTTGGGACTGCACATTTTTGGTTTGATGCTTCCATTTAATGAAACATTTTTTATCTTTATCACTAATATTTTATTTGAAAATTAAATTTGTATATAAATTACATTATTGGCAGGTTTCTTATCCGTTTTATTTTTGCATTTTTGTGAGAGCATCAACTTCTTCTTAGCTTCTTTACATGCTGCAAATCCACAAACATCTTATATCTCCATCTGAAAAATTAATATTAGTTATTTTCTTACTTAAAAATGAATCCAAATTAGCTAATAAAGACTTACCAGGGCACAAAATAAAAATCTATTTTCTTTAATCCTTTTTGTTTTTATAAAATTATATTTATTTTTGAAGTTTGTAAGCAACTTTTTTTACAGGGTAACAGAGAGACTGTTTTTTAACTAAAAATCCGGTTGTTTTAAACTACCCCAGTTATTTTAAATTTATTTCAAATCAACTGGAAATTTTCGTAACTATCTAACTGGGTAATTTTTTCGGTGCATAACATTCAAAAAAAATTTGAGTATTGATCATTTTATTGCATTTTTAAAAAGATACTTGTTATTGGACCACCCCTTATAATAAAAATGCGTGAAAGCTTTTTTAACAATTCCCCTATAATTCCTCGTGTTGTCAAAATTTTTTTTTATATGGAGTTTGACAGATTTTTTACCACTGAAATCAAATGCTTAGGTTTTAAAATCTAAAAATAACGTTTTTTACCATTTTTATTGAGATTTTAATATAAATTATAACATTTATTAGTAATCAAAAATGATATAAAAATGTTGAAAACGGAAAATAACAAAAGAATTAACAATTCATAATTTGTATTCAATATCAACAAGATAATGAACTACATATTTGTATTTATAACAATAGAATAAAACAAATATGGATTTAAAAATAGTTTTGTGATGACAACAAAAGATCAAAATGAAATAATGTTACTTTGCCCGACTAAAATCAAGTTGACAACACGATTTGCAATACAACTTACCACAGACTGACTGACAGACCGACAAACAAGCAAGGCGATCGGATAAAAATAAAATACAAATACAAAAATACCACTTTAAATTATAATAAAAGTATCGTGCTTGAATTTTACCCCTTTTTTAATAAGCTGGGCACCCTAAGAGTAAATTTAATTCGAGAAGCAATTAAGCGTTAGGGTGTCCCGTCAAATTTAAACTTACGAATTTCTTCTTGTTGCTGAGCCGCTGGTTGCCGACTGAAGATGACCTTTCAAATTTTTTTGATAAATTTTCCCATATTAAGCTCTAACGTAGCCATCGTTTGGCAGGTATTACGACATGAAATTCGAAAGTTTAAATTCGACGTGACGCTCAAATAAGCGTTACTTACCGACGATAATGAGACGTCGAATGATTAGCAAGGAACCTGATGCAGATTCAGCGCAGCTCGAACCTTTACAAAAAAATACTCAAGTCTCCGGGTCTCGACTTTTTGTTTTTAGTAACCGTTTCCCAAATTTGCGGAAAAACAAAAAAACTTCCGAAAATGCAAAAAAGATATTAAGAAAATTTAAATTTTAAAAAAAGTTCTGAAAGAAAATTTAGAAAAACAAAAAGTCGAGACCCGGAGACTTGAATATTTTTTTGTAAAGGTTCGAGCTGCGCTGAATCTGCATCTGACCACAGAATTTACCTAACATATTAGGTTTTCGAGATATCTTAGCTAACAGTTAAAAACAACATTACACTCAAAAAATTATGTTAGTAAAATCAACTGAAAATGTCAGTTAAAATAACTACTTTGTAAGTTATTTTGGGGTCAACTACTATTTCAGTTAAATCAACTAACAATGTTAGTTATTTTAACTGACAAAAAACAACTGACTTATGTAGTAAAAATTACTAACATTTGTAGTCAAAACAACTAATATGTAGTAAAAATAAAATAAACAAAAAATTTTTCAGAAAAAAAATTGAAGACCAAATTTGTTCCAAGTTTTTTTTTTTTTTTAAAAAGTTGTGAAAAATAAAAAAAAAATAAATTTTTTTTTTGGAAAAAACTTTGAAAACTTTTCAGAGATAATAAAATAAAAATAACTACTTTTAATAACTGTTACTACATTACACTACTTTTTTATTAGTTATTCAAAAAAACGCCTTTAAATAACTAACAGAAATAGTTGTTTGATATTTTTCATACAAAAATAACTGAATTTGTAGTTGAAAACAACTAACTACTGTAAAATATACAAACAACTAACATCTAGTAACTTACATAATTTTCTGAGTGTATCCTTGTTGCATCGTCCGAAAGTCATTCCAATAACCTTTAAAATAAAAGTTTTACCTGTGTAATATCTTCTTCTTTCTCTGAGATATCTTAACTTGAAATTAGAATTCTATTTTTAATATGAATCCAAATTCGACAGATTTTTCGCACAACTTCGTGTTTATTTTACAGCTAAAATCTTAGCTATTGCATTAAAAGCGAAAATACCGTGAACATGGGAAAACCGGGTTCTCTGAAATACATCAGTTCTTCGCTTAATATGCAATACTTTCGATATTAATACAAAAAATAAAAGCGAAATGCAGCGAAAAACGGATTCTGAGACATTTTTTCCATACAAAAAAATCTCAGATTCTGAGACATTTTTTTCAATAAAAAGAGTGTCAGTTTCTGAGACATTTTTCCTATCGAAAAAGCCACAGATTCTGCGACATTTTTTCTATAAAAAAATTCTCATATCCAAAGACATTTTTTCAATAGAAAAAGTCTCAGATTCTGAGACATTTTTAATATAGAAAAAGTCTCAAATTCCAAGATGTTGTTCGTATAGAAAAAGTTTCAGATTCTTTGACATTTTTGCAACAGAAAATGTCTCAGATTCTGAGACATTTTTTCTATTGATTTCAGATTCTGAAATATTTTTCTTTTAGAAAAAATTTCAGGTTCTGAGACATTTATTCTTATAGAAAAAGTCTCAGATTCTAAAACGTTTTTCATATAGAAAAAGTTTTAGATTCTGAGACATTTTTCCTACAGAAAAAGTCTCGGATTCTGAGACATTTTTCCTATAGAAAAAGTTTCGGATTCTGAGAAAAAAGTCTCAGATTTTGAGACATTTTTCCTATAGAAAAGTCTCAGATTCTGAGGCATTTTTCCTATAGAAAAAGTTTTAGATTTTGAGACATTTTTCCTTTAGAAAAAGTCTCAGATTCTAAGACATTTTTCCTATCGAAAAAGTCTCAGATTCTGAGACATTTTTCCTATAGAAAAAGTCTCAGATTCTGAGTCATTTTCTATAGGAAAAAATTTTCTATAGGAAAGTCTCGGATTCTGAGACATTTTTCCTATAGAAAAAGTCTCGGATTCTGAGAAAAAAGTCTCAGATTCTGAGACATTTTTCCTATAGAAAAAGTCTCAGATTCTGAGACATTTTTCCTATAGAAAAAGTTTTAGATTTTGAGACATTTTTCCTTTAGAAAAAGTCTCAGATTCTAAGACATTTTTCCTATCGAAAAAGTCTCAGATTCTGAGACATTTTTCCTATAGAAAAAGTCTCAGATTCTGAGACATTTTTCCTATAGAAAAAGTCTCAGATTCTGAGACATTTTTCCTATAGAAAAAGTCTCAGATTCTGAGACATTTTTCCTATAGAAAAAGTCTCAGATTCTGAGACATTTTTCCTATAGAAAAAGTCTCAGATTCTGAGACATTTTTCCTATAGAAAAAGTCTCAGATTCTGAGACATTTTTCCTATAGAAAAAGTCTCAGATTCTGAGACATTTTTCCTATAGAAAAAGTCTCAGATTCTGAGACATTTTTCCTATAGAAAAAGTTTTAGATTTTGAGACATTTTTCCTTTAGAAAAAGTCTCAGATTCTAAGACATTTTTCCTTTAGAAAAAGTCTCAGATTCTGAGACATTTTTCCTATAGAAAAAGTTTTAGATTCTGAGACATTTTTCCTATAGAAAAAGTCTCAGATTCTGTGAAATTTTTCCTATAGAAAAAGTCTCAGATTCTGTGACATTTTTCCTATAGAAAAAGTCTCAGATTCTGAGACATTTTTCCTATAGAAAAAGTTTCAGATTCTGAGACATTTATTCTTATAGAAAAAGTCTTAGATTCTGAGACATTTTTCCTATAGAAAAAGTCTCAGATTCTGAGACATTTTTCCTATAGAAAAGGTCTCAGATTCTGAGACATTTTTCCTATAGAAAAAATCTCAGATTCTGAGACATTTTTCCTATAGAACAAGTCTCAGATTCTGAGACATTTTTCCTATAGAAAAAATCTCAGATTCTGAGACATTTTCCTATAGAACAAGTCTCAGATTCTGAGACATTTTTCCTATAGAAAAAGTCTCAGATTCTGAGACATTTTTCCTATAGAAAAAGTCTCAGATTCTGAGACATTTTTCCTATAGAAAAAGTCTCAGATTCTGAGACATTTTTCCTATAGAAAAGGTCTCAGATTCTGAGACATTTTTCCTATAGAAAAAGTCTCAGATTCTGAGACATTTTTCCTATAGAAAAGTCTCAGATTCTGAGACATTTTTCCTATAGAAAAAGTCTCAGATTCTGAGACATTTTTCCCATTTTTCCTATAGAAAAAGTCTCAGATTCTGAGACATTTTTCCTACAGAAAAGGTCTCAGATTCTGAGACATTTTTCCTATAGAAACAGTTTTAGGTTCTGAGACATTCTTTTATAGAAAAAGCCTCAGCTTCTGAGACATTTTTTCTTTAGAAAAAGTCTTAGATTTTGAGACATTGTTTTTTTGAAAAAGTCTCAGATTCTTACATATTTTTCCTATTGAAAAAGTTTTATATTTTGAGACATTTTTCCTTTAGAAAAAATCTCAGATTCTAAGACATTTTTCCTTTAGAAAAAGTCTCAGATTCTGAGACATTTTTTCTACAGAAAAAGTCTCAGATTCTGAGACATTTTTCATATAGAAAAATGAAAATTTTGAAACAGGAAAATTTGAGGACATTTTTAATTATTTAAAATCCAAATTGGAAACAGTTTAACACATCCACCGATATGAACGACCTATATGTATGAGGATGATGAAGAAGAATTTATCGTAAAAACCCAAAATTCCAATAGATCATATAACTGTGAGATGCGTTTTTGTTATTATTTATAGAAAAATGAAAATTTTGAAACAGGAAAATTTTGAGGGCATTTTAAATTATTTAAAATCTCAATTGGAAACAGTTTAACACATCCACCGATATGAACGACCTATATGAATGAGGATGATGAAGAATTTATCGTAAAAACCCAAAATTCCAATAGATCATATAACGTGAGATGCGTTTTTGTTATTATTTCTGTATTTCTTTTTTTGTTATTATGATTAACACACTAATTAATTAATTAATTAACATAAAAAAATTATATTAAATAACAGCAATTTATTGTTGTTTAAAGTAGAGAATGAATAAACAAACAAATAAAAAAACTGTCGCCGGCTGGAGAAAAAAAATTATTAACAAAAAAATAACAATATAAACAACAGACTCACTTGCCAAACTCTCATCACAAAACGCCAAAAAAAAACCCAAATTATAAGAAAAAGTAGAAATATGACATTCCATTGGATTTTTTTGACGTCAGAGAATGATCAAGTTTCGATCGAGTTAATTTGCATATCAGAAATCCCAGAAAAAACAAAATGTTATAAAAATTAAATTAAAAACAAAAAAAGTTAATGATTTAGATTAGTCGAAGATATAGGTAAACAAAATATCAAAAAAAAAAACAAAATGATAATTAAATATAAAAATAAAAGTTAGAGTTATGAAAAGATTTTTAAACAGTCATCATGATTATATTAAAGTGTTAGTTACCACTGTGAACAATAAATACAAAATAAACAAAAAAAAATAGAGAAAAGGATAATAATAACAAAGGACTCAAAGTGTTGAAAAATTCTTTGAGAATCAAAGTAAACTATTTTCTTAAGAAAACAAATTCAATATTTTCAAAAACAACTTTAATTTAAAAAAAAAATGGAGCAAATAAAATGAACTCTTTTATTGCATGTGTGCCCTTAAAGGGTTAATGAAAAAAAACTTATTAAAAACAAATGTGGAAATTCCCAATATTGTTTAAATACTTACCTGGTTATTCATAAAACCTGAAATATATTTAAAGTAGGTTTATTTGACAGATATTGCAGGAATAATTGTCAAATAAACCTACAATAAGTCTGTTATAAGTATTATGAATAAGAGCCTTAATGTTTTCTAAATAAAGACTTTCTTCAATGTCACTTTACTTCATTATGCCAGACTTGTAAGTTTATAATTAAAATTTTTTAAATTAAGTGAAATTTCAAAAAGGAAAAACAAATTGTCTCAGCCCACAACAAACAACTGCATAATAGGGTGGAGCAAAACAAAAAAAAAAATAAAAACCAAAATAATTTCCTTAAAAACACTTTTCCACTAATTTTCGAATACTATCTATTATTTTTAGCTAAAAAAAAATAAAAATTTATATTTTTTAAAAATAACAGTGGCCTCGAGCTTGCCTATTAATTAATATAGAATTGAATAAAAAAGATTGAATAAATATAATAATATTAAATATAATAATATTAAAAAAACCCACAGACACACTCAAAATATTTTGTAGGTAAAAACAAAAGAAAAACAGATTTAAAACCAGTGAATAAACAATTGAAAACCATCCCAGTAATTATTCATTTGTTTTAAAAAACATCAACATTTATTTTTTACTGTTGACAAAATTTTCTAAAATAAATGACATTAAACATTAAAAAATTGCGTTTTTATCATTCATTTTTACCAATAAATTCGAACAAATAACCTACCAAAACATTAAAAATTAATGATAGTTCTTTTTTTTTTTACGAACAAATTCCAAAAAAATAACCTACGAAAACATTAAAAATTTATGATTTCGTAGGTTATTTTTTACAATTTTCTATTGAAATATTTTTTAAAATTTTTTAATAAAATTTTGGGGAATCATTCCCGCAATCAACTACATTCTGGCCAGACACTCTACCCATCGCACATTGGGTTCAAATGGTACCAAAGTGGCGATTAATTGAAATTTATAAATGAAGTTTTTGTTATAAAATTTGGTATGGGGTAAAAGTAGATAAAATTCTGCAACACTAGTTATCAAAATCAATCAACTAATTGTAAGTTGTTTACTTTTTTTTCGGTTAGCTGTCAAAGTTAGCAAATTATTGCAGTCTTTGAAAAAAGTAAAAAAATTTAAATTTTTTACAATTCAAGCGATTATTAGTAGTATTAAGTCTTTTAAAAGAAAATCTTTTATAATGGAACCTTTAATACCAGGGATTAAACTAAATTTTAAATTTTTTTTTGTTTATAAAAATTGTGTCTCAACGTTCTTAATCATTTTTTTAAAAAGGGTCCAAAATTGGGATATTTTCCATATTTAATGGGCCATACATATTAAGTTAGTAATAGTTGGATTTAGTTTTGTGGATTTTACAAAAGTATAGGATATCAGCTTTTATTTAAAAGAAAAAAGTACAGACAATGCCCGGCCCTTTTTTTATTCCCATTTTTGTGTAAAAAGTCTGGGTATCATTTATTTAACAAATCCATTATATGTGTGTTTATACCCTTCAACTACAGTATGGGCTTACACTCACTTTGTCATTCCGTATGTAACGCATCGAAATATGGGTCTAGGACCCCATAAAGTGTATATTATTGATCACTGATCGATTCTAAGACATTCTGTGACTAACCGTGTGTCCGTCCGTCCGTCTGTTCTTGAGCACACCATAAAGTACATAAAACAAGAGCTAGAATCCTGAAGTTTGTCACAAATAGGTATAATGATCATAGGCTGGTTAAGTTCTTGAACGAGCAAAATCGGACCAGGGGGGAAAAAGTTCCCCCTTGAAGAACTAAAAATACCACAGAAAAATATTTTTTTTACAAGTTTTATTTGTATATTTGTTCAATAAATGAAACATTTTAATGCCATATGAAGTTCATCGACCTGAATTTGAACCAAGGAGGATCAGGAATGCCAATTTTTTTGGTCCGCCCCTTTTTGGGGGCGTGTATAGAAAAAATAATTTAAAAATTGATAAATTTTTATCAATTAGGTGCAAAAACTGACATCTATTTTTTTGGCAACGTTTATCGCGAGGGGAAGGTGCCCCCCATAGTCTCCCGGTAAACCCTCCCCCCTACGCCAAAAAAACATCCCCTCCATTTGTTTTTTGTAGCTCTATTACATGTTCAAAGGTTTCGTGTTTTTTCCCAAAAACATAAAAAACGTCTAAAAGATTAAAAAAAATTTTTTTTTGTTAAATTTTTTTTTTCTAAAATGATGTGTTTTTATGTATTTATGATAATTCGTTAATAAAAAAAAATTTTTTTTACAATTTTTTTTTTCCAAAATGTGTATTTTTACGTTTTTATATTAGGTCATCAATAAAAAAATATAATATTCTAAAACTACTGCTTATCTGAATTAATCGCCATTTTGGGTACCATCGAACCCACTGTGCATCGTGCCAAAGTCACTTCATACAAACATGTTTTTATTTTTCTATAAATAATTTTTTGAAGTTTTTTTTCTACAAAAAAGTAACCTACTTGTGTAGGTAAAAACTAATGATATTTCATTAAAAAATACCAACAATTTAAAAAAAAATTACTTACACAAATCATTAAAAATTTAAAGAATAATCAGTAGTTTTTACTTACAGAACAAAAATAAATGACTTTAAAAATTAAATGTTAATGAAAGTCTTTATATTTTAGTGTGTTAATTTTGAAACAAAGGACAGAAGTCATTAATAAAAACTGAACATCAAAAAAATGTTTTTTCTTTTAAAAACGACTAAACGTAAAATTTTTTTAATAAACTACAAACAGTTAATGACATAATTTTTTGAGTGCAGGTCCAATATTTGTTATGTGTGTGTTCATATTGACCCCAAAGAGAAACTTTTCCGACCCCGACGATTTTGAAATTCAAAAAAGGAAAATTTGCTCCACCCTATTGTACAATTGTACACTATTGTGGATCAAATTTTATTTTTTTCGAATTTTAAAATCTTCAGGGACGGAGAAGTTGCCTTTAGGGTATGAAAATTATAGTCGGTTAAGACCGACCGTATAATACCGGTGACATGAAATAATCCCAACGGACATAATCCCCATTTCCGATATGGGGATTATGACCAAATTCATTTAGGTCATAATCCCTATAATGGTAGTGGGGACTATGACCGAATGTTATTTGAACATAATCCCAATAAAAAAACGGACATAATTCCCAGATTTATGGGGATAATGACCACGTAACAAATGGCCATAATCCCCATTAAGGGGATTATGTCTTCTATTCTAGTTGGTCATAATCCCCAAAATTAAAAGATTTTTTTTTTTTACTTAAAAGTTTTTCTGCGTAGCCGGCCTTCGGCCGGGCTTAGGGATTACAAACTCCATGCATTAAACCCACCCTCTATGCAGAAAACGGGGAATATGACCAAAATTGCTTTGGACTTACTCCCCATAATGTGAATGGGGGTTATGACCGAAAAAAGTTCGGTCGTAATCCCAACAAGGAACGGACATAATCCCCATTGGGATTGTGACCGTTTTGGAAACGGTCATAGTCCCCACAACTATTATGGGCATTATGACCGAAATTAATTCGGTCATAATCCCCATTTCCGTTATGGCGGTAATGTCCGTGGGGATTATGTCCTGTCACCTATAATACCGTACACCCGAGTTACCCGAAAAATTAGTCCCAAGGTCAAATATGGACCAATTGGATCTATCTTTTGTCAAATCTTTAGTAAATGTAAAAAACACTCTTAAACCATATTTGAGTGAAATATGCATCTTTTTGTTGCCACTAAATATCGGGGAAAATTTTCACATGGGGCCTAAGTTCAAAAATGGTCCGATTATCATCAGATTTGATTAGGTTATTAAAGAACATGTAAACGCAAACAAAATTAATTAAATATGTTCAATTTTCATGAAATTTGAGAGATGTATGTAAATATCGGGTAGATGGTTTGTATGGGGGCTCAAGAAGAACTAGTCCGACTTCTTTAAAATTCGGAATGGTGCTTTATGAATATAAAACACGTCTACCTGCCAAGTTTCTATTATAATACTGTTATAAGTCATTTGAGCCAAAATAAAGAGGACCTTTGTATGGGAGCTAGGTTTAAACATGGACCGATTTTTTCCAATTTTAATAGGCTTCGTCCTTGGTTGCTAAAAGAGGCTTAAGTAAATTTCAAGTAAATTGATTGAGAATTGCTACCTGTATTGTGTTTACACCGTTTATATGGACAAACAAACGGACGGACGGTCGATCGGAATACTAAAAAGTGGGTCAAGGACCAATATTTCGGGTAGCACAAACTCATTATACCCAGTACCACAGTGTGGTGTAGGGTATACAAAATTTGGACCAGTAGGGCAATGTCTGGGTTCACTTTTTCATGTGCGGGTACAAGGGGAGGGGGAGATGAAATTCCTACCCCCCCCCCCCACCCGTACACTAAATTTAAAAAAGGAAAAAAGTTCTTGGAATCCGAAAATTTTTCTATAGGAAAAAAGTCTCAGATTCTGAAGCAAGTTCCGAACATAGTGAAAAACAAATTATACCCTAACAACAAAGTGTTTTTAGGGTATTTTTTTTGTTTGTTTCTGTTTTCTTTTGCTCCAAAAATTGCTCCGCCCTACTGTATAATTTTAGCATGTCTACCGGTCATTTTATTGTAAATATTTGATGTGTGATAGTCAGGCAAATGACAAAGTACAGTGGATTAACGACTAAAAAGTACACAATACGCATTTTTAAAGAGCTGATTACGGGAAAAACTTTAAATTTTGGAGGTCATCTTCAGGGACCAACCCACCCTTAAAGTAGTGCATTTTGTCAAAAACGAATATTTTTTTTAGTGTTAAAAAAAGTTTAAAAATTTCTTTATGTATCTTTATGTATAGTTCATTGAGAAAAAAATATTTATAAAGTTTTCGAGGAGCAATTTTGGTCCATATTATTTAAAAAATCCAAAAATTTGATCGAGGGCGCCACTGTTATGATCGGATTTGCTTCAAATTAATTTTTAATGAAAGTTTGTTTCGAGCTCTATGAAGGTATTAAAGCATTTTTAGGTTTTGTTGAATGTACCGAACTTCTCAAAGCAACAAGTAAATATTTTAAGTTACAGTCGAAGATATCGCTAGAATATTTTAAAATCGATCAGTTATTAAAAATAAATATTCTTTACTAGGTTCAGTCGCGGATAAACGGGGGTGGGGTAATAGGAAGTCCCCCTCCTCCCAAACCTAATTCGAAATAAATAAAACGATTGGAGTGGGGGGGGGAGAGATAGAGAAAAGAAAAGGAATAATCTATAGGAAAAAACTCAAAGTCTTAAAATTTGTCTATAAGAAAAAACTCTTAGGATCTTTAAATCTTTCTATAGAAAAACTCTGACAATTTTTGTATAGAAAAAGTCTGACAATTTTTATATAGGAAAAATCTGAGAATTTTTCTATAAACAAAATATTGGAATCCAAGACTTTTTCTATAAAAAAAAAATTACTCGGAATATGAAAAATGTTTTAGAAAAACATAATTTTTTCATAGGAAAAATCTAAGAATTTTCTTCAGGAAAGATTTCAGAATTTTTCTATAGAAAAAATTTATCATAATCTGAATACTTAGAATGTGAAAATTTTTCTATATGAAAAATATCTCTGTATAAGGAACTTTTTCTATATGAAAAATGTCTCAGAATCTGAGACTTTTTCTTTTTTAAAAATGTCTCAGAATCTCAGACTATTGCTAAAGAAAAAAATATCTCAGAAGCCGAAACTTACTTCATGAAAAATGTTTCGGAATCTGAAACTTTTTCTATATGAAAAATGTCTCAGAATCTGATATTTTTTCTAGAGGAAAAATTTCTTTGAGTATAAGATTTTTTCTATAGGAAAATGTCCATTGCCCACTGTGCAATATATATTTAAATAATTTATTGTGAGAATTACAATTTATAAATTTATGAGCCATTTAATTTTTGAAAATGATATTTGGGGAATAAGTCGGACATTAACACATTGCAAAACAAAAAGTTATATTCATTACACATGTTACGTAATTTTTTTTATATGGATCAAAGAATTGAGTTACATTTTTCATTGTATTTCCTCATTCAGCTCATAAATGAGTTAAAATATAAATTTAAAATTAAATTCCAGTTTTTACATCAGCTGTAATCAGAGTTCACTGAAAAAAAAACATTCGTGATATAAGTAAATGAAACGGATTCATTATTTTGATTTCATTTAACCAATGAAGGAATTCACAAGCTTATTAAAATATCATGCTTATTGGTAACAAATTTCATAAAAATTTGTTCATTAGATTTCATACTTTCATTCAAAAATTTCATTAAATTATGTTTATTAAACTTGTTGTTTTGTGACACTTGTCGTGTCGCGTCTGTTTAGTCTCTAATTAAACACTTGTCGTGTCGCGTCTGTTTAGTCTCTAAATAACGCGGGAAATATAGACAAACAAAAAAACAGCTGGTTAGAGTTTTTTTTTTTTTTGTGATTTTTTTTTTTTATTGGAAATTAAAAATGAAATGTTATTTATTAATTAAATATTGACTAAAACTAGCGCTGTTTCATATCATTTCGTGGTTTTATTTATATATAAAAATTTAATGCTGTGGTAAAATTTTATGTGTGAAATCCGAGTAAATTCTATAAAGAATGTCTAACTTGTTTCTGTGATTTTTTCAGACGTTTTATATTTAATTTGTTTTAATTTTATATTTACTAATATCCGCGCTTTTTTATATTATTTCGTGTGTGCAATTTAAGATTGGAGTAAAATTTTGTGTCAAAAAATGGCAAAAGTATAGTTTATGGAGCACATAAAAATTAAAACAAAAAATGTGCCACCCGCTTAAGAAAAACAAGTGAGAGTGTTAAATTCGGCTGTGCCGAATCTATTATACCCTCCAACATGTAAAAAAAAATCAAAAAAAATTTGACAGGGGCGTTGTTTTAAGGGGGGGGGGGCAAGGTAGGGGGAGGGGTCGGTGAGCTGGGGTGACTCCTTGGCCCTTACGGTATATGTTTACAAGTTCATTTTGTCTGCTATTGTGCACATAAATATTATAGATTTATAATTATTTAAATTAAATTTTTATCCACGCCCTTAAAAGAGGGGAGGGGCAAAAAAATCGACATTTTTTAATCCCCTGGGTCCAAGCGCAGGACTATAAACTTTTACGATCATAAAAATGTCTCATTTGGTTCACAAAAATACAAAAAAAAAATTCCAAAAAATGAGCATTTTTAAGAGGTTGGTTAAGTTCTTCAAGGGGGAACTTTTTTCCCCCTGGTCCGATTTGGCCCATTTCCGAACTTAACCTGCCTAGGACCATAAGACATATTTATGCCAAACTTGAGGGGTCTAGCTTATTTATTTTGGACTGCATCGTGTTAACTACAGACGGACGGACAGACGGACAGACGGACGGACGGACATCGCTAGAATATCTTAGAATCGATCACTGATCAATAATATATATACTTTATGGGGTCCCCGACCGATATTTCGATGCGTTACACACGGAATGACAAAGTGAGTATACCCCCATACTGTAGTTGGAGGGTATAAAAACGAAATTAAATTTTAGGGGACTGGTGAGTTGTGTTTTTTAAAAAAATATTTTGAAGGGTGTCATTTTTTTTTTTTTAATTTTGAGTGCCCCGTAAAGTACACTTTAGCCAAAAAAACCATAAAAGAATGTGAAAGTGTATTTTTTTTTACCATGGTGTGTCACGTATAATCGTCACTGAAATTTTATTTAATTTACGTGATTGTAGTTTACATAAATGTATACTACAATCACGTTAAATAAATTTCAGTGACGATTACACATGACTCACCAAAAATTGTTTATTATTAATGTTGTTCCACATATAATCAATGAACACTTTCATTCATATAATGAAAAACTTCATAAAACGTTTTGAATAAGTTCTACGAACATTTGCATTATTTCAATGTAAGGTTTCATTGAAAGGAACTTTAATGAAACTCGTTTCATTGATCAAATGAAACATGTCTTCAGTTGAAAACGTGAGTCATTTTTCATTAAGTTTATGTCAATTTTCATTATTTTCACGAAGCTTTTTTTTTCAGTGTTGGACGAACTTGGTAACCAAAACAAAGCATAAAATCGATACCAAAATTGGATAAATAATAATTTAATAATTTATTGAATAAATTTAATAATATCCCGAAAAAAATATATCAGAAAAAGTTTACAAAATTATCTTAAAAATTAAACAACCGAACTATTGTCTACTTGACCGAATGTTCAATTACACAATTCTACAAAAATAAAGTTTTTTGAACTTCTACACTCAAAGAAATAGCTTCTTTATATTTATGAAAACTGTCATAAATATAATGAAAAATATTCATAAAAGTTTGTTCAATGTAACAGTTTCATAAATGCAATGATGAAGTTTCATAATTGTTCATAGGGTCAATATTTATGAAATATTTAATTATATTTATGATAGGTTTCATAATTATAATTATGAAAATTTCATAAAAATTTTTGAAACTCTTCATAATATTTCAAGAATACTATAAAACGTTTCATAGATTAAATTTTTTTTTGCTTAAATATTTTATCATATTTATGAAAATGATTAAATGATTCTTTGCATAATATAAATGAAAAATTTCAAAGTATTAATGAAACACTTCATTAATACTACTAAATAGTTGCATAATAATGATGAAATACTTAAAAATAAAATTATTATTTCTATTAAATGTTTCATAGTATCTATGAATATATATGAAACAGTTACATTGAACGAACTTTGATAGGATATAAATAAGTTCATCTCAATTTTTTAATTTTATTAACTATGATTTTTTTATGAAATTACTAAATTTTTTATAAGTGCGTTTCATAGATTTTTTCATAAACTTCATTATATTTATGAAAGTTTCATAAACATAACAAAATTTTATGACAAAAATATTTATGAAACCATGTCAAAAATATTATGATGCCTTTATCTATGAGGGTGGATTTTATTGTTTTAAGAAGTTTGGCCTCCTAACCAAGAATCCTTCTTTAGAAAATTTTTAGCAAATCAGCTTCTTTACCCGTGTAAAAAAATAATTGGATCAAAAAATATCTCTTTTGATAAAAACATATATGGATCATATCTAATTGGATATAATCAGATCTACTCCATATATATTCATATTTGCTTCAGATATGTTTTGATCCGTAAATTGAGTCTATCTGACAATTTTACATATATGAACATATCTGAAAATGTCTGATCATATATGTCATATAAGCCAGATAGACTCAATTTACGGATCTGAAAATATCTGAAGCAGATATGAGTATATATGGAGTAGATCTGATTATATCCATTTAGATATGATACATATATGAGGCATTCCACACCAAATGTTCAGCAAAAAAAAAGTTGTGTCGTGTCAATATGAAATCATTTGCAAAGTATTCGCTCTTAGGGTACTATTAAATAACAAAAATTAAATTCAAGTTTTTTCAAAAAGTGGGTCTTGTTGGCATGGTCAAAAATTGAAAATATCTAACTTTTTTGCCTGAGCATCTTTATTTCAATATTTATGCAAATTAAATGAAACACAGTAAAGTCTAAAAGACAAAAGTTTTTTATAGATTTTTGTATGGACTATCGATTAAAAAAATAAAAATTGGAAAATTTTCAGAAGAAGTTCTGAATTTTTTAAGTTTAAACATAAACTTTATTTATCAAAAAACATGCCGCAATTTTATTTTTTTTTTTTTTAATTTAAAAAAAAAAAGTTAAAGAACTTTTCTATCTGTTCTGAAATTTTCAGAGATGTGTTTTGCCTTGTTTTCGAGAAATCAAATGTCAAAGATTGCAATACGCTAATTTTATACAATAATGGTGTATAAAACGTGTGCGTATGAGTAATATCAATACTTGAAAAATATTTTAAGAGGCGATGGTAGCGTGAGTGAGTTTTTAATAACGATTACGCACGCTAATGAAAGAAAAAATTTAGTCACGAACGATGTTTTATTTTGCTCACGCTCACTCACGCACACGTGAGTAGAAAAAAATAAGTCACGGTCACGATGTTCACGTGAACGTGAGTAAAAAAAAATATCGTGCTTGAATATTTTTTTTCTTTCATTAGCGTGTGTGATCGTAAATAAAAACTCACTCACGCTCCCATCGCCTCTTAAAATATTTTTTAAGTATTGATGTTACTCATACTCACACGTTTTATACACCATTATTGTATAAAATTAGCGTATTGCAATTTTTGACATTTGATTTCTCGAAAACAAGGCAAAACCCATCTCTAAAAATTTCAGAACAGATAGAAAAGCACTTAAACTTTTTTTGAAAAATTAAAAAAAAAATAAAATTGCGGCATGTTTTTTGATAAAGTTTAAGTTTAAATTTGAAAAATTCAGAACTTCTTCTGAAAATTTTCCAATTTTTATTTTTTTAATCGATAGCCCATACAAAAATCTATAAAAAACTTTTGTCTTAAAGACTTTACTGTGTTTCATTAAATTTGCATAAATATTGAAGTAAAGATACTCAGGCCAAAAAGTTTGATATTTTCAATATTTGACCACGCCTACAAGGCCCACTTTTTGAAAAAACTTAAATTTTATTTTTGTTATTTAATAGTACCCTAAGAGCGAATACTTTGCAAATGATATCCCATTGAAACCACTATGGTTTTTCTGTAGTGGAACAGTTGGTGTGGAATGCCTCATATATTTTTATCAAAAGAGATATGTTTTGATCCAATTATTTTTTTACACGGGTAGTTATAAAAAAATTTCTTGCGAACCAAACGTAAATTACTGTTCAAAAAGTGTATGCTAATTTAAAAAAATTAAATTATTTATTTGAGTGTTTTACACTCTATTTTTGCCAAGTTTATTATTCATTTTCTACTAAACTAAATAATTCAAATTATAATTATTATAATTATCATTCGAACAACGCAATTGAAATGTAATGAAATGTATTAACGAACGCATAATAATAATGAAATACTTCAAAAAATAATTATTTCTATAAAACGTTTCATAGTATTTATGAAACATTTCATAATATTTATGAAACAACTACATTGGAAGAACTTTTATTACAAATTTCATTTTATTTATGAAAAAGTTTAATATTATTTATGAAATGTTTCAATAATACAAGCACAAGCATTAATTTTTTAAATAAAATTTATAATATTTGCATTGGAAGAACTAAAATAAGGAATTAAAAAAAAATTTTCCCAAAGTCATCTTCTTCAGGATCTAAAAAAAGTTCACCCCAATTTTTTAATCATATTAACTATGAATTTTTTTATGAAATTACGAACATTTTTGGAAGTGCATTTCATAGATTTTTTCATAAACTTCATTATATTTATGAAGGTTTCATAAATTTTAATTTCATAATGAAGTTTTATGACAAAATTATTTATGAAACCATTTCATAAATATTATAAAGCATTTTTCTCTGAGAGTGGAATATATTTTCTGATGAATCCTTCGTCAGAAAATTTTAAGCAAATCAGCTTCTCGAGGTATAAACTATTTTTTTTGCGAACCAAACGTAAATTACTGTAAAAAAAGTGTTTGCTAATTTAAATAATTTTGTTAAATTATTTATTTAAGTGTTTTACATTCTATTTTTGCAAAGTTTATTATTTATTTTCAGCTAAACTAAATAATTCAAATTATAATTATCATTCTAACAACGCAATTCATAATTGTTAATAAATATATATTTAACCATAACTATTAACCAGAAATTGATTGACTGGCTATTCCGGTGTTTAAGTTTCAAAAAAAAAAAAAATAATGTTTTAATCTTAAATTTGAAATAAATTCAATTAATAGATAGATTGAAATATCCGTTGATATTGAACAAAATTTATTAAAATATTTCTTAATGTTTACAATTTTCCAAAGTGCAAAAATAACAGTATGTTATTTATTTCCAATTTTTTTTTTACGAATTTCCTTGCTGCCAAATCACTCAATTTATAAAAATTAACAATATGTCGGTTGGAAAAAACAGATTTAAATTTGTATATTTGTTTTAAGTAGATTTATGGGTGTAAATATAAATATAATATATTAAAGTGGTTTGAAAAATAAATAAAGTTTTATTAAAAACAATATTCGTCTACAGCAAACAATTTGAGCAAACAATTTACAGCAAACAATTCTAAAAACTATAGACATTTCTGGTATTCCCATACTGGTTTCAAACACCCCATTTGTAGTGTTATCTTCAGTAGGATTTTAAATGAAATAATGAAAATTGACGTTATCTTTATTAAAAACGACTCACGATTTTAACCGAAGACAGGTTTCATTTGATCAATGAAACTGGTTTCATTTAAATTCAATGAAAACTTACATGAAAATAATGAAAATATTAATATCAGTAGAACTATTTTAAATCACTTTATAAAGTTTTTTCATGAAATGTATGAAAGTATTCATTGATTAAATGTAGAATATTAGTAGGTAAGTGAAGGAAAATTGCAACCTTAAATTGAAATTAATGAAAATGTTTTTTAATACACTCAAAATATTTTGTAGGCAAAAACAAAAGAAAAACACATTTAAAACCAGTGAATAAACAATTGAAAACCATCTCAGTAATTATTCATTTGCTTTAACAAACATCAACATTTATTTTTTACTTGTTTGTGTTTTTCTGATTGAAGAAGAAAATTGTGTCTTCTAAAGATTAAATTAAATGTGGATTTACCCTAGACCATGGTTTCTGTAGCCATTTCTACGTCATCAGTAGGCAATTACATTAAATTGATAATTTGATATTTTGCTAGAAAAATTCTTTATATGTTTTTTTTTATCAACAGACTAGCCTGACATGAGCTTCGAACCTGTGTCGTTAAATCACTCATGTTTTGTAAGCCGAAGCCATAACCACTGTTGACAAAATTTTCAAAAATAAATAACATTAAACATTAAAGCCGCATTCACAATGTTGGGGTACTCCAATCTGTGGAAAATTTTATATCTTTCCCTTTTGCACTTTCATATTTTTGAATTTGACTATCCTTTTTCAATCCACTCCAGAGTCAAACATGTTCTACTCTGGAGTTCCAATCTGGAGTTAACAGAGGTATGTTAACCGTTAACAGAGAAAAAATACACCCCTGTAAAAGTGCCATCACTAATAATGTCATTAAAAAAAAATAAACAAAACAACAAATTTTATATTAAAACAATTTACAATAAAAAAAAATATTTTAAAACGTTAAAAAAAATGTAATTTCTAAAGTTAACTCAATTTAGTGGAATAATTTTTCAAATTATGAGACAAGTAAGTAAACTGACAAATACAATGTGACAGAACTCCACTCTGCATTTTGTACAGTTAACATTTCAATCTGTGGTCGAGAGTGGAGTGACTCCAACATTGTGAACGTAGCTTAAAAAATTACGTTTTTTTCATTCATTTTTACCAACAAATTCGAAAAAAATAACCTACCAAACAAAACATTAAAAATTAATGATAGTTCTGTTATTTTTAACAACAAATTTCAAAAAAAATAACCTCCGAAAACATTAAAAATTAAAGATTTCGTAGGTTATTTTTTACAATTTTCTATTGAAATATTTTTTTAAAAATTTTTAATAAAATTTTGGGGAATCGATCCCGCAATCAACTACATTCTGGCCAGACACTCTACCATTGGCGTAGGAAGCCAACATTTCTGGGGGGGGGCTAAAGCCCCCCCAGATTTTTTTGAATTTTTTGTTTTTTTTTTAATAGAAAACCCCAGACCTATTTCTGAAGCGTTCCCTATATCATGTGTCTAAGTGTCCTAGAAACGAATGCCCTCCGAAAGCGGTTAAAAATTCATATTTTTTTTAAACAAATTTTGATTCTGAAGATTTTTCGGAAATTTAGAACTACCAGATATGTTATGAAAATGAAAGATTTTTAATGTTTTTCCTATAGTAAAATCATTAGATTACAATGATTTTTTTCAAGAAAAAGTTCTGATGATTGCAAAAGTTGATGATTATTAGTCAAAATTCTCAGATTCTTTCTTCCAATAACTTTTGTCTATAAAAAACCACTTAGAATTTATAAACTTTTTTAAATCAAAGAACTTAAAATGTTTTCCTGAAGTTAAAATCCTAATGGCGTTTTCTTTTCTGAAACAAAATGTTGCACCCTTAAACAGTGTCATTTGTAAAATGTAGCCACAACCCTTTTAATGTGTTGCCAGTTTTGTGATTACAAAAAAACAAAAAATTGAGAACATTCTTCTTTCAACCAAAATATTGGCAATCAGCTGTTTTTATAAGGCAATTTTGCTACCCCGTCATTTTATGAAAGTGGGAAAAGTGTGACATTTTGAAACTTTAAAAATGCAACATTTTTAGAAAAAAACATAATAAATTTTTAAAGTGTTGCCAGTTTTTTAGAAAAGAACAAAAAAAGTGCAATATTTTTTGAAGGGACGGTAAAATGTGACATTTTTTGCCAGAAAAGAAAACGCCATAAGATTCGGTAAAGTTTTTATTACTGACAAAAACATCAGATTCATATAAAAACTTTTTGCAATAATTCAGACTATTTTTCAATAGGAAAAACTATTAGATCTGATATAATAATCATTACGAGTCCTTAAGACTCGTAGAATAATCATAACGAGTCCTAAAGACTCATTATTATTATTTATTGTTGCAAAAATTAATGAAATCATTAAATTATTAAAAAAAAATTGTGAATGATTAAAATTCTGGGGGGGGCTAAGCCCCCCCAGACAGGGCTATCTACGCCAATGCACTCTACCCATCGTGCCAAAGTCACTATATTTCTATAAATAACACAGGGCAACACTTTTTTTTGCCCGGGTTCTGATAGCTAATTTTGGGTATTAGGGGTGCGCTGATTTCAAATCTGGCTGCCGTTTTTTTGGGTCAGCTCTAGTTTTTGAGATATAGCATAAGGAAACTTTGAAAATAGGCTGTTTTTGGCATGTTTGTGAGTCTATATTTACCAACACTAGTCTTACATCCAAAAAGTGAATGACGATTTTAGGTATGTTGGCTATGCTGATTCCAAAAATGCTCTTACTTTTGTTGAGTCATCTTTAGTTTTTGAGATATCGCTAAAATAAAATTTTTAAATTTATGACCTCTTTAACTTTGTCCGAATATTTATGCCCTTTTTAATAACTCGAAAACTAAAGCTGTCAGAAAAAAGCTAATACCAGTTTTGGAATGCTGGCATCCAATATAGTTAAGTTCGTGTTTAAAACTCAGGCACTCAAATTTTTTTTGGAAATTATAGCCAAGCAAAGTTGGTAAAAAACGCACTTTTTCGACTCTTTAACAGCGATTTGCTCGCGAACGCGAGCTGATGGAAACAATCGGATAACAGATTCGGTATCAGCACACTAAAATCCATATAAATCAGTTGTCAAAGGTCAGGCAAATTGAAAAATGTCAAATTTTGTCAACCTGTGTAATTTTTGAAAAAAAAAAATAACCTACTTGTGTAAGTAAAAACTAATGATATCTCACCAACAATTTAAAAAAAAATTACTTACACAAATCATTAAAAATTAAAAGAATAATCAGTAGTTTTTACTTCCAGAACAAAAATAAATGACTTTAAAAATTAAATGTTAATGAAAGTCTTTATATTTTAGTGTGTTATTTTTGAAACAAAGGACAGAAGTAGTCATTAATAAAAACTCAACATCAAATAAATGTTTTTTCTTTTAAAAACGACTAAACGTAAATTTTTTTAAATAAACTACAAACTGTTAAAGACATAATTTTTTGAGTGTAACAGTTGTTGATGAGTCACTTGTAACCGTCACTGAAATTTTATTTACCCCCAGGTTCTGTAATACGTACGTAATTCGTAATAATAATGTTCGTATTACAGAAACTGGGGGCTAATTTACGTGATTGTAGTATACAAGGTAGAAAAAATACACTTTCGAATTTTTTTAAGGCACATTTGGTAGTTTTCTCACACCAAATGTTACTGTAACCTTACATTGTATTACTAATTCATTTGTGAAAACCCCGAAATAATTTTAAACAGCGTGAATTTTAGCAAATAAAATAATAATAATTTACGTTTAAATTTCGTATAAAAAGTCTGAAAAAAATCACATATAAACAAGTTAGAAAAATGCACTTTAACATGTTTTATTTATTTCACTCAGTTTTCTCACAAAAAAAATTATTATATCCTTACATTTAATACATAAATCTACGAAATAATAGCCCTGTTTTCGCTTAACCGTATACATGCTAACATTAACCGATTAACCGAAAACGCATCCACGTTTAACAAAATTTACTTGGTATCACTTCTGTGAAAAAGGTTTGTGTATTTGCTATTAACAATGAAAAAGGTCACTTTTTATCGAAGCTTAATTTTAACGCCGATAATTATACAAGTTAAAAATAAGCGTGGATAATTTAAAATTTGTATGGATAAGCGTATATACGGTTATGCGAAAACGGGGCTAATATAAAACAACGCGAAAAAAACCTTGTAAAATGACAAAAAAGCTTGTTATTTTTTTTGCTACCTCCTATTTTACGAGAACTTCTAGTAAAATTTACGAATTTTTTTGTAATTTTACAATCTTTTTACCAAAAAAATTGTAAATTTATGACTCATGACTTTCCTAGATTTTTTGCTACTTCCTATTTTAAGAGAATTCATAGTAAAAATTATGAGCTTTTTGTAATTTTACAAGCTTTTTATCAATAATATTAGCCCTGTTTTCGCATAACCGTATACATGTTAACATTAACCGATTAACCGAAAACGCATCCACGTTTAACAAAATTTACTTGGCATCACTTCTGTGAAAAAGGTTTGTGTATTTGCTATTAACAATGAAAAAGGTTTGTGTCTTTGACATTTCAATAAAAATATGAACTTGGCATCACTTTTTATCGACGCTTCATTTTAACGCCGATAATTATACAAGTTAAAAATAAGCGTGGATAATTTAAAATTTGTATGGGTAAGCGTATATACGGTTATGCGAAAACAGGGCTATTGTGAATTTACAACTTTTTGAAGCGATAAAACAAGGAATTCTCGTGATTTTACAAGATTTTTATACCCTCCAACCACAGTATGGGGGTATACTCATTTTATCATTCCGTGTGTAACGCATCGAAATATCGGTCTAGGACCCCATAAAGTATATATTTTATTGCTCAGTGATCGATTCTAAGACATTCTGGCGATGTCCGTCCGTCCGTCTGTCCGGACACGATACAGTCCAAAATAAAAGAGCTAGACTTCCGAAGTTTGGCACGAATATGTCTTATATGCCTAGGCAGGTTAAGTTCGGAAATGGGCAAAATCGGACCAAGGGGAAAAAAGTTCCCCCTTGGAGAAATAAAACAACCCAAGAAAAACTTCATTTTTTGCAGAGTTTTTTGTACTTTTGGTAAGCAAATGCAACATTCTTATCTCAAAAGACGTCTCCCACCAACCCCCCCCCCCAAAAAAAAAAGACGCCACTGGATTTTTTTAATATTTTTTTTTACATTTTGGAGGGTATAAAAGATTCGGCACAGCCGAATGTAACACTCTCACTTGTTTATGGTAAAATAATCTTAGAAATTTGGGCATTTACAAAAAAAAATTGTAAATTTACAAAAACGTGTAAATTTCGACTGACCAAAACAAATAAAATGTTGTTAACAAAAAAGGAATACTGGTAAAATGTAATTACGAGACTTTTTCTAGTACTTTTAAAAAAGTTTTTCTTTTTTGCCTGGTTAAGTTCGGAAATGGGCAATAAGGGGGAAAAAGTTCCCCATTGGAGAACTAAATCAACCCCAGAAAAACAGTATTTTTTGTACTTTTGTTTAGCAAATGCAAAATTTTTATGTCAGAAGAAGTTCAAATCCTGCATGTGAACCCAGCGGATAAAAAAATAAAAAAAGAAAAATTTAACCCGCCCTTTTTTGTGGGCCTGGATATAAATAATGTATTTTAATAATGACTTACTGTATTAATTAATTGCAAAAATAAAAATAAATCCATTTTATAATATCTATCGCATAGGGGAAAGGTCTTCCACCAACCCCCCCCCCTCAAAAAAATTAAAAATACGCCCCTGGAAATATTTTTTTTTTAACATTTTGGAGGGTATAAAAGATTCAGCACAGCCGAATTTAACACTCTCACTTGTTTTTAAAAATAATTTGATGAAATTATATTATTTATATTATTTTTTTACTTAAATGCTAGCAATTTTGTTAAAAATATTAAAATTTAGGTTTGTTGAGCTTATAAATTTGTTTGGCCGATTAAACATTTTTTTCAATAAAATTCGTATATCTGTGGTAAAAAGGAAAAAGTGCATAAGTCGAGTTATGTTAATCTTGTTAAGCTACTTATACTTGATTACTTATTACATTTTAACTCCTATCATGATTGAAGAAATAATCTACAGGATATTTTTTATTGAAAATGTCAATTAACATAATTAAAAGTGCTCTCGAAAAAAATTATTAAAAAACACTTATACAGTTTTTCCTGTTTGCCACAGATATTATCGCATTACCACTTTCCCGCACTTTCGCAATTTGATCTGAACATTTTATTAAATATCTTCCCAGTCTAATCTATATAATTGCGAAGAAAAACATTGCTTTTCCATAAACAATTCACAAACAAAAATTTGTTAATAAATTAATTGTTGATTTTGCCACCTACTATATTACCTAAAATACAAACATTCCTACATACTACATACAACATCTGTTTGATTTTTATGTATCATTTGAACATTAATATATACATTTAAAAAATTAAAAAATAACAATTAAAATTTTTAATTACTTTTTTTTTTGCTTAAAAGAAAAATATAATGGGGAAATGTAAATTATTTTAGCAAAAAACAAGAAAAAATACTACATTCGGCAGTGCCAAATTTTTTTATACCCTGCACAATGTTAAATAATTTCTAATTGTAAATTGAAAAATATTAAATTAAAAAAAAATCAAATGATTATTTAAAAATTTCAATTTGTTATTTACGAACTACAATTTATAACATTTTTTTTTTTATTTTTTGAATTGCAATTTGTTCGAATGTGCCGTATTCAAAAATTCACAAATATAACTGTATTTGTATAAATACCGAATTTCTGTGTTGGGTTACAATGGTTGTGTTACAATGGTGACAAAATCGTTAACACAAAAATCCTAGCAGATCCCGTTTTCGAAATCAACTACACATCGTGCCAAAGTGGCCAGACAATCTACCCATCGTGCCAAAGTCACTTGATACAAACGTGCTTTCATATTTCCATGAATAATTTTTTGAAAAAAATAACACACGCAAGTAGGTAAAAACTAATGATTTCTCTTTAAAAAATGCCAACAATTAAAAAAAACCGACCACAAGTCATTAAAAATTAAAGAAGAATCACTTATTTTTACTTACAAAACAAAAATAAATGACTTTAAAAATTGAATGCTAATGAAAGTCTTTATTTTTTATGTTGTTAATTTTTAAACAAAAAACAGAAATAGTCATTTGAAAAAACTGAACATTAAACAAATGGTTTTTCTTTTAAAAACGACAAAATGTAAACTTTTTTTAAATAAACTACAAAAAGTTAATGACATAATTTTTTTAGTGTAGACGTTCTATGAATGTCCGCCAGCTCGTCAGTCCGTCTGTGGAAAGTACGAAGTTTGGTACGAATATGTTTAATGTTAATAAGCTGGTTAAGTCCGAAGATGGGCAAAATCTGATTGGGGGGAAAAAAGTTCCTACTTGGAGAACTAAACCTTTAAAAACGCAATTTTTACCTTTTTTTTTGTTTTTTCGTTAAAAAAATTGAAAATTTTTGAGTCAGAATGCGTTTAAAGTCCTGCACTTAGACCCAGGGGAATAGAAATTTGATTTGTTTGGCTCCCCCTTTTCGTATTTTTTGGTTTTAACGGTTTCGGAATCCTTGTCTACTTTTCAAGTCGGGGGAAATATAATATTTTGCAATTGCTACGATCTTATCAAATTTGAATTTTTTAAAAAATGCTGTTTTGCTTAGAAAAGTGAAACTTTAGCGCTGGAGGAGCACCCCAAGGTAAAGATCTTCTTGAAATTTTAACCACATTGGTTTGGCATCTACTTTTAACATTTCTACCCAGTGCCGCAGTGAAATTCGCGAAAAAGCATTTCTCGCTTCGCCTTAGTATAAATCACCCAAACGATATTTAAGATTTTTTTCTATAAAAAAACTTTAAACTATTTTTAAAACTATCACTATAAAAGACAACTAATATAAGTCTTTTATAGTAATAGTTTCAGATCCTGAGTAAATGAAACATACCCGACTAAAAAAAATATACAGGTCCATATATAATTTGAAATTGAGCCATATATAATTTAATACGGCCCAACAACAATTTGGGTAAGATAAGATGATGACATTGGTGGCTCAAAATAGCTCAAAATTTGTTTTATTAGATTAAATATGATCATTTTTGATCCGAATATTGGGTTAATCTATTTTAATATAATTGTATATAATTTTATATCATAAGATAAAATATGTAGAATTTCGTATAAAAAATATTTTTTTAATTTTTAAATTTATTCCACCCAGTTTTTTCGGTAAATGCAAATAAAATTGCCAAAAAAAATTGTGTGTCCCAAGACTTAGAATATTAAATTGAATCGAAACTTAAATTTTTTTTCTTAAAACTTTGTTAATAAATTTTTACTCCAAAACGCAAAAAAATTAATTTCAAAACGCAAAAACTAATTTTAAAAATGTTCTCGGGACTTTTTTCCCCCGATTTGGCACCACCCAAGTAAAAATGTGAAGGATCAGTACTGATCCGAAAAATGGATCGCTAAGATTAGATCAGTTTTAATCGGACGGATAAAATTTCATCCGAAAAATGGGTTTATCTAATTATATAAACCCATTTTTCGGATAACATTGTATCCGTCCGATTAAAACTGATCTAATCTTAGCGATCCATTTTTCGGATCAGTACTGATCTTTCAAATTTCAGATCAGTACTGATCCGAGTAAGATCTTTTAAATCTCGGATAAGACGTGATATATAAAAATATATCTAAACATTTTTACTCGGGCATATATATATCTATACCTTATCTTGTATGAGGCCATACATGGAGTCCTATATCATATATTTATTCATCTAATCTTGTATCAGGTCATACAATGAGTCATAAAAAATATTATACGCAATATCTAATTTAATAAAGCTTTATATATATTTGTTAGAGTTAATTTTTAAAATTTGATCTGCGGGTATCATAATTTTTTTGAAGGATTTAGGGGAACTAAAAAGAATGGCGGTATTTTTTTGGAAAAAAAATCGCTCCTTGGGGTGGTTCAACGCATCTGAAAATGCGAATTTTGAGCTGATTTTTCTGCAGAGCAAAAACGGCTGAATATATCGCAAATCAGTTGATTCTACAGCAAAAAATAATACAATGGCCGTTTTTCAAACTCTTAAAAAAAGTTCCAAAAACTCCCCACAGAGGGCGGAAATATAAGATTTTTCCATTTTCTTTTTAAATTAATTTTTTGTATGCAAAATTAAAGGGCATTTTCAGCTTAACAAAATGATACCCAATTTTCCGTTCTATCACAACCCGTTAAAAAGTTATAAGCTCTCAAAAATTGACAAAAACACGTTTTTTGAGAACTTTGACCTCAATTTTCTCAAGAACATGACTTGATAGAAAAATTTTAAAACCAGATTCAGAATCAGCATCGAAATGTTAATCGAAAACTAGTTGTACGATCCCAGAATATCGTCCAAAAACATCACAAAAAATGCTTTCAATAATGCACCAAAATGCGTTTTTTGTGAACTTTGACCTTAATTATCTCAAAAACCTGACGTTACGGAATATTTTGGAAACCAGATTTGGAATCAGCATTGAGGGGAAAATCGAAAACGAGTGTCCAGACCGCTGACCCATCCACAAAATTTTAAAATTTCGGTCAGTATTTTATAATTTTGCCACTAGAAAAAAAACTTTGAAGCCTTATAACTTTTTTAATGGGTTGTGATAGAAAGGTGCATTTTGTACAAATTTTCTTAGTAAAAACTGCCTCTTCATCGTGCATGATTAAAAAAATAATTAATTTTTTTTTTTTTGCGTTATTGGAACTTTTTTTAAGAGTTCGAAAAACTGCTATTGTATTAATTTTTGCTGTAGAATCGACTGGTGAAATCAGATTTGCAATATATTCAGCCGTTTTTTCTCTGCAGAAAAATCAGCTCAAAATCCGCGTTTTCAGATGCTTTGAACCACCCCAAGGAGTGAAAATTTTTCCAAAAAAATACCGGCATTCTTTTTAGCTCAACTAAATCCTTTAAAAAATTGATGATATCCGATAAACAGATGAAGTGACAGTCACCAAATATGTAATAATATTTATATGTATGGGGAGCAACACCTGATTCGATATCCTTTTATATGGCACCATATTAAATTTTGTGTGTAAAACTTGATACAAGATACATTTACATATATAGTTATATAAAGTACTGTGTATGGCCATATCGTGAACCTATATTCAAAATATGCCAACTCAAATTTGACGGAAATGAGTTTCCGATGGCAAATAGCTCCCCTATGTAATACCTATCTGCCATAAAAATTTCAGAGCAAAAAAATAATTTGTTGTCGTTTTACATCCATTTTTGTTATTCTGCTAACTCAAAGTACATATTTTTTTGGTGGAAATAAATGCCAACTCCCATTGTAAATTTCTAAAAAATTTTCAAAAAATTAAAAAAAAAAAAATTAGACCACATCTCTTATTGCATTTGCCATGCTAAACACGAATCTTGTAAAGATTTTGATATCTAATGACTGGATCTCGAGATATTGCCATTTTGAAAATATCGGTAAATAGTGTTTGCAAAAAAAAAATTGCTTATATTTATGTAACTTTCAAACTATTTATCAGATTGAAACATTATGAATGGGGCAAATAAAGTCAATGATATAAGCTTTCAAAATAGCTAGTTTGGAGTGACCCTATTGCAATACAGCGTGAGTTACAGAGTGCCAAAGATGACCACCCTGAGATTAAAAGACTTTCGGAGCTAGTAACTTTTAAAAATATGCAAAGATTTTAATTTTTTGTTCAGTTTTTGCAATTACCGTACTAAGGATAACAAAAACCAAAAAAAAAAAATTTTTTTAATTTTTTCAAATAAAAATGTATTTTTATTTTCCGACAAAATATGCCAACTCTAAAAAAATATTTGTTTTTTGATATAATAATAAATGCCATCTCTGAAAAATACGCAAACAAGTGCAAAATATGAAAATTTTTGCATAGGTAAAAATTGTTTAGAATATTTAAACCATCTTGTGGAAGGTACATTGTTTATTTTTGCAATAATATGCGAAATAACTAGTTTTTTAGCTCTCCTGAACAGTAAGCTTTTTCGAGTTGGCATTTATTGAATATAGTTCGACGATATATAAATATATTAAATAATATACTACTATATCTAAACTTTTTTAGTCGGGTACATAAAAAAGATACGAACTGGGAGAAACACTCTTCGACTTTGTAAAAAGAAAAATTAACAATGAAGGTCGCAACAATTTTATAAAAATTAAAAATAAGTTGAAAGTTCAATAAACTTTTTTGTATAAACAAAAAAATGGAAAAACTGATGTTCTAATTTAATTACGCTAATTGCAAAGATCTAAAAGATATTAATCTTATTGATTACAACAAATTTAAATAATTTATTCATTTGAAGTGTAATTCACAACAAATAATTAAGGAATTTTCAATATTCAATTAAAATTAATTGATTACAAATTCGGATTTGTATGAGTTTAAAGGGGGAATTTTGAGTGCAAATCCAGGTAATTTGGAATGGATTCTAATTAGCAATATTTAATTTTTGCTGACAGTATATAGAACCTGATAATTAAAGAAACATAATGTCATTTATCAAAGTCTACACAAAAAAAATATATTTGAAATACATACATATATTTTATTATATGTTTTTTTTATTGTTCTTGAAAATTTAAAAATGAAAGCTTTTCTGAAGGTTAAAGTTTTTTTTTTTGTTTAAATGTTTTTTGTTTAGCTGATGGCTCCCCTTAAGAGACATTAACTATATTTTAGAAAAACAAATGTTTTTTAGTGTTTTTCGGTGGGGTCTTGTGAACCACTTGCCGCAAACTACAAAAAAAAAATTGGCACATTGCCGGATATAAAAATTTTTATTGCCATATTGATGGCAAATATCGCCACTATATTTTATTAAAGAGGATTACCGCAAAAATAGGAAATTTATATAATAAATTTAAAATAAATGGCTTTTGCTCGACCCAAAAAATAATTAAACTCTTAAAAAAATTTTGTCTACACAGTAAGGTGGAGCTATTGTATGAAATTGTTTTTTTTTTTATTTCGCTTAGCTTCGGGGTCGGTTGTTGTTTTTTAGGGTCAATATTAATACAAAAAAATTAATTCCGAACAAAGTGAAAAATAGTTTTGATTTAATGAAAAAAAAAATTAATTTTAGTTCGAGGACATTTATTTGTTCCCTTTTTGAATTCACATAACAAATATAATATTCTCTCAATATAGAGTTTCTGCTTTCAAAATGTTGATAATTTTCAGGATTGAATTGCCGAAAGTTTCGGGAATTTCAGAATTCTTTCGAAAATTGCGGTAATACTTTTGTGGTTCAAACATCAAATATTCATATTCTCAATTTTTTCAACTACGGTAAAGAGAAAGAAAATAAATTTTTGATTTCGAAATTTTACCTGTATTAACCCCAAATATAATGACAGTATTCGTTTATTTAGCATTGTTTCGCCATCGGGAAATGTTAAATGCAGTTTTTATTACAAATAAAAGACACATTTTCTCTTACTAAGAGTAGGGTTAACAATTTTTTTTTTATTTTTTTAGTTTTTGTTAAAAATTAAAAAAAACAATTATTTATTCGACCTTTTAACTGTCCAATGATGGTTACCAATTTTTTTCCCCGCGAAAATTTTAGTTTTTTAAAAATTTTAACAAAAAATTTAAAAAACTTTTTTTTTCCATTGTGGAGGGTATCAATATATTCAGCAAAGTCGAACTAAACTTTCTCACTTGTATTTTCATAATTTCTTAAAAATATGGAAAAGAAAAAAATATTTAATATTAAGCCAATTTGAATTTAGTAGACCCCATTGGGTTCGGACCCCATGTGTCATATATTTGAATCAAAAATATTTGTCAAAAAAAATTGTTGAAAAAAAATTTCTGCGGAAAAAAGTTTTGGGGGAAAAAATTTCTCGAAAATATGTTTGGGGTAAAATTTTGTTCTTGTTTAAATAGATTTCGGCATATTATTCTGTTCATATGTACATTAGGGTGGTCCGTATTTAAATGAAGTGCTCAGATCAGATTCTGAGAGTGAAAAAAATATTATTTCATAAGCCAAATAAAAAGTAAAATTTGACTATGAGCAAAAAAAAACTATTTGGAATTTTTTGGGACCTGGTTCAACAAGGGTTAAAGATGTCTTTCAAGAAAACTGCATAAATGTATAATTGTTCATTATTTATACACATACACAATTTTAGACTGCCCGAGTAAAAATTTTTATATGATGCAATATATAATGATATGTAACACAATATATATTTATACGGAATTTGATCCAATTAATGGTGGATGTTTTTGCATTAAAAAAGATCAACTTGTATAAAATATGATTTGATTTCATCCGAGTTTTGACCAGACATTCCCATATATTGGTGGATCTAATTAGATCTAATTGCATAAAAACTTATAAAATCCTGGTGTTTTTGGGTTTGGGTTGAGATACACCACAGGTCAACGATACATTCACCAAACATATAATTTTCTAAAACAAAAAAATGTTTGGGTACGCTTCGAACCAGATAGGTGATATACATAACCCTAACAAAGAAATGTTTAGGAACATTTTAAAAAGTTTCTTATACTTTGTCTAAAAAACTTAGAAAATTTTTTGGTTAATTGGAAACATAGTTTTATATGGAACAGAATAAGCTATATATAACACTGTACGACAAAATTCAACTTTTGATTGCACCCATGATCGGGACCAAAAAATTCTGAAAGTAGAGCTAAAATAAAGATACCCGTGTTTCCCAGTTTTTCTGGATCAATTCGTTTTCGCGTTTTATAAGCAAATTATTATTTTGTATATATTCGGATTTCAATCACTTGGGAAAGTGAGGATTACACCCGCAAGAGGTAATCGTGATAGCATAAATTTTGCTGAAATGCTTGTAAATAGATTCAGATAAAATGTGCAAAACATGAGGAAGATCGGTACACGGAATTAAAAGTTATGAAGAAATTTCTCAAATTTGGATGTTTTTTTATATGTTTTTATACTTTCTATTTAGTGATATAGGGTTCAAAATACTCTAACTTTTGAAAGACAAATCGATTCAGGGTTTCAGAAGTTATGATCAAAACAGCGAATTTCGGATTAATTTCACCTTGAATTCCCTTGTTCAAAAAAAAACCCTAATTGGTCTTTTAAATATTGGTTTGCCACAAATATACTTTAGAAAGTAATTTTATCGCTAAAAAAATATTTACAATCGAAAAAAAAAAAATTTACAGTTAAAAAAATTTTACACTCAAAAAAAATTTACACTAAAAAAAATATTACATTCAAAATTTTTTTTTACAAAAATTATAAAAAAGAGTTTTTCCAAATTAAAAAATGTCGAATCAAAATTTTTAACAATTTTGTTTTCACATTAGAAAAATTACTATCACTTAAAAGGGGCTAATGGAGGGTATGAATGGATTCGGCCAAGTCGTTTTTAAATTTTCTGGTTGTTTGTTAGTGGAAATTCTAAAGAAAATTGTGGCTACTCTGAGAAAGTTTTCATAGACAATTTGGATGGCCAAAAATTTTTGAGTGTAAAATTTTTTTTACCAATATTTTTTGAAGAGCATTTAAAGTTTTTTTTTGAAAGAGGGATTCAAGATGAAACCTGTTCGAAATTCACGGTTTTGATCATAACTTCTGAAACACTGGATCGATTTTCTCGAAATTCAATACCAACCTTACCAGGGAAATAACAAATATATATGCCAAACTTTAGGAGCATCCAAATTGTCTTTCAAAAGTTAGCGTATTTTAAACCCTCTATCATTTAAAAGAAAGTATAAAAACATGTGAAAAAACAGCCAAATTTGAGAAATTTTTTCATAACTTTTAAACTCGTGGACCGATTTTCCTCATGTTTTGCATATTTTATCTGATAGTATTTGCAAGTATTTCAGCTTAATTTAAGCCATCACGATTAACTGTTGCTCGCGTAATCCTTACTTCCCCAAGCAATTAAAACGCATATATATACAAAATATTGGTTTGCTAATAAAACGCGAAAACGAATTGATCTAGAAAAACTGGGAGACACGGGTATCTTATTTTTACCTCTATTTTCAGAATTTTTTGGTCCCGATCATGGGTGCAAAATCGTGTCGTACAGTGTAATTTGATGTTAAATTATAGAGAAAAACAAATTTTGTATTGACCCGCATATAATTTTATATAATTATAACAACCGTACACCTTTTAATCCGAATCATGATTAAATTATACATTACTACATATGACTGCTTTAAAAAAATTTAGAAAATATCTCACGGATGTATACCCGAGTAAAAAAGTTCCTATATAATTGTATATAATTTTATAAACATCATATATGATTAAATAGAATTATATAGAATTTGATGCGAAAAATGAGTCGATAAAACTATATAAAATTTGATCAATGTTTCATATATTTTGATAAATTTTTTATATAATTTTATGCGAAATTTGGACCCCTATTTTTATATAATAATAGCAAAATTATATAATTAGATATAATTATATAAAAATATATCAAATTGTATAAAACTGTGTAAAACTATATAAAGTTACATAAAATTATATATAATTATATATAATTAAAACAAAATTTTATGATTTATATAAAACTTGATATAATTTTATATAACTTTATAAAATTATATATTGTTTTATATAATTTGATATAGTTGTATATAATTATATCTGATTATATAAATTTGCTTTTGTTATATAAAAATGGGGTCCAAATTTCGCATAAAATTATATAAAAAATTTATCAAAACACAAGTAACATTGATAAAATTTTATATGCTTTTATCGACTCATTTTTCGCATCAAATTCTATATAATTTTATATAATCATATATGATGTTTATAAAATTATATACAATTATATAGGAACTTTTTTACTCGGGTAATCATATATAATTTATTATGTTTGTATCAAGTTATATATTGTAATATATGTTTATTTTTACTCGGGTGAGGAATTTTAAAAAATTTAAGAACTTTTCCCTAAAATTTCATTGGGGAGTACTTTTAACCGCGTGCCGGCAAGGGTTACCGTTCTCCAAAAAGCCTATTATTTTATATCAGAGTAACTATGGTCCAAAACAACCATTTGAAAATGACTGTTGGTTAATTTTGAGTAAAATGTTGCCTACAGCTCTAAATTAGACAAAAATTTTGAAAAAAAAACACATTTTCCTGAAATCCGGTAAATTCAAATTGCTCCATAGACTAACTGGATGAAGGAATTTAACCAAGAATTTTTTTGTACAATCCTTGGGATGTATTCAATAAAATCAAATGGATAAACTAAAATATTTTGAAATTTTGTTTCACTAATATTTTAAAATTGTGAAAAAGTAGTTTTGAGCTCCATGCTAAAAATGTGCGTTTTTTTTTGGACTTACGTTTGGGTGGGTTATCGATATCCGAAAATATAAAAAAAATTATCTGAATACTTACGAATTATTGCTACCCGAGTAAAAAAGTTTATATATAATTATATATAATTTGATAAAATTATATAGATTTGATAAAATTAGATGAAATTATATATAATTTGATAAAATTATATATAATTATATCCAAATTTTTTTTTATATAAAATTTTATAAAATTATATCTAATTATATATAATTTGATAAAATTTTATAAAATTAGATAAAATTATATATAATTTTATCAAATTATATATAATTATATCAAAATTTGTTTTATATAAAATTTTTTAAAATTATATCAAATTATATATAATTTGATAAAATTTTATAAAATTATATAAGATTTGATAAAATTTTATATAAAAAAAAATCGGATATAATTTCATATAATTTTATCAAATTATATATAATTTGATAAAATTTTTTGAAAACAAAAACTTCTGTATATAATTTTATATAATTATAAATAATTTTATCAAATTTTATATAATTATATAAAATTATATAAAAAACTTTTTTACTCGGGTAGACAATTTTTTTTTTTTTTTTAAATAATTTTTTTTAATTTTTTTTTTTTTAATTATGTTAATTTTTTCAAAAACCCCAATTTTGACCCGCGATGCGCGAACAGAAGACATGGACCGATTTTGATAATTTTGGTTTTAAAATGCTTGTATTTACTTAAACTAACTTTTCCGCACTATTAATAGTTGATCTGAGCACTTCATGGGAATACGCACCACCCTTATGTACATGCCTTGTAAAATTACCAAAAAAATTTTAACTTTTTTTGTTTGCTACCTCCTATTTCACAAAAATTCCTAATAATTTTACAAGCTTTTTACCAAAAATTTTGTAATTTTACAAGGTTTTTACCAAAAAAATTGTAAATTTACAAATTTTTTGACACAATAAAATTTACAAGGAGGTTTCGTAATTTTACTAAAATTTTTGCTACCTGCTATTTTACGAGAATTCCCAGTAATTTAACAAGCTTTTTATCAATAAATTTGTAATTTTACAAGCTTTTTTTGGTGCAATTGAAATTATAAGGAATTCTCGTGAATTTACTGGATTTTTTTGTAAAATTCTCTTGGAAATTTGTAAAATTACAAAAAAAAATTGTAAAATTACAAAAAAAAATGTAAATTTCGATTTGTTTAAAAACAAGGAAAACTGTCAAATATTGGTAAAATGGGATTACGAGACTTTTCCTAGTAATTTGACAAATTTTTTTTTGTGTGAATCTAAGACTTTTTCTATACGAAAAATGTCTCAGAATCTGAGACTTTTCTATACGAAAAATGTTTTAGTATCTGAGATTTTTTCTATTTGAAACGTGTCTCAGAATTTTAGACTTTTTCTATACGAAATATGTTTTAGAATCGAAAAGTTTTTCAGAATCTGTCTGAGACTTTTTCTATATGAAAATTGTCTTAGAATGTGAGATTTTTTCTATACGAAAAATGTCTCAGAATCTGAGACATTGCATATGATAAGTATCTCAAAATCTGAGACGTTTTATTTTGGCAAAATTTCTATGAACTTTAGACTTTTAAAATCTCAGAATCAGAAACTTTTGCTATACGAAAAATATTTCACATCTGAAACTTTTTATGCTGATCGGACCTTCAAATGTGTATGAACTAAATTTTTTTAAGTGTACTAATCACATTTTGTACCAATTACCATTTTATACCAAGAAGAACAAAACAAATAACCCGTTACCAAAGCTTCCATTACTAACTTTATACAATGAAAAAAAAAACTTTTCTACTACTTACAAATCCAACTTCCATTTCACTTTTCAAAATCCAATGTAGTTGTTCATGTGTCACCAAATGGCCATGAAGAAGGAAGCCAATGAAAAACAAAAGGCCGAGGAAATACGAAGACAACAAGTGGGTGTAAGTAAACAAAGAAAAAACAAGCAAATGAACAAACTAAAAGAACAATCTCTGCTGAATATTGTAAAACGGAATGAATGGATTTAAATGTATTAACAAAAACAAAAATCATAAACAAAAACAATATCCGAATGTGTTTTAAATCAAAATAAAAACAAAATCTACACACACGTGTTGCATGGTTCAGTCAAAAACTAATAAACAACAAAAAAAATGCCTTAACTAAAATTAAACAAAATATAAATCTGCTTTACTAATTATTTTTATTCTACCTAAGCAATTCAAAGAAAATATTCCCTTTA
This sequence comes from Pegoplata infirma, assembly GCA_963921195.1. Lineage (NCBI taxonomy): Eukaryota > Metazoa > Arthropoda > Insecta > Diptera > Anthomyiidae > Pegoplata > Pegoplata infirma. The sequence continues at coordinate 54,118,329 of OY992539.1, forward strand.
AATGATTACACAGTGATACAAAATCAAACTTTCCGAATCGGAATGGGATGAAACCGAAAGCAAAGTTGACCTTTAAGGTTTTTTTTTAGTTTAGTGCTAGATTTTTTTTACACGCATTTAAAGTTGGTGATTTTAAAGCATTTAAAGTTTTTGTATATTAAATATGTCCTTTTTAGGGGTCCCTGGTGGTACCCTTATTGAGCATGTGGGGTCCAGAGTCAAAACTTAAGATCAAAATTACGTTAGCTATAACCAGTATAAATTTCATTGCAATCGGTCTAGTAGGTACTTACATGGCCGCATTATGAAAGCTAAACCACTGTGCACCGTTGCGTATGATTGTTATTTAAAGGCAATTATAATAAAGTATACGCCTCTTCAAATGCATGTAAAAAAAATCTAGCACTAAACTAAAAAACCCATTAGGGTTTTGTTATGGAAAATATCAACTTTCATTTGCTTTTAGTTGCATCCCATTCCGATTTCGTTTGTTGCACTGTGTTATTAAACAAAATTATTTAAAAATGCCTCTAAAACCAAAATGCTGAAATAATAATTACCGCATTTCAAATACTTGAGATAGCCCAGACTGTCAAGCTTTTTAATTTGTTTTTGTGTAAAATTATAAACTGCATAACAGCGAATGCATAAATATTGCAATTCCATATTGTACTCTTTGATATTTAAACGTTTCAATTTGAACCTTTTTCTAATTAACAATTCCGTTATGGATTCCTTATTCGCTTACTTACAGGTTGGTGTACCAATTATCTGGCTTTTGGGTGGTCCCGGTTGTGGCAAAGGTACCCAGTGTGCTAAAATTGTGGAGAAATATGGATTTGTACACTTAAGCAGTGGTGATTTGTTGCGTGATGAGGTTTGTAATTAAACGAAAATGCCTATTTTTTTTTGAAATTTTTGAAAAAAAAAAACATTAATTTTGTCTGCCGTTCTTTTGGAACACAGCTTTGGAGTGCATAAACGGCTGGTCTGAGCCAACAGTAACCTAAAAGTGCATTTGAGATGTCTCTGAAAATTGAATTGCAAAAAATTACAATTTTCGAATTTTCTTGAAAGCTTTGAGAGATATGAAAAAAAAAAATTTAAGACCAAAATTATTTCGCGGGAAAAATGCAACTATTTAAAGTTTTTTTAAAATTTGCGTTACGTCATTTAAACAGTAAAACAAAAATTACAGATTTGGATTCTACAGGTCCATTTCATAAAAAATCTGCACCAAGTTGTTGGCATTAACGCAAAAACATGTAACAGTGGACCCATAAAAACGGTTATAAATCGCATTTTTAAAATTTTAAACGCGAATATTTCGAAAACGAAATGCAATAGAGAAATTTTGAGGGCGGATTTGGAATCACGAGGATCATGCCCCATTTTGTGGATATTGATATGAAAGCGTTTCAGTGCATATTTAAAAATAACTAAATGAGTGTTTTTTTACAATTTTTAAACGCGAATATTTCGAAAATGCATCGTGCTAGAAAAGTTTCGATGGGCATCCCAAATAGAGTATACATAGAGGCGAAGGTGAAAGAAAATATAATATCACAATCTTTTTCTAATTTCTCACACGTACGTTGTCGATGTGAATTCATCACACAATACACGTTTACAAGTCCTATTATGTCAACTAATACAAGTTGTATTTTGGCAACTCAACTTTTGACACCTGCGCTTCTATGTGTTCTCTATGCATCTGGTTTAGAATAGAGATGGGCACATGAGCAGATTAGAGCGTGATCACGCGTGAGTGTGACTGAATTCAATTTTACTCACGTGATTGTGAGTGAGTGCGTGTGGAGAAAAAATTACGAGAGTAAGAATTTTGCGTTAGTGAATGTGCGTGAGTCGTTTTTTAGCGTGAGTTTGCGTGATTTATTTTCTCTTCACATTTCCTTTCGTACCAAAACAAGCAACAAAAAAATTTAAATTTTGGCTACCTTAAAATTTCGTCCCGAAAAAAGCAAAAAAATGTAAAATTTCGCAGAACTTTAATGGCGTTTTCTTTTCTGGAAAAAAATTCGCACTTTCTGCACTTTTTTCTTTAATGACTCCTTGTGCACAAAAATGAACAGTAAGTATAGACATGTTTGGTACCAAAAGAAAGGTATTGTCGAGCTCTATCTAAATATTTATAAAAAAATATCGAAACACGCTTATTTTATTCAATAAAATATCAAAAACCCATAAGTTTTTACATTTATCGTATCAGCTCAAAAACTGAGTATTGTTTTAAAATGCTATAGCATTAGATAGGCCTTGAAAATACATTTCTTTTAGTACCAAATATGTCTATATTTACTGTACATCATAATTTTAAAAGATTATTGAAATTTTAGTTTTCGAATTTTTTTTTATAAATAAAGAGTTTCGTGAATGTGAGTCAACGTGAGTGTGGGTGAAGCTTGTGTGAGTGCACGTGAGTGTGATTTGTATTAAATTTACTCATGTGATTGTGAGTGAGTGTGAGTAGAAAAAATATGCTCGTGAGTGAGTGTGCGTGATTCAAAAATTACTACTCGTTAGCGTGAGTGAGTATGAGTCAAAAATCACGCACGCTCTCATCTCTAGTTAAGACCAGCCGTGATTATTGAAATAATTACACTGTGGTAATCGCAAAAATCAACAAGCAGGGCACCTAGCAGGTAAAGCTAATTCGGGTATGCTGAATTCAATGGTGATAGACGTTTTTCGAAGTTAACGCTCGTATTTGCGATTTAAAATTGCAAAGCTAAAGTATTACAAAAATTTAATTTTTATGCTTTTGGTATAGTTTTTAAATATAAATTTAGAAAATGCATTGTTTTTTTAGCGAAAAAAAAATTTTACGCGAAAAATAAAACGCGAAAAAATTTTTTTTCGAGAAATGTTGTATCTGTAATGATCGTATTCTACACATTTTCATTCATTAATATCAAAAAAAAAAAAATTGAAAAAAAAATTTCGCAAAAAAAATTTCCGCGAGTAAAAAAAACTAGGTTTATCAAATGGGTGTCGTAAATTCAAATCAAACTAAAAATATTTGTATTGAACCAATTTTTTCACGAAAATAAAACTTTTTCGCAAACAAAAAATGTTTTTTGCGAAAAAGTTCACGGTATTATGGTTTCTTATGTTAATTTAACAGACTTCAATGGTTTTAAATTTAAAAACTAACTCAAAAGTTTAAAAACATCGTTTTTATTGTACATGAGCATCAAAATTTTAAATCGCAAATATCGCAAAAACGAGCGCTAGCTTCGAAAAACGGCTAGTTCCATTGAACTAGCTTGTTAAAAAAAAGTGTCAAATTCGAGCACCGTGCTATGTTTCCAAAAAGTACCACCTTTCTTCCAAAAATTTTTAAACACTCACAGGTGCTTTTGTCCCCGCACTAACTATATATTTTAAAAGAGTTTAGTTTAATGATTTAATAATAATTTTATTTCTATTTTTAGGTTGCCTCCGGTTCCGAAAAAGGCAAAGAATTAGCCGCCATCATGAAGGAAGGCAAATTAGTATCGAATGATGATGTCTTAGGTTTACTAGAAAAGGCCATTCGTGACAGATTAAATGGAGCCAAGGGTTTCTTAATCGATGGGTAAGTGATATTATGCACCGTAGACTGGGTCGACCATAAAGGAGAACAAAAAGTTCTTATTGGGCGCGCTTAATTTGAAAGCTTACCTCGAAAAAGTTCCATAGCCAAAATATTAGATTTTTAGGGGGGAACTTTTTTCCCCCTGATCCGATTTTGCCCATGTTCGAACTTAACCAGCCCAATACCATAAGACATATTCGTACCAAATTTCAGGAGTCTAGCTCTTTTACTTTGGACTGTATCGTGTCTTCCACAGACGGACGGACGGACGGACGGACAGACGGACATCGCTAGAATGTCTTAGAATGGATCACTGATCAATAATATATATACTTTATGGGGTCCTAGACCGATATTTCGATGCGTTACACACGGAATGACAAAGTGAGTATACCCCCATACTGTGGTTGGAGGGTATAAAAATTGTTAGAAAGTCCTCAGCGAGTACTATATTTGACCCATATCTGGTTTTGACATGAGAGGTCATCTTGTTATGATTGTTAGTTTCTCATCTTTCGGCGGTACCAAATCGCGACCTAAAAATCTAATAAGCTTTAAAATTAAGCGCCCCCAATGGGAACTTTTTTCGACCCAGTATAATGCACCGTGATTCGAAAATGATAAATTGGATCTCAAAAACTTCATTCAAAAATTTTAAATTCAATTTTAAAATCGAAAATTCGAAATGGAAATTAATTGTACAATAATAAAAACTGGAGTCCATCAGTTCCTAGTTCTCAGTATTTCCGGGAATACCTGTTCCAGGTTTTGATACCTGTTATCCGGTTCTTGATATATTCCCGGAAATACCGGTATTCTCGGTTCTGAACCTAGTACCGGTTCCATTCCATTTGAAATTCAAAGGATCTCTTAAAAATATAAAGGTTCTATTTAAAATGTTAAGGTTATAAATATCAAAAAAAAAATAATAAAAAATCCAAAATTCAATTTGAAATTCGAAGATTTCATCTGAAATTCTAAATTTTTATTTCAAATTTGAAAAAAAAAAATTTAAGTAAATTGAGATAATTTTGTATGCATTTCAAAGCGCCATAAAACAAAAAATTAATTAATTTTTATTATTTTGTAATTGTTATTATTTTCATTTTAGTTATCCCCGTGAAAAAGATCAAGGTGTTGCTTTTGAAAAGAAAATTGCTCCAGCTGATTTAGTAATGTTCTTTGATTGTCAAGATGTAAATATACTTGAAAGAATTATATTCGAATTAGTATTCTAATAAAAAATCTCAAATTAATTTCCTTTACAGGCCACTTTGGTAAGCCGTGTAATGGCTCGGGCAGCTGCCTCAACTGAAAAGCGTGCTGATGATAATGAAGAAACTATTAAAACACGTATTTCTACATTCAGATCGAATACTAATGCTATTTTAGAACAATATACCGATAAAACTTTAATCGTAAGTAAAAACAACAACCTTGCACTAATGGTCATTGCAAATTTGCAATGCATGTATTGCAAACATTGCAAATGTCCTTTGCAAGGACCTAAAGTGAGATTTGTATTATTCAAAACTTTTATAATTTTACCACTTTTCCAGATCAATGCTGAACGTGGCGTCGATGCTATTTTTAACGATGTCACCTGTGCCTTAGATTGTGTAATACAGAAAAAAGCTGTCGCCGTTGCGCAATAAAAATGCATAAATAATTTTATATTAATTGTTTAGTTTTTATGATTATTTAACACCAAAAATACCTACACAAATTTTATGAATTAGTATAAATAAAAAACCAAAGAATTTAAAACGAAAATCACACAAATTAATGCTTTAAAATGCACAGAATGATGGATGATGATTAAATAAAATAATTACCTTACAAACGCTTTAAAAATATTTTAGAACAATAAAATATATTTAAAAAAAGAACACCAAAAATGAAACCTATTTTAAATAAATTTTATCAAATACATACATACTACCTACTCAAATAAACAAATATTAGTTCAATTTATTAATTATAAGAATTTTAATTAAAATAAATAAAACAAAAAACCAAAAATGTGTTGTAGAACTGATTTATTTTTCAGGACAAGAATATATTATTTGTGATTTTTTAACTGTGATGAATTTTATATGACAAGGAATAATATTTTATGGTTCCAAAGGGTGGGGGAAACACATACAAAAAAAAAAATTTTATAATTTTTAATAATTTTTTTTTTGAGGACCCGAGTAAAAATGATCAGATATAATTATATCAAACAAGATATGATGGTATATATTTATATCTTATACGAGATAAAATTATATATAACCAGATATGTTAGATCTGTTCCTATATGTGACGATATCTTGTACCATATCTTGTTATGTCTTCTATCATATCTGCCACTAGAGCAAGATTTATATGCATTCATGTATAAATTCAATCAAACAACTTAGCGGTATACAATTCGATTTTAAATGAACACCCTCTATTTTGAAAATCTTCATCATTTTATTTTGTTTTGATACCGAATGAAAACAAAATAAAATATGTTGATACAAAAAAAATCTAATTTGCTGTCAAATAAAAAAAAATATTTTAATTTAAAATTTTTAAATAAATAAAATATGTAAATATTTTGGAGCAAAATTAACAAAAAATTTTTATAATACATCTGTATCAATCAAAATGCGGAATTTCAGTTCAGCTTTCAATGTTCTTAATGATGATGTAAGAATTTTGGTTATGAGAACGAAAATTTAGTATTAACAATTTTTCCTACATAATTTGCAGATTTTTTCAAAATACATAAATGAGGGAAAATTGGCATTAGCATATCTTGATTTTTATGGCCATGAAGATTGAGCCAATGCAACAAGTTTTTCCAATAGCAATTGAAGACCATAAAGTTTTTCCTGAAATCATCAAAATTGCAAAAGGATTCGTTTGCCCATAATGTGATTGTTTTGTTTTTTATTTTTAATATCGACGGATGCCGATATGGTATTAACATGTACCCCAAACTCCATAAAAGTTTGGATTTTTGGCTAAATGTAAATGCAATTTATTGAGAGTTTCTACAAATTTAAAGTGTCATTTAGTCTTGAAGTTTAGTCTAGAAGATTTTAGGTAATGTAAACTCACTAGAGTGGTTCAAAAAAAAAATTGTTATTTGATGCAAAAAGCTTTGCCTGATTTTTCAGATTAAAAAAAACGTTTAGAACTGTTTAAGCATGCTTAACTGATGCATCAGTTTGCATCCTTAGTACATTGGGGAAATAAAAGCATTAATTTTTTTGCGGTTTCACCCCCCCCCCCCCCCTACCTCTACATATTTTATGATATTTGGCGCAAAAAGCTTAGCCTGATTTTTTTTTAGATTTTCAAAAAAAAAAAATAAGAGGTGTTTCAAGCATCATCAAATGCACTATGATGTTTGAAATACCTCTAAACATTTTTTTAAATGTCTGAAAAAATCAGGAAAACCTTTTTGCAATACATAACATAAAAGGGGAGGTTTCAAGCATCCTTTTGCACTATGGATGCTAAATGATGCTTGAAATAGTTACACACATTTTTAAAAAATCTGAAAAAAAAGACGAAGCTTTTTGCAACAATTAAAAAAAATGAGAGATTGAACCACTTTAATACTCACCGCACGTACTAAAATTCTTGCGTTTCGAATCAACTGGAGTTAGCATGATATATGTATGCATTTTTTGACGAACTTTTCAAGCAACTTTATCAGGGTTTTACTATCAAAATTTCGATAAATACCCTGATACAGTTATTTAAACAGTTAAAAAATTTGTATTATATTTTTCTCATTTTTTACTTATTTTATTGTATGTAAATCTTTATTAGTACTAAATAAAATTTAATTATTATCATTTGTTATAAAAACGTGTTTTACTATTTGTTTTTGAAACAAATTTTGCAAAAATCAATATTATTCCCATATACTACAATATCAGTTCTGATCAATTCAGATCCAATAAGATCAGAATATATATGGGACAAATGTCGGATACAACGAGATCTAAATTGATCAGTTTGTATCAGAGCTGATATAATTAGATCGGGTCAATTTCCGGATCTAATAAGATCTGATTATATATTGATCGAGATCTAAATAGATATGGTGCAGTATCAAAATTTTTACTCGGGGATGTTTATTCTGGCTCGAGGTCATCATTTTCTTTACTAATTAAAACCATGATATTCTCATAGCATAATTTTCAAGAAAATTATTTTTTTGTTTTAAATTTAGTTATGTTGGTCATTTTTGCAAGACTTAATCGACACGTGTTTCGGAATTTGTCAGATTCCATTGTCAAGATTATTTAGCAAAAATAGAAACGATTTACTACAAAGTAGCAAACGAGTCTAATGACAAATCGTTTGTACACAAACTAAAGTATTTATACATATTCGACTCTATCCACAATGGGAATTAGAAAGACAAAGAAATTGTACAAAATTGTTATGAAATTTAAAGTTCAAATGCAATTTTCTCGAAAAAAACGAAGAAAGTGTTGCTGAATTTTTTTGTGTGGATGGACAAACATCTAAACTTTAAAAAAAAATTAAAAAAGAAAAAAAAGTGGCCGGATTTTTAATGAATTGATATTTTTAAAAACTGGGAAATTTCGGAACGGGTTCTGAAAATTAAAAAAAAAAAATTATCGATAGCCCATACAAAACTATATAAGAATTTAAATTTTTGAGATTGTGGTCAGCGACGTATCCAGGAATTTGAAAAGGAAGGGGCACAACCCCGAACATTTTTTTGTCATCGCCTATTTACATTTATGTTTAACTAGGGCTACACCTATTAGAAATAATATCACACATTTTAATATAGAAAAAAGTCCTAGAATGTTATTGTTTGAAAATTTTTTATAAAAATTTATTTTCATGATTCTGATACAAAATTTGTATTAGATAAACCAATTTTATGTGTTTATAAACATATTTTACTGATATTTCGATAGAAAAGACATTTTTCTAAATTTTTATTTTAAATTTTTTACTAAATTTGAAAATTTTTTAAGTCGAAAAGGGGGGGCACGTGCCCCCTGTGCCCACCCCCTGTATACGTCCATGATTGTGGTGCATTCCGTTTTAATGTGATAAATATTTAATCAAGGCAACTCGCCACAAATTTTACCATTTTTCCAATATTTGACCACGCCTTCTAAGCCCAGTTTTTAAAAATTAGAAAAACCAAAAACGCAATTTTCTAAGTTCCATATGGGGCTATCCACACAACCCATTCAGAAGTTTACTGTACACGTGTTTTTTTCGCTGGACATTTGGTGTGGAATGCCTCATATACAAAAAACTATAAACTAAATGAGAACTCAAAAAACCCAGAGAATAAAAAAAATATAAAAAAAAATTTAAAGTTTTATTAAATTATTTACTGAATTTTTTTTTTTAATTATTGAGTAAATTTTTAATTGCGTCAAATAAAAAGTTACTCAAATTATTTTTTAAAATTTAAACAACCGATTACTCAAATTGATTTTCTCATTTACGAACTTGGCTTGCCCATTGTAAAGAAGACATTTTTTTTAATTTTTGAGTAAATTTTTAATTGCGTCAATTAAAAAGTGACTCAAATTATTTTTTAAAATTTAAACAACCGATTGCTCAAATTGATTTTCTCATTTACGAACTTGCACAGAAAAAAATATGGGGAAAAACAATTTGAGTAATCACTTGTTTAAATTTAAAAAAAGTTTTGAGTAATTTTTTAATTGACGCAATTAAAAATTTACTCAAAAATTTAAAAACAAATTGAGTAAATAATTTAATAAGAATTTAATAGCTTTTTTAATTTTTTTTTGGAATTTTCTTAGTTTTTTTAATTCTCGTTTAGTTTATAGTTTTTTGTATATATACATGAACGTTTGTAATCATATTTATAAAATTTTTTTATGTCTTTAAGACAAAAATATATTTGGTAAAGTTTGAAAAAACATGTTTTTTTTCTTTGTAAAAAAATATGAAATTTTTTTAAACTTTGTTTTTTTAGAGTAGAACAGAATAAGCCCGGCACGACTTTTTCCATACGGTTTGGCAGATTAAACCGGTGGCCGGCGCCGATGTGAAATAAAACTTGTTCTGTTTTTAAAAGGTGGTGCTTCTTGTTCTGTTCCTGCACTTAATAGTGTCAATTAAAAATTTACTCAAATTTTTTTGGCAAACATTTAATAAATTTTTATTAAAAATTTACTCAATACTATTAAATCGTTTACTGGTGGAAAATTGAGTAATTTTTTACTCAATAGTATTAAAAATTTACTCAATTTTTTTTTTTATTTCTTTCTGTGTGGCTGGCCCATTGTAAAGAAGACATTTTTTTGTAGTAAAAATTTAAAGCTTTTCGAATATTCTAATATAAAAAAATAAATAAATGGCGGCATTAGTTATGAAAAATGCACTTCAAAACTGCATTTGCATTTAAAATGCATTTTTGAAACAACAAAAATTTTTCAGTCATTAAATAAAAAATATTTACAAAAATAGCTTTTCGAATGAAATCTGTAAATGGCTCCATTGAAAATGTGTGTGCAAAATATAACAAGCAGAAAAGTTAAATTCGACTTGGCCAAATCTGTGAATACCCTCCACAGTGCCCTTTTTAAGTGTTAGTTAATTTTCTAACGAAATATTTTATTTTTTGTAAGAAATTTTTTTTTGTCATTTTGGTAAAAAAAAATACTACTTTTTTTTAGTGTAAAATTTCTTTCGAGTGTTTATAGTGTAAAAATATTTTTGAGCTACAAAAATACTTTGTAAAGTAATTTTGTGCTTTTTTCATAAAGCTCGTTTTTTTTTTAACACGTGCAAATAGCCTTCACTGAACCGATTTGACTGAAATTTTATACGAACCACACCAGGAAAAGACAAATATATTCGGAAGACCCTCGGTCAAAAAAAATAACTAAAATCACCAAAAGTCTGGTGAAATGGACGATATATACATAGATGTCATTCATTAGTGGAACAATGTAAAAATTTGGTTTTGACACGCCCCTCCGCCCACAGACAGAAAATTTAAAATCCGACTCGACAGTGTTAGTCGCCAGGCTATTTTAAATATTCCCTGAAAATTTCACAAAGATCGGTGCAGCCAATTAGGAGTCCATAAGGAACATACACATATACACATTTCTGTTTTTATACCCTACAGCACTCTGTGGTACCGGGTATAATGAGTTTGAGCTGATATTCGTAACTATCCGAAATATTGGTCCTAGACCCTCATACAAGTATACCCATCGAATCACTTTTTGAATCGATTATAAATGAAGGGCTTACTGCATGAACTTGATAAGCAACATTTTTTTTTGTGTTTTTCACCTTCTGCTGATGTTCCATTGACAGATTTTTGGCAGAAGTCTTCGTACAGGTATATTGAGCATAAAAGTTCTGCAAAAGTTCTATTTTCTACATTATTTTAAAAGTTTTAAGGCAAAAACCACCATAAAATGAAATGTTGCTTATCGAGTTTTTACAGTAAGCCCTTAAAATATATATGCCAATCGACTCAGAATCACTTTTTGAGCCGATTATTAATATATTTGTCTGAAATTTGAACCTTAAGCTTCTTTTGGCCCAAGGACGAAGTCTATTGAAATTAGAAAAATCGGACCACATTTAGGCCTAGCCCCCCATACAACGTCCCCTTAAAATTTGTCTTTAATTCTCCTTATAACCGTAAAAAGTAGGTATTTTTTTCAAAATTTGATAGGTCAATTTATTTTATATTCATTAATCATCATTTTGAATTTCAACGAGATCGAACAATTTTTACTGATAGTCCCCATACAATCACCTCCAAATATTCATAAATGGTGATATTTGACTAAAATTGTGTTGCAGATTTTTAACGTGTACTTTGGTACCTTAATTTAATCTGATTCTAATCAGACCATTCTTGGTTTCAGTCCCCTATAAAAATCGGTACCTGCCGATTTCAATAAAATTTGGTTTGAGTGTATTTTCTACACTAATAAAAGACCTTACCAAATATAGCTCCAATCGGTCCATGTTTGGACTTGGGCCCATTTTCCGCAAAACACTGGTGTAGGGGTATCAAATGGTCGGACTTGGCCGACCAGGTTACTTGTTATATATCTATCGCGAGGTCAATGTATCCCCCAACGATGTTTAGAAAACTCTATTTAAAAACTGCCAAAGCTTATTTTGCACCGTTTTTAAACTGCCCGCATAGTTGCTTTCCAACGCCGTCATCATTATTTGTTTGCTTTTCGCAGAATCTCTAACACGCCACGCCATATATCACTTTTATTATTCTTTCTTGTTTTTCTAAATTTATTATTGTTATTTTCGAATTTATACGTTCATACATACATTTTACAAACATTTTTATAATAAATAATTTCCGTTTTTAATTTAGAAAGTCTCCCGCTATTTGTTGTGTACACAAAATTTATGAGATTTTAAAAACAAAATTTTACGGTTTTTTGGTTTTTCTACAATTTTTGGCAAAATTATTTGTTTTATATTCTATTATTTCGCTCTAGATCAGTATTTTTTGGTGTGGTCAACCAAGGGGTTGGTTTATGGCGAGATAAAAATTAACAATGTAGATCAAATAAATAGCATTTGTAATAAGATATTAAACTTTCTCGTTTGGGTTGAAAACAAGTGAGAATTTAAAAATCAGTTGTTTCGAAAAAAGTTTAAACAATTATCAAAATTTTCCAGGGACGTTTCAGGGTGCAGAAATGGCAAAGAAAATGATCTGATTCTAAAGCAGTTTTCTATAGAAAAAATCTCAAACTCTGAAAAACAAATTTCTATACAAAAATTCTCAGGCTCTGAAATTTTTCTATACAAAAATTCTGAGGGTCTAAAAATTTTCTATAAAAAATTCTCAGAATCTGAGACATTTTTTAATATAAAAATTCTCAGAATCTGAGACTCTATATAAAAATTCTCAGAATCTGAGACATTATTCTACATAACAATTCTCAGAATATAAGACATTTTCTCTAGAAAATTTCTGAAATTCGAAATTATTTTTTATAAAACAGTATCAGACTATAGAACAAATTTTTAGTTTAAATTAGCATGTTAGCAAAAATATCTTGTAAACTTCATTTAGCGCATTAGCAATTTTAAACAAAATTTGAACTAATTTTTTTTGCTAAATTTAAAATTGAGTTGACTAAATTTTCACAAGCTTTTTTGCTAATATTAGCAAAAATAAATGGTAAATTTTTTTTTATTTTCAGAAAACTTAAAATGGCGCTATCTCGGAAACTAAGCCAGATAGAACAAAATGGAGGTCATTTTTGGTTCTCGGGCTATCGCCGGTCCTCTTCACATGTGAGGCATTCCACACCAAATGTCCAGCGAAAAAAAACACGTGTACCGTAAACTTCTGAATAGCTTCTATGGATAGCCCTATATGGAACATAGAAAATTGCGTTTGTGGTTTTTCAATTTTTTAAAAACTGGGCTTAGGAGGCGTGGTCAAATATTGGAAAAATGGTCAAATTTGCGGCGAATTGCCTTGATTAAATATTTATCACATTAAAACGGAATGCACCACAATCTTAAAAATTTAGATTCTTATATAGTTTTGTATGGGCTATCGATTAATTTTTTTTTTTTGGAAAATTTTCAGAACCTGTTCTAAAATTTTCCATTTTTTAAAAAAGTCAATTTTTCAAAAATCCGGCCACTTTTTTCTTATTTTTTAATTTTTTTTTTAAGTTTAGATGGACAAAATCCACACAAAAAAATTCAGAAAAAATTTTTCGTTTTTTTCGAGAAAATCGCATTTGAATTTTAAATTTCATAACAATTTTTTAATTTGCTTGTATTTTCTTGCATTAACGTTGCGAATGAGTAATATTCATGCAATTAATAATAATCATTCGCAACGATAATACAAGAAAATACAAGCAAATTACAAAATTGTTATGAAATTCAAAATTCAAATGCGATTTTCTCGAAAAAAACGAAAAACGTTTTTCTGAATTTTTTTGTGTGGATGGACAAACATCTAAACTTTAAAAAAAAAAATTAAAAATAAGAAAAAAAAGTGGCCGGATTTTTGATAAATTGACTTTTTTAAGAAATGGAAAATTTCAGAACGGGTTCTGAAAGTTTTCCAAAGCAAAAAATTTTATTCGATAGCCCGTACAAAACTATATAAGAATGTTAATTTTTGAGATTGTGGTGCATTCCGTTTTAATGTGATAAATATTTAATCAAGGCAACTCGCCACAAATTTGACCATTTTTCCAATATTTGACCACGCCTTCTAAGCCCAGTTTTTGAAAATTAGAAAAACCAAAAACGCAATTTTCTTAGTTCGATATAGGGCTATCCAAACAACCTATTCAGAAATTTACGGGACACATGTTTTTCTGTAGCGGGACATTTGGTGTGGAATGCCTCATGTGTGGACCCTAATGGGTCCTTACTTTAAATCCAAAAAAGTTAGCATGCCCGAAAAGCTTAAAATGCTCATATCTCGGTAAATATTGCCGACACAACAAAAAGCCCAAAAGCATTTTTGTAGCTCTCAACACGTAGACCGCTCTCCGAGTAATATTTTTGAAGTTATCGAGTTTTGTAATTCTCAAAACCCCGGTGGTCCCCTAAAATCACGTATCTCAAAAACTAAGCAAGGTAGAGCGAAACGGACACAAATTTTGGATCAAAAACTATGACGATTTTTAAGGAACCCAACTAGGTCTAGGCCCATCGAGGTCTGGACCTATTGGGTCTGAACCCAATGGGGTCCTCAAATGTGTATGAACTAAGTTGAAATAAAAAAAATTCAGTTAACTAATTTTTGGCAAAACATTTTTGCTAACTTTACCAAAAAAATTGTGGGTTCAAAATCAGCCAATTTTCTTGTGTGTTTACAAGCTTTTTTTGCTAATATTACAGTTTTTTTTTTGAGTGTAAGACATTTTTTTCACAAAAATTCTTAGATTCTCAGTCAAAATCTCTAAGAAATACCACTAATACTCTCTAAATTCTCTCTCCACTGTAGAAAAAATTGTTTGTGCGAATTTTAATAGTATTTATAGCTCAATTAATGCTTTTTTATATAAATTAAATATATGAGTAATTTATTAAATTTATTTTCGTTTTTATTTTAAAACTTAAAACTGATTTATTTTAAACAAAATAACAGTATTTTCAAAATTTATTACCACCAATCCACTCCATTCATAACAATTATGTGGGTTTTTTTTACATTCCCAAAATTGAGATCTACTTAAAGAAGACAAATTATTTTGATTATTAAATTAATTTTCTAGAGAATGTGTAGTAAAAAAAAAACAAAAACAATTTTAATTATCTTTTTACCAAAAAAAACAAAAACAATTTTAATTATCTTTTTACCAAAAATGTCAAAACAATTAACAAAAGAATTTTGAATATTTTCGAGATTTTTTTTTTTGTTTTTAAAACACTAATACAATTTTGAGATCGAATAAGAATCATTTAAAAACCATTAAAATCGAATTAATAAATAAATTTAACATCGTCGTTTTAAAATTTAAAACATTTTCCAATTTTAACATAAAAAAATTAAATTTTTATTTTAATTAATTAACTAAACATGGTTTGTTTTAGTAGTTGAAATGTTTCAACACAACATTAAAAAAAACCAGAACATTTTAAATAAGAATCTCCTAATTTCTTTTCGAATTCAAATTTGATGAATATTTAAGAGACGTCGTAAAAATAAAAATTAAAAAAAAAAAAACAATAGGGAATACATGTGAAGAGAATTAGTAGCAACTAATTTTCAAATAAATATTTATTGAATCACAAATATCTATACACTCACTTTATTCTAATAATCACAATAATAGTACAGTTATTCACACAAGTAAATTTACGTGCTAAAGAAGGGTAGAAGGGGGTGAAACTACTCCATCAATTAAAACAACAGCACTCCAAAAAATTTTAGATTTTCTAACTAAAATTCAATTTATCTATTTAATATCTACGCCCACAAAAGGGGGCGGGAAAAATATTTTTTTTTTCATCCCATGGGTTCTAGCGCAGGACTTTGAACTTATTTCGACATAAAGTTGTATTTTTCTAAATCTCTTTATCTCTCGCACCTCAACTGTCTATAAGTTAAAATTAAAGTTTCCGATCAATACTAAGAATAACTGTTTTTCAGACATGCTGCGTTATGAGTGTTAAGAAAAAAAATAGAAGCTGATATAATTTATGACATAAAGAACTTAAAATCAGATTAAATTAATATTCATAGAATTAATAAAAAAACAAAAAAACTGGTAAATTAGCAAAGATATTAAAAATTATGTTCATATGAATGTATAATATTGATTATGCAAAAATAAATAAATAGAAGATAAAAACTTTTGAAAGAAAAATATTGTTTTGCGGAACTACATACCAATGCAAATTGAAAAATGGAACTTTTTCGACTAATTTATGTTAAATTCATAAGAAATTCATAGATATTTTGAGTTAAATGATTTATCTTCTTAGATAAATCATGTTTTTCTTAGAATCATAGATAGACAAAATTGGTATTGAGTATTTTTTGAGTAGATGGACAAAATTTGTATTGAGTATTTTTTGAGTACTTGATATTTGTCAAGTATCAAGTACTTTCATAAATACTTGTACTTATTTTTACGGTACTCTCAAGGGAGGTCTTTCAGAGGGCATCCACCGATTGTCCTGAAGCTTGAATATGGAAATGAGGGGGAAAACATAAAAGTTACATGTTTTGTTTGGCTGCCCAATCTCAAATTTAACAAGTAGAAAAGTTAAATTCGACTTTGCCGAATCTATGAATACCCTCCACAATGCATTTTTTAAAGGGTAGTACATTTTTTAACGTGAAAAAATTAACAATTTTGATTAGAAAGAGTAAAAAGAGTAAAAAACTCTTTTTTTGTCATTTTAAAAAAAAGAAAGATAAATTACTATTTTTTTTTCGTGTAAAATTTTTTTCGAGTGTAATGTTTTTTTTACTGTAAAAATATTTCTGAGTGAATGCACGTACGTATGTACACAAAATATTGTCATTTTTGTAAAAAAAATTTTGTTTGAGTGTAAAATTTTTTTCGAGTGTAATTTTTAAGTTACCAATGCTTTTAAAACTAAACAAGTTTAAAAAGCATTACTTTAAAATTAAACAAGTTGTTTAGTTACCACCAATGCTGTTAAAACTTGTTAAAACACGTGGCATTTTAGATGAAACTAATTTGAAATTCAGGGTTTTGCTTATAACTTTTGAACCACTGGACCGATTGAGCTGAAATTTAATACTAAACAGACCCGGGGAACGGCAAAGATACATGCCAAGCTTCAGTAGTCTCATTATTGTCTTTCGAAAGTTACCGTGTTTTTTATCTCGTAAATTCTCGAAACACCCTTGCCGAAATTAACTCTTTTGCTCATAACTTTTGAACCACTGGACCGATTTGGCTGGATTGCAATACCAACCTGACCAGGTAAATGACAAACATATATGCCAAACTTCAGTAGCCTCTGTAAAGTCTTTCAAAAGTTAGCGTGTTTTCTACGGACGGACAGACAGACAGACGGACGGACGGACAAGCTAGATCGATTTAAAATCGATCGAGGATCATAAATATATATACTTTATGGGGTCCTAGACCAATATTTCGAGGTGTTACAAACGGAATGACAAACTTATATATACCCTCTATCACTAGAGTGGAGGGTATAAAAAAAGTTGCCACCTTATGAAAAATAAGGGCCTTTGGGGAATTGGGGAAATCCGTATATAAGCCGAACAAGCAGGATTTTTTTTATTTTGGCGGTCTCATCCATATAAACTACCCCAACGATTATACATAACGAATTTAACGAAGCCAAATTTCGACACGACCGTTTCGCCGCACAGTGTTGTGACCTTGGCCATAAATGGTCAAACTAAATGTCTTAAAACTTAAGGTTATATGAATTTAATTTTAAGAAAACATCATAAATAAAACAAATCCAAAACAGTTTATAGATATCTTTAATAGTTTTTAAGTTACATGTCTCTAAAGTTAAACTTTTTGAAATATATCATATTTTGGCTTTAAAATCTTTAAAATCCACATGTACTTGTAACGGTTAAATAATTATATTGCATTTAAAATTCGACCTTATTGGTAATGAAGTTTTAAGTTCGATATGTTGCTTGTATGATAATGCTGTTTTGGTTGACATAAGTTAATCATATGGCAAGTAACGCTGCTATAAAGTGAGTTCCAAAGAAATTACAAATTTATTTTGAAAATTTCATATTTGATAGTCAGCTATTTTTGTGGCCCTCATTGGCGCGCTTAGTTCTTTGCAGAAAATATTGGTATAAGTATGTAGATTAAAAATAACAAAAGAACTCGTCCACGTTTTTCCACTTTTTTTTTTAATCAATTTTTTTTTTTGTGGGAGCCCGAATATAAATTTGTAAATTTTTTTAACGAACGGCTTAAAGTAAAACACCAAGATGCAGCAGTTGTCCTTGATAATTTGAAATGTTTTGCGAAAAATAGATATGGAACACATATAATAAATCAGAATGCAAAATGAATCGGTCGGTTAAATTTTATTTAAATTGGTCCAAGAACCATTATTTGTCATCCAGACCTGCACAAATTAGATGCTTGGCTAGACACAATTTGTACATTAACAGATGCAGACTTTTATTAAGTAAGATTTTGTTGAGGAAGTACGTTGTATTATATTTTTACTTGCTTATTTTATAACGGTCTTTTTGAGATAGGCATATTCCTGCTCAAACCTAAAAACAATATTCAACGTATTGTAAATACTACGTGCAAAAATGATGTGAATTATTAATAGTTTTTAGGTCAAAGGATTTCCTGAATTTTCTCAAGTCTTTATAAAAAGGATATTTATTCGCTAAGAATATCCTAAGGATAGGTTAAGGAAAATCCTTGCTTCAATTATACTAAAATTAGGTATTTTCAACATTATCAGAAAAGAATTTCATGAAGTACGAAGGATTTTTTAAACTTTTTTTTTAATTTTTTAAGGACATTTTTAATTTATAAATTACATCCTTGCTTCAATTTTTTCATTTGATTAAGATTTGAGGTATATTCTAATTGTTGCGGATGCAAAAATTTATGAAGGGATTTTAATTTTACACTTTTTCTTAACTTTTTTAAAAAAGGACATTTTCGAGGAGGGCGTATCCTTGTTCCGATTTTCACAAATTTTGGTAAATACATTAACAGTTGGATTCTCAAAATTTCATTAAATAACTTCAATTTTTACCCTTTTTCTGAACGTTATTTTAAAAAGGACATTTTTGAGCGAGGCGTATCCTTGCTCCAAATTGCACAAAATTTTGTTGAATAATTAATGGCATTATATGTAATAACTACAATAAATAACATGAAGATTGAAGTTTTAGTTTTCATTTTATGCCATATTTTAATTTCAGGATATATGGGAAGGATACGAATCCTTGGGCGGATATTTACCAAATTTAAAATTTTTCTTGATCTTAACGATCTTAACAAGTGTTCAAAATTTTAAAGCTCTAACTTAACTCCTTCTATTTTTGGCCACTCTTTACATGAAGACGCAACACTGTGCGCCGTTGGATAGGTCTTCAAAAAAATGTTCATAAAGTTTCTTTTGAAGAAATGGGAAAAATCCACAAAAAAACAAAAAAAATCCCGTTTTTCTCCAATTTGACCCCCCTTAATGTGAGATTGGTTAGCTAAAAAAAAAAAACAGGTAACCCTCTTTCCTATATGCAAGTTTCCTATATGACCTGTGAAAGACATTCCTTGTCAGTAAATACTCAGTATTTCCCATTTAGTTCAGAATTTAATTAAAAACTCTAAACTAATCGAGATAGATCAAAACGGATGAAATTTCAAAAAAAAGTTATTTTCAAAAGAAGAATAGCCTAGCTCTACACATTTAAACACAATGGTTAGCACGCCTAGGTGGAATACCCCATATGAGGCATTCCACATCAAACGTCCAGCGAAAAAAACATCTGTCCCATGAATGTCTGAATAGGTGGTATGGATACCAATATAGGAAACTAGGAAAATTTTGTTTTTTTTTTCAATTTTTAGAGCAAGTTCTGAAATTTTCCATTTTTTTAAAAAATAATTTATCAAAAAAATTTTTTTTTTTTAGTTAAATGTTTGTCTATCTACACAAAAAAAAAATCAGGGGGGCATTTTTCGTATTTTTCGATAAAATCGCATTTGAATATTGAATTTCTTAAAAAATTTGTAATTCTTTTGTATTTATTGTGTCAACAGTGCGTATGAGTAACGAAAATTCGTTGGTTTCGCAAATATTCGTTACTCATACGCGGTGTTGACACAATAAAATTCAATAGAATTACAGAATTTCGAAATGCGATTTTCTCGAAAAATACAAAAAATGAACTCCTGAATTTGTTTTGGGATGGATAGACAAACATCTAAAGTTTTTAAGAAACAAATTTAAAAAAAAAAATGTAGCCATTTTTGATAAATTTATTTTTTTAAAAACGAAAACCAGTTCTAAAAGGTTCTAAAAATTTTCCAAAATAAAAATTTTTAATCGATAGCCTATAAAAAATATACAAGAATGTTAATTTTTGAAATTTTGCTGCATTCCGTTATAATTTGATAAATATTTAATCAAGGGAACTCGAATTTGACCATTTTTATAATGGCCGTATTCATTTAAACTCGTATACACAAAGTATACCGTATAAACTTACCAAACTTATTTTTTATAAATAAAGTTTGACATAAATTGTATAAATATACCAGAATACACACAGTATACAAGGTGTTTATACGTTTAGATGAATACCACTAATATTTAACCTTTGCCCAGTTTATTTAAAAACCAAAAATGCAATTTTCTTAGTTCTTTATAGGGCTATTCATACCACCTATTCAGACATTCATGGCACACGTGATTTTCTGTAGCGGGACATTTGGTGTGGAAAGCCTTATATATGGTATTACACTCGCAAATAGCTCATATATTTGAGCATTTGAATATGTACAGGCATTGGACCCATTCGTTATATCGGGAGATTCGTTATATCCCGGTTTTTTATGTATTTATACCCTACACCACACTGTGGTACAGGGTATAATGAGTTTGTGCTGATGTTTGTAACTACCCGAAATATTGGTCCTAGACCCACTTTTAAGTATACCGATCGGCTTAGAATCACTTTTTGAGTCCATTTAGCTATGTCCGTCAGTCCGTCCGTCCGTCTGTCTGTACATGTAAACGGTGTAAACACGATACAGGTCGCAATTCTTAATCAATTGACTTGAAATTTGAAATTTAAGCCTCTTTTGGCCCAAGGACGAAGCCTATTGAGTTTTGGCTCAAATGACTCTAATAGACGCATTTTAACAGGTATCTATTCGAAATTTGGCAGGTAAACATGTTTTATCAACACAAATCACCATTCCAAATTTTAAAGAAATCGAACCAGTTCTTATTGTAGCCCCCATACAAACCACCTTCCCGATTTTCACATAAATCTCTAAAATTTCATGAAAATAGAAAATATTTAATTAAAATTCTGTTTGTGTATGTTAAACGCGTACTTTAATAACCTTATCAAATCTGATTATCATCGGACCATTTTTGGACTTAGGTCCCATGTGGAAATTTAGCCCGATATTCAGTTGAAGTGATTTATTGTCAACAAAAAGAAGCCTATTCCACTCAAATTTGATTAGTGAGTGCTTTTTACACTTATTAAAGATTTGACAAAACATAGATCTAATCAGTCCATGTTTGAACTTGGGACCCATTTTCCGGGAAACTGGTGTAGGGTATTTTATGGTCGGTCTTGACCGACTATAATTTTCTTACTTGTTTTTATTAAAATAACCAAGCTAAAATGAATTCTTTTTACACTCAAAATAATCACTCTGTTAAATTACAGAGATACTCTGCTGAGCCAGCAGAAAATACCATAGATTTCCAACCAGCAAGATTTTTTGTTATTTTACGAAGAAAACTCTGTAAAATGATTTCGATAAAAAAAAAACTGTAAATTTACAGAATTATCTGTAAAATATTGATAAAAGCCACCAGAATTTGACTATTTTATTTACTATTTGATTTCTGGTCAAACAGCCAGTCTGGTGTTGACAATTGAAAAATGCCATCGAGTAAATTTGCCCGTTTTAATGCTTCCAAATTGTAAATTTACTTTTTTTATTTTTGTGAAAGTTTTTACACGACATCCTCCAATTTTACACGACATCCTCGTAAAATTTACCAATGTTTATTATTACAGAGCAATAAATAAAATTACAGTTGAAATTTTGTATTTTGGTTACGAGAAAAAACATAAGTATTTTATAAAATCTGTATTTTAACAAAAAACTCAGTTTATTATCTGTAAAATAGAGATTACAAAATAAAAAGTAAAATTACAGATAAAATTTTGCATTTCGGTTACAAGAAAATACAAAGTATATTATTAAAATCTGTATTTCGACAGATAACTTTGTCAAATATCTGTCGAATTGAGATTACAGTCATTTTACAGAGTTTTTAACAGAGTTATTATTTTGAGTGTAAAAATATGTTTTTATTCAAGAAGTAATCAAAATAAATAAACTGAAACCAAAAGTGTGGTATTTTTTTTGGATTCTGGAAAATACTGACTTTAAAAAATCCTTAGTAGCGAATTTAGACCTAAAAACTTTTTTGATTTTTTCACCTTATTTTTGCCTTTTGTATATAAAGCGCTCATTATATTGAGCGGAACATGGTTTAAACGATCGTTACATAAGGTAATCAATGTTCAAATTTAGGACATTCGTTATATCGAGCGTAAAATTTTTGAAACGTTCGTTATAGTGCATTTACACTGGTCCTCTAAGCTTGCTTAAAGTAGATTGTGGCTCCAATCCAGTTTCAATCTATTAGATTGCCCATACAAATTTATATTTTTCAATCTAGTAGTTTAGGCTCTAATCGGCAAACGCAATCTTGTAAAGTTAAATACAACTCTGTATTTCTATTATTTTCATTTTCCAACACTGAAAAACACCGACACAAAGCCTGCCGTTTTGATGGCGCCGCCAAGTATGTTTATGCCGCCGACATTGTTATTTGTAAACGCCGTCACTGTCCTTGTTAATCATACGACGACTAATTACCGTTGCTGTCTTTTGACGCAGTCACACACATTTATTACCAACTTATTATTATAAATGCCAATCTTAATCTTCTCAAATACAAAAAATGCCAATGTAAACGGTACAGATTACAAAGTAGATTAAAATCGCAATTTACTAGATTAGAATTCCAATGTAAACGCACTATTAAATAAGATAGTCAATGTTAAAATTTTTGTCGTTCGTTATATCGAATATTCGTTAAAGCGAGATTAGGTAAACCGGTATTTACCTGTATTAATATTTTTGTTTGAACATAAGCTATTTGTCATTTAAATTCCCTTTGCTACTTGTAGTATAGAGTTTTTATATTTGCTACATAATCTTGACCATGGAATCCGACAAATTTCGAAACACGGGTCGACTAATACCAAATTCGCATTCATTTTTTTAAGCACTTAAACATGTTTATGTACTTTAACAAGTTTAAATTTAAACATGTTTAAGTGGTTAAACATGTTTAAAAAAAATGAATGCGAATTTGGTATAAGTCTAGCAAAAATGCCCAGCATAATTAAATTTAAAACGGAACAAGTAAAAAAGTTAAATTCGTCCTTGCCGAATGTATAGATACTCTCCACAATGTAAAAAAAGATTATTTGCAAAAAAAAAAAAAAATACGCTGACAAATTTTGAAAAAAAAAAAATTTTTTTTGGTGATTTTTTTTTTTTGTAAAAAAATATATTTTTACTTGTAAAAATAGCATTCTGTGTCCAATTCTGTCCTCATATGCCAACCAGCAGCCAATTTAAAGCATTTTGTATTTTTAGGTTATGTGGAAAGTTACAAAAATTTTCGAGTTGTTCTTACATTTTCGTTCATAACTTTTAAACCGCTGAACCGATTTCGCTTAAATGCAACACCAAAATGCTTAGAACAACATCAAATAAATGTACGAAGTCTTAGTCATATATATGTAATACTTTGGCCGGGATCACCATTTCAACAGACGAACAGACAGACATCGCTAGAATGTCTTAGAATCTATCACTGATCAATACACCGTACTAATGAGTCTAACGGTTTTCGATTTTTTTTTTTTTTTTGTAAAAAATGGAGTGTATATTTCTAGGCTCAAAGCAAAAATTTATATTACTTGTGATTTTCGACATTTGTAGAAGTGTTTTTGTGAATGGGATATTCCGAGTAAAACCACACAAAAAACTGTTATTTTCGGATTCCAAACCCTTTCGGTTTTTAAATTTCAAATTAGTGCTCATATAAACATTTATATCAAAATCATTAGACTAAAGGCCAATTGTCACGGGAACGTTGAATCCAAAGTTGGCATATATAATGTTGACTAAGACAAGTAAAACTAGCGGACATTTAAATTTTTTGACAAGTTTCGGTGCTTATTTCTTAATAACAATATAATAAAAATTGTTTAATTTTTAAAGCATTATTAGTAAAAATGTATGGCCCGTACCACAGAAAACAAAAAGTCTATTTTAACAAAAGTTTTATTTTAAATTTTAAATTTTCCATACATTTTTTGAAAGTCAATTTTAAAAGCAAAAACATTTTGTATGGAAATACAAAAACTTAAATATATAAAGACTATGCAAGAGTCAATTCTTTTTGACGTTTAAAGGTGGTGTTAGTTTTACAAATGGTATCTGGGAAAGCTGGAAATTTTGTTTACCTTTTATTTTTCGTTTAATTTTGCTGGTTGTTTTGATTTAATTATATTTATTTCGTTTTTTAATTATTTTTTTTTTTATTTTCAAGTGACACAACAATAATTTTCATTCATAATTTTAAAATTTTTTAATGTTTATTTTCCGTTATTCCCAAATCGTTCCCAAAAAAAAGATTGCCATCTGTATATAACGACTTCGTTATTACTGACACTACTATTCATGAGTTACCCCTGTGGAAATATAATTAAAGGCTGATTTTAATTGTATTATATTTTTCTGTGCAGCGACGTATCCAGGAACTTGAAAACGGGGGGGCACAATGCCGAAAATTTTTTTCGTCATCGCCTATTAATATTTATTTTTAACCACACCCATAACCTCCCTCCCCCCCCCCCCCTCCCACCAACACGATTTCATCATTATTTATATAAAAAATGTCTTGGAATATCAGATATTTTTTAATAAAATCTCGAAATCTTTCTACAGGAAACATGCTTAGAATTAAAACTTTTGTTTTAAAAAATTATAAATTTTTGATGAAAATAATATAATGTCTGACAAATTTTAATAATCAAATAATATCTCAGGTTTTAATACAGAAAATGTATCTTACAATGGAAGTATCTGAACCCTTATGAACCGATTTGCACGAAACTTAAAATATATATGAGGGTTTCTTCCTCAACCGGGCCACCCTTCTCTCCAAAATTGGTATGGGTTTAAAATTTTTTTAAAAAATGTCGAAGTTACTTAATAATATTTGATTTTGAATACCGAGTGGCGGTTTTGAATTTCAATTTGGCGGTCCAATATGGCGCCCAATTTTTTAAAAATATTACAGATTTGCTTAAAATTTCTCATGCACGGGTTCTTGGAGTCGCTTAAGAAGAATTTGCTGTTGGATTTTTAAAATTTAAAATGTCGGATCCAACATGGCGATAATTAAAAAAAAAAAAAAAACAGATTCACTCAAAACTCTTTACGCACCGTTCTGTTGGGTTGCTAAATTAGAATCTGCTATTCGAAAATCTAACTTCATATTCTTATTTAGCGACCCCAAAAACTCGGGTATAAAAAGTTTCAAGTAAATCGGTTAATTTTTTAAAAATATTTGTCGCCATGTTGGATCCAACATTTTGAATTTTAAAATTCCAACTTCAAATTCAACTTAACCGACCACAAAAAACTGTGTTTAAAGAGTTGACGAAGAAACCCTCATATAAAAGAAACAATCCTAAGGTTGTGGTGTCTCGGCTCATCGGCCACATCGGGGATTTTGGGGTTCAAGAAATGGGTTAAAAATTGGCTAATTTTTTGGATTTTTCAGCTATTTCTTTCTAAGAAAGTATATGATGGTTCCATATGAGAATAAATATTTTTTAATGCCTATCCAACGAGGCAAAACCTTGTTAAAATGTTTGCTTCGTTAAATATTTTTTTTCATGAAAGTTTTTAAATTTAAAATCTTTTAAGTTTCAGGAAAATCGGTTCATTAGGATTGAGATACTTCCATTATCTTATTGTCTGAAAATTGTTTTGTAGAAATTAATTTTCATGATCTTGATGCATAATTTTTATTAGATAAAACTAAAATTATGTGTTTTTTTATCATATTTTACTGATTTTTCGGGATAAATGACTTTTTAGAAACGAAGTTATTTCAAACTCTAGAGTTTTTCTAACAAAAAAATAAAATCTTTTCTTTTAAAATGAAAATATTTAGAATCTTGTGAATTTTTTTTTATAATGCATTTTTGTGAATAAAATTTTAAAAAATTTCAAATCGAAAAGGGGGGGGCACGTGCCCCCTGTGCCCACCCCCTGTATACGTCCATGTTTCTGTGGTAAGGCTGTATAATTTTCACAAACATCAAAAAAACACAAAACTTTCTAAAATTTGAAACAAATTTAAAAAAAAAATAATTTGACAATGTTTATAATTCCTTTTTGGTTAGAAATTTTATTTTTTAGTACACACCGATTTCTGTCGTTCTTCTTCATCCTTTATATCTGTCATTCGTGATTGAATTTAATGGTTTCGATGTTTTGTGCAAAAAAACAGTACATACTTTTAGGCTCCATGAAAAAACAAATATATAATTTTTATATAACGTTTGATTTTCGACATTTTTAAAAATGTTTCTCGAAATGTTTAAAATTATTCGTCTCAGTGCACAGAGGTAAAAACCGGCCAAAACTAAAAAAAAAAAAATTTTTCTTTTTTTCCAAATTGATGCCAAATAAGAGCTAACACTTCAAAACGTGCGATTACAAAGTTTTGTGCCAAACCCTTGACTAGTTTAGGTTTTATAACGTAGCAAAGTTGAGTAATTGTATTTATTATTTTTTAAATTTAAAAGTTGTGATTTGCAACTTTGAAATCCAAGTAGGCTGTAAACTTAAAAAAAAATGTTTGTCTTGAATTGATATATTTTGAAAACTTAGCATTATTTTTACATGTCATATGCATTTCGGTAATTTCAAGTGCGTGGATCAATTTAAACAGTGGTTGTAAAAATAAATCTAAAAAAATAAAAAATTTATAAAAAATACAAACTTTGAAAAGCCCAAAAAAATACTTTTTGCTCAAAATTGCTCTTAAGATGCTATACCACAAATTAGTATAAGGGTTCCCAAGAAAGTACTAATTAACATCAGTACCAAGTTTAACCAAGTCTTTCAGTTAGAGCCTTTTAAAGTTGGGTCATTTATATAAAATAAAGAGTTTTTTGAGCTGTGGAAGACACATAAAAAAATAATATGGATGAAATACTGACGATTAAGACAAAACATCTTAAAACACATTCAAAATTTTTTTTTTTTGCGAACAAAAAAAAATTTTTTCGCGGAAAAAAAAATTCCGCGGAAATTTTTTTTTTTCGCGGTTTATTATAATATTCTTAACATACCTTCAGCATTTTTATAAGTTTTCATAAAAAATTAAGGAAGTTATAGGGCTTTGGCCGGAATTTACCACTGTGCAGTGGTATAAGAAAACAATTATCTTTTGATTAACAAAAATTGGAAAAATTCGAAAGCTTCTTTTAGTAAAACAAATAATTTTTGGTTTGCCTAAATATATGCACTAAAAAAGCTTAGTTTTTGCAAATAATAGGTCTGTTTTTTTATAAAAAATTCTTTCTATTTTTACTAAAACTGGAAAGTTTTGTACTGAAAATTTCCAGCTGTACTGAAAATTTCCAGCTGTACTGAAAATTTCCAGCTGTACTAAAAGTAGTAAAAATCAGTGGATTGTGTAGTAAGGTAAACGAACAGACATAATCTCAAAAATAATACCGAAAATCTTATCGTGACAATTGGCCTTAACTAATATAAGAAAACAATTAACATTTAATTGCCAAAAAAATGGAAAAAGCCACAAGCTTTTTAAATTAAAAAAAATATGATTTTTGCTTCGCCTAAATATATGCATTAAAGAAATTTGATTTTTGAAAATATTTTCACACATATAAAATTTTAACAGAGGCATCAGTTTACGGTCGACTTACTAACAATTTTGCCTTTTTACCTAGGATTAATGATTTGTTTTATTTCAGATGATTGTTAATACTGGAGTCCTTCAACAATTACACAGAAAAAAAATTAAGAAAATAAATACTAGGCTGGTTTATTTGAATTAAATTTTTTATACGATTTCACCGAATTACTATATCGTTGGCTTAGTCGGCAAATCTGTCAAGTCCTTTTTTAATTTTTCATTTTAGTAGGGACAAAAAATTGTCTAACTTTTTTTTATGTTGACTTTTTTTAAGTGTATAAACGTAGTTTTCTTCTTAAGTTCATCTGATTTAAACATTTATTAATTTTTTTAAGTAATGTATTTTAAGTTACACAATATATACTACATTAAAATCTTAATGTTTATAGAACTTAGACAATATTAAAAACATCTAAATTTTTCCGCGATATTGACCCAGTGCCCATACAAACTGTAAATAGCACATAGTTAGACAAGTAAGAAGATCGACATCTAAATTCTTCAGTTATATTGACCAAGTGACCATACAAACTGAAGTAGAAACGTAGAAAAGTAAGAAGATCGACGCCTCTTTTAGATATCACACTTTGTTTCAACTAAAAAAAAATAAATTCAGCCATTTTTAAAACCAATTTCAAAATTTCACTAAATTTTCTAAATTCCCAATTTCTACTGCGGTTTTAACTGGTATCATTTAGAAAACTACTCACATTTAAAAATTACAATGTATTAGTCAACATTTAAACTTAAAAAATGTTTAAACAATTCTGGCGCCGAAAATGAAATATGCAAATATTTTAAATTACGTCACAAATATGTATAAAAAAAATTATATCATAGAGGATCTTAACCTTTCACAAATATCCAACTCATCTTTTTACAAAGAAATTTTGGTAAAACCCCAACAAAAAAATAAAATATCTCCCAAATAAAAAGTGGTTTTGTTTTTAATTTTTTAACAAAAAAATATAGTATCTTTTGTATGTTTTTTATTATTTGATTAAACAAAATATTTTGTTTAATATGTTAATTATATAAAAAAAATGTTTTTGTTTTCAATTTTTTTTTTTTTTTGTCAATTTTTGTCTACAAAATTTTTTGGGGTTTTATTTTTTTTTTCTATAACAGCTTGTTTAAATTAAGCTTAAAAAACAAAGAATTATAATAATTTAAATAAATAATACATTTAAATGGCTTATAAAATAGCAATTAATTAAATTGGAAAAGTAGCTTGCTTTAAATTATATACAAAATTAAATTAGAGTAAACAAATATCACAACCAAAATTAAGGGGAGTTTTAAATAATAATTTTTAAATAACACTGACACACAAAAAAAAGTTTTTGATCCAGAAACTAGACCCACTAATCCTTATGTATTTTGAACTCTAGAACTCGATTCCGTCATCAGAATTGTATTCTATCGTTGGGTTTTCTTGTAATTTACAAAGAAATAACGCTAAGTGGACCTACCTGATTTTTTAGTAAAATTGTGTAAAGTTATGTAAAGTTCAAGTCTGATTTATTACAAAGAAAATAAGATGTTTTTTAATAATATCCGTCAAAAATGGTAGAAGTTATATGCATTTGAACAAAATTACATTACTTCAGATTTATACAAAAACAGTTGTATTTCTTACATTCGGCAGACCCAAAATAAACTGTATTTTATAAAACTGAATTTATGCATTTTTGTTCAAATGCATATAACTTCTACAATTTTTAAACGATTTTATTAAAAAAGCCTTTTATTTTCTTTTTAATATATCGCATTTAAACTTTACATACAGAGATAAAATTTAAAAAATGTTTAACTTGGTCATATTTACAAAGAAATTAGTTAGGTTCACTTTGCAGATTTTCCTTGTAAATTACAGGAAACCCCAACTATAGAATTCAATTCTGGTGACGGAATTGAATTAAGGAAGTCAAAATACATAAGGATTAGTAGGTCTTGATTCTGGGTCAAAACTTTTTTTGTGGGACTGTGTAATTGGCACAATAACGGCCATCTTTTTTAAGTTTTAATAACTTATTTATAAATGGTTAATGAAATTTGGGTAAATGATTTCTTTTATATTTACAAAAAAATAAAAACTGTGTACGATTTTGAAATAATGCAATCTAAAAAGTGTGATTGTATAAATTACCTAAGTTTTTACTCTTACATAATTATTGAAAAAATTACCTAAGTTTTTACTTTTAACAACTTAGGCTCTTCATCCAAAAGTTTTTTTCTCTTAGGACCTATTCACACCTGAGGTCGAACGAGAGTTCGATCATATAATCGACATCTTGTTTAAAAGAGATTTCACCTCAGGTGTGAATTGGGTATTAAACAATTATTGAAAAAAGTACCTAAGTTTTTACTTTTAATAACTTAGGTTCTTTATAACATTATTTTTGGCATAATGCAAACTATAAAGTGTTCTTGGATAAATTACCTAAGTTTTTTTTTAGAATAAAATCTTAGGTAATTTATCTACTTTAAAGTACACAATTTCTTATAATTTTTTGTTTTTTTGTGATTAAAATAAATATTTTTTCAGTGTAGATGATAATGATGATCTTAATATCTATAATTACTGGATTAAGGGGATGATGAGAATAAAGCTATCAGATGCAGTCAGTCAAATTTTTTGAGATAAATTGTAGTTTTGAAGTGGTGAAACTAACACTTGTGTTAACATAAAACAAAACATCTTGACATTGTCTGGTGTAATGACGCCCTTTTTGGTAGAGCTTTATATTTGAGAAGCCCTTAACCTCATTTTTGTAGAACTTTGAGCATGAGCGAGAGAACCTGACACCGACCTTGACACCATTTGTTTGTGTTATTGCGTGAAGTTCACAATGTCAAGTTAACATTTGTTTGTGTTGTTGCGTAAAGTTCACAATGTCAAGTTAACATTTGTTTGTGTTATTGCGTGAAGTTAACAATGTTTTGTTTTCAATTATGTAAAGTTAACAGTGAGAATATCAACAAACATTCTCACATAATGTAAACACAGCCTTTTTTAAGAGTTTTATGCACTATAAAACGGGTTTTAAACAACATTTTGATTATCATTAACCCTGGAGTGCCATTGATTTTGTGTTTTCTGTTGTTGTTGTTGATTATTATTATTTTGAGAACGTTGTTGTGTTTGTTGTTGTTTCACTTGTTGTTGTTGCGTTTGCTGACTATTACCAATTTTAGCATCAATCCAATCCAAATAATGTGTTACTCGTGTAAAACCTCCTGGTATATTTGTTTCACAACCATCAGCTGGTCCAAAACTTGTAATACCCACTACAACTTGGGTATTTTTCAATACCAAAGGACCACCAGAATCTCCTGAGCATACAGTTTCATCCTTTAAACCCTTGGCACACAGCACACCATCGGTAACGACATCAAATTCATCTGAGCACTCGGTATTTGAAATAACTCTCAATTCTGTATATTGCATAGGATCAGAATTTGTAGTTTCTCCAGCTGCTCCCCAACCGGTAGCTACCACTTTGGAGCCAATAAATTGATCTGTTTTCATGTGATGTGGCAATATGGCTGGCTTAATGCGTGAGGTAAATTGTACATCTTCGGGTAATTTTACCAGGGCTATATCATTAGCTGCCGTTAAATGATTAAAATGTTCATGGACAATGAATTTATTACTGCGTAACACTACTTTTCCGGCTTCTATAGATTCATCTACACTTTTGGTACCCAAATACACATCGAAATGTGTGACACCCATGGTACAGTGGCCAGCGGTTAAAATCCAACGTTTATCTAATAAAGTGCCACCACACAGGATGCGTTTACGCCACAGCTGTTTACCAATTAACATGACTTGATAGGGGAATTTTTCAATACGGCCGTATTTAGATTGGCCTACGGCATATGATTCCGTTACACTGATTAAATTTATTGCAATAAAAGCCAATGTGGCTAATAAAAAAGTTCTTATACCCAACATATTGTGTGTGTGGTTTTTTGTTTAAATTTCACTTGAAATTTTTTTATTTAAATAAAATTTTTTAAAAATTTTTTAATTGTTGTATCACAAAATTGTCTTTTTTTAAAGTCTTTTTTTTTAATAAATTCACTTTTTTTTTTAATTTAAATTTAATATTTGTTTTTGTTTAAAATTTAATAATTTTTTTTTTTAAATATTTTTTTTTAGTAAATTTCCGATGCGTTGTGTTTGTTCTTCACTATTCAAACTCCCGTTTAAATTTAAACCCATTCTAACTGAGCATTGAAATTTTATTTCGAAAACTTTGCTTAATGGATTTTTGCCGGTCTGCTCAAAACATCTCAAAACGTGTTTTGTATCTTGTGTGTAAAATACAAACAAATATTGAAATTTACGTATTGAAATGTGATTTTTTTTTGCTTACTCTTTTTTAAAGGTTTTTTTGGGGAATTTCGTGGTCTGTTGATAATGATGAAGTGGCGATGAGTATTTTGGCTAATTTTGTTGTGTTTGCAACATATTTTTAATAAAATTTTTGTTTATTGATTTCTTTTGTGTGGGTATTTGTATGGGAGAAGATGTTTTGTATTTTAATTGATAACAAGCTCTAAAGGAGATTCATCAAAGTTAGTGTTATCACTTTATACTACTGTTTTAAATTTTAGGGTGACCATAGGTCAAGTACATTTTTTGTTTGTGGTAAGACTATCAACAGTTTTTATTACTTTGAAGATTAGTTCCAGGAAGTTGAAGTAGGTCAACAAAAAAAAGTTTTAGTACACAAGTTCCATCTTAAACGTTCTTAAAGTATAGATGATTTTTTTTTTTTTATTTTTAAACATTTAGTCACAGTACTCGGAACCACGATTATAAACAACATTTTTATGTTATGTTGTTTGTAATCGTGTGAGACTCCTACATTTGTGAAGTCCCATCTCTGTAATTTTAGATAATACTTTGTTTGAGTTTATTACAATTTAAAAGAAACAACTTATATTTGATATTAATTTTGTTTGAAATATGAAAATTTATGAAATAAAGAAAATCGGAATAATTTAAAATTCAAAAAGACACACATCGTCTTATTGGCGCCCAACGTGGGGCACCAACGTTGTATTCAGATTTTTTTTTTTTTTTAACATTCTACAAACAAATTTAAAATCAAAGATAAATTGTTTCCAAAATTTAAATAATCTGTTACAAAGTATTTGATATACATAATTAAAGATATGGAACTTTATAATTATAGGAGTCCCACATAGTCATTTATGTTTTTTTTCAGCAATTCAAATTTAAGAGTCAACGATCTGATTGATTGTAAGATCTTAACAGTTAGATACAACTCTAAAAATATTTTTATTAGTCTCAACAAAAGAAATTTTCGGCATTCCTATTTGGAACCATATATATTAAAGTTAATTTTGAAAGTTTGATCTGCGGATATTATAATTTTTTTAAACGATTTAGGGGAGCTAAAAATAATGCAGGTATTTTTTTGGAAAAATTTTCACTCCTTGAGGTGGTTCAAAGCATTTGAAATCGCGGATTTTGAGCTGATTTTTCTGCAGAGAAAAAACGGCTGAATATATTGCAAATCTGATCGATTCTACAGCAAAAAATAATACAATGGCCTTTTTTCAAACTCTTAAAAAAGTTTCAAAAACCCACCACAGAGAGCGGAAACATAAGGTTTTTCCATTTACTTTTAAAATTAATTTTTTAAATATGCACAATTAAAGGGCATTTTTAGCTTAACAAAATGGTACCAATTTTTCCGTTCCATCACAACCCGTTAAAAAGTTATAAGCTCTCAAAAATGGGCAAAAACACGTTTTTTGAGAACTTTGACCTCAATTTTCTCGAAAACATGACGTGATAGAAAAATTTGAAAACTAGATTCAGAATCAGCATCGAAATGTTAAGAATATCATCCAAAAACATCACAAAAAAATGCTCTCAATTTTGTGAACTTTGACCTCAATTATTTCAAAAACCTGACGTTACGGAACATTTTGGAAACCAGATTAGGAATCAGCATTGAGAGGAAAATCGAAAACGAGTGTCCAGACCGCTGACCCATCCAAAAATTTTTCAAATTTCGGCCAGTGTTTTATAATTTTACCATTAGAAAAAAAAACTTTGAAGCCTTATAACTTTTTAATGGGTTGTGATAGAAAGGTGCTTTTTGTACCAATTTTCTTAGGAAAAACTGCCTCTTTATCGTGCATTATTAAAAAAATAATTTAATTTTTTTTTTTTTAAATCGATTTTTCCGCCCCCTGCTGTGGGTTATTTGAACTTTTTTTAAGAGTTCAAAAACTGCTATTGTATTAATTTTTGCTGTAGAATCGACTGGTGAAATCATATTTGCAATATATTTAGCCGTTTTTTCTCTGCAGAAAAATCAGCTCAAAATCCGCGATTTCAAATGCTTTGAACCACCCCAAGGAGTGAAAATTTTTCAAAAAAAAAAATACCGGCGTCAACGAATTCTCTCCATCTGATTCTATCTCTGGCAATTGTTTTTGTTTGATTCCAGGATACACGAGCTAGTAAACATTCTTGTTTAAGGCATCGAACCCATGTGTTACGGGGTCTACCTTGGCGGCGTTGTCTTTGAGGGTTTCCAAAAACCTTACCATAATCATTTATTAAAAGGTAAAGAATAATTCTAGTTCGTCTATTCCAACCCTTATAAAGAACGATCAAATATTCACTGACTGGGTTGATAAAGATAATCTTTTCGCTTAAATTTTTGCATGAAATTCATACTTGCCAATTAGCAATCAAACACTGATCGACCTCTAAAGAGTATCCTATAATATGCCCAAAATATTTTTTCGGGTTCGTGCAGGGTTCAACGTAAACAAGTCCCCGGGGGCACATGGAATTACAGCACTGGTGCTAAAACTGTGTTTTTCGACGGTCACAAGTATATTAGCAAAACTTTTTCGTGTGGGAATCTTCCCCTCCTGCTGGAAGGTGGCAAATGTTAAGTCCATCCCTAGAAATTGTGAGGTCACTAACCCTGACAATTACCGCCTAATTGCAATTTGTTCTGCCCTCTCGAAGGTCATGGAGAGCATGTTAAATTTCCATATTGTGAACTATCTGGAGTCCAATTCACTTCTTCAAAGTCTATATTTAAGCTTTTGGACCGGGTGCAAAGAAACGTGTTTATTTTTGTTTTATCAAATATGATGTGTCACAAATTTTTTGTTTTATTAAAAACGCTAAATAAAATACAGAATTTTTTGTACAGGGTGGTCCAATAAGAAGTATCTTTTTAAAACATGCAATGAAATGAACAATACTCAATAGTTTTGGAACCTTATGGCTTTATTTGAAAGAGCAAATAATCCCATTATTTATGGCAAACGACTTCATTCATGCGGCTGCCTGGGTTAGCTCCGCAGTAGCTCATCCTCGACACCCATTTTTCTAATGTTTCTGGTTCTATCTCACGAATGGCTTGAACGATATTCGTCGAAAGGGCCTAGAATATTTCTGGATTTCCCATGTTGCATGAATCTTTAACGAGACCCCTCAAAAAAATTTCTAAAGGCAGCTCTGAAGTGATCAATTGTCACATCGAATATGGCTAAAAACACGATTTCCGAACTAAGTGCGCAAAATATCGATTGTTTGATGGACTGTGGCACATATTGCGATATCCTTCTGAAAATAAATGTAATCCAAGTTGATATACTCTATTACGGCCAACAAAAAGTCGGTAATCATGGCTCTGTAGCGCTCATCTTTGACGAAAATGGGGTTTTCAGCTGTATTTTTAAAATATTGTGTAATGATGCTGATACTCAAATCTGTTGCTTCCTATAGATGAATTGGATTCTTTACAATACCGTGCGAGTTTTACGATCCCAAGATGTAGCAATTTGTTTGTTAACATAACCTCATTTGAGTGTCTTATTTCGGTTAAAAACTTTTTTTCGAAAAACGTGCATTTTGGCAGCGCAGTACTGCGCTACAACGCGATACAGCGGAGCAAGCCGAGGACGCATCAAAGAAGTCGTTTGCCATAAAAAACGGGAATGTTTGCTCTTTCAAATAAAGCCATAACATTCCAAAAAAAGTTGAGTATTGATCATTTTATTGCATTTTTAAAAAGATACTTGTTATTGGACCACCCCTTATATCACGAAAAACTCCCACAAGAATTTTACTCACGCACAATCACGAATAAAATTTTTTGTTAACTTTTGTTAACTTAAACTCATGCACGCTCACGTGAGTATACAAATAATTTATAACGATTTACATGAATCCCAAAGAGATAATCACGTGTTTGAAGCGCATCTCTAGTTCACGTTGATCTTTGTTTTTCAATCGTACAACCCGTATGTGGAATAAACTTCCCGTGGAGATCTTCCTAGCCTTTTTTAATATACAAAAGTTGAAACCAAATGTTCACAAACACTTCTTACGTTTCCCCCTTTCCACACCTTATATTCTTGATCAAGAGGGGGCATCCCAAATCTTCTGAATCTGAGAAGAAGAGAACGTCGAATACTTATAAGCCTAACTATAGGAAATAACGCGTTGTGCTCATCATATCTTGAAAATAGATTATATATTTGAACCTTTGTATGCAATATGATTTGAGGATGGGACACAACAGAGCACACTATCTGTTGTTGAACCGCGTTTTGAAAAGATATACTGCGAACAATGTAGTTTGATAAGTCAATCGACAAAGTTTAGAGATAAATGTCATCGGTTGAGCAATTGTTTACAATATATTTTTGATTTGGACCCCATATTCCTCTTCCTTGGGAATTCTAATTATCACCATGATACCCTGATTCCTGATATCAGGGTGACTTATTAACGCTAAAATTTGCTCCACGTTGAAGTATAGTTCTTATTCAACTTTATGTTCCCCCTGTTCCGGAATACAAAATATTTATCTCTTTATTCAAGATATCATGCTTCTTTATCGTAAAAAAAAATATCTCATTAATTTTGTCACCTGGTCACTCTCTTTCGGTGAATCAGTATTTTTAAACACGAAATTAAATTAAACTCGCACTTCTACGCAAAAGTTTAGTAAAAATTACTCCATTCGTTCTAAAAAAAGTGATCTAATTGGCGCCTTTGAATAATTAAAATTTCCTAAATCGTAAAAAGACTAGATTTACCATTGAACCATTAAAAAAATAAATTAAAACTAATATATTTTTTTAATTATTTTTTTAAAAAAATAAAATAAAACGAAAAAATTTAAAAAAAAATGATAAACAAAAACATTGTGGAGAGATAGATGGCGTCTTAAAGGAATGCGTTTGACGTCAAACTTATAGATTTTTGATTAGAATTAAAAATTAAAAAATCTCAGATCTGAGTGTGTGTAAATGTGTGACAATACAGTAAAATTAAACATTTTTTTTGTGAAAAAAAATACAAAAATTTAGTAAAATAAAACTGGAATCAACAGCAGACTGGAGCCAACTTTGACTAACATTCTAAACTAATTTGCATAATTTATTTCTTAATAGAAATAGTTTCTTTATAAAGAAATATGCAGATAGAAAATTAAAAGCAGCTAAAGACATTTTAATAGGAATTTAGAGAGTAAAGGAACTAGTTATGGATGTTTTTTTCTGTTGAATTTTGAAAGTATTTAACCAGATTATTTAGTCTTGAAACATTTTTGGAAATAACTTTTTCCTCTGGCTATATATATTTTTTTTTAATTAATATTAATATGTTTACATAGTTCGTAAAGGGATTTTGGGATTTTGCATAATAAACATTTTGTGTTTGAAAAAAAGTGATTAATGTGGTTCATTATTGAAAATCTGTGTCAAGATATATTTTTTATTGACCGGAGTTAGCTTTTAAAAAAGTCTTTGGGACTAGTTAAGTTGAGAGTGTGTTGTAGGTGCCTTAAAAAAAAAGTCCATGGCGCTCAGATTTAAAACAGTCCATTGTACTGTACTCTAGAAAGAAAATAAGTATAGGATGAGAAAATGTTTAAAAACAGTAAAAAGTGCTTGCTCAGAAGATCTCAGTTACATTCACAAACCAGAGAAAGTAAGACATTATCCGCAGTCTAGCTTGGAGAACGCTGGCTACAACAGACGTAGTGTTCTAATGTGTCCTCAAGACAATCTGCACACAAAGCGTCTGATAAGACTCCTAATTTCGTCATATGAAGAGCAAAGGATTTGAGGACTGTAACTTTTGCTTTGGCCAGCGGCAGACAAAGAGATTTATAGCTCCCTCGAGCTGGGTAACGAAACTACTAAAAAGGATCTCTGAATCCTTACGTCCTACCTAACTGGACAATTGTAACTTAAATTACCAACATAAGAAAAAAATCTATCTGACACGGATGCTTGCAGATTCTGCGAGATAGAGGAAGGGACCTCTTAGTATATACCTTGTATATGACCAAGTCTCACTGGTAGAAGACTTCAACATCTGGGAGGTCACTTAATATATCTGACTTACATGTGGAAATCTCTACCAAATAGGATTCTCGGCTTTACAAAGTTCTACTTCTTAAGCCACCTCGATTCTCTAAGATATTTTGCTAGAGATGTCAATGAGAAACCGTTTAGGCAAGAAAAGATTTTTGCACCAAATGCTTAAGGCGGGTTTTTATTACGTCCGGAGATTCACATATGTAACAAAAACTTCACTGACTGTTCATCCTCCTCCTCCACTTCCCCACAACTTCTACAATACTGCCTATCAGAAATTCCCATACGCACAGCTATTTGGCCAATTATGCAGTTTCCTATCAGTACTCCCACTAATAAGATAACCATCCAACTATCCTTCATTCTAAGTATTCTTTGATATCCTATCAACTTCGTTTATTAATTCCATTAAAGAAACCGAGATGTCAGTTTCCATCCGTTCTTCCGCCGACTCAGACGATTTCCGATTAAACATTGTTTGATTATGAGGCCTTCAGAGCTGCAAGACTTTCCACGAAAATGTTATTGGCACAATGACGAAGGTCACTTGTCGCAATCATCTGCTCGGCTTTATGAAGTTTCAATGAGACCCCGATTTCAAGGCATTCAGAGTATACTCCAGAACCCGTACCCATCTCCATTTTCGATCCGTCCGAAAAGTTGAGATACCAATATCTGTTTTAACAGACTTTTCCTAATACCGTTTGTTATTTAGACTTCAAAGTTTCTGTCAAAGTTCATATGTGGTGAGATATAGTCGGTTTCTGGTCCAATTCCGTTCAGCCCTCCTTTCTTAATATGATCAACAACTCTGAAGTCCCTGCCCATATACTTATAGGAGTTGTATTCCATTTTCGCCCGGATATAGGTGGTATAAATATTAAGGAGATCGGTAGGATAAAGTAATTCTTGCACCAGTTCACACTGGATTTTCATGCCCAGAACATCAAGAGTATCCGATTCCTCAATATCAATAATACCTATAGATACGGACGACAATGTTGGTTCCACAACACATCTATGGGTCAACATTGGGCCTTGCGTGCATTAAAATCGACTTTATTCGACAGACCCCACTCAGAGATAGTCAACAGGTCCAAATTGAGAGTATCATTCATATTTTGGCGCACGCGTCCAACCTCTACAAGGCTTGTAAGTAAGTTTGACTTAGAAGGTTATTAAGAAAGATAAGAAAAAGAGTAGAAGAAAGATGCCCCCTACTAATGCAGTGTGGGAGGAGGATAGAAGGAGATATGTCGTAGCTAACTGGGAAGACTTCTGCGGGGAGTGAATTCCACATACGACTTTTCGACTGAGAAACGAATTTTCGCTGTAATGCGTTTTGCAATTCATTGGACAGTCGGAAACAAACGGATGTGATCTACTGGATTGTCGAGTGTTACGAATGTACACCACTTGTCTCAGGGATAAGTTTACCCATCTCAGCAGAGCACTTACCACGACAATATCGGTAGAACAATGATGGACAACCCGACGTTCCGACGAGGCTCAAACAAAACTTGAAACCGCTGCCCAGATATGGAAGTATTCCAAATTCGGTCGGATATACGCGGTATAAGTAGTAAGGAGATCAGAAGATGTAAAGTAATTCTTGCAATGTTTCAAGAAACCAAGACACTTGAATGCTTCTTTCGTTACTTGAAACACATGTTTATACCGACGGACATTACACTCTATTTTCATGCCCAGAACATCAAGAGTATCCGATTCCTCAATATCAATAATACAAATAGATACAGATGTAATTGATTTAACAGATCGTATGTGGGTCAACATACAACATTGGGTCTTGCGAGCATTAAAATCGACGTTATTCGCTTGACCCTACTCGGATATTGTAGATAGGTAAGGATTAAGTGTGTCATTCATATTCTGTCTCATGGCTTCAACCTCTACAAAATAAGGAAAAGAGTAGGAGAAAGAACAGAACTTTGAGGTACACCTGAATTAAGCTGAAACTCGTTGTATGAAACCCCATCCATAACCACACGTATAGTGCGGTTCGCGAGAAAGCTCGATATGATTCGAGAGTAGTCATCACCGACACCAAGTGCAATAAGTTTTGATACGAGGGCGCCATTATACACGATCAAATGCCTTGGAAGTATTTAGAGCAGTGGTCGGCACCCAGGTGCATAATGAAATTGGATATTTGCACGTAGACAACGCGAATGTCAACGAAACTCGCAACTGAGATCATTAAAAATAGAAATATTTGATTTAGTGTCATGGTAGCATTTAAAAAAGCGGGTCTGCCGACCACTGATTTAGAGCCACAACTTTACTTTTACCAAACTGTTTGTGTGGATCGACTCCAACGTTCCGTAAGGGACGCTAACAGGTCTCCAGTAAAACGACTTCTACGAAAGGCATACTGTCGATTGCTAAGAGGTGAATTGGACTTCAGATAGTTTACACAATAGAAATTTAACATGCTCGACATAACCCTCGAGAGCGCAGAACAAACTTCTATGGGGCGGTAATTGTCAGGGATAGTGGCCTCACCCTTTTTAGGGATAGGAAAAATATATTGAACATAGTATTAGATACTATTTTAAGTTCTTGCCCTTCGGCAAGAACGAATTTCTTGCAAATAATCCAGCAAAAAATTAGCCTTCTCAACCGAGTCAATGAACACTTGGTCATCCATTTTAAGAGTCGGGATAGAAGAACTAGCATTGTCCCTTACTCTCTTTACTAATGACCAAAAAACTTTAGGACGAAGACGCTGTTCATAGAGAAGCTTTTCACGTCTCACTGCCTTGGCGCAATTGGTACTCGCCTACTTGCGCAGCATATCACCGAAATGCCATAATTCATAATTTATAGCTCTGAATCATTAGCGGTTCTCACCCTTGATAGAAAACAAGAAAAGAATCGGAGAATCGAAGAAAACAAGAAAATGTTTGATAGATACAACAACAAAATACATGGCGGCTCGTTTTTCTCATTTTCTTGGTTTCTTCTTTTCTACATAGAAAATTTCTTCGACTTGATGCTTGAGTAAGTTGAAGTATAGAAAAAAATAAAAGTTTCTAGACCAACAAAACAGCTGATTAGAGAGGCATTTAATTATTTTGTGATATTCTCAGACTTTTTATACAAAATTTAAAATGAAACTTAAATGATTAATTATAATTTTACTAAAAATCGCGTTGTTTATTTTTATTTCGTGGTTTTAATTATGTAAAATAATTTGAGGTTATAGAAAATGTTAGTGTGAGAAAACTTGTTTAAATAGTTGTTCACTCTTTAGTGGAAAAAATCGGTAGAAAATTTTCTTGTAGGAAATTTCCTCAAATGTTTTCTATCAAGGGTGAAAACCGCTATTATTTATATTCTTAAAATTTAGTTAACTTTCCCATTTTTCAGTCAGAGAATTTTAGTTTTTCAGTTAGAGAATTTTTGCATTTTCAAAGATGAAAATCAATTTGTCTGAAAATCAAAGAAATCTTTACAGGAGATCTCTTTTGTTTTTTTCAAAGAAACGAAATACCTAATAAATTCTTGAGACCGCTATTGACGAAATGAGATATGATAAAAGACTAAATAATGGATGCTGTTATCGAGTCTGGTATATCATTATTTTCCTTCTTAAACTACATGATGCCATATTTCCCGATGATAAAAAGAAGAGCTATTTCCGTAAATCGGCTTGTGCCCGGCTCCAAGTTTCGCCATCATATGGCTTTGTTGTCTTATTTAATGCTGTTTGTGATTACGCTGAATTGAGGTTAAGGAAACTGGATTAAATTCGCTTCCCTTTTTTTTAATCACGAACTGCCAGAATTTTTAAAAAAACAATATATTATTGTATCGAAATTTTACGACAACTTAGTGATTTACGATTTTGATAAAAAGTTAAATTATGTAGAAATTCCAATAAATATGCTAAACTATATATTTTATTAATTTGCATGTTTTTTTTATTTTATTTTTATTTTTATTATATTTTGTTTTTATAGTGTCTGCGTATTTATTTATTATTAGTTGTAAAGTGACTTTGTCAAATTTTTAAATCGTGAAATTCCTTTCTCAATGATCGTGAACATATTTAAAGTGTGAAATATTTTTTTTGGGTTTTTTTCGGGTACCGTTTTCCGGTATAACGCTTTTTATATTAAAGTAAACATATAAAATATATAATTTATAACGCATTATAAAAAATATATGTGTATTTAAATGTGGGAGTGTTAACGAAAACTTCATTTAACGTTTATAAATTAACAAACAAAAAATCATGGTTTTAAATTGGCGCCATTGCTAATGAAATCATGTCAATAATTAACAACAAATTGTTTGAAATCTAATAAAAAAAATAAGAAAAAAGGTTTATTGACATTGTCAAGGTTGTTTTTACACGTTTGTTTATTTATATTTCTCTAAATTCCCTGATCTTCCAACAGTGAGTTTTTTTTTCTAAATTGTTTATTTTAAATTTGTTTGCGGGATTTTTAATAAATAGCGGTTTATGACGTTTTAGTTTAATGCATTTAATTAAATTCATTGTTTGTCCAGTTTTTTATTTGTTGTTATGATTTTGAGTGTAACTTTTCTAAATAATTTTTTTAATAAACTTTTGCTAAAATGATGTTGTTGAACCTGTTTTGAAATTAACCGTTTATAATGAAGTTGGCCACGTGTATATTTAATATTTGACCTATAATTTTATTAACATAAATGATAAATCACTGTGTACTTAAGAGGGTTGTTGTAGAATTATTGATCTTTCTTTTATTCAGTTTTGGACATAAAATATTGAGGGCGAATATTCAAAACTTGCTATCTGCAGTGTTCTAATGTAGCAGATAGTAAGTTTTGAGTATTCGTCCTCGATATGTTGCTTCGATAACATCATATGGGAAAATTAACTAAATTACAGAAATAGTTTTTCTTTCATTTTAGTTCGTATGTCACAAAAAGTTTCTTTATCGGGGCAGTAAGAGACTTTAGCCGTTCGTTATAAGAGTCAGGGAAAATGCTAGTTCTTCTATACCCAC
Source organism: Pegoplata infirma (assembly GCA_963921195.1). NCBI lineage: Eukaryota > Metazoa > Arthropoda > Insecta > Diptera > Anthomyiidae > Pegoplata > Pegoplata infirma. The sequence goes on from OY992539.1 coordinate 54,161,658, forward strand.
CCTTTTTAAAGACGACCAAGTGTTCACAGAACCGGTTGATAAAACTAACCTGTTAGCTGGCGTTTTTGAAAGAAACTATATCTTGCCGGAAAGCAATCAACCACTGCCCGAACTAGAGAGGGTATCCTTTTCCTTTCTCATTTCGTCATGCCGTGTGGAAGTTTTTCCAGCTTGTTGGAAGGTTGCTAATGTACAGCCAATCCCTTAAAAGGGTACGGCTAACAACCGTGATAATTACCGCCCAATCGCAATATGCTCAGCGCTCTCAAAAGTAATGGAGAGCATGGTAAATTGCCATCTTGTGGAGGCTAACTTTCTTTTACGCGACGGAACTCGTTCTACAGGAGACCTGTTGCGTTTCTTTCGGAACGTTAGAATCATTCCCATCATCATATCGGAGAAAGTAGATATTTCCAAGGCGTTTGATTGTGTGTGGCACGGTGCGCTCATATCTAATCTTAATGTCTTGGTGTTCGTAATGGCTTTTTTCAATTTATTTCGAGCTTCCTCAGTAGGCCCATCTTAAGGTATGGCGAGGTCCTTGGGCATACCAGAATTTTGGCCCCGTCTGGAAAGTTAAAAGTAGTATGACAAGAAAACAAGATTGTTCTGTTTTAAGAAAAAAGATCTCAGAATCAGTACTTTTCCTAAAGGAAAAGGTCTCAAAATCATCAAATTTTTCTGTAGAAAAAAGGACTCCGAACCTGAGAATTTTTATAAAGGAAAAAAATGTCTCAAAATCTTAGACTTTTATAAAGGAAAAATGTCTCAAAATCTGAGACTTTTATAAAGGAAAAAGGTCTAGGTTAGGTTGAATGGGAGTTCGCCATTTGGCGAATTCACTCGGAGCCCATATGGCTCATTGTGATTCCTTAATTCGACTTCCCTACTCCCCCTCTGATACAAAGTTCTACGTCATAAACCACCCCGATTCTCTAAGGTATTGTGCTAGAGACGTCAATAAGACACCGTTAAAATCCAGATCATCGAAAAATCTTTGCCCCAAATGCTCAAGGCGGCTTCTCACCCGGACATTCGTATAACAAGTGCTTTACAGACTCCTCCTCCACTTCCCCTCAACTTCTACAATGGTCTTTATCAGAAATTCCCATTATCATAAAGTGTCCTTTAAGTACTCCAACTAATAGGCTAACCGTCCGTTTGCCAAAAGTAACAAGACTTTTTGTCCTCTTGGGACTTGGCAGTGGCCCCAGGGTTCTCGATATCCTGCACGTAGTCAGTGATATCCACCTATCCTTCATGCTATCCTCAGATATCCTATCAATTTCGTTCATCAATTCATCAATAGGAACCGAGATTTCAGGTTCTACACGTTCTCCCACTGATTCCGAGCCATTTCTCGCATATTCATCAGCCAATTCGTTAACGACTCAAGGACGAAGGTCCCTTGTCATGATCATCTTCGCGGCTTTATCAATTGCAAGTTCCTCAGCCTGAAAAACTCTACACTTATCCGGAAGTCTCAATGAGGCCCCGATTTCGAGACATTCAGAGTAAACTCCCGAGTCCGTACCCATTTCCATCTTTAATGCGTCCGTAAAGATTGAGATCGCATTCTCTGTCATAACAGAGTTTTCTGCCCAGTCTTCCCTAGTCGTTATTTGGACTTCGAAGGCTCTGTCAAAGTTCGTCTGTGGTGAGATATAGTCGGTTCTCTGTTCCAGTTCCGTTCTTCCTACCTTTAAAGAATCTGAGACTTTTTCTATTAGAAAAGTGCATGTTCTCTATGAGAAAAGGTTATTAAAATCTCAGAATCTGATCCTTTTTCTATAAGAAAAAGGTCTGACTTTGAGACTTTTTCTATTCGAAAAATGTCTCAGAACCTGAGATCATTTATGTACCCAGCTAAATTTTCTGTTCCAAATATTCAATAGTTTTTTAATGTTTTGGTTAGTCATTAATAGGGATGAGATTTTCATGCATTAAAAAATTTAAAATATGCGCTTAAAATATGAACTAAAAAATTCAAAATATGCACTAAAAAACTTCAAAATATGCACTTAAAAATAAAATGTGTGCAATAAAAATCTTGTTTTCATAGGAAAAACTTCTTAAAAAGCAAAAAATTAACGCCGGGCTTAAATAGTAGCGTTTAAAACTTTATAAGTAAGATTTTTTAGAAATTAAGACAATCTATAGAAAAAATTTTAAAGAAAAAAAAATAATTTTTCTTATTTCCGAAATAAATTTTTAGTTTTTGAAACACATAAATTTCAATTTGTGTTTTTGCTAATATATGCCAAAATATGCAAAAATATGCACTTAAAAGTTGGAAATATGCACAAAATATGCATTTAAAACCAAAATATGCAAAAATATGCATTTTCACCAAAATATGCAAAAATATGCAATAACAAATCGATGCCATTTTAACGCAAATTTCTTGATTCTGAAAGATAATTGGTCGATATCGTTTTTAGACTATCGACAAAAAACATGCATTTGCATGGAAATCTCATCCCTAGTCATTAAATTAACATTTAAAATTGACTGTAATGTGTTTTCATTTTAAATGAAAAAAACAGTGGAATTTTTAAATAAAATTTCATTTGTTTTAAGTGAATATTCACTGGAATTTACCTACATAATTCTTTGAGTGTATACGAAAATATTAAATTAACTTTTAAAAACAAATTAAAAAAATTGTTTTTATTTAAAAAAAACGTTTATGCTCTTAAAAACAGAAGTATGAGGGGAAAAAATTATCATGAAAAATTAAGATACTTCTTTTTTGCCTTTCGGGCCCTTGTGAAGTCGGGGGCCCTGGGCACGTGCCCAGTGTGCCCTAATGGTTTAAAAGGTAATATTCCTCAGAGTTCGTTCGGAACGTGTTGTTATTGATGGGTTCTCATTAGACGAGTTTCAGCTTCATTCAGGGCTATCGTAAGAATCTGTTTTGTCTCCTACCATATTTTTTTAATTTTCAAACTTTATTAGTCAAACTTCAAATCCTATCTACTCTTTTGCAGATGACAGCAACATTTGTCATTCGTTTTCCTTTGACAGCAGGCCAAGCCTTTTTGAGGTTCAGAAAAGAAGGCAGATCATGAATGACAGGTCTAATCAGGACCTGTTGACAATCTCCGACTGGGGTCTTGTGAATAGGGTCAGGTTCAATGCACGTAAGACCCTATGTGGACTGTGGAACCAACAGCGTTATCAGTGCATATACCATCCATATGATAGATACCGAGGAAAGGTACACTCTTGATGTTCTGGTCATAAAAACTCAGTGTGATGTCAGTTGGAATAAGCACGTTAAAATGGTGTCGAAGGAAACATTCGAGTGTTTCATACGCGAATATCTCGAAAACAGAACATGCTAGAAAAATTTGGATTGCAGTTTTGGAATCAGGAACATAAGAATATGAAACAGTGGAACCTGAAAATTGCTAAATTATTATTTTTTTTTTACTTTTTAACAGCAAGTATCTCATAAACGGTACGTGCTAGAAAAATTTGGGTGGCAGATTTGTATTCGGGAAAACAAAATCTTTAAGAATCAAATGTATATTTCACTGGGAGATTTTTGTTGTCGGACAGTGTAATTTTTTAGAAATAACTCGAAAACAAGACCAGCTAGAGTTTTCGTGTTAAAAATTTTTAAAGTTCTAAATAAAGAGGAATCAAATGCCATTACCCGATTTGGTCACCATTTTTACAAAACCTAAACTTGCTTGAAGGTTCGTTTATCAGTCGTAGTAGTCGTATGTGGAATAACTCCCCGCAGAAGTGTTACCAGTTTCTTTCAATGTAGAAAAACTCACATCAAATTTTAACAAACACTACTCCCTTTTCCCTCATCATCATAACCTATTTTCCTGATATCAACATAATGTATTGTATTAGCAAGGGCATCCCCTGAGTGTTGGTTCATACATTTTACGGTCCATTAACGTGCCACAAAATCCGGATTCGTGATTGCGTACTTTTCGGTAAGTCCGTAAAAGTGTTTCTTGTGAATTATTGACTTAAGCTTATACAATTTAAATAAATTGACATAATTTCAAAAATTGCGAAATTACAAAAAAAATTTAATATAAATTAAAATTAATAACTCTCGCTAATTTGGTATGGATAATTTTTAATAATCGAAAAATTATTAATGAATTGGCATAAAAATTTTTGAAAAATTATCAACAACTGGCGCCAATTAAATAAATAAAAACAAAATTTCCAAAATTCCTCACAATTAGTCCAAATAAAAAATACAAAAAAAAAACACAACATTTTAGATACATCGCAATTGCATATTAATACAGATTTAGTTAATTTATTATATTAAATATTGACGTAGATATTTCGCCAAAAAAATATAAAAAAAAAATTAGTTATGGATTAAAATATATTTTTATATACATAAATATTATTGGTAGATTTGTATTTTGGTTCGTATTTAAAAACCAGTAGCATTTTTAAAAACAGATAATACAGTGAAAAAAACAACAACACAAACTTAAAAAAATAATTTTAATTTATGCATAAGCCAGAAAAAAAGAAATGTTGCCAAAAAACAAACAAAAAAAATTAAAACAAACAAGTCTATAAAAAATTAAAAATTGTTAATAAATTCAAAGAAATTTTACAACTTTCCTCAAGGCATTTCTTTTTATGAGAACCAAATATCATTAATGGGAATTCCCATAATTAAAATATTTTTTATGTTTTATAAGGTACAGTAGTTTGGTTAGCACGAAAATAAGGCAACAAACTTTGGCTACGGATTTGCATATGTCATTTGTTAATTATAATGATTAGGGCTGTGATTTCCATGTTAATTCATGTTTTTAGTCAATAATCTAAAAACTATATCAACCTAATATCTTTCCGAAAACATTAAAAATATTTTTTTGTTTATAAATTGTCTTAATTTAAAAAAAAAAAAACAAGTAGAAAAGTTAAATTCGACTTGGCCGAATCTATGAATACCCTCCACAATGCCCTTTTTAAGTTATAGTAAATTTTCTAGAGTGAAAAAATAACATTTTTGATTAGAAATATTTAATTTTGTGTAAAACTGTTTTTTGAAAAAAAAAAAAAAAAATTACTAAATTTTTTTTTTGAGTGTAAATTTTTTTTTTGAGTGTAAAATTTTTTTCGAGTGTATTTTTTTTTTCTTTTAGTGTAAAAATATTTTTGAGTGACAAAAATGCGTTGTAAAACATTTTTGTAACTTACCAATGTTTTTAAAACATGTTTAACGGGTTTTCAACACGTGACTCACGCGTGAGTTTAAGGTGAGGCGAATCGGAAATTTACGGTTTTGCTAATAACTTTTGAACCACTGGACCGATTTGACTGAAATTCAATACGAATCAGCCAAAAGGAACGGCAAATATATATGCCATACTTCAGCACCCTCAGAATTGCTGTTCGAAAGTTACCGTGTGTTTTATCTCGTAAATTCCAGAAAACCCTTGCCGAAATTCACCCTTTTGCTTATAACTTTTGAACCACTTGACCGATTTTGCTGGATTGCAATACCAATCTGACCAGGTAAATGCCCAACATATATGAGGCATTCCACACCAAATGTCCAGCGAAAAAAAACATGTGTACCGTAAACTTCTGAATAGGTGGTATGGATAGCCCTATATGGAACTTAGAAAATTGCGTTTTTGGTTTTTCAATTTTTCAAAAACTGGGCTTAGGAGGCGTGGTCAAATATTGGAAAAATGGTCAAATTTGTGGCGAGTTGCCTTGATTAAATATTTATCACATTAAAACGGAATGCACCAAAACCTTAAAAATTTACAGTCTTATATAGTTTTGTATGGGCTATCGATTAAAAATTTTTTTTTGGAAAATTTTCAGAACCCGTTCTGAAATTTTCCATTTTTTAAAAAAGTCAATTTATCAAAAATCCGGCCACTTTTTTTTTTCTTTTTTATTTATTTTTTTAAAAGTTTAGATGTTTGTCCATCCACACAAAAAAAATCAGAAACACGTTCATCTTTTTTTTCGAGAAAATCGCATTTGAACTTTAAATTTCATAACAATTTAGTAATTTGCTTGTATTTTTTTGTGGCAACAGAGCGTATGACGAATATTTATGCAATTAATATTACTCATGCGCAACTTTAAAACAAAGAAATACAAGCAAATAACAAAACTGTTATGAAATTTAAAGTTCAAATGCGATTTTCTCGAAAAAAAAGATGAACGTGTTTCTGATTTTTTTTGTGTGGATGGACAAACATCTAAACTTTTAAAAAAATAAATAAAAAAGAAAAAAAAAAGTGGCCGGATTTTTGATAAATTGACTTTTTTAAAAAATGGAAAATTTCAGAACGGGTTCTGAAAATTTTCCAAAAAAAAAATTTTTAATCGATAGCCTATACAAAACTATATAAGACTGTAAATTTTTGAGATTGTGGTGCATTCCGTTTTAATGTGATAAATATTTAATCAAGGCAACTCGCCACAAATTTGACCATTTTTCCAATATTTGACCACGCCTCCTAAGCCCAGTTTTTGAAAAATTGAAAAACCAAAAACACAATTTTCTTAGTTACATATAGGGCTATCCAAACAACATATTCAGAAATTTACGGGACACATGTTTTTCTGTAGCGGGACATTTGGTGTGGAATGCCTCATATGCCAAACTTCAGGACCCTCCGTAAAGTCTTTCAAAAGTTAGCGTGTTTTCAACTGACAGACAGACGGACGGACATCGCTAGATCGTCTTAGAATCGATCGAGGCTCATGAATATATATACTTTATGGGGTCCTAGACCAATATTTCGAGGTGTTACAAACGGAATGATAAACTCATATATACCCTCTATCACTAGAGTGGAGGGTATAAAAATTGCACTCAAACTTGGTAATTTTTTTTAAAAAAGACAGTTGTTTTGACTATGTTTTGTCGAAGAATAGGCGTTTACTATATATTACGGTAAACACAACTAAAAATGTTATTAAGGATTTAAGTTGACAAAATGCAGAAGAAAAATAGAATTTCTGAAAATTTTAGACATTTCTGGTTTTTCCATACCGGTTTCAAATACTCCAGTTAGTGTTATCATCAGCAGGATTTTAAATGTCGATTATAACTTAAAAAACTTGATGTTTATATTCTGTACATTCATGGGCGGGCACAAGGGGGGAGGGAAAATTCATCCCCCCCCAGACCAAATTTCGAAAAGAGGAAAAACAAGTAAGAGTGGTAAATTCGGCTGTGCCGAGTCTTTTAGACCCTCCAACATGCAAAAAAATAAATGCAGGGGCGTTTTATTTTTTGAGGGGGGGGGGGGTCGTGGTGATTGGAGGGGGACAAATTTGCTCTCAAACACTTGTTTAAAATTTCATTCTTATGGTTTTTGCACTTAAGAAATGCAAGTTTATCATAATTTTTTTTTTTTTTTATTCTACGCCCATAAAAGGGGGGCGGACCCAAAAAACGACATTTTCTAATTCTTAGGGTCTAAATGCAGGGCTTTGAACTTCTTATAGCATAAAAATTTTGAGTTTGTTAAACAAAAAGACAAAAAATCATGTAAAAAATCATTTTTTTCAGAGGAACTTTTTCCCCCTGGTCCGATTTTTTCCATTTCTGAACTTAACCTGCCGAGAACCATAAGACATATTCGTGCCAAACTTGAGGAGTCTAGCTCTTTTATTTTGGACTGTATCGTGTTAACTACAGACGGACGGACGGACATCGCTAGAATGTCTTAGAATCGATCACTGATCAATAATATATATACTTTATGGGGTCCCCGACCGATATTTCAATGCGTTACACAAGGAATGACAAAGTGAGTATACAGTCAAAAAAATAAAACTGTAAAGTAAACAATTTTTTTTAGTTAAGTTGAGTTAACTGGCTTTTTAGCAAATTTTTAGTTAAAATCAGCGTTTTAACTACTTTTTTTAGTTAAGTTCAATTTACGAAAATACTAGTTTTGAACAAATTTTAAATTAATTTTTTTTTTTGTTGACTTTAAAACTGAGTTAACGAATTTTTACTAATTAATTTGCTGATTTTTCGTAACATATTTATTAAGTGAAAAAAGTGATAACTATTTAAGAAATTTCTTGTGTAGCCTCCTATGCAAATCTCATAAGTTCTACTTAAGCTGAACTTAATGCTGTAAAAAATAGCAAAAAATAAGTGAAGTGTTAGTGTTTAAAGTGTTCGGTGAAATAAAAAAAAAAATGTCAACCTCAAAATGTAAAAAAAATATTACAAAATATTTTGTTAATTTTAGCTGAATTCAACTAATTTTTTCGTAAATATGTACATACAAATCTTACGAAATTTTCAGCTAAATTTTTAGTTAAAGTTGCGGTTTGTTTTTTTTGCTACATTCATTCTACGAAAAGTTAGCTAAATATTTTTAGTAAAATTAACTAGAAATTTAGTAGGCCCAAAATCAAGTGCTTTTTTAGTTAAATTTAACTAAATTTTTTGCTAACTTTACAGTTTTTTTATTTTGAGTGTACGCCATACTGTACCTGGAGGGTATAAAAATGTGATTAAATCTGAAAATTTTTTGTGAAAAATATCTCGTCACCTAAAATGTAAAAGGCCCTAACTAACATTTTATTAATTTTACAGAAGAAGCAAAAAACAGTGTTGAATGGTATTTTAAATTTGTTAATAACTTGTCGTTTTTAATGAATTTGGCTAAAATTTGGTGAGGACGTTCTTTTAATAAATATGAATCAAAATAAATCAAAAAATATTAAAAAAGTTGTTTGTTCAGTTACGTCCATTGGCGATTGCCCAAATCACATGTTTTTGAATTTTGGCTACAAAATCGCTAATTTTTATTATGTTGTCCTAATTTTTTGTGGAGACGTGTATGTTGATAAAATAATCCAGAACCAATCAAAAAACTGATTTTGAATTTCTTGTTAGTTAGGGCCTTTTGCATTTTAGGTGACGATCTGTCCAATGGCGTATGCAGAATTGATTTTTCAGGGTGCAACAACAAAAATTTTTTTGTGTTTCTTTTCGTGAGATTTGTGTTTTCCAATACATAAAAAAAAAAAATTTTTTGTTGTTGTTGTTGGCCCCCCCCCCCCTGGAAGTTTTTATTATAAGAAAATAATGACTTAGAATATGCTATTTTGTATAGAAAAACGTTACAGGACGCTTATTAGGTTTATATAAAAATATTTGTCTACTACATAGGCATAGGAAAAACATATTTAAATCTAAAAAATTTTGATAGTCTAGCGTATGTAAAACTGTTTTAGAAATTTTTTTCAGAATGTTCAAACTCGAAAAATTTTTATTTGAAGAAATGTTTCAGAATAAAAGTTTTGAATGTCCGTAAATCTGAAATTTTTTGAAAAATGGAAATTTTTATAAAAAACTAAATAAAAATGTCTCAGAATCTTATAATTGGCAAGAATGTTTAAATCAAATAAAGAATGCGACTCAAGCGTTATTAGTAGTTATACATTTTTTTCAGAATTTCTTAATATCCGAAAAAGAAACTGAGGATTGAAATTTTTTTCTTTGTAAATAATCTGCGAATGTCTCAGAATTTGAGATTTATTCTATAGGAAAAAGGTCTAAGTAAAAAAAAAATCTAGCGCTGAACTACAAAAAAAAAAACTTTGAGGGTTTTTGTTAAGGAATATATCAACTTTCATTTGTTTTTGTTTTTATCCCATTCCGATTTTGGTTGTTGCACTGTGTTATCAATGCACAAATTCCTTTAAGTGTCAATTTAAAAAAAGATGTTAATTTATTTAAAAATAAGTTAATTAAATGCTTCGCTTAGTACGCAAAATGTTGTTAATTATTTAACATTATTTTTGTAATTAGATTCTTTATCTAAACTCATTTTATATGATAATAATATGTTAATTAATTAACAAATGAACTCTTAAAAAAATTTTTAATTGCACGTGTGTAGAAAATAATTTTCGTAAACTCTACTGATATTGATTGATACATAAATCATGTAAATTTAAAGCTTTATCTGTAAAACTTTGTTAAATTCGAACGGATTTTACCAAAAACAAAATCCGTTAATTAACAAATTTTAGTTTAATTTATTTATTGCAACAAAATTTAAGAAAAAAAAATCTGTGAATTTGCTAAATTCGACCTAAATTTGACACAAAAAAGATATTGAGCAATCTTTCACCAACTTTTTAAAAATTTAATATTCTTACGAATTTTAAGATCTTTAAATTTTTTCTTGTAATTATTAAAGATACTAAGTAGATAGTTCTTAAAATTCGAAAAAATATCAATTTTTCAAAAAGTAGGTGAATGTTGAAAAAGTACTCCCGAATTCGATGACATGTTAACTTAAAAACTTTAATTAAATGCAATTGATAACCAGAATCTGAGAAAAAACTGTTGAAATAAAAGTTTAAATTTATTGTGTAGAAACTATAAACACAGACTAAATACAGACTCGGCAGTAGAGTTTTATGAGAAAAAATGGGGAAAAACTAAGCGATTTTAGGAGCTGTTTTTAGTCCGTTTTACGCTAACACGGCAACACTTTCTACGACTTAGGAGTAATACCATATTCACATTGGCATGTTTAAATTTAAACATGTGTTTCCCCATACATTCAAAACAAAACATCGTTTAATTTTAAACATCTCGAAAACATTTCTAAAACATCTCGGAAACACGAAATAACAACCCTGTGTTAAGTTGTCATGAAAAAAACAGCCGCTGCTAAACGAACCAAAAGAGAAGCGGATGCTTTTTTAAACTACTGTCAATGCGAACACTTTCGTTTAATTTTAAACACAAAAGTTAAACGATGTTTTAAACATTGTATGCGAATATGGTATAAGTGAAACAACAAAAACCGATCTGGCATCCATTTTTCTTATGGCGCGTTATATCAGTTTTCTCTTTCTAACCTAATTCGTAGAATAATTTGAAAATATTAACCATATGATTAAAAAATACTTTATTGACACCTGTCACTTATGTCGAGTCTGTATTAGTCTGTGCTATAAATATTCACATACATAAAAAACAATTCACATTTCAAGACAAACCGATATTTAAAATCCTACTGATGATAAAACTAACTGGAGTGTTTGAAACCGGTATGGGAATACCAGAAATGTCTATATTTTTAGAAATTCAATTTTTCTTCTGCATTTTTTCAACTTGAACCCTTATAACAAATATAATTAGAACCCGAGCTCGATCTGTATTTACAGAAAAAAACAAATAAAAATCAGTTAAATTATGCATTTTTAAAATCTGCAAAATAAATTTGATAAGTGACTATGATTCGCGAAACAAGAACAAGAAGCTTTTTGCAGCTTTCAAATAATTTGTTTTTATCGTTTTCAAAACACTGTGTTACTTTTTCAAATAATAATTTTCAAAATTATTATTTTTTTTTTTTCTTGCAAATCATTTTTTTGTAATAAATTTGTTAAAGAAAAAAACTGATTTGACAAATTAAAATTTGCATAGTTTTGCAATTAAAATCTTGTTTTTTTTTTTGTTTGTTTGTTTAAAATTCGTTGAATTTAATTTTTCATATAAAATGAATGCTCCATTTTTTTGTGCCATCACCTATTATTGAAAATAACTAAAAACAATATAAATGACAAAATTTATTGGCGCCAAGTAAATTAGTTAAAAATTAACATAAAAAACACAAACATATTAAATAGATTTTTAAATCTTCAAGAAAAACCCAACAAAAATGATAAATTGTTTATTTAAACTTAACAATCTGCCAACTTGTCAAACATTGTGGAAGAAAGTTAACAAAGTATTTTGGTTAATACGTTTACATTTAAAAATTTAAAATTTCTAAAAAAAAAAAATACGTTAACGAAAATTTCTGATCAAATTTACCGTCATTTTGACGCCATAAATTTTTAAATTAACATAAATTTGTTATGCGAAATATTTTAAATATTTTTTTTATTTATTTTTATTTATTTAACAACTTTACGTAAATTTTTATGTAAAATTTCCACAAACATAACGTTGGTTTTTGTTTTGTGTTATAGTTTGTTTAAACAATTAATTATTTAACTCTTCTTGATGTTTAAAAAAAGCAAAAAAATATTCTATGATTTTAGGTTCCTGCTATAAATTAAGTACACTCTAATAAAAATGATTTCAGTTTCCTACTATAAATTGGGTAAATTTACACATATTTCGTAATTATACTTAAAATTTTTAGATATTTACCCAACTTATACTAGTAAATTATTCGAATTTGTTGAAATTTACCCAATTTATAGTAGGAAACTGGACTCAATTTTTTAGAGTGTAAATTTTTAATAAAATGTGTAATTTTACTTGAAATTAATAGAAATTTACTCAATTTAGTGTAGTGTATAATTGAAATTTGTTGAAACTTAAGCAATTTATGGTAGGAAACTAAACTTTTTTTTTAAGAGTGTAGTATTATTATTGTTTTCAAAATTTTATGCGAAATACTAGTTTGTTTAGACGCGCGCCCGGCTAAAAATTCCGTACTAAATTATATTTTGAAAACCAATATACATGACAGTTGAAATTATTGTATTTGTTATGATCTCTGTGATTTTATGGAAGATTTTTTTTTCTTTGTGTAAATAAAATTTAAACAAAATTCTTTTGTTTTGACGTCAAAACTATGATAAACAGTATTTTAATAAACAATAATTTATAAATTATAAATGTTATGGTTGATTTTTGTTGTTTCAAGTTAAACTTTTTATATGGTTTAAAATGTATAATTTAAAAGAACTACTGTATTACGAATTTATACACTAAAACAAATATGCAGGTAAAATTAGCCAAAAATTACAGTTGAAATAACTTTGTTGTTCTGGGGTAAAATTCTATTAAAGTGAAAACAGATCAAATTCAGTTTTATTATCAGTAATCCAATTAAGACGATACCACAGACAAGGGAAGTATCTTATCCCTTATAAACCGATTGGCCTGAAACTTAAAATATATATAAATGAGACGATTTTAAGTTTGGGTTGTCTCATTTTATCGGTCATATCAATGTTTAAAAATGTCGTTGTCCCCTTATTAAACAATGTGGACCTTCGGGAAAATTTCTATAACTCCCAAATTAACAGGAATATTGGCTAAAGCAAAAATACGTGTCGACTTAAATTCATTAAAGATTATTTCGTATTCATAAGGATATCGTTGATCTATGTCTTCACATAAGTATCACCAAAATTAAAAAATTTTCATGAAAAAAAATTATTAACGAAGCCGATTTTTTAACAATTTGTATGCCACCCAGGGGCGTATCCAGGATTTTATTTCGCAGGGGGCCCAAAATTTTTTTTTTTGTTTACATATCTTTTTCTTCCGTCGTCTTTCCCTTGAAACAAAATGTAACTGTTTAAGAGAAACCAAATTCTGATAATTTTTCTTTCAAAAATTTTAAATTTTTTAAGATATGTACGTACTTAAGACATTTTTCTATAGAAAAAGTGCCAGATTCTAAGCTTCTGAGACATTTTTCCTATAGAATAAATCACAGTTTCTGGGGCATTTTTCCTATGGAACATGTCTCGGAATCTGATACAGTTTTCATATAGAACAAGCCTCAGATTCTGAAAAATTTTTGCTATGAAAAAAGCATCAGATTCTGAGACATTTTTTCTATAGAAAACTTCTCAGTTTCTGAGACATTTTTTCTATAGGAAAAGTCTCAGATTCTGAAACATTTTTCAAGTAGAAATAGTCTTAGATTCTAAGATATTTATCATATAGAAAAAGTCTCAGATTCTGAAACATTTTTTCGTTAGAAAAAGTCTCAGATTCTGAAAAAAAATTATAGAAAAAGTCTCAGGTTTTTTCCCATAGAAAAAGTCTTAGATTCTAACACATTTTTCCTAAAGAAAAAGTATCAGATTCTGAGACGTTTTTTTCTAAAGATAAAGTATCAGGTTCTGAGACATTTTTCCTTTAGAAAAAGTATCAGGTTCTCAGACATTTATTCTATAGAAAAAGTCTTAGATTTTGAGACATTTTGCCTATAAAAAAGTTTAGATTCTAAGATATGTTTCAAATAGAAAAAGTCTTGGATTCTAAGACATTTTTCCTATAGAACAATTTTCAGATTCCGGTACATTTTTCCCATCGAAAAAGTATTTTTTTCTATAGAAAAAAGTCTTGGATTCTAATACAATCCTATTCCTATAAAAGTATCGGATTCTGATACATTTTTCCTAAAGAAAAACTATCAGGTTTTAAAGAAAAAGTATCTAATTCCCAGAAATTGTTCCTATTAAAAAGTCTTATATTCCGAGTTTTTTTTTTTTAAAGCTCAGATTCTGAGACATTTTTCCTGAAGAAACATTCTAAGATTCTGAGACATTTTTTCCTATTTAAAAATTATCTGATTCTGACACATTTTTCCTACAGAAAAATTCTCATATTCTGAGACATTTTTCATATAGAAAAATTCTCAGATTCTGAGACATTTGTCTCAGATTCTGAGACATTTTTTTTATAGAAAATTTCTCAGATTCTAAGACATTTTTCATATAGAAAAATTCTCAGATTTTGAGACATTTTTCTTATGAAAAAAGTCTTAGAATTTTAGGCATTTTCCTAAGAAAAAGTCTCAGATTCTAAAACATTTTAAAATAAAAAAGTTTTAGATAGCATAAGTGTCTGATTTTGAGATATTTTTTTCAAAAAGGCCTCTGATTCTGAGATATTTTTATATAGAAAAAATCTCTGATTTCTCTGACTTTTCCTAAAGAATCTTAGATTCTGAGTAAAAGTCTAATTTTTTGAGACATTATATACATAGATACTATACTAAAAAGTCTCAGAATCTGGAACATTTTTTCAAAGGCAAAGTCTTAGATTCTAAGAATTTTTTCTGTAGAAAAAGTCAGAATAAATACCAGCTTCTGAGAAGATTGTTATATGAACTAATAATAAATTTTTAAGTTATTACTAAAAATTACTTAAAATTAGATCCCATTTTTGTATACATAAAACTTCAGTTTCTGAGACAATTTTCCATTAGAATTTTAAGTTGAAACTTTCCAAATTCTTATAGAAAAATTTTCAGATTTTGAGACATTTTCTGGCAGAAAAATTTTCAGATTCGAGATATTTTCCTTCAGAAAAATTTTCAGATTCTGAAATGTTTTTACATTTTTTTTAAGAAGTTTTTTTACATTGTACAAAATATTTAATACAAAATACTAAAATTTGTGAAATCATTTCGGGGGGGCCCGGGTCCCGGCCCCCCCCCCTCCTGTATACGCCACTGATGCCACCGTTGGATAGGCATTAAAAAACCTTTCTTCTCATATGGAAACATCATATAGTTTCTCAGAAAGAAATGACTGAAAAATCCAAAAAAATATTTTTTCAACCGCTAAGTCCTCGATATAGGCGATAAGCCAAGGCACCCCAACCTTAGAATTGTCTCTTTTATGTATGGGGCATTCCAGGCCAAATCACTAACTTTTAGACCCGACCCCCTTCCAAAATGGCGATTTTTTAAAATAAATTAAAAAATTTAAATTTTCAATAAATTTTGGCCAGTAAAAAAATATAGATATCTTAAAAAAAATGGACAAAGTTTTGTTTGTATTAAAATGTAGTTTTAGAAAAAAAATATAAACCAGAGTCAAAAAAAGTGCAATTTTCAAAATTTGAAAAAAAAAATCGAACGAATTGTGATCACATCTCGAATTATGGCTTAAAAATTGCGTAATTTAGAGTAGAATTTTAAGACTTTTAAACATAAAGTTAATCGAAGGGGGTCGGGTCTAAAAGTGAGTGATTTGGCCTGGAATGTACCATATATTTTAAGTTTCAGGCAAATCGGTTCATAAGGTTGGAGTACTTCTGTCATTGTTAATTCAGCTTAAAAATCAAAACAAATACCCTGCAAAAAAAGTAATTACCACTTCCCAGTGGAGTGCTTTAAAACTATAACAAATGTAATTAAATACAACAAAAATAACAAAAAACACAAGACAAAAACATATAAACATTTTTTTCTACTCCAGAATACATAGATATTCAGCTCTTTAACTCATTACCTATCGCGACATCTCCATACAAATATAAGTAGATATTCAGTAGATAAGAACTACTTCTTATCTACTGAATATCTACTTACTTTTGTATGGGAGTGTCGCGGAAGGTAATGACTTAAGTGCTGCACTCAAAAAAAAAGTGAACTATAATCTGGGAAAATTAACTCAATTTTAAGCTCCAAAGATTTTTTTTTCTTGGTTTTAGTTCATAATTTTCCAAAAAATAAGGAAAACAAAGTTAATTAATTTTAAGCCAATTTTAACTAGAAAATGGGAAAAATTATATTACACTTTAGTTCATTCACATTTTAAAACTAGATTGGGTCTAGACCCTGGACCCATGGGTTCGGACCCCATGGGTCCAGCCCCTTGTTAACTCGAGACCCTGTTGGGTCCTTTAAGGGTCCCCATAGATTTTAACTCAAAATTTGTGTCCGTTTCGCTCTAACTTGTTTAGTTTTTGAGATACGGTAATAAGGGGTCTGATAGGGTCTTGAGAATCTTAATAACTCAAAAACTATTAATAGGAGGGCTTTCCAGTATTTTGAGGAAATGTTCTACGAGTCAAGGGCTACAAAAATGCCGTTGGACCTTTTCTCGTGTTAGCAGTATTTACCGAGATATGTGCATATATAAATTCTCGGGAGTTTAAAATTTAAGATCTAAAATTAGGGTCTTGAAACCCCGACAGATATGTAGAGCTAGGCTTTCCATGTTTTTCTTTGTAGTTTTTCTTTTGAAAATTTCACCCGTTTCGCTCTATCTCGCTTAGTTTTCGAGATATCGCCATTTTTAATTTTTAACTAAATTCTAAGAAGTTATATACTAAATTCTCAGATGTTATTCACTAAATTCTAAGAAATACACTTCCTCAATTCAAAGAAGAGGAATACGATGATGTTTTTTTAGCTAATTTTAACTAAACTTGAACTAAATAGTTTTTTAAGAAATTTGTCTTAAAAATAAAGATATGTTTCTTAGATTTGTGGAAAATTTCAGTAAGAATTTTTTTCCTAATATTAAAAAATTCCATTTAAAAAAACTATGAACTACTTTTAAGTAAATGAACTAAAGTTTTTTCCTCATAGTTAAGAAAATTTCTTATTTTTTAGTTAAATTTTACTAAATTTTAGGAAAATTCATAATAAATTTTTAAAGGCATTTTTTACTTTATTTTAGTTATGTCTTTTTTTTTAGTGTGAATAACAACTTTTTATGGAGTAGAAAAGAATGCCTTTGCATTTTTTTCTTGTGTTTTTTGTTATTTTTGTTGTATTTCATTACATTTGTTGTAGTTTTAAAGCACTCCAAATAGAAGTACTCCGCACTTTTTTGCTGGGCATGTATGTTAAATTTTCATTACACATTTTGCACAGTAAACATTTCAATCTGTGATGGAGAGTGGAGTAGCTCCAACATTGTGAACGTAGCTTTGATTTTGATGTTTCCTTATATCTGTTATATAAGTTAAATAAACAAAAAAATTATTGTTAATAAATTTTCATTAAATTTATTAAATATGTTAAAATATTTTGACTTTAAACTGTCACATTATTGTTACATTTATTTGCAATATGATCAATTTATAAAAATAATCAAAATGCGCGATAATAAATTAAAAATTTTACTGCTTTAATCCTTTAACATCTTGAAGGTTCGTTGGCCATTTATTTAAAATGTATTTTTTTATTAAAAATAAATATTTTTATTACTCAATTAGAATTTTTGTATTTTTAAGTCGTGAGAGTCGTAAATGTATATTTTTTTTAATTTAAAATAAATATTTTTATAACTCACTTAGAATTTGTTTGTTATTTTTAAGTCGTGAAACACGTGTGATTTAAAATATTATAATGAAATAATTGAAAAATATAATTTAATATTTTTATGACAACATATAAAAATAATTAACAAATCTTCACTTTTTTTTAATGCGTTATCATAAATCTGAAAAATGTACTTATTAATTTTGAAATAATTTTTAATTTTATCGGCTCGTGTTAATATTTAGCGGGTGTGTCTAATGAAGCATGGAAGATTTAATTTTCTAATATTGTTGTTTTTTTTGTTTGTTTATTATATTAATTAATTATAGTTTAATTTTGTGTTTTTGAATTAGACAGTGATTTTTTCCTGAATGTTTATTGTTTTTATTTCTTTGCTGGCAAGTTTTATTTCAGTTGATTTATAGTAATTTATAATTTACACATTTTTAAATGACGTCTAACAATCACGATTTCATTTTGATCGATTTTAATTCAAATATTTTTTTATTTGTTTTTAAAACAAAGAATATTAAAAAAATTCCATTAAAGTAATTAAAAAAAAACGTTATAAGAATAAAAAGTGCGTTGTTTAAAATTTGGGATTTTTTTTTTTTTAAGTGAAGATAAAAATGATATGTAAGTAATACTTTCCTTCCCAAAAAAAAATATTGAAGTTTGCCTAAAAGTACTCAATTGCTTTAAAAATTTTCTATTTCTTCATATTAAGGAAAATTGTCACGATAACTTTTTGATTTTTAAAGCAAAAATCATGACCATTGGGATTATGACCGTTTTAGAAAGGGTCATAGTCCCCACAACTAATATGGGGATTATGGCCGTGATGTATTCGGCCCACATATGTTTTACTTTAAAAAACTTACGACTTTTTCCCTTGTTTTTCGTAATCAAAAGATAATTGTTTTCTTATACCACTGAAAATGAGTCAAATGATTTTCGAAATTTTAAGAAACGTTTCTAAAAAATGTCGAAAATCTTGCGTTATGTTTTTTTTTTTTCTTTGAGCCTAAAAGTATGCACTTATTTTCTCAAAAATCAACAAAAATCCGTTTTCTGAAAGAAAATGTTTCCGAATCGGAAAATTTTTCTGCACTCAAAAAAATAAAACTGTGAATTTAGCAAAAAATTTAGTTAAATTTAACTAAAAAAACACCTGATTTTGAACCTACTAAATTTCTTGTTAATTTAACTAAAAATATTTAGTTAACTTTTCGTAGAATAAATGTAGCAAAAAAAACGTAACTTTAACTAAAAATTCAGCTGAAAATTTCGTAATATTTTTATGTATGTATGTATTAACAAAAAAATTAGTTAAATCAGCTAAACTTTTTGTAAAAAAATTGTAAGTTTGTTAAATATTGATTTTATACACTAACACTTCACTTATTTTTTCTTTTTTCTCACAGCATTAAGTTCAGCTTAAGTAGAACTTATGAGATTTTCATAGGAGGCTACACAAGAAATTTCTAACATTTTTTCACTCGACAAATATGTTACGAGAAATCAGCAAATTATTTTATAAAAATTCGTAAACACAGTTTTAAAGTCAACAAAAAAAATTAATTCAAAATTTGTTCAAAACTAGTATTTTCGTAAATTGAACTTAACTAAAAAAAGTAGTTAAAACGCTGATTTTAACTAAAAATTTGCTAAAAAGCCAGTAAACTCGAGTTAACAAAAAAAAATTTGTTAACTTTACAGTTTTATTTTTTTTTGAGTGTGGACATTTTTATTGGAAAAATGTCTCAGAATCTGATACTTTTTTCATTGGAAAAATGTCTCAGAATCTGAAACTTTTTGTACAAAAAAAAGTCTCATAATATGACACTTTTTCTTTAGGAAAAATGTCTTAGAATCTAAGACTTTTTCAATAGGAACAAGTATAAAAGTTAAATTCGACTTGGCCGAATCTATGAATACCCTCCACAATGCCCTTTTTAAAGGATAGTAAATTTTTTAATGTAAAAAAAATTAACAATTTTGATTAGAAATATTTTATTTCGAGTAAAAAACTTTTTTTTGTCATTTGTGTAAAAAAAAAAAATACTATTTTTTTTTTTTTTGAGTGTAAATTTTTTTTCGAGTGTAAATTTTTTTTAGTGTAAAAATATTTCTGCGTGACAAAAATACTCTGTAAAGTAATTTTGTGGCTTATAATTGTTTTTAAGGCTTGTTTTTTTAAAACTCGTGTTTTCAACACGTGAATTTTAGGTGAAACCAATCTGAAATTCTGGGTTTTTGCTTATAACTTTTGAATCACTGGACTGATTTGGCTGAGATTTGAAACAAACCGGGAGAGGAACAACAAATGTATATGCTACATTTCAGTACTCTCAGAATTGTCTTTCGAAAGTTACCGTGTGTTTTATCTTGCCAAAATTCAGTCTTTTGCTCATAACTTTTGAACCACTAAACCGATTTCACTGGATTGCAATACCAACCCGACCAGGTAAATGCCCAACATATATGCCAAACTTCAGGAGCCTCCGTAAAGTCCTTCAAAAGTTAGCGTGTTTTCAACAGACCGACAGACAGACGGACAGACGGACAGACGGACGGACATCGTTAGATTGTCTTAAAATCAATCGAGGATCATGAATATATGGGGCATTCCATGTCAAATCGGACACTTTGAAAAATTTTTTTTTAGATTTTCCTAATTTGTTAACAGTTTTTAGTACCCTTCGAAAACTCCTTCGTGGTAAATTTTCAGATTTTTTTGATGACCCGTTCAAAAGATATCGAATTTTTAAAAATTGGTAGCTTGCTCCTTTACTCAAACTTCTTTTAATCATAACTTCTTCAATAATGGTCCAAATTTCAAGTTGTTTTTTCAAAAATTTTTGTTTTTTACGAACTGTTTAAAAAAAAATCCCAAAAAATTCTTAAAAGCGCTCTAGTATGCGATTTTTAAGTTTTAAAATTTAAATCTCATTTTTGAAAATGTTTGTACTCTTCGATTTTTTTTAAATTTTTTTGTGTAAAACTTCTATCAATTCTACAAATTTTTTGCCCAGGAGGATCGTGGGATAACGATTATTACTATTTTTTTAAATTTTTTGAAAAAATTTTATTGTAATTTTCCAATCTTAAAATCATTTCTACTGCTCCAATGGTGCGTCATAGAGAGTCCTTTATAAAACCGACCCCCATTAATTTTTACGTCTTAACATTTCCTTGGAACAAACTAATACCCTATCTCCAATTTCTAAGGGGGCTCCCACACAAAACGACATTTTTTAAAATTTGTTCCAACCGCTCTAACTGCCCTAATAATGCCCTTAGAGCAACAAAATGTACTTTAGAGCAACAAAATGGACTTAGAATCACTTTTTGAGTCGATTTAGCGATGTCCGTCCGTCCGTCCGTCTGTCCGTCCGTCCGTCCGTCTGTCTGTCCATGTAAACGGTGTAAACACGATACAGGTCGCAATTCTCGATCAATTGACTTGAAATTTAAAACTTAAGCCTCTTTTGGCCCAAGGACGAAGCCTATTGAAATTGGAAAAAATCGGTCCATATTTAGACCTAGCCCCCATACAAAGGTCCTCTTTAGTTTTGGCTCAAATGACTCTAATAGTCGCATTTTAATAGGTATCTTTTCAAAATTTGGCAGGAATTAATGTTTTATACACACAAATCACCATTCCGAATTTTAAAGAAATCGAACCAGTTCTTCTAGTAGCCCCCATACAAACCACCTTCCCGATTTTCACATAAATCTCTCAATTTTCATGAAAATAGAAAATATTTAATTAAAATTCCGTTTGTGTATGTTAAACGCGTACTTTAATAACATTATCAAATCTGATTATCATCGGACCATTTTTGGACTTAGGTCCCATGTGAAAATTTCGCCCGATATTCAGTTGAAGCGATTTATTGTCAACAAAAAGAAGCCTATTCCACTCAAATTTGATTAGTGATTGCTTTTTACACTTATTAAAGATTTGACAAAATATAGATCTAATCAGTCCATGTTTGAACTTGGGACCCATGGTCCGGGAAACTCTGGTGTAGGGTATTATATGGTCGGTCTTGACCGACTATAATTTTCCTACTTGTTTTATTTGAAAATGTCTCAGAATCTGAGACCTTTTCTATTGGAAAAATGTCTCAGAATCTGAGACTTTTTCTATTTGAAAAATGTCTCCGAGTCTGAAACTTTTTCTTTAAGAAAAGTCTTAGAATCTGAGACTTTTTCTATAGGAAAAATGCCTCAGAATCTAAAATGTTTTCTATAGAAAAAATGTCTCAGAATCTGAGACTTTTTCTATTGGAAAAATGTCTCAGAATCTGAGACTTTTTCTATCGGAAAAATGTCTTAGAATCTGAAATATTTTCTATAAGAAAAGTCTCAGAATCTAAGACTTTTTCTATAGGAAAAATGCCTCAGAATCTAACAAGGGAAGTATCTCAACCCTTATGAACCGATTTTCCTGAAACTTAAAATATATATAAAAGAGACACCCTAACCTCAGGGTGTCTCGGCTTATCGATAAAAAATGTCTCAGAATCGGATAATTTTTCAATAGAAAAAATGGATTAGAATCTGAGAATTTTTCTATATAAAAAATTTCTCAGTATCTGATAATTTTTCTGTAGAAAATATAGAAAAAATCTAAGATTCTGAGACATTTTATGTTGAGAAAATTTTTTAGATTCTAAGGGCGGATTACTCAATGAAAAGTTAGCTGCTAACTGCCGATTTAACGGAGCCTTATGTTAAAATTTGTTTGAAAAAGTTAAATTTAACGGAGAGTTATTTTATAACGGAGCATTGAGTAATCCAGCCTAAGACTTTTTTGTGTAGAAAAATGTTCAGATTCCGAGACATTTTTTCTATAAAAAATAATAATTTATCTTTATAAAAAAAATATCTCAGAATCTGAGAACTTTTCTTAAGCAAAACGGATTTAAATCTGAAAATTTTTCTCTAGAATTTTTTAGAATATGATAATTTTTTTAGAATATGATAATTTTTCAACAGAAAAAATATCCAGAAACTGAGTATTTTTCTATCGAGAAGTCTGAGAAACTGAGAGTATTTCTATTTAAAAAGTGCTTAATAACGGAAAAATTTTTAGATTTTGAGACATTGGCCTCTGTTCTGTCTTTCACAACTTTTTAAATCACATGAAAATTTCCGAATCACATGAATTCAAGTTTAGTGTTTTGTTAATCACGTTTTCATTCGAAGTTGAAATCAAGTAATTTAAATTTAGAAAATTATAAGAAAAAAGTGCATTCGTTTTACTTTCACCAAATTTTATTTTTGTGAAATAAAACGAAAAAAAATTTCGGATGTGAAATCTAGAACACCAAAAAAATTCGGAAATTTTCATTTTCACATTTTTTATGTGAATTACTTTTTTTGGAACAGCGGCCATTCATGAGATTTTGAGACATTTGTCTTATAAATAACTTCTTTTTAAAATTTGTTAACATTAAAAAAGTAAAATTAATTAAAAATAATAATAATTTTTGTTTTAATTTTTATTAAATAATAAAAATTAGATATTTATTTGACTTCTTAATTGTGGAATGAAAAATAGTTTATTCGTATTTTTTTTTTAAACTTTGAAAGGAAATGGTGTAAAAATGACATTACTAATACAATGTAATACCAGAGTCACTATGTCACTATGGGTAATACCACAGACAATAAACAGACTCGACAGTAGAGTTTTATAAGAAAAAATGGGGAAAAACTAAGCGCCATAAGAAAAATAGATGCCAGATCGGTTTTTGTTGTTTCACTCACTCCTAAGTCGTAGAAAGTGTTGCCATGTTAGCGTAAAACGGACTAAAAACCGCTCTGTTTTCTTCTAAAATCGCTTAGTTTTTCCCCATTTTTTCTTATAAAACTCTACTGTCGAGTCTGTATTTAGTCTGTGGTAATACTACCAAATAATTTACATATCATCTGTTTATAAATCACCTTAGCTTTTAAGTAACATTACCTTTAAACTTGGCAAATTCCTTGTTTGCCTCGCGTTATGCTATTTTTATACTATAATTTTAGGTAATATTTCCTCGATTTTTTTTTTTTTGCTAAACTTTTGCGTAATTTTACCAAGTTTTTGTTCTAAAAAATTGACTAAATTACGCAAAAGCGCTTGGTGAGTTGTATTTTTACCAAAAACTTGGCTAATAAATGTAAATGTTTTTTGAGTGTAGTTGGAGGATATAAAAAATGTATAACGGTTCTTAATTTCATATTCCACGACTGTAAATCAACAAAACTATATGGCAAGCTTTTTTTAAAAGTAATACTTTATGCAACGCCCTGTTATTCATTAAAATCTACAACAACAACAACAACAAAAATAGTTGTCATTTATGACAGCTGTTGTGTGTATTTCAGTATATTTCATATTTAGCAAAAAAACGCGTAAAAATATTTTTATAAAATAAAAATTAATTAAAATAAACATAAATTTATAACTAAAATTAATGGGTTAATAATATACAAAAACATTGTGTCTATTATAAAATTGAAAAATCATATACAAAATAGTGAAATTAATTAGGGAATATTGCAAAACAAAAAAGGTTATTTTTTTTTTTTTGTTTCACAAGGCCAACATATTCTATTTAGTGCATTTTTTTCTAATTTGGCAAGAACGACAAGTGAACGAGCCATAAACAACACACACCAGAGACCAGACCTCATCAAAAGTAGCCATGACCACTTATTCGACTAACAATGAAGGTAAACATTAATTTAGTTAACGAAAAAAATTCTTAAACATTTATTTTATTGTTAATAGAGAGTTGTGCTGAAGGAAAATTTATACCAGCCACCCAAAGACCAGATGGCACATGGCGTAAGGCACGACGGGTAAAAGATGGTTATGTACCACAGGAAGAGGTGCCACTATATGAAAGTAAAGGTAAACAATTTGCCCAACGTCGAACCACTGGTCTACCGCCCGGCTTATGTCCCGAAGTAGTAGAGGCCGCTAAAAGAGAACGTGAAAAAAAGGAAAGGGCTAAAGCTAAAAAAGAAGCTGCTGCTGCAGCAGCTAATAAACAACAACAAATACCTGGAGTATTAAAAATACCCGCTAACAATACAAATGTAACAAAGACTTCTACTACTACAACAACTGCAACTACTTCTATGAATGGACAACAAAAAACCAAAGCTTCCATGGCTACCACTAACCCAGCTATGGTAAAACAAACCACTTCTGATACTAAATCAGTCGATGCTTTAACCAAAAAACTTGAAAATAATCTCAGTGTTCAAGATGAAACAACAGATTTACAAAAGAAATGTAAAAAACTTCATAAAAAATTAAGAGAAATTGTTGAGATTGAGAAGAAGATCAAAAGTGGAGCTTTAAAGAAACCTGAAAAAGATCAATTAGATAAGGTGGGGCGTAAAAGGGAAATAGAAAAAGAACTTAAACAATTGCTAGACATACTGGTAGAAACTAAAGGTCCAGAGGCTATAGAAGGTTTAGCTCTTCCTTGTTAAGAAACAGTGCCATTAGGTGATACAACAACTACTTTTTGCTGATAATCGATATGTTAAGAAGGAGGAAGCAAAGATTTATTGCAAGTAAAATTTTTTGGGATTTTTTTTTAATATTTTGGTGGGTGATTTGATTTGTCTAAAATGCAGTAAGCAAGAAAATTATAGTCGGTTAAGACCGAGCATATTATACCCCACACTAGAGTTTTCCAAAAAATAAGTCCCATGTCTAAAAATGGATCCAATTGAATCTATCTCTTTTTAGATCTTTAATTGGTGTTAAAATACACATAAAAGAAATTTGACTGGAATATGCATTTTTCTTGCCAATAGATCGATGAAACTGAATATCGGCCGAAATTTTTACTTAGGAATGAAATTCAGAAATGCTTCAATTTTAACCAGATTTGATTAAGCTACAAAAGAATACTCTACCCGATATATAACCCGTGTCGGTTGTACCCATAGTTTGGAACTTAGAAATTTTGTAAAAAAAAAATACTAAAAGCATTGATAATAGAGGTATTCAGAGTCTTGTTGCCACCCCTGGCAATGTAGCAAGAGAGTACTTCTTTAAAAAAATACATGTATTTTGAAAAGTGCTCTTTTACCACCAGTGCCAGGGCTGGCAAACAAGACTCTGAATACCACTAATGATTTTTTTACTCCAAAACGCCAAAATAAATTGACACACATTTTTGTGAACGGGTCTTAGAAAATTTTTCAAAATTTTTTTTTGCTTTCAAATACTTTTTATTCCAAAACGAAAAAAAATTCAATGTTCGGGACTTTTTTAAATAATAAATAATTTTTAAATAATTTTTGATGAAATTTTTTACTACAAAACGCATAAAAAATGTGTCTTTTTTTAATTTTGTTATGGACTAACAAGGGAAGTCTCCCTGGTGTCACCCTACGATCTTCATGAAATTTGGATATGTTGTTAAGAATGAAAATTAATTCGACATGTATTTTTTTAGCGGCCCAAACTCATTTTTAGGGTGGTCGAAGTTATTTTTTTCGACTTATTAACAAAAATGTCCTAAAATTTTGGTATTTTACTCAATATGACGAAAAGTTGTGCATGTTTGGACACGTTCTTAGATAGGACTTCCAAAGACCTTTCATTTGGTATGTAACATGACTTGGTTTCCTTGCATAATATAGAAGATAAACGAAAAAAACTGAAAAATGACCTTGTCTTCCCCCTCCTTTTTACCCCCTAAATATGAATTTGGGCCGCTAAAAAAAATATTTATCCCTTTATTTTTTCTGCTCTAGAAAATAAAACCAATTTCATAAAGATCCGCGGGTGACACTAGGGAGACTTCCCTTGTAAGTAAGAATTGACATGAATATGAATATCAAAAAAAAAATCAAATCGGTCGAACGGTTTTCGAGATATCGCTATTTGGAAATTTGGAAAAAAAAATTATTTTTTTTTCCTACGTTAAAGAATTTTTTTAAAATCTATCTCAAAACTAATTTCTATTTACCTTTTTTTTTGAACTTCAGACAAACTTTCATTTAAATTTAAGCCAAATACGATCATTTAAACCTATGGCGCCCTTCGATTAAAGATGTTTTTTTTAGAAACTTTTCACCAAAACTTTGATCAAAGGGCGCCATAAGTTAGAATGTTCTTATAAGGTTCAAATTAAGTTTAAACGAAAGTTTCTCAAGCTCTATGAAATAGTCGGTGGAAAATAAGATAAGAATTTTTAATTTTTTTTTTTTTTGGAAAAATTCAAGTGGCCATATCTCGAAAACCGCTAGACCGATTTCGGAAATTTTTGATATTCATATTAAGCATGCTTAAATTAACAAAAAATAATGTAAAGCAAGATATTTTTTTTTTTTACTTTTGAATTTTTGAAAAATCCACAATTTTGTTGTAAGTTTTTTCAAAAATCTAAAACTTTGATCGAAAGGCGCCACGGGTTAAAATTATCAGATTTTTCTTTAAAAAAAAGACTGCTTCAAGCTTTATGAAAGGGTCAAGGAAAAAAATGTTTGAGATTTTTATTAAAAAATTTCTTGATTTTTTTCGCCATTTTTTGCAAATTTCAAAAGCGATATCATGAAAACCGTTCGACCGATTCTCTTTTATTTTTTGATATTCGTGGTCAGTGCATCAAAATTAAAAAATAAAATTTTTTAAATATCAAACTTTCTTGCCATACAAAAAAATGTCAGTTACTGGGGCAAGGGGTCCTCCGGATCTAAAAAAATCACTCCTGCAAATTTCAAGTATATGTGGGTACTCAAATTAAAAACAACTTATTTTTCATTCTCGATTTTAAGTTGACCTAGATCCGTCCACCTGTCTGTGATCACTGCTAAAATGTAGAACAGAAATGAATATAACATAACTACTTGTCGATACTTTGAGCAGTTTGTTATTGGTTTAAAATCTATAAACTCAAATGTAAGAACACCTTGAAAATTTTTGGTAAGTTCAACATAACCTTAAAATACAAAATGATTTAATTCGGCTACTGTTGAGACCATGAAAACAGAATATTATATAGAATTGAATTTAAACAAGTACAAACCTTTTATTACACAAAATTTTTTTTGTCGATTTTTGGTCACCGAATTTTTTTTCCGCGGAAATATTTTTTTTCAAAAATTTAAATTTTTCTGCGTTTTTTGACCCGTATGGAGGCATTGGTCCCAACCTCCCAAAATTTGAGTTTAATTTTTTTATTTTCGTTTTTCTTTTAATCCCAAAACTGCAGTTTCGCCTTTGATTCTAAAGTCCATGGACTCTGTTCTGTCTTTCACAACTTTTTAATTCACATAAAAATTTCCGAAATTGAATTTGGTGTTCTGGAGGTTTACTGCTTAACTTAAATCAAAGCGAAAATCGATTCGCACAGAATTTTAATTTCTGAAATAAAATAATAAAAAAAAATAAGTTTATAATAAATAATAGTAAATAATAATAATATATATAAATAATATTAAATAATCAAGCTCGAGGTTTTTCTTTTATTTAAAAATCTTTATTTTATACCTCCAATATTTCGTTATTCATTGAATAACATCATCAGGGACAGTACAAAAAATTCTTATAAGTGCATTGCTGTTGCGGCTACCTTTGTCATAATTGTACTGATAATACAGAGTACAATTATGACGACAATAGCAACACACTGGCTTATAACAGTAGCAGCACACTAGCTTATAAGAATTTTTATACCCTACACCACACTGTGGTACAGGGTATAATGAGTTTGTGCTGATGTTTGTAACGACCCGAAATATTGGTCCTAGACCCACTTTTAAGTATATCGATCGACTTATAATCACTTTTTGAGTCGATTTAGCGATGTCCGTCCGTCCGTCTGTCCGTCCGTCTGTCTGTCCATGTAAACGGTGTAAACACGATACAGGTCGCAATTCTTAATTAATTGACTTGAAATTTGAAAATTAAGCTTATTTTGGCCCAAGGACGAATCCTATTGAAATTGAAAAAAATCGGTCCATATTTAGATCTAGCCCCTATACAACGGTCCTCTTTAGTTTTGGCTCAAATGACTAATAGCCGCATTTTAATAGGTATCTTTTCGAAATTTAACAGGTAATCATGTTTTATCCAGGCAAATCACCATTCCGAATTTTAAAGAAATCGGACCAGCTCTTGTAGCCCCAATACAAACCACCTTCCCGATTTTCACATAAATCTCTCAAATTTCATGAAAATAGAAAATATTTAATTAAAATTCTGTTTGTGTATGTTAAACGCGTACTTTAATAACCTTATCAAATCTGATTATCATCGGACCATTTTTGGACTTAGGTCCCATGTGGAAATTTCGCCCGATATTCAGTTGAATCGATTTATTGTCCACAAAAAGAAGCCTATCCCACTCAAATTCGATTAGTGAGTGCTTTTTACACTTATTAAAGATTTGACAAAATATAGATCTAATCAGTCCATGTTTGAACTTGGGACCCATTTTCCGGGAAACTCTGGTGTAGGGTATTATATGGTCGGTCTTGACCGACTATAATTTTTTTACTTGTTTGTACTGTCCCTGATGATGTTATTCAATGAATAACGAAATATTGGAGGAATGAAATATAGAAGATTTTTATATAAAAGAAACCCTCGAGCTTGGTTTTTTACTATTATTTATATATATAAAAAAAATATTTTTATTCAAGAAAAATTACCTAGCACTTGAAAGCGCTTCTCCAGACAATGTAAAAAGAGAAAAATATAAAAATTAACGTATGCGGTTGTGTTGTTAAAAATTCTCGAATTCAAACGCTTTCTTTCGATCCGAATTAAGCAATAGACCCCCTGTGGTTAATATTTTAAAAAATTATAACGAATAAAGTGCATTCGTTTTACTTTCACCAAACTTTATTTTTGGGAATCAAAACGAGAAAAATTTTCGGAAGTGAAATCTAGAACACCAAAAAAAATTGAAAATTATCATTTTCACATTTTTTTATGTGAATTAGGCCTCTGTTCTGTCTTTCACAACTTTTCAATTCACATGAAAATTTCCGAATCGCATGAAATCAAGTTTAGTGTTTTGTTGATCACGTTTTTATTAGAAGTTGAAATCGAATAATTAAAATTTAAAAAATCATAAGGAAAAAAGTGCATTCGTTTTACTTTCACCAAATTTTATTTATGTGGAACCAAATGAAAAAGAAATTCGGATGTGAAATCTAGAACACCAAAAAAATTCGGAAATTTTCACTTTCACATTTTTTATGCGAATTACTTTTTTTTGGAACAGCGACCTTACTTTTTTGGAACATTGGCATATGTCATGTTTTTTTGACTTTTATATATATTGGTTAGACGCCCCGGTAGGGTCGTCTGAGGGTCGTGGATTCGATTCCCACCAGAATCCTTGGTCTGTTTTGCTACAACGAGACAATTATCATTGTCAACCGTCTCGGTTAGGCTAGTTTAGTATATGGTTTGTAATTATATGTTAAAAATTCAATAAATATAAAACTGAAAATCTCTAAAACTTAAAAAAATAAATTCTAGCAATAAATCTTTCTTCCCCACAAAAATTGTAATTAAAAATATCAAAAAAATAAATTATTCGTTAAATTTGTTCCTTTTTTTTATTTTATAAAAAATTTCTATTAAGATTTACAATTGCTCATTATGTACTTTTTTAATAATATTATTTATATACATAGAAAGTAGATTTTAATTTTACTCTTTTTTTTTATTTATAATATAAGTTGCTTTGAAAATTTTTTTATTAACCTTAAGCATGAAAATATATAATAAAAATAATGTTTTAAATTATCCACCCAAAAATTTTAATTATGTATCTCTGTTTAAACTGCCTTTGATTATCATTTCCAAAATATTGTTGTATATTTCGTTTTTAAAAAAAATCTTGACAAATATAAATAAAATCTACCGATTGTTATACATTTTGTAATAAACGGATCAATATGATATTTATATTTAAAAAATAAAAATCTAAATACTAATTTTAAAATATTTATATGTTTTTATCATAAAAAAAATATAAGTTTCATAAAAAAGCAATTTTACTTTGAATATAAATATAGTATGTAATAAAAAATATAAAAAACAAATAAATGTTTATCATTGTTAATATTAAATTTATTAAAAATTTTAGGATTTTTTGAATTCTTAGTAACGAATTTCCAAAAATTTATTTTTATACCAGAGGACTCGCTACATGCTTCAATTGTAATTCGTAAAAGACCAATTGTAATTCGTAAAAGATCAATTGTAATTTGAAGATTCCAATTGTATATTAATAAATTAAAATATTTGAGCTCGAGGCCTTTTTTATATTTGTTTAATTTCGTCCTTCTTTGAAGAACATCATCTGGGCTTTTTAATTAGAAAATTTACGCACAAAAAAAAACTAGAATTATTTTTCAGTTTTTTGTGTGTAAATTTTCTAATTAAAAAGCCCAGTTGATAATTAGACAATGGTGATTAAACACAACTAGAATTATTTTTCTGTTTTTTGTGCGTAAATTTTCTAATTAAAAAGCCCAGATGATGTTCTTCAAAGAAGGACGAAATATCGGCAAAGAATAAAATTAAAAAATTATTAAACAAATATAAAAAAGGCCTCGAGCTCAAATATTTTAATTTATTAATATATAAATAAAAAGGTCGAATAAAATAAATAGATTGATTCCAAATGTAATTCAAAAAATATCAACTGAATTTCAATTGATCTTTTTCGAATTACAATTGGAATCTTCGAATTACAATTGATCTTTTGCGAATTACAATTGATATTTTACTAGAGTTGTCAAAACCGATTTCCGAAGTATTCGAAAAATCGATTTTTTTCTATTTTTCCGGTTTTTTTCGAAGTATTCGAGAAACCGATCTTTTGGTCTCGAATAATCGACTTTTTCATATAATTATTTTTTTTAGTTATTTTGCATTCAATGAAATTTTTTAGTAAACATCTCTAAGTTAAGAAATCGGGTGTCCCCAAATCATTTGAAATGTATCCTTTTTTTGCCTTACTTACGAGCATATTTTTTTCTACTCACAATCACATGAGTAAATTTATGACAACTCACACTGACGTTCATTCACACTCACGTTCACTCACACTCACGAAACTTTTTATACAAAAAAAAAACTTTTAAAAATTAAGATTTCAAAAATGTAAGAAAATTTTTAGCAAAATTTAAATTTTAGCCAAATTCTACAATTTTTTTTTTTGTCTTTTTCGGAATTTTTAAATTTGTTTGCTTTTTTTGGGACGAAAGGAAATATGAAGAACAAATAAATCACGCAAACTCTCGCAAAAAAATCGTCTCATGCATACTCACTCACGCAAAAATCATGCTCACACACACTCACGCAATTTTTTTCCTCTAACACCCTCTTACAATCACGTGAGTTAATTAAATTACAGTCACACTCACGCGTGAATCACGCACTAAACTGCTCATGTGCCAATCTCTATTCTGAATAGCTTGTTTTGCTTTCCTTTTTTATTGTTTTGTTTTACTTTTTTATCAAATAAACAATTAAAAAACAAAAACCGAAAAACCGATTATTCGAAACCGGTTTTTAGTTACAAAACCGAAAAACCAATTTTTTTAAAAGGCGGTTTTTCGAAGTATTCGAAAATCGGTTTTTGAAATTGACGAATATTTGACAACTCTAATATTTTACGAATTACAACTGGAATCTTCAAAATACAAATGGCGTTTGTTGGGGGGGGGTGGGGTGATGGGGGTCAGTGGGGGACGTTGAGAGCACCATCCCGATAAATATAACAAATGTTTCATTTATTTAACAAAAATACAAAAAAACATGTAAAAAAAGTGTATTTTTTCAGAGGTTGGTTCAGTTCTTCAAGGGGGAACTTTTTTCGCCCTGAGCCGATTTTGCCCAATTACGAACTTAACCTGCCTAGGACCATAAGACATATTCATGCCAAATTGCAGAGGGCTAGCTCTTTTATTTTGGACTGTATCGTGCCATCTACAGACAGACGGACGGACATCCACAGAATGTCTTAGAATCGATCATGGATCAATAATATATATACTTTATGGGGTTCCCGACCGATATTTTGATGCGTTACAAACGGAATCACAAAGTAAGTATACCCCCATACTGTGGTTGGAGGGTATAAAAACTTGATATAAAAAAGATAAACCCTCAATGCTAGGCACTCGTTTTGCAATTTATAAAAACAAAATCGTTTCACGCATTACAGAGTACAGGCATTACAAAAACAATCCATTTTTTTATATTTAGTCTACTAAAATGCATAATACTCATGAACTAATACACAAACAAAAACCGTATATGCACATAAGCAGATTGGTATTGAGCGTCACCTTTCATGGGAAATTTTCAGAAACAAAATCGGTCAACACATTATAGATTAAATGCTATTTATAAGTAGTACACTAAAATGCACCATTACTTTAATTTCCAAAAAACTGTTTTCTGGGCTAACTGAAAATAGCAAAAATTGGTAATCATCGCTATAAAATTTCATCAATCCATTTTTATATGGATTTGAAAAAAAAAATATTTTATTGCGTTTTCCTGACTAACTAGAAAAGCTAGAGATTGGAGATCATATACCCAGTTGGCAAAATAAAATCACCCCTGACATACTGCTGACTCTCCCTTTATGAAATCGCTGACATCTTCATCCAATTTTTCAAAATGTCCCCAATGACATGACAGTATCGGTGGTAACTAACAATTCGTTTAAACAACCGTTGCACATTGGATCCTAGATGCGCATTTGAGAGCCAAACAAATGTTTAGTTATTTACAATAAATGGGCGTATTCGCTAAGTAGACACCCTAAGAGCCCGAAAACCGTTCATAGAAAGAAAATCCATCGCTTAGTTTAGTCAGGACATAAATTCAAAGTAAGGACTTTTTGCATAAATTTGAAAAAAATAATTTTTTTAGAAGACATTTTTTATTTTATTTTAAAGACTACTTCTAATAACGCGATTTTCCTGAAATTAAGTGGAGATTGTAGCTATATCAAGTGCCTTTGTTACCTATTTTATGGTTTTTTATATTACTCTTTGTAAGAAGGAAATACAGGCTATCAAAAATTGCCAATTTTTGAAAAATTAGAAAAAAACAGTTTATATTTTGGATTGCAACTTTTGTGGGGAACGAAAGGGAATGGCGATTCTTTTTGTACAATAAACTAGAAGTATTACTTAATACTCCTGTGGTAGAAACTTTTGCAGCCAGTTGCAGCTGCGCCCTGGAATGAGGTTTAAAGTGGGGTCTATTAACGAAAAATAAATATTTTAAAGTGAATTTTTTTTAAATAATTTACTATTAATCGTTTTATTATACAATTTTACTTTAATTATTTTTATTGTTAACAGATAACCGCGGTTTCCAACAATTATTGATTTTGATACCCTACCTCACTTTTTTAAGGCAAAAGGAGTTTCACCTAATGCTTGTAACTAAAAGGCTTTCTTGGCCGCAGTTACGGCCAAACTGGAATAGAAGATGATATTATAAAACGGGTTGATATAATCCCAGCAAAATTTTGGTAATGGGTAGTGATTATATAACACATTACCAGGTAATGCATATAACTTATTTGTAGCATTATTTTATGATGTCTTACCAAACATTTGTTGCACAACGTCATATTTTCAAGTGAAAAATAATGCATTACTAATAATTTGCTACGTAATGCATGATTATTGGAAAAAATGTATTTCAGATTTGTTATTTCTAAACATTAAATCATGGATGACTTATATTTGGTTACATTATGTATTATTTGAAAGTTTGAAATAATGTATTATTTATAATTGGATGCATAATGCATTACAATAACATAAAAAATAATTATTTTATAAAAAAATGCATAAGTTTAAACTAGAGATGGGCTCACGACAGGAAATTTCTAACGACACACACTCACGAGCATATTTTATCTACTTACACTCACTAACAATCACGTGAGTAAATTTAATACAAAATTACTTTTTCGCTACTCGTAACACCTTATATATTATCTTCTGGTATGCTATATTATTTCATTTCTCGTAACCTATAAAATATCATATATTTTACACCATAGATGGGACTAATTAATTAAAGGGACCAATTAATTGATGGTTTAATTACCATTTAATTGATGGCAATGGTAATTAAATTTTTTTCATTACCATTGGTTGAATCAATTGTACCAATTAAATTACTTATCAATTTAATTACTAATGAAAATTAAAAAAAGAATAATTACCATTGGTATGGCATCACTTAAAAAAAATAATTACGATTAGTAAAAGTCGTCACAATATTGTCAAAATCGTTAATACTTGGAAATATCTGTTGTTTTTTGTTATATGGAGTTTTAGTTTTTCGCATTTTATAAACCAAACACACGTTGCTTGCCTTTGTATAACACAATATTTGAAATTTTTATTTGCCTTTTGTTTTTTGTTTTTTGTCTTTAACATTTTCATATTTTTTTTTGTAAAAACATACTTTGATGTTTAAATTTTTAACTTTTCAAAAAAACAAAAATGTGCAAACCAATGGTTTTGAAACCAATTATAATTGGTGTTTTTCAACAATTGGTGCATTTCATTACAATTAGTAATTATTTTTTCAATTAAAAAAATTTAATTACCATTAAATGGTAATGAAAATTTTTTCATTACCATTGATATCAACCAATGGTAATTAAATTTCAATGGTAATGAAAAATTCCCATCTATGTTTTACACCTTACTTGTATTCTTCGTTATAAATTTATGACTTATTTTATACCTTACTGGTATTCTTTGTGATACTGTGGATGCATTACTTTGAGTCTCATCGCCTGTTAAAATCATCAATGCTGCAATGTATAAAATAAGAGATCCTATACCTTATTTTTGTAGTAGCGCTTGTAGCTCAAAATCTTTATTTGTATTTTGAATTTTCAAGTTTGAAAATTTTTGAACCTTAACGGTTTTTTTTTTAAATTTTATATGGTGTAAAGGGCTCCTTTTTAATGTCAAAAGGACATGTATCTGTCCAAAAGGATAATGCCGTATGTGTCAGGGACAAGTGACATTTTATGTTAAGATTAGTATATGGTTTTGTATATGTATGTGTTTATATATAGCTGAATAAGCGGGATTTTCCAATTTCCCAGGATTCCCAAAAGTTTTCCAATTTCTTATGGGTATAAAAGGGATTTCAAGATGGTGATTCGGCCTATTTTGCTGATCATCACCTTTGAGTATTTTTTTTAATCTGCGACACGGAAAATTTTGCTATTCACGAGTAAGTTAAAAATTTTAAATTTTTTTTTTATAGAATCTCTAAAGTTTTGTTTCAATTAATTTTTCTCTAATTTTTGGGAAAACTTATTGCCAGAAAATTCAAAATGATTTTTCATTTTATTTTATTCAATTAAATTTATTTAATTGGCTGGTAATTTTTCCAAATGGAAATTAGAAAAAAAAAAAAACGTTGCTCAAAATTATTTGAAAATTATTTTATTAAATATTTTCCTATAGGGATAATTTTTCCTGAATAAATTTCATTCAAAGTCATTCGATTTCATCTGAAATCATCAGTTGGATTTTCCTTAATAATTTTCTAAAAGGAAAGCTATCGTTAATCGAGAAATTTTTCTCACTTTGAAAGAGCCAGCAAAAGGAGTTTTCTTCAAACACCTTGCTGTTAGCTAAACAAAAGGTAAAATTCAATTTCACATACAAAACACACACATATACATTTCTTAATAAAATTTTTGGTGAAAGTGTTCAAAATTGTGATAAAGTGTCTTTTAAAATCGTTCACCTTAAAGTGATACTAAAAACCTCAAAAGTGCTAAAGTAGTGTTCTCAAAGACAATCCTTAAAATTTTTCCCACATCGAAAATCTTCACAAGAAAGCCATAAAATTTTCATATACAAACCTTTTTGTCCATAAAAACAGAGAAAGCAAAAACAAATTTTAAAAGTGATTTATTAAAAAAAAAAAAATATATCAAAACATTAATTTTACAAAGAACAAGAAAAATCACAAAATTTCATAACTTTAACTAATTTTTATATGTTTCCAAAAACTCCAAGTCAAATCAAGAAATTTCCATTAATGTAAAATCTAAAGTTTAGAAGAAAATTTTTATTAGTTCAATTTTTATTTTGTTAATTTTATTTTCATATGATTTACTTACCTTGATTTTTTCCTTTTGTTGAATCCCGCATACTTACCATGCAAAAATCAAAACCGCCCTAAAACGCATTTTTTTCCCGGTATTTTTACGCGATTTTTATTACACTCAAAAAAAAACATTAACTTAAACTTTGGAAAAATTTTCTTCAAAATAGTTTATAAATTTTCACACAATTTAGTTAAATTTAACTAAAATTTTTGAAATTTTCCCAACTTTTAGGAAAAAATTTTAGTTCATGGACTGTTAAATAGGCCATAATTTTCCTTAAATGGAATTCCCTAATACATGGAAGAAAGTCTTACCGCCAAAGAAATTTTCCCTAAATAATTGAAAAAAAGTCTTTATTTTTAAGACATATTTCTAAAAACAAAATTTAGTTCAAAAAATTCAGTTTTAGGACGTAATTTCCTACCAATTAGTTCATCATATTTATCTTCTTTAATTTGAGGAAGTTTTTTCCACAAGTTTAGTAAATTTTTCATAACATGAAATGGTCAGTGATGCCATTTTAGCACTTTTAGTGCTAGATCTAGCACTTTTTTTTTGGGCTTAGCACTAAATTTTTGGAAAAAAGTGCCAAGTGCTAACTTAGCACTTTTTTAAAATTGTTTGGCATTTTCGGCATTTTTTTTTTTCAACATTTTAATTTTTTTTTAAATCTTTTTTTTTTTATAATTAAGAAGAGCAGACAGACCGAAAGCTAATTTTTCAAAGTCCATTTCGCTTACACTTTTAATAATTTAATGCGCGTGCCCAACTTCCAGGCCTAAAAATTGTTCTTACTAGGTTGTGGGTTTAGTTAGACATATTTGTTTTGAAGAGTTCGACATTTTTAGCAATGTTATATTTTCTACTGAAAATGTTATATTTTCTACTGATATTGATTGACATTATTGTAATTCTGAATAATGATTGTTCTGAATTTACTTACACAATGGTTCAATAATTTCAAAGTAAATAATTTCTATTTTCATAATTAAAAATTGTTGAAACAAATTGTTAAACAAATTTGGGAGTTATTTCATAGTGAAATAACTCTCAAAATTAAAAATGTAACAGCTTTCAAAAAAAAAAATAAATAGGTCTAGCAGATTTGAGAGTTATTTCAAAATAAAATATAATAACTCTCAAATCGTATGGATTTTTGGGTCTTATTTCATTTTATTCTTGGAACTTATTTCAAGGTGCCCAGTTAAAATTCAGAAATCCAAATTTAAATTAATAAAAGTCTAATTGAAAAATCCCAATTTGAAATTCAGAAAACCCAATTGAAATTTAGAAATCCCACTAGAAATTCAGAAAATTTAAAAAAATAATATAAATTTAGAAAACCCAATTGAAAAACAGAAAACCTTTTTGAAATTCAGAAAAACCAATCAAAATTTAGAAGACCATTGGGATTTCAGAAATCCAAATTATAATTAAGAAGTGATTTATTGAAATTCAAAAATTTTCAATGAAATTAAGAAAACCCAATTGAAATTAAGAAAACGCAATTGAAATTGAAAAAAAAGGGCCTATCATAGTGAGAAAGTACATACACTCATAGAAATATCTTAGTAGAAAAATTAGTAAACCCATTGTAGATCAAGTTTTACAGAATATTGCCGTATTCAACAAAAATTAATGTTGATGTCGTTGAATAATCAGTAAAGCTGAATCAACTATTTACATCACTTATACAGAATTCAATAGATAAAACCAAAAAAGAAAAAACAACCCTGTTCGTTCATTTTTGTATTATCAAGTTGGTAGCAATGTGAAATTTTTTGTCTCTTATAAAATTATTTTATGTGTTTGTTTCTTATAAAAATATTTAATATTATAAAAATTAATAAAAATAGGATCTGATGATCAGATTCTGATCTGTAAATATTTGGTAAGTAATAAAATACATTGATTACTTTATGTATTCATACTATATTATAAATTTTTTTGTTTTTTTTTAAGGTTTTTGATTTGGTGTCTTTAGAAAACTGGAGAATGGCTTACGAGTAGTGCATAACATAAATAAACGAAGTGTGTGTGAAAACCTCGTGTTTAAATATTGCAGCTTAAAAAACCGGTGATAATTCTAAAAAATATTGTGATTTATACTTAATAAAAGAATATTTACAAATAACAACAAACTTTTTTTTATTAATAAAATTTCTTATATCAACAAAAATATGAGTTGAGTTTACAAAAAAACGAGTTGATCAACTTTTACAAAAACTGACAACAATTTTTATTGAAATCAACATAAATATTTGTAGGGTCAAAATCAACAATGATTTCTGTTGAATTTACAACGATTTTCTTTGGGAATACAATGATTTTTGGTTGAGTGTAGAAAATCAATAAGAAATGCGTCCTCTTTTTTTCGCGAATGTTAAAAAAGGTTCGGCACCGATCGCGATGAAGTTTTTGTTAATATTTTTTTTTCAAATATTTATTCAACCCATGTTTCAAATGTTAAAAATCATTCTGCTAATTTTTCCAGTTTTATTAAAACGACGAAAATCAAAATAACGTTGAAAGGGACGGATTCCCACCATAAAATATACAAAAATTAAAATTTGAGGTGTTTTAGAAATTGCAATCGGTGCCGAAGGTTTTTGGACCAAAATGACCCCGGATACCGTTTTTTGTTATCAGTATAACATTGCCCATACCGTTATGATAGGTTCTTATTTTGGTTATACCCCTAATGAACAGTTATTATTAAAAATCATTATTTGTGGATTTTATTAAAGAAAAAATTAAAAAAAATCTAGCACTTTTTTTTTTGGCCTGTAGAGCATTTTAGCACTTTTTTTTCTGCTATTTAGCATTTTTTAAAAATTATCTTATGGCAACACTGGAAATGGTTTAGTTGATTTATTTTTTTTTTTTCATGCTTGCTTGTAGTTCACATTTTGTTTATTATTTGTAGTACATGAATACAAAAGGTTTGGTCTTGTATAACAAGTAATAAATTTAATGTTTACATTTTTTTCTACACATGTATGTGTTAGGGAAAAAATAATATTTTAATCACAACAAAGGCCTTGGCTTTGGCGTGTATTCCCATAGTCTGGGAACAAACGTTAAAGACAAAGTCTTTGTTGTAATTTAACTTTAAAAACTAATGAAATTTATTACTTGACCATAATAAACGAACGTTTTTTTATATTTTAAATAAAATATGTACATAATGAGAATTCTGTGTGTATTCACATGCTATTCTATAAATAAACCAATAAAACTATGAAATTAACTAATTTTTAGGAAAAATGTCCTCATCAAAAATGTTTTTTTTAACTAAAAAATGGGAAATTTTTTCCCACTTTCTAGTTTAAATTGGTCCTAATTTTTAAGAAAAATATGGACTAAAAAGTAGGAATACATGGCAATGGAGCTAAATCATTATCAAGTTTCCTTGGATTTAGTTAATTTTCCCATTTTTTAGTTAGTTTTTTTTCTGAGTGTAGTACAAAAGTACTAATTTATTTAGAAAAATTATTAAAATTAATTAAAAAAATCGCTTTTGATATAAAAATTATGTACTCGCGAATGTAAACTAAAGTAAAAATAATTTTATGTCAAAATGTTCTAAAAGGGCCAATAAAAACATATAAAAAGACTCAAATAGAAACGTCAAAAGTGCATAAAAATAAAATAAAAAGTTCTAAAAATATGCGTGATTTTGCTATTTTTTACCAGATGGCTCTGGGAAGAAAATATTTTTTTTTTTTTTTGTTTTAAGTAATTAAATTAATTTTTTTAAATTTTTTTTATATATAATAATATTTAAATAATCGAATTTTATAAGCGAGATATTAAAATTCATCGTTTCAACATCAACATCAGTGATCCAGCGTGAAAGATCTTTCATCGTGGGACCAATGAAGCTGTAAGGCCATGTTCACACTACAAGAACTTACCATGGTAAGTTGAGATGATTTTGCAATTTTTCTTTATGCTAGTACAATTTGAGATGATTTTGAAAATCACTATGTGATTTTGTTCAAAGGAAAATCACATGGTGATTTTAAAATCACGCTAGTCTGTATAAAGTATAAGTCATTTTTTTTTTAACATTTTTATATATTTTACATTTTTTTTTATTTAACATAAATATAAAACCCTTTTTCTATTAAAAACACTTGTTAACAGTTTAAATTTAATTTTTAAATGATAATGTAAAATTAACATTTTCAGTGTATGTTAAATTTATTAAGACACTGTTAAAATATTAGTTAACAGTGGGTTAACAGTCTATGTTAAGGAAAAGTGTTTTATATTTATTCGGTCAGTAAATAATTATTTTTCGGTTTTAAAAATGTTTGGATGTTGTTGGAAATTAAAAATCGTAAATTTTAATACCAAACACTCCGTATGAATTATTTTCCGTTTATTTGAAATTTAAGAAAAAGTGTTTAATTATTTAATGTTCGGTAATTTCACGTGGTTAAAAAAAAAAAAAATCTAAAAATATCGTTAGAATTGTTTACATTGTAATTGCATTATAAATGCATGTCTTATCACGCATTATATATGTAATTAATATTACTCATACGGCTAGTAGTCCTCTATAACTACATAATCGTCAAGACCCATCGTGGCATAGTGGTAGAGCGCCCGGCTCAGAAGTTTGAGGTCGTGGGTTCGAGCCCCGGAAATTTCGGTGATATTTTTTTTTTTTTTTTTTTTTTTTTTTTTTTATGATGATTTTTACAAGTAAATTTTTTTTGGGTTAATTATTTTTTTTGTTTTTTTTTTTTTTACTCGGAATGCTTTTTGCTTTTGCCGCGTTTAGATTGCTTTAAAAATAATTATCGTAGTAATGTTGAAGAAAATTCTAAATACAAACATACATTATATTGTCATAAGTTTGTATTGGTAACTACAGCGTTTAGACTGCACTTAATTTTTTTTCGGTTATTAAAAATGAACATTTTGAAAAACTATTTTCTTTATTAATTTTTATTTATTTTCTTTTTTTTTACCCTGATATCCGAACTGGATATGTCCTTTAATTTTGTTTTCAGCGTTTGGTTTTGTTTTTGATTTTGGCATAAACGCGTGTGATTTATTTTTTTTATTATTTTTAGGATAGTTATATATTTTTTTTTTGATTAGTTTTTATTAATTTCAAATTAAATGGAGAATTTTAAATTGAGTTTAATTTCATTTTTAATATTATTAGCTGTAAATTTAATATTAACGTTAAGTTGATTTTTTTTTAATATAATATCGAAGGTAATTTAGTTATAGTTTTACTTTTCAATGAATAAAGTTTGTGAAATCATGAATTTCTAAGTTTTCGTTGTTTTTGATTTCCGGTGCTAATTAGGCGCAGAGTAGTGGTGTGGCATTTTATGGGATCTCCCCAAAGTATTTTCTCTTTGGGAATTTTAATGATCAAGGTAGGGTGGGATAAAGAGTGCTCATTTACCATCTAGCAGCACCAGAATGGCAAGATGCAAGCCCTCATTTAAATTATAGTTTCAGGTCGTTATTTTTTATTTTTCAAATTTTTTTTTTTATTCAGTTTATTTCAAATATTTTTTTTATGCATGCAGTTAATAATTCTGTCAATTGTAGCTTTATGCTAGAAACATTAGTTAGGCAAGAACCCATCCCGTTTGCCGACGAGCCAGAGCCGGAACCAATGCATGCATTGCCTAACTGTGACCGTAATATTGCTAAATCCAATTTAGGGTTATATGCTACATTTTATACCTTATTTGGTAATCTAAGTTTTGCTGGGATACTTCTGTGTATCAACGCAAATGAATAATTCAGTTAAATTTAGAAAACACATGCATGGAACTGAAAAATTATTAGTTAAAAAGTATGGTTGGTGACCCATGAGTACCACTATGCATACAATTCTAGCTCATGACATTATTTATACAATATCCGTTGGTATTAAAATTATCCTTAACTAATAAAGAAACATATAACAAATATTTGCCTTTTTTTGTGAAAATTATCGGAGCAGGCTCTGAAATGATCACACAGGCATTTTAAAAACTATAAAAGAAACTTTAACAGAGAAAACTCAAAAACAAACAACCTGCAACATATTTTTAGTATGTTTATGATTGAGTCCGATCCAAATATATCCCTAATAAGACAGACAGCAAAGTTTGAAGTACTGATTATAGAGTAATGTTTTTTTTAATATTTTTTTTTTTTACCAAAAAAACTTAACAATTATTGCAAATAATGCTTATTTACCGTGTGTTGCTTCTTTGTTTGATATTTTTCCGCATTATTGTTGTTTAAAAAATCGAAAATGATAATAGATAGAAAACCGTTAATTTTGCACGTTATTTTCGTGTAGGGTGTATACTTTACCAAAATATGAAAGAAAACACGTTGTATTGAATGGTAAGCTGTTATATGGTCACTTTAAATCCGTAACTGTTTTAAATAATTGACCTTCATTTTATTTTTTTATATGAATAAATTAACCAACTTTGCCTTAAGTTTACAAGTAGGGTACTAATGCGAAAAATGTCCAATCCACATGTGTGAGTTCTTTAAGGTCTCCAGTTTATATAATGGTAAAGAATGTCGTGAAATTCCTATCCGTTCAAGAGTTATAACAAAAAAACGTCGATGCGCACCTTTTCTATACAAAGTTCCCAATGTGCGTTGGCCAACTGCTGACAGGGGTGATTTTTTTTTGGCCGACTGGGTAAATGTCCAATAATCCCTTTAAAAAAATTTTCTATAAATCTTTTATTGTATTTTATTGCTTAACTTAAGGTCCTTGGGCAACAATAAAATATTGGATCATCGCCATAAATTTTCAAAAATCCATTTATATACGATTTTTGTCTAAATAAAACTTTTAATGCAAAAACAGCCAAAATTTGGGATCATCTTTATAAATAACCAAAAATTAATTTTTATATGATTTTTTTAAACTTTTCCTGCCTAACTAGTGGTGCTAGAGCAAAAATAACAAAAAAAAGGATCATCGCCATAAAATTAAAAAATACATTTTTATATGTTTTTTTTTTTTTAAATTTTGATTGCAGAAATATATAGATCAAAAATAGCTAAAATTAGAGATCACCGCTTTAAATTTTCAAAAATCCACTTAACTGAATTTTTCCTAAAAATATCTAATTGTATTTTTTGGCAAAAATTGGGGATCAACGCTATAAATTTACAAAATCCCATTTTATATAATTTTTTTATATATTTTTTTTTACTTTAAATGCATTTTCTTTTTTATCAAGAGTTCCTAGCGCAATAACAGCCAAAATTTTCAAAAATCTATTTTTATAGAATTTTTTCTAAAAAACTTTAAATACTTTTTTCTTTTTAACAAGAGGTCCTAGAGCGAAAACATCCAAAATTTGGGAATAACGCAACAATTAATAAATCCATTTTGATATGAATTTTTTAACTTTAATTTCATTTTCCGTCTTAACTTGTGGCGCTGGAGTAAAAATAACAAAAATTGGGGATCATCGCAATAAATTTAAAAAATATATTTTTATACGATTTGTTTTAAACATTGAATAAATTTATAGAACAAAAATGGATAAAATTAGGGATCACCGCTTACAATTTTCGAAAATTCATTTGATTGATTTTTTTTTTAAATCTCTAATTGTATTTCTCGGCTTAACTGGAGCAAATAGACCAAAAATTTGGGATCAACGCTAAAAATTTCCAAAAAAAACCCTTTTTTGTATAATTTTT
The DNA here is from genome assembly GCA_963921195.1 of Pegoplata infirma. NCBI lineage: Eukaryota > Metazoa > Arthropoda > Insecta > Diptera > Anthomyiidae > Pegoplata > Pegoplata infirma. Next base: position 54,206,305 of record OY992539.1, read on the forward strand.
TTTTTCTAAAAAACTTTAAATAAAAGCATTTTTCTTTTTAACAAATTTTGGCAAAAACATCCAAAATTTGGGAATAACGCAAATTTCCTAAAGGTCTCTTATTTATTTTTTTTTTTTTGCTTCACTAGAGCGAAAATAGTTCCAAGAGCAATAACAGACAAAATTTGGAAATATCGATATTAGAGATGCGCGCGTGACACGAATTTTTCGTGATTCATGCGTGAATCACGCGTAACCGTGAGGGAAATTTAATTTTACTCACGTGATCGTGAGTGCGCGTGATTAGAAAAAATTGTTTCGTGAGTGAGCGTGCTTGAGTAATTTCTATTTCGTGAGTTTGCGTGATTGTTTTGTGATGTTTAAAACAGAAAACAAGTAAAAAATCATCATTATATTGAATTTAATTAATAGAAAGTTGTGATTTAAATCAATTTTTATTATTGTTTTAAGGAAATTAAATACTTTTTGTGCAAGAAATCCAAAAAAAGTAAAATAAAAATTTGTTAATTTTAATTTCGTGAGTCTTCGTGAGCGTGATTATTTCGTGAGCGTGAGAACAATTTTAGTTACTCACGTGAGCGTGCGTGAACGTGAGCAGAAAAAAACAATTCCGTGAGTGATCGTGCGTGAGCAATATTATTATTTCGTGAGCGTTCGTGAGTCAAAATTCACTCACGCGCCCATCTCTAATCGATATACATTTTCAAAAATCCATTTCTATAGAAATTTTTCTAAATAACTTTATATACATTTTTCTTTTTAAAAAAGAGGACCTAGAGCAAAAACAGCTAAAATTTTGGAACAACGCATAAATTAATCCATTTTTATATGATTTGTTTTTTTTTACTTTAATTTCATTTTCCTGCCTAACTAGTAGTGCTAGAGCAAAAATGACCAAATTTGGGGATCATCACAATAAATTTAAAGAAATACACTTTTATATGATTTTTTTAAATTTGGTTGCAGAAATTTATAAAACAAAAATAGCTAATATTAGGGATCACCGCTATAAATTTCCAAAAAAAAAATTCTAAAAAACTTTAAATACATTTTCCTTTTTAACAAGAGGTCCTAGAACAGAAACACACAAAATTTGGGAATAACGCATAAAAAAATAAATCCATTTTTATAAGAACTTTTTTTAAACTTTAATTTTATTATCTGTCCTAACTAGTTGTGCTTGAGTGATAATAACAAAAATTGGGGATCATCACAATAAATTTAAAAAAAATTAAAAAAAAAATCTAAAAAACTTTAAATACATTTTCCTTTTTAACAAGAGTTCATAGAACAGAAACAGACAAAATTTGGGAATAACGCATAAAAAACAAATCCATTTTTATAAGAACTTTTTTTTAAACTTTAATTTTATTTTCCGTCCTAACTAGTGGTGCTAGAGTAAAAATAACAAAAATTGGGGATCACCACAATAAATTTATAAAAATCCATTAATATATGATTTTTTTTAACTTTGATTACAAAAACTTATAGAACAAAAAATAGCTAAAATTAGGAATCATCGCTTTAAATTTCAAAAAAAAAATCTAAAAAACTTGAAATACATAAATATTTCTTCATAACAAGAGGTTCCAGAGCAAAAACAGCCAGAATTTGGCAATAACGCATAAATAAATCCATTTTTATATTAGTTTTTAGCTTTATTTTTTGTTTTCCGGCCTAACTAGTGGCACTAGAGCAAGAATAACAAAAATTGGAATCATCGTAATAAATTAAAAAAATAATTTATATGAATTTTTTTAAACTATGCAGAAATTTATAGAACAAAAATAGCTAAAAGTAGGGGATCATCGCTATAAATTTCGAAAAATCCATTTGATAGAATTTCAGAATTTAAAAATCTCTAATTGCATTTTATGATTTCACTAGATGTCCTAGAACAAAGCTGAAATTGGAGATCATAGCTTTAAACATCCAAAAATCTGTTTTTACATGATTTTATTCTAAAAAACTTTACACTCAAAAAATTATGTTAGTAAAATCAACTGAAAATGTCAGTTAAAATAACTACTTTGTAAGTTGTTTTGGGGTCAACTACTTTTTCAGTTAAATCAACTAACAATGCTAGTTATTTTAACTGACAAAAACAACTGACTTATGTAGTAAAAACTACTTACATTTGTAGTCAAAACAACTAAAATGTAGTAAAAATAATCAATATATAATTTTTTTTTTCAAAAAAAAAAAAAAAAATTGAAGGCCAAATTTTTCACAATTTTTTTTTTTTTTTTTAAGTTGTGAAAAATAAAAAAACACGAAAATTTATTTTTTTTTTTGAAAAAAACGTTGAACATTTTTCAGAGATAAAAAAAAATAAAATTAACTACTTTAAATAACTGTTACTACATCACAGTACTTTTTTGTTAGTTGTTCAAAAAAACGACTTAAAATACCTAACAAAAATAGTTGTTTGATATTTTTCATACAAAAACAACTGACTTTGTAGTTGAAAATAACTTACTACTGTAAAATATACAAATAACTAACATGTAGTAACTTACATAATTTTCTGAGTGTAATTGCAATTTTCGTTTAACTAATGTTCTTATAGCAAAAATAGCTGAAATTGGGGATCAACTCTAAAAATTTCCTAAAACACAATTGCATTTTTTGGCTTAACTAAAGGTCCTAGTGCAAAAAAAGCTCAAATTGGGTATCATCACAAGTTTTTTTTTTTACTAAAAATTCAGTTTTACGAGATTTTTTTTCTTAAAAGCTTTAATTAGCTGAAATTGGGGATCATTGTTATATTTTTCCAAAATTTACAAAAATCCATTTCTTAGGATTTTTTTATAAAAAATGTTTCTATAAATTTCTAAAAATCCATTTTTATAGCAATTTTTTTTTTGAAAAAAAATCAAACTTCTTTTTATCATAACTTCTTCAAAAATGGTTCAAATTCCATTTTTTTTACAATTTTCGCAGTTTTACGTTCTTTTCAGTAAAAACAAATATTTTCAAAAATGTTCTACTATACGATTTTTAAGTTTTAAAATTAAAATCGCATTTTAAAAAATGTTGTACCCTTTGATTTTTTCGAAATTTTTTGTGGAAAGCTTCTATCGATTCTATCGATTTTCATACATTTTACTCCTCTAGGGGCACCCTATGGACAGTTGGAGCGCTAGAAGCGAATTTTTTGTTTGAAAGATTGAAGAAGTAGCTTCTAACCAGCGTTGCCAGAATTTGAAAACAAAAAAAGCTAGATTTTTTCAAAAAACCCGCTAAAAAAAGGTAAAAAATTTGAAAAAAAAATCTAAAAAAATAAATCTAATTTTTTTTAATTAATTTAAATTAACTTTTTCTTCACTCAGACAATTATGTAAGTTACTACATGTTAGTTGTTTGTATATTTTACAGTAATTAGTTGTTTTCAACTACAAAGTCAGTTGTTTTTGTATGAAAAATATCAGACAACTATTTGTGTTAGTTATTTTCAGTCGTTTTTTTGAATAACTAACAAAAAAGTACTGTAATATAGTAAAAGTTATTTTAAGTAGTTAATTTTATTTTTTTATCTCTGAAAAATTTTAAAAGTATTTTTCCAAAAAATAATTTTTTTATTTTTTTTATTTTTCGCAACTTTTTTTTTTAAAAAATTTGGTCTTAAATTTTTTTTCTGAAAAATTTTTTGAAAAAAAAAATATTATATATTGATTATTTTATTTTTACTACATTTTAGTTGTTTTGACTACAAATGTCAGTAGTTTTTACTACATAAGTCAGTTGTTTTTTGTCAGTTAAAATAACTAACATTGTTAGTTGATTTAACTGAAAAAGTAGTTGACCCCAAAACAACTTACAAAGCAGTTATTTTAACTGACATTTTCAGTTGATTTTACTAACATAATTTTTTGAGTGTACTATACGATTTTTAAGTTTTAAAATTAAAATCGCATTTTTAAAAATGTTGTACCCTTCGATTTTTTCGAAATTTTTTGTGGAAAGCTTCTATTGATTCTATCGATTTTCATACATTTTACTCCTCTAGGGGCACCCTATGGACAGTTAGAGCGGTAGGAGAAAATTTTATAAAAATTACATTTTGTATGGGAGCTCCCATAAGAAGTGGAGATAGGGGTTATTTATGTTCAGGAAAAATTTTAGGGTCGGAAAATTAATGGATCTATGTCTCACACTGTACCCCTCCAGGGACATTTTTAGGGCAGCTGAAATGCTAGATACACTGAAAAAAAAGACATAACTAAAATTAAGGAAAAAATGTCTTTGAAAATTTATCATGAATTTTCCTAAAAATTAGTTAAATTTAACTTAAAAATGAGAAATTTTCTTAACTATGAGGAAAAAATTTTAGTTCATCTACTTATAATTAGTTCATAGTTTTCTTTAAATGGATTTTTTTAATATTAGGAAAAAAATTCTTACTGCCAAAGAAATTTTCCACAAATCTAAGAATCGTATCTTTATTTTTAAGAAATATTTCTTAAAAAATAATTTAGTTCACGTTTAGTTAAAATTTACTAAAAAAAACATCATCGTATTTCTCTTCTTTGAATTGAGGAAGTGTACTTCTTAGAATTTAGTTAATGACTTCTGAGAATTTAGTAAATAACTTCTTAGAATTTAGTTAAAAATTCAAAATGGCGATATCTCGAAAACTAAGTGAGATAGAGCGAAACGGATGAAATTTTTAAAAGAAAGACTACAAAGAAAATGGAATAGCCTAGCTCTGCATATCTGTCGGGGTCTCAAGACCCTAATTTTAGATCTAAAATTTAAAATTCCCGAGATTTTATAAATGCACATATCTCGGTAAATACTGCGAACACGAGAAAAGGTTTTTGTAGCTCTTGACTCGTAGAACACTTCCGCAAAATACCCGTAAGCCCTCCGACTAATAGTTTTTGAGTTATCCGGTTTTTAAGATTCTCAAGACCCTATCAGGCCCCTTATTACCGTATCTCAAAAACTAAGCAAGTAAGAGCGAAACGGACACAAGTTTTGGTTGGGACCCTTAAAGGACCCAACGGGGTCTCGAGTTAAATGGGGTCCGAACCCATGGGTCCAGGGTCAAGACCCAATCTATTTCTAAAATGTCAAGTATAATTTTCCCATTTTCTAGTTAAAATTGGCTTAAAATTAAATAACTTTGTTTTCCTTATTTTTGGGAAAATTATGAACTAAAACCAAGAAAAACATCTTTGGAGCCAAATCATTCCCTCTTTTTCTCAAAATTGAGTTAATTTTCCCAGATTTTAGTTCACTTTTTTTTTGAGTGTATCTCACTCGCATCCCAAATATATAATTTATTGCCATAGCATTACGATTTTTCATCAAAAATTTGCACCACATCGGGCCAAACGAAGGAAACCAAATAAATACGGGGCACAGTGAGACAACGCCGGCATTAAATACAAGGAGTTATTGTAGAGCTCTGAAATTTTGCACAGGTTACTTTTGAGACAATTCCAGTTTTTTGAAAAAAAAATTATGAAAATACGCCCACTTTTACGCCCACCTCCCATACAATCGAAATTTGTAAAATGCCGTATTGTCCGTAATACTTAAGGTATAACTTTCAATTTTGGTATACTTGAATGTTATATTGTTACAAACATTATCGGAAAAAATTTTGAACTTTGGCCCACTTTTACCCCCACCACCCATACAACCCCAACATAAAAAGTGCCATATTTTCTAAAATATTTTAGGTACAACCTTCAAATTTGATATTACTGTAATTTATATCATTTCAAATCTTTCATGCAAAAACAAAAATAACACGCCCACTATTACGCCCACCGCCCATGGAAATGCAATAAAAAAGAAAAATTTTTTTTTCACTCTATCAATAATTTTTTAATATCATCATGGTATTCTAATTTTTTCAATATGTTAGAGAAATGCTAATCTCTTATCAAAAGAGATCATTACAAGAGCACTCAATATTACTTAACCCAATAAATAATGCAACATCTAAATTCAATATACTTATAACAATTAAACTAACCGCATTAGAAAGTGATCATAACACAACTTCGATAAGAACAACAGCTTGCTCTATCAATTTAAATTAAAAATTATGCAACTATCTAACCCAAAGTCAATGACCTTCAAAAAAATTATCAATCAAATGAATAATGTAAATAAAATAATAATAAACAATATGGGAATATGTGTAAACAATTAAAAAAAATAACATGCTATTGCATGCTAACATACGTATAGCGACAGAATGTGCGCGTTGCATATTTTTTGAATTTTTTTGTATTTTTTTGTATGTTTAAAGTACTTTTGCAAACTTTTGCTGTAGTTCCTTTACTTTAAATGAAAGCTGAGACTTCAATCTTTCATTTGATATAAGTCATCACCTAGGGCGAGGGGCTGCTCTATATTTCCTAGTCCATTGAAAATGCAAAATGTTCAATTTTTACACCACAATTCTGTTGTTAAGAAATTTTTTTTGTGTTTTTTTTTTTTTAATTTATTTTTTTATCTACTCATTCTACAACAACTAAATTAATTAAAAAAATACTTTAAAGTTATATTTATTATGTATTATTTATTTAATAAGCTTTTGAATGTTACATATTGAACTAACATATTTCAAGCGCTTTGGCATACCTCAACTTTGACTTGCTCTAGACCAAAAAGTAATGAAGTTATGAGGCAGAAATTTCAGGGAATTGTTACTCATATATCTGTTAATATACTGTGAAAATTTCATCCAAATTGGACGACACGCCAAAACACAATTTTTGCCGCGGTTACTATAGGGCTGTCTCACTGTGTGGGGTAGTGAATGTTGTCATTTAAGTAAGTAAAATCTATTTTTTGACTTTTTATTAAGTAATGCAACAATGTTTTTTATATTTTTTTGCATTAAATATTTTTTTAAAATTTATTTTTGTAATTTTAACAATAACATTAATTTTTGATTAAACTTATGCTTCCAATAAATTAAATTTTGTTTGATACCCCGTTCGCACTCACTTGTTTTAAGTAAAACATTTATTTATAAAATATATCTTTAATGTTGTATTTATTCGACCTTTAATTTGTAATATAAATAAAATAACCGAGCTCGAGGTATGTTGTTGTTGTAAATAGTTTTTATTTTACTTCTCCAATATTTAGAAATTCATCGAATTTCATTATCAGGGACAGTGTTAAAAAATTACTCAAATACAAATAAACTTAAAGTTTATTTGTATTTGTGTAATTTTTAAACACTGTCCCTGATGATGAAATTCAATGAATTTACAACAACAGACCTCCAGCTCGGTTATTTTATTTATATTATAAAAAATATCTTTAATGCGAAATGTTTTACTAAAACATGTCAATGTAAACAGGCTACTTAATATAATGTAGAATTGAAACCATCTTATTTACGATTAATTTCTTATGAAAACTAAATTTTAAGATTAAATATTTTTGTTTATATAATTATTTGTTTTTAATAAATACTTTTAAGGTTTTTGTTTTTGTTTTTTTTTTTTTTTTTAATTACAATTAAATATAAGTAAGTAGTACTAGATTGATTAGATTTAATGTTTGCAACATTTTGAAAAATAAAATATAAAATTTTAAATTTAAAAAAAAAAAAATACTTTGTTTTATATTTTATTTCTTTGTTTTTAAGAATATTTTTGAAGATTTTAATTTGAGAATCTCATAGAAGTGATAATGTATTCAATAATTTGAAAATAGACGAGCATTCCTTTTGCGGCCCATATTGCAAATTTTAAAATGACAGGGAGACATATCTGGAAAAAATTAAAAAAAAAAAATAAATGAAATGTTAAGTTATTAAAAATTATTAAACATAAAAAATAAACTTAATATTTAATAATGATAAGGAAATTAAATTTAAGCCCTAAAAATATGCAATAAAATTTATATACAATGTATGTATATAAATTTTAAATTATTTAGCAATAGGATTTTCGTGTTAACGATTTTAAAGTTTCAAATAAAGTGGAATGAAATGCATATTTTTTATATTTTTTTATATAATTTTTTTAATACATTTAATTACATACTGCTTCAATAATTTTGATATTATTTTAATTATTAAAATAAAGATGACGACATTTTGAATCGCTTGTTATTTCAATTTTGATGACATGTTTCATCATATTGAAGAAAAGCTTCATCGTCAAATATTGCAGCTCTTCAAAGTAGGTGCATTTATGAAATTGTTGTTGCATATTTTTAGGGATACATTTTTAATTCATAGTTTCTTGGTAAATGTTGATTTTTTTTTTTAATTTTAAACAATTTTGAATTTCTTTCAATTAAAATAAAATTAAAATATTTTAAACTTACATTGTCTACGAACTAAATTCCATGCAAAATAAGAAATATTTTCCAAAATTTGAAATTAAAAATGAAAAAAAAATTGTGTAAAATAATTAAAAATAAGAACTTTTTGAATAAAATGTGTTTTAAAAAAAAAATACTTACATTGAACATTCTTTTTGATATTATGATCTTTGAATGTTATTTGATTTGTCGAGGATGATTTTAAAGTTTTCATAGGAATTGAATTATTATCCAAACTGTCATCTCGTACATCATCAAATGAGTCGGCAGTAGAAGAAGCCAGTTGTCGTAAACGTTCAAAGAATTTAGTATTTAGAATTTCATTACTTTCCATGGTGGTGGTATCATCATAATCAACAGTTAATACTAGATCCCGTAGATTAGGCCATTTATCTAAATAGTTGGGTTGTTTTTGATGGTATTTTTTCTAAAAGAAATAAATAATAGAATACATTGTTAAAGATAATACATTAAAAAAAAATTGCTAACTTTTAGTATAAATCCCCAAGACTAACAGCCTTCGTCCAGGACTAACATAAATGTCAGTCATGTTCCATACAAATGCTTAATGGGGCGTATGAATAACACTTATTGTTAGTAAATTGTAAAATTTTTCTCCGTGTACTTACCAATTCATGAAATATTTTTTCATTATTTGCATTTGCCATTAATTCATCCAGAAATAAATCCGATACTCGCACATCGTTTGGTTTCAACAATAGATTTTCTAAACTTGGGCGTGCAGTTGTTTCTGTAAACAACATTGTCCATATAATTGACATCAATATAATCAATGTTTTAAATTGACATTTACTACTCGTACTTGTTGCATGCATTGTTAATGACATTTTGTGGTAAGACATATTTAGAACTGAAAAAGAAATAAAGGAAAGTATATTGTAGTTAATTTGCAAAAACAGTGGAATTTTATACACTATTTAATACGTCCAAAAATTCATTTATACGCCCAATAGTTTTTTGTTAAATAGGGGCAAATTCTCGGAGACAAAAGCGATCGAAAATCTACAAGAACGTGCGATTTGTCAATTTGTCTGTATCCCTAAATTATGCTTTTATATATTTTGTGTGTTTCAACAAAAGGGAAAAATATAAAAAGCTTGTATTTATCATAGCACAATTTTAGGCATACAGCAAAATTTAAAACTCGAACGTACGAGTATAATTTCGATATCTATTGACTCCGAGAATTACCCCCTGGTTTAAGACAACATTCTCTAAATGTCTTGCGAATTAGCAGAAAATTGCAATTTAGATACTGTTGCAAAATGATTTTAGGCATTCAGTAAAAATTTGATTGTTATTAAAAGGAGCTGAAATTATTCCCAAATTTTAAAACAATTTTAACAAATAATTTAAACTTAAGTCTATTTATTAAAAACTTATATAAATGTCATTGTATTGCTCGCTTTTAATTTTAGGATCATGTATTTATTAAATACTTAAAACTATGCTACATAAACTCAAACTTTTTAATTAAAATCATCGAAAGTAAAACAAAACATTTCGGTAAGTCCAATACGCCATAAATGGGCTTCAAAAACCTTTCGATATAGAAAATATAGAAAAAAATCGAAGTGCCGCTATTCTCCCTTCAATTACCTCTTTTTAACCGCCGAGATAATACCTAAACAAAACAGGTAAATCTTAGATTTTGGCCCTGTATGAAATATTCCAATTCCAGATTAATCGGAGTTTAAGTTATGGGATACATTCCTTGTGAGTCAAACGGGTGTTAATGTGTTGTGTAAAAAAGTGCATACTTTTAGGAACAAAAAAAAAATTTATTTCGTTTTTTTTCTACGTTTTTCTAACTAAGTAAATGTTTCTTTAATCGAAAATCATTCGACGAAATTCATTTGGAGGTCTTTCAAAGGGCTTATGAGCAAATCCATGGGAACTTTATTTGGCGGATCATTGATTTTGTTAATCACTCGACTCACAAAAATTGTCCTTCGAAGGGCTTATGAGCAAATCCTTGGGAATTTTAATTGGCGGATTAAAAAACAATGAATTATGATTTAAAAACGCGTTTTTTATACCCTCCAACCACAGTATGGGGGTATACTCACTTTGTCATTCCGTGTGTAACACGTCGAAATATGGGTCGGAGACATCATAAAGTTTATATATTGATAGAATCTAAGACATTTTAGCGATGTCTGTCCGTCTGTAGAAACCACGATGCAGTCCAAACCAAAAGAGCTAGAGCTGAGGTTAAGCAAGAATATCACTTATGTTACTGGTAAGGTTAAGTTCGAAGATGTGCAAAATCAGACTAGGGAGAAAAAAGATACCTCTTGAAGAACTAAAACAACCGCTGAAATCAAATTTGTTACGAGTTTTTTTTGTAATTTTTGCTCAACAAATGTAACATTTTTATGACATGTTATATTCTTAGACCTGCACTTGGACCAAGAGGATTAGGAAACTCGTTTTTTTTCAGGCCGCCCCCCCCCCCCCTTTTGGGGCGTGGTTAAAAACAATCAAAATTTATTATTTAAGCTTTAATATCATAAAAAAATAATTTATTAACTCTAATAGCGGGGGTAAAGGTGTCCCCCGCCGACTCCGCCCCCAGAAAAAAAGACGCCCCTGCCATTTTTTTTTTTTTAACGTTTTGGAGGGTATATAAGATTTGGCACATCCGAATTTAACACACTCTTACTTATTTGATTTAAAATTAAGAAAATTTTTTTTTTTTTTAAATTTCAACAACAAATTTTGGAAACATTATTTAAATGTCCTTTCATCCCTGCAAGGACACCATGGATTTCCAAAAACAAAATTAGGTATTAAAGCTTGGAATGTCCTTTAGCGCTATTAAAATTTTACAGACCCGAGTAAAAAAGTTTTTGATATAATTATATATAATTTGATAAAATTATATCAAATGATATATAATTATATAAAATTATATATAGAAGTTAAATTTTCCAAAAAATTGTATAAAATTATATATAATTTGATAAAATTATATATAATTATATCCAGGATTTGGTGGATATAATCATATAAAATTATATCAAATTATATCTAATTTGATAAAATTTTATCAAATTTTATAAAATTTTATAAATTTTTATCAAATTATATATAATTTGATATAATTTTATATAATTATATCCACCAAATCCTGGATATAATTATATATAATTTTATATAATTTGATATAATTTTATCAAATTATATATAATTATATAAAGACTTTTTTACTCGGGGAGGTATTTTTTCGTATTGTTGAGCACCCGATTAAAAAAGTTTAGATATAGTAACATATTATTTAATATATTTATATACGGCCATACACAGTACTTTACATAATTATATGTGAATGTATCTTGTATTAAGTTTTACACCCAAAATTTAATATGGTGCCATATAAAAGGATATCAAATCATGTGTTGCTCCACATACAATATATAAAGCTTTATTAAATTAGATGTTGCATATAATATTTTATATGACTCCATGAATGACCTCATACAATATTAGATAAATAAATATATGATATACAACTCCATTCTGGCCTATAACAATCCCAAATCATCGTCTCTGGCTAGAAACTGGGCAACAACCAATCCAAATTGAAATCCGCAAACGTAAATGGAATTGGATTGGACACACACTGCGTAAACAACCCAACGATATTGCTAAACAAGCCATAGAATGGAACCCGCAAGGCAGTAGACGTATAGGTAGACCATCACACACATGGAAACGACAAATTGAAGCTGAAATATCCCAATTACACATGAGTTGGAATGAAATCAAATACCATGCATCAGATCGAACTTATTGGAACAACCTTATAGCGGCCCTATGCTCCTTGTAGGAGTAAAAGGAACAAATATATACAAATCCATGTCTGACCTTATACAAGATAAGATACACATATATATATGGTTCCGAATCGGGGGAAAAAAATTTTCTAAGTCCCGAGAAATTTTTTTTTAAATTTCCAGACACAAATAATTTTTGCGTTTTGGAGTTAAGAATTTCATTAAAAATGATTTAAACAAAAAAAAAATTTAGCCAAATTTTGAAAAATTTTACAAGTCCTGAAAAAGTTTTGTAATTTTTTCTAAGTCCTGTATAAAAAATATTTTTGGTACATTTTTTGCGTTTTGAAGTAAAAAATTATTAACAAAGTTTTAGGAAATTTTTTTTTTAAATTTTTTTTTTTTTAATTTCTAAGTCCCGGACACAATTTTTTTTTTGTATTTCCCGAAAAAACTTGGGATAAATTTGAAAATTATGAGATAAAAAAAATATTTTATGCAAAATTCTACATATTTTATCTTATGATATAAAATTATATACAATTATATCAAATTAGATAAACCCAATATTCGGATCAAAAACGATCATATTTAATATAATATAACAAATTTTAAGCTATTTTGATCCACCAATTTCATCATCTTATTTTATCCAAATACATGTTGTGCCATATTAAATTATATATGGCTCAATTTTAAATTATATATGGACCTGTATATTTATTTTTAGTCGGGCAATAAACTTTCAAAATTTGTTACAAAGCCAAATATTTGATTTTTTTTTAAATTTTTGCAAAAAAAAATCTAAAATTTGGCTTTATCACAAACTAATTGAGCCTAAAAGTATGCACTAATTTTTACACAAAAATCGAAATTGTTTGACCATAAAAAAGAGATGAACGGAAATAAAGTTGTATTTCGGATGAACAAGTATTAGAGAATAATCACAATTGGAGCGGGAAGCGTTTTTCCGCAACTGTTCTCATACGTTTTATATGACAACAAAATTCCGCCGCGTTTTTCCGCCAAACTAGATTCAATTCTATTTTTATGAGGACAATTGCGTTTTTCCGCTTCCCGCTCCAATTGTGATTATTCTCTTAAGGTGTGTTTTCATTACACCACTTACAAGGGAAGTCTTCCCTTCTATTTTAATGGAATTGGTTTTATTTTGTAGATCAGCAAAAATAAAGAGACACATGTGTGAACCCAAATGGGTCCAAACTTCGAATCCAAAAAATTTGGCATTTCCGAAAGTTAAAAAATGCTCAAATCACGGTAAATATTGGCAACGAAACAAAAACTCCATAAACATATTTGTAGCTCTTGGCGCTTTCGAGAACTCGTCCGCCAAATACTCGAAAGCCCTCAGAGTAATAGGTTTTCAGTTATACAGTTTCTAAAATTCTTAAGACCCTTAACTAAGCAATGGACCAAACATTTTGGACTTTTTTTCGTGTCTGTAGTATTAACCAAGGCATGTGAATTTTTAAAATTTTCGTGAGTGCCCATTAGGGTGTCCCAAAAAAAAAAGTTGTCCGGGCTCAAGCATAATTTGAAAGCTTATACGGTATTGTATTTTTGAAATTTTTTTCAGATTTTTCGGAAAAGGTTTTAAGGTCGCGCAAATCGATTTTTTGCTGAAAATCGTCGACCGTTTTTTTAACTCTCTTTATAAAATCGTCAATAACCACGAGTTTCTTCACTACTGAGGTAATATTTTTAAAGAAAAATGTCCAAACTTTATTTTTGTGTGCATAAACTGTAATTTTTGGCAACTCTTGCTCATTTGGGTACCCTACATTAGATTTTTTCGTAAATTTTAAATAAATTTTGAAAATAACGCATTGTAACTTTTAAAATTTCTATGAAAGTCAAAAAAAGTAATAATGCAGTTTGAAAGATAAATTAATTCTTTATAATTTAGCAACAATAATTTTTGAATTCGCTCTTACCGTTCCAGAGTAATACCATTTTAAAGCTTTCAACCCATTGTATAAAACTAATAATACAATAAAATATTGAATTTAAAAAGATATTGTCTTCCACTATTTAATATCTTAGGGTAAAAACTTGTAAATATGCTATATATGATGGGTTTAAAAGCTGAATACCGGGACTATGAGATGCAGCTTTCAGAAATAACAAACAAGAGTGTTAAATTCGGTTGTGCAGAATATTTTATGCCCTGCAATATGTAAAAAAAATAAAAAATATATATATATATAAATGTTTTTTCACAAGGCCGTCTTAGTGGACCCAAGCGTCGGCCGTAAGGGTAGACCTTCCCCCTCGCGATAAATATTACCAATACATACATTATGCTTTTTCCACTGATGTAATCAAATTTTATCATAATTTGAATAAATCCGCGCCCACAAAATGGGGCGGGCCGAAAATAAGCATTTTCTTATTTCCTAGGGGCAGGTACATGACTTTATACATCTTCTTTTACAAAAAAGTTTTATTTTTTTAACAAAAATACAAAATATAATGTAAAAAAATACGTTGTTTGTTGATTCTTCAAGGGCCAAGTTTTTCCCCCTTGACCGATTTTTTCCATTTGTGAAGTTAACTGTCCTATGACCATAAGACATATTCGTGCCTAACATGAGGAGTCTATCTTTTTTATTTTTGACTCCGTCGTGTCTTATACAGCCGGACGGACGGACATTTTGACCTACTGCCCTAAATTACCACCAAACGTGACTTGTTAGGGAGTTGCTAAAAGCAGTTTTGTGTTCAGCATCAAAAAATCTTAAGGATCCACCTTCTCACATTTCTGTTACTGACCAAAACTCGAATTTTTCAGGTCTTTATAAGAAGTTTATTATTTTACTATTAGTTTTGTACAATGGATAGAAATCTTTAAAATGGTATTACTCTGGAACGGTAAGAGCAAATTCAAAAATTATTGTTGCTAGATTATAGAGAATTAATTTATCTTTCAAACTGCATTATTACTTTTTTTGACTTTCATAGAAATTTTAAAAGTTACAAAGCGTTATTTTCAAAATTTATGGAAATTTTACGAAAAAACCTTATGTAGGGTACCCAAATGAGCAAAAGCATAGCCAAAACGTTAAATTTATGCATACAAAAATAAAGTTTGGATATTTTTCTTTAAAAATGTTACCTCAATAGTAAAGAATATCGTGATTATTATAAAAAAAGTTTATAAAACGGTCGTCAAAGCCGATTTTAAGCACAAAATCGATTTGCGCGACCTTAAAAACTTTTCCGAAAAATCTGAAAAAAATCTCAAAAATACTTTACCCTATAAGCTTTCAAATTATGCTTGAGCACCCAAGAAAATCGAATAAAGGTTTTATTTTGGGACGCCCTAGTGCCCATATTTTGGATTCAAAATTTAGACCCATTAGGGTCAACACATGTAAGGAGGACCGATGAAACTATGATTCTAGGAACCGAAAATGCCCTTAATTTTGCTCTGTCTTAGTTTTCGAGATATAGCCATTTTAATTTTTAACCACAAAAATATTTTTTACGCTTCACGTCAGCATACATTTACTCTGAGGTCCGTTGAAACACCACGTTAATTTTAACAAAAAATTCTAAAAAAAACTTAAACGTTTAAAAAATGTTATTTCAATTCTTCTAGATTGTTTTTGGGGCGTTTCGACTTTCTTATGTAAACTAATGTTTCATTTTTTAACCAATGCCCACTTTTAAGTAAACAAAATTGCCATGTCTTCCTGGACTCAAGAAAAATTTGTAAATTTTTATAATTTTTTTTTTTCAAATTCAAAATTTTGTTAAAATCAGCGTTTTAGTAAAAGTTTTAAACAAATAACTAAATTTTTGTAGTTTATTTTACTAAAACAATTTTAGAAAAAATCCTGAAAGTTAGCTTGTTGCCCTATTGAAGCAGTTAAATTTGCCCCTAGTGGGGCGAGACTTGGGAATCAGCGATGTAAACACTTTAGGACATTAAGCATTTAATTATCCTTAACAATTGTTAAATTTGTATTAACAATGCTTAACATTAACTCTTTAAAAAAACAATTGTAAATACGCGCCATGCACTCACTCGTATGTATGTAGGTAGCAGCGTTGCCAAGTACTTTTTCCTGTTGCCCCATATATGCTACAAAATATTCCCAAAAAAACACCCAAATTTTAGCAAAAACAATTTTAAATATTTCCGTAAAATAAACAAAATTATCAAGCAAAAATCTACACAACATTTTTTGGAAGCTCAGCAAAAAAATTCAGCTGTTTTTAAAAATTAAGCGACAGAAAATTTTGTTTAAGTTTTAATTTTTACAGAAAAATTTACTAAAAAAATTTTAAATTAAAATTTAAATTCTTTGAAATTGTGGATAAACAAATATTTTTTTTTTTCAATTCACAGAAAAGTTCTTCGTTCTTATTTCGGAAATAGGAATAAATCCCATAGTCTGGCATCCCTACAAGGTACCTCCTTAAATTAACAAAAGGGCTATGAGGGAATTTTTTTAACTTTACATAAGCGTGTTTTAAATGAGGTTTCCTATTACCAAACAACAAGTAAACAAATACCTTTAAAAAAAACATGGTCATTCACAACTTTTCAATTTGAAACTTTTTATTTTGTATTTTGGGAACTGTTCAACAAGTGTGGAAATTTTAACACTTGACATAAGTCACGTTGCCTTTTACTTTCATTTATTGTTTGTAAAACTTGTTGATTATGTAAATTGTTAAAAGAAAACATAACGATAATTGTTAAAAAAAAAAGTTTTAAAGAACATTTGGAAAAAAAAAATAAATCAAAAAAAAAAAATTGTTAAAAGTTAAAAATATCCTTAGTTTTAAAATTTTAATGTATAAAGGATTAAATACAGAGTAATACCTCAAAATAGAATTATCGCCTTCATATTTAAATATTTTTAAATCAAATATTATAAAATTTTCCATTATAAAAGGTATTTAATCATATACAATCAATCGTATTTGTATTCAAACCATTTTTATAAAAAACCCAGTACAGCTAAAGTTAGACCAATTTGGTTTATGCCAGTTTTGAAGAGTTTTGGCTAGTTTAGAACCAGAAAATGAAATAATTAAGTGCAATTATTAACAATTCCATTAAACATCAAACAGTTGTTATTTTTAATAGATTTTAATAAATTATTCAAAGTTCAATATACGATCACATAGATTTTTATATGCAATGAACAGTCGTTTTATAACTATTACAAACTTTATATAAAATTTTGTTTAAAAAATCCAAAATATTAGCTTAATCTTACTAATTTCATTTTTTAGGGTTTTTAGGATAGTAGGCAATTTACTCCTAAGAAACCCCATTAATTTTTACACCCCAACATTTTTTCTTAACAAAACTACTCCCTCCAAAATGACATTTTTATGAAATTTCCTCACATCGCTCTAACTGTCCTAAGAATGTCCCAAAAGGAGTCAAATGCAGAGATGGGCGCGTGAGTGAATTTTGACTCACGCACGCTCACACTCACGAAATAAAAATATTGCTCACACACGAAATTTTTTTTTCTCACGTTCACGCAAGCTTACGTGAGTAACTAAAATTTTTCTTACGCTCACGAAGACTTACGAAATTAAAATTACCAAATTTTAATTATATTTTTGACGATTTTTTATTCTGTTTTATACAGGGTGATTCAGTCACGACCCGCCGAATTTTACCACCGTATTCCTTGGCTCATTTCATGAAAATATGTCCATTACGACCATCACAGAAAATGCAAGTGTGCGAAATGGCAGCTGTTTGAAGATTTTCGGATTGGTGGTCGGAGGGTAGTAGGGTAAAATTGATAACTTCTGAACTAGGGGTCCAATTTTTTACTTTTTAGGCTTGTTGGAAAGCTCATTGGGAGATTTTTCAGAATCAATAACAAAAAAATTTAAAAAGGTGAAATCGTCGAGATACAGAGCTTTTAAAAATAAATTTAAAAAAAAGACATAAGAATTTGCACATAACGTCAATTTGCTCAGCCAGATGGCAGGCAACTTATGTTTTTTTCTCTTGAAAGATAGCCCTACCTACATGTGCCCTTGTATGGCACACGGCACATTTAAGATGTGACATGTGTCATACTAGGGCACATTGCACATTTAAGATGTATCATGCACATGACACATTGCTAAATGGGATGTGCGGCACATGTATGTGCCATTTCTTACCCTGGAAATTTTTAATGTTTGAAGCATTTAATCCCCTAATTCCCAATTTCCTTTCTTAAAATTCCAAAAATATGATTTTTTGCAAGCTGCCACTTCCTCATTAAAGGCGTTACTTAAAATTCCCGCTAGTGTAAACTAACAATAAGTACTCATATGATAGAGCATCCGCACCTGCCTTCACTCAAAAAAAAGACTTAACTTAAACTTTGGAAAAATTTTCTTCAAAATAGTTTATAAATTTTCCCACAATTTAGTTAAATTTAACTAAAAGTTGGGAAATTTTCTTAACTGTTAGGAAAAAATTTAAGTTCATGTACTGTTAAATAGTCCATTATTTTCCTAAAATGGGATTCCCAAATACAAGGAAGAAATTCTTACCGCCAAAGAAATTTTCCCTAAATCTATGACAAAAATCTTTATTTTTTAGTTTTAGGACGTAATTTTCTACCAATTAGG
Organism: Pegoplata infirma; assembly: GCA_963921195.1. Lineage (NCBI taxonomy): Eukaryota > Metazoa > Arthropoda > Insecta > Diptera > Anthomyiidae > Pegoplata > Pegoplata infirma. The sequence continues at coordinate 54,225,036 of OY992539.1, forward strand.
TCATTTTCTTAGATTTTAGGAAGCTTTTCCAATATTTTAGTAAAATTTTAATAACTCGGGCAAATTTTTTTTTAAAAAACTTAAAATGGCGATATCTCGAAAACTAAGCAAAATGGGGGCCATTTTTGGTTCTTTGAATCTTCATAGTATCGTCGGTCCTCTTCACATGTGTGGACCCCAATGGGTCCTAACATTGGATTTAAAAAAATTGGCATTCCCGAAAATTTTAAAATACTCATATCGAAATAAATAGTAAATAATGCCAGCACAACAAAAAGTTCAAAAGCATATTTGTAGCCATTAACACGAAGAACAAGTCCGCCAAATACTGAAAAGCTCTTCGAGTAATAGTTTTAAAGTTATAGAGTTTTTAAAATTCTCAAGACCCCAGTGGTCCCCTAAATTCACGTATCTCAAAAACTAAGCAAGGTAGAGCGAAACGGACAAAAATTTTGGATCAAAAAATATGAAGATTCTTAAGGAACCCAACTGGGTCTGAACCTATCGGTCCGAACCCAATGGGGCCTTAACCCAATCGGGCCCTCAAATGTGTGTGAACTAAATTGAAATAAAATTTTTCCCATTTTTTAGTTCAAATTGGCATAATATTAAAATTTTTCTTCTTTCCTAATTTTTAAGAAAAATATGAACTTAAAAGAAGGAAAACATGGCAATGGAGCTAAATCATTATCAATATTCCTTGAATTTAGTTGGTTTTCCCATTTTTTAGTTAATTTTTTTTCTGAGTGTTTATAGGCTCATCGGGGGCGTGCGTTTTTCACAGTAGTTTAAAATCGATTTTCAGTCCAAAAATTGTCAAAATTTGGAAGGGACTGGCGGGGACAATATTTACACCTCGGCCTCCATTTTTGTTTTAAACTCATCTACGTAATGTTGCCTTTTAAACCAAAAAAATCAAAAACTTTGTGTTAAATACGTCGAAATCAAAGATGAAAAAAATATTTCCGTGAATTTTTTAAATTTTCAGAAAAAAAATGTGGTACAAAAAGCACTTGCTTAAATTTTGATCTCTGGGGTCCGGTTAAAAACGCAAGGACCCAACCAGGTATTCTTCACATAGCTCTTGTAAATGTAACCTATAAACAAAGTCGTAGAACAATAGTTGTTTCGAATTGCGCTTTACAATACGTATTTTTTTCAGCTCAAAAACTAAGGGTTAATTGCGGAAAATTCGTTTATTTTTAATCTGGCAAAAGCATACTTATTTAAAATTTTTCTACTGATTTCACAGATACATATTTAGTTTTGAGTGTACCCATTTGTCAATTGCGTTTATATTTTATTGTTTTTTTGTTATTTTAAATTATCTTTTTTCTCATTGTGTTATTACCTGAGCTTATGACACTTTACGATCAAATTAAAACTTTAATAAATCGTTGATTGTCAAATAGACAATATGTCAACCTATAATCTTTATAATTAGACATATTAAAATACACACCGAACGCTTATCAATACTAAAAATACAGTTATTTTAACAATTAAACGTACACTAAATTAAAGAATATATTCTATACTTGACAAAAATTAAAAAAAAAAAAATACAAAAGTAGAACATATTTTTCATGTAAAATCACGCACAGTGCCCGAAAATGAAGTAAAAAAGTTTAAAATTGGAAAAGTTTTTAAGATGTTGACAAATTTCATATTTAAAAAAGGAGTTTGACATAGATAAAAATATCTCCGGACAAATTTGGAGGATTTGAATTGTTTTACATTTAAATGAAAGCTTATTAAATATTTTATCAATTCTCTATACAATATATATCAATCTTTTAATCTTTTCATCGATATATCGACATCTTTACTTCATTTTAAACAAAAATTAGAAGAAAAGTGAATTCTCTTGTAAATTTGACTAATTGTGAATTGAATTTTTTTAAATTTTATTTTATTTACTACGAAGAAAGCAAGAGGTTTTTCAAAAAAATCCAAAATTGTAGAAGTTACATGCATTTGAACAAAAATGAATAAATTCAGTTTTATACAAAAACTGTTGTATTTGTTTATTAGGGATGTGCCGAATATAAAAACATTATAACTGTAATGAAAAACTGAAATTCTGCAATTTTTCTCAAATGCATGTTTTTAACTGATTCTTTTTAAAACCCTCTTATTTTCTTCGTAATGGATCAGACTTAACCTTAAAAGAGAGAAATGATTAAAAAAAATCTTTCTTAAATTTACAATAAAATTTACTTTTTCCCTAAATTTAGGTAAAATTTAAGCAAAATTGTCCATAAAACTTCTAAGGCGATTATCAGATTGAAAAATGTTGTATGTGGAATAAATAAAGCATTTTATTACATTTAATTTAAAACCAAAGAAAAATTAAATCCACCAATTTGGACCGGAGATATTTTTATACACTCAAAAAATTATGTTAGTAAAATCAACTGAAAATGTCAGTTAAAATAACTACTTTGTAAGTTGTTTTGGGGTCAACTACCTTTTCAGTTAAATCAACTAACAATGTTAGTTATTTTAACTGACAAAAAACAACTGACTTATGTAGTAAAAACTACTTACATTTGTAGTTAAAACAACTAATATGTAGTAAAAATAAAATAATCAATAAATAATTTTTATTTTTTTTTTAAATGTTTCCGAAAAAAAATTGAAGACAAAATTTTTTCCAAGTTTTTTTTTTGTAAAAAAGTTGTGAAATTTAAAAAACAAAAATTATTTTTATTTTTTGGAAAAAAACTTTGAAAATTTTTCAGAAAAAAAAATAAAATTAACTACTTTAAATAACTGTTACTACATTACAGTACTTTTTTGTTAGTTGTTCAAAAAAAGGACTTAAAATAACTAACAGAAATAGTTGTTTGATATTTTTCATACAAAAACAACTGACTTTGTAGTTGAAAACAACTTACTACTGTAAAATATACAAATAACTGACATGTAGTAACTTACATAATTTTCTGAGTGTAAAAGTTTAAAATTTGTAAAGTTAGCATATCTCGAAAACTGTTCTACTTTTGAAACTTTTAATTTTCGTATTTATCGCAAGATTATACATGGCAAACAAATGCAAAATGTCGTGGATCGAATTTTTTTTTTTTAATTTGTAAGTTATACCCTATTCACACGTACAGTTCTGTAAGTGTGAATAGGGTATTAGTGTTATTTTTTAACGTCTTTTCTTGCTGGGGTAGGTATTTATTTATTTTTGGTGGCGTATGATAAATATTATAACATTTTGATATTACTCATTCGCTAAGAGGCAGTTTGTACAATTTGTCAAACTAAAGAGATTAAAGAGAAATCATAAAAAAATCTAATATTTAAATTCCAGAATTTTTTCAACTGATAAAAATAGCATAATTTATAAATTTTTTACTTATGGTGCACGTATGTTCTACAGGTTAAGAACCCAGATTTAGTGAATTTTTAATTGTTTTAAAATTTTTGTGCAGTAAATTTAAAAAGATTACGAAAGAAATTATGTTTTTTCAACATATGAAATTATCTTTTAAGAATGTCTATTAAAAAAAATCTGCAGAGATTGTGCAATTTAATTTCTTAATTTCTAAATCATTTTTCTTTAAAAGTTCATTGAAACCATATTAATTTGAGATTAGCCTTGAATAGATGTAAAAAAAATATAAAGATAACTTTGGTGGGAATAATTTAAAAAAAAAATGTGTTCTTAAAACCAACCTCAAATTTGAGGTTATGGAAACCGGTCAAGCGGTTGTTACATAGGTACTTAGCTCGGTTATGGCAACCGCAATATGGGTGTGACAACAGCAATGAGGTAGTGACAACCGAAATGTAATTGTAACAACCAATGACTCAAACATGATTTTGGAATAATTACAATTCAGGAAGCTGTCCAGATTTATTTAGTAAGTAAGGCTTATTAAAAGCCATAAATATTTAAAATCTGTCATAATCTAACATTATGATCCTATTATCCAAATGGCAGACTAAATTTCTTTATTAATAAATAAAACGCAATTTTTTTCCATAAATCATTAAAAAAATCACATTTATATGATAAGCTTTTCTAAATATTAATACGCATTAAACATAAAATTTTTTGTTAATTTTTTACTGATAGCATTTTACATAAAGTTTGTTCTATTTAAAAAAAAATCACGAGACTTTTTTTGGAAAAAAAATTTCCAAATTTTTTGTTTAATGTTTTTTTTTCATTGGTGCTGATAACAGATAATTTCTGACACTGATATTGAGCTAAATTGGAATTAATGGTTATACATTAATTTGGATTATTAATTTTTTTAAGCGCCACATTTTTTTATAAATTTCTTTGAATATATTGCTGCACCGAACAAAAAGTCAATGTTAAATGCAAATATGAACTTTTCGAGCAACTTTATCAAGAGTTTTCTAAAAAAAAATTTAAAAAATAAAGACCTGGCAATTTTGAAAATCGACACGTATTTCGATCTCGTTGCGATCTCGTCCAGATCTTGTCAAGACTCAAACATTCGGTTAAATTAACAACAATTCTGGTTGTTTTTGGTCAACCTACAATATGTAGTAATTCAGTAAAAACAACTGTTAAACTGTCTTTTTTAAACACAGTTTTTCAAAAAGGACTAAAATGACCCCTTATAATGAGCGTTAGAGGGTTAATGTGTTTTAAGAAAAGAAGCACCATACAATTTTACTGATGACATCTACGAACGTTACTTGTTGTTAGATCAGAAGTATATTTACGTCATTTATTTCACTTTTTCCACACGCCTTTAAAAAACTTTAGTGGGCCATAAAAAAACTGTAAGTACGTGACCAAAATCCTTTGAGAGTTTTAGGGGCCTATTCACAAAAAAAGTCATAACTCAATCATAACTCAATTTTTTCCATGTGGTTGTTGTAAACAATCATAAAAAATTCAAATTTTGTTTGAAAATTTAAAAAAAAAATAAAGACGTGCTACCCACATCGTCTCAAAATTGACAAATAATTTAAAATTTTGAGCCTCTAAATGATTGTGTTTACAACAAACACAGGGAATATGAAGTTTGAAAATAATAAAATTAGTCATAACTAGTCATAACTCAGAATAGGCCTGTTAGTCTACCAGCGACGTATTCAGGAATTTGAAAAGGGGGGGGCCCAACTAAAAAAGTGTTTTTAATCAAAACGAAATAATATTATTTTCTAGGACTACCCCCCCCCCCCTCTGTAAAACATAATCCTCAGAATTTTTGAATTTTTCTAGCGGAAGAATATCTCAGACTCATCAAAATTTAAAACATCTCAGAATCTGCACGCCAAAAACACTTACACAGTTATTACCCAAATTTTTGGTAAAACTACAATTCACCAATTGCTTTTGCGTAATTTATGATTTTTTTTTAACAAAAACTTGGTTAAATTATGCAAAAGTCTTAATGAGTTATATTTTTACCAAATACTTAGTTTAGTTACGCAAAAACTTGGCTTAAAAGTGCAAGTTTTTTGGCGTTTGAGTACTTCTTTATAAAAACTATCTTAGAATTTGAGAATTTTTCTATAGTAAAAACTCCCTTTGAATCTAAGATTTTTTTATAGAAAAAAATGTATCAAATTCTGAGAAGTTTGCTATTTTTTTTAATATGTATTTGTGAGAAGTTTCAAAATCATCGATCGAACACTTTTTGCATAAAACTTAATTGAATTGCAAAAAAATCAAGTTAAATGAACGAGGTTGATTTTGCTCTTTTTTTGCTTTTTTTAGTGCGTTCCATTTTCGAGATATTCATGTTTAAAAATTTAAAAAAGCCTTTTTTAGTGCTCACTGTTACGTATGCTAACATAAGAGCCATAATAAAGAACCTGATTCCAAATCAGCAATCCAAATTTATGTAGAACATTCCGTTATCGAGATATTTGGACTTGAGGATTTTATTAATTCTTAGCGCTTTTTACAGATCTACTGTTACATATCATTGAGTTGGTGCAACATTTTAGGTGTAGATTTTAGTAAAATGGATTTCTAGATCCCAAATTCGTTATTCATTTTTTTTAATGGTGCTTCTATAAATTCTTTTATGAAAATTTATTTATTTTCATTCAAATAAAAGAAATCGATTTTTTTCCCAGTTTAAATATTGTCCTAAGTCCTTTTTCAATATTTTAAACACAAGTTTTTTAAATCAAACCCGATTTTTTTAAAAAGTGCTGAATAAAAATTAAATATGAAATTTTTTTTAGAAAAAAAAATTTAAAACCTGAGAATTTTTATGACAATAATATTTCAGAACCTTATATTTTTAATATAGAAAAAGTCTCTTAGATCCTCAGAGTTTGAAATTTTGTTACAGAAAACTGTTTTCATGGTCCTGATGTATAATTTTCATTAAATATAATGTGTTTTCTATACATATTTTACAGATATTTCGACATAAATGACTTTTTAAAAACGAAAATTTATCAAAATCAAGAGTTTTTTTTTTTTAAATATCAGAATCTTTTCTTCAAAAACCAAAATATTTGCAACACTGAAAACCTTATGTCTATTACTTGTATTATGTGTTGGTGTGAATTAATTTTTTAAAAATTTTAAATCAAAAAGGGGGGGCCGGGCCCCCTGGGCCCCCCCCCCCCCGAATACGTCCATGTAGTCTACTATTAGGGTACTTTAATTTTTTTTTTTCTTTCAAGCCAAATACATTTTTGTGTTGAACAGTTTTAGCTTCATTGAGCAAAAAAGTTATAATGAGATGTTTAAAAAAAAATATGTGCTATGTGGCGTATGATTAATATTGTAATAAATTTGTATTACTCATGCGATAAGAAGTATTTCCATTTATTTGGAAATGGATATAATAAATTCAATTTTGAAGGTTGTTAAAAGTTGTATATTTTTTGGATAAAAAATATTTTTTATGTTTAAAAATCAGCAATCTCTAAACCAAAATCGCGGTTTTGGATTTTTTAAATATTTTTCCAGTAAAGTACGCAAAATTTCCGAATATTAAGACGGATTTGGTCAAAAAAACATCGGACATGAATTTTGGTCGAAATACGTAATTTTTTTAAACTTTGACCGCTGGTTGCCGACTGAAGATGACCTTGTGAAATTTTTTCATAAATTTTCCCAAAATCAGTTCTAACTAGGCCGGTATTACGACATAAAATTCGAAAATTTAAATTTGACGAGACGCCCTTATGATTAAAATTAGATTGGTTTCACCTTAAATTTACATTTAAAAAAAATCGAGCTCAAAAAAAAAGCTTTAAAAACATTAGTAATCCACAAAATTACTTATCAAAGTATTTTTATACCCTCCACTTAGTGATAGAGGGTATAAATAAGTTTGTCAAATATTGCACAGGGATGACTGAAACTTAACATATTTATTGGAAGTTCTCCCAAGAAGTTTGGTATTGCATTTGAGCGATATCGGTTCAGCGGTTCAAAAGTTATGAACGAAAATGTAAGCACGCCTCAAAAATTTCAGTACATTCAACATAACCTAAAAATACAAAATGCTTTAATTTGGCTTCTGGTTGTCATATGTGAACATAATTGAACACCAAATGGTACTTAAACAAGTACGAACATATTTTTTGATAAAAAAAAGAAAAAATCGCGGATTTTTTTTTTACCAAAATTTTTTTTCGCGGAAATTTTTTTAAAAAATTTTTTTTTTTCAAAAGTAATTTCCTTTTAAATAAAGTTTTTTGCAATAATCTTTTTGAAATTGTGGAGGGTATCACTGCATTCGGCAAGGCCGAATTTAATTTTTTACTTGTTGTCGCTCAAAAATATTTTAACACTAAAAAATATTGAGACTCGAAAAAAATTTACGAAAATGGCAAAAAAAAAGTTTTTTACTCAAAATAAAATAGTTCTGATCAAAATTGTTCATTGTGTAGGGTATTCATTAGGGTGGTTCATAAAAACAAAAGTTGTATTTTTGTATGAGCCACCCGGAATATATATAAGGTACCGTGAGAAATTAACACGTGATTTTTTTCAAAGTTGTTCATTAAGGTTTAGGGGTCTAAGGTTTAGGTCATTGGTTCTAAAAAAAGTTCCCACAATAACTCATCGAAATATCGGTCTGGGACCCCATAAAGTATATATATTCATGATGCCCGATCGATTCTAAGACATTCTAGCAATGTCCGTCTGTCCGTCGGTCTGTCTTTGGAAAATGCTGACACGGACAAAATATTGCACAGAGATGACTGAAACTTAACATATTTATTGGAAGTTCTCCCGAGAAGTTTGGTATTGCATTTGAGCAATATCGGTTCAGCGTTTCAAAAGTTATGAACGAAAATGTAAGCACACCTCAAAAATTTCAGTACATTCAACATAACCTAAAAATACAAAATGCTTTAATTCGGTTTCTGGTTGACATATGTGAACATAATTGAACACCAAATATTTTTTTACAAAAAAAAATCGGGGATTTTTTTTACCAAAATTTTTTTGCGGAATTTTTTTTTTTAAAAATTTTTTTTTTTCAAAAGTAATTTCCTGATAAATAAAGTTGTTTGCAATAATATTTTTGAAATTGTGGAGGGTATCACTACATTCGGCAAGGCCGAATTTAACTTTTTTACTTGTTTTATTATAATTTAGCGTGATTAGCTTATTAATAACAAAAAGTATTATTTTGGACAGAAAAAAAATAAAATCGATTTTTTTTTTATTTTGATTGTGTGAAATAAAAAAATTTTTAAGACCCAAATGTCCCGCTAGCGACCTCTAAATCTTAATGAAAAAAATTGAAAAAAAATCTTGTTTTATTTTTTCATGGTGCTTAATATATTCCGGGTGGCCCATACAAAATTCAAAAAAAGTGCTACTTGTTAACCAGTCTAGTATTCATGCATTCGGCCAAGTCAAATTTAACTTTTCTACTTGTAAGTAGTTTGTCATTCCGTTTGTAACTCATAGAAATATTGGTCGAGGATAACGTAATAATACAAAATGCCTTAATTCGGCTGCTGGTTGACACATATGAACAGAATTTATCACCGAATGGCATTTAAACAAGTACAAACATATTTTTTAACAAAAAAAATTTTTTAGCTAATTTTTTTTTTCACCAAAAATTTTTTGTTGTGGATTTTTTTTTTCAAAAAAAAATTTTTTTTTTTTTGCAAATAAACTTTTTTACATTGTGGGCAATTATTGTTTTTGCCTAATTTGAAAATTTTGTTTTTTAGTGTAGCAGTCATTGATTCTGGGTGTTTATTTCTTATTTTAAATTTTTTTTATTGGTTGTTTTAATATTTTTCGTTCTCTGTTATATTATTTTGTTCTGATTGGTTATTTAAAAAACGCCTTCTTAAGGTTTCATTTTAAATATTTTTTTTTTATGGAACGGATAAATTAAAATTCTTTTAAAGGTTAAAGTCGATTAAAACAACAAACTCTAGTTTGTTTAATTTTAATTTAAAATAATAAAAATTACCCGCGTAAAAATGATTATTGCAAAATAATTATTTTCTACTTATGATTTTGTTGTAGTTTGTCCATCATTTTCTATTCTCGTTTTTTTTTAAGGCAATCGGTGGTAAGAAGCAAACGAAGGAGACACCAAATTCGAATTTTTTTTCTACCCTGTTTGCTTTTCATCCCCGTTTGCCCACAAAATAAATTGCATGAGTTTATTGCAAGCAAAAAAAAGGCGGCGTGTAAGTTGGCTCTATTTTAAAACTGTTTTTCTTAAAATGTTATTTTTTTTTTTTCTTATAATAAATTTTTCAAGTTTTTAATAAAAAAATAACTAATTTAACAATTTTATTTTATTAAAGTGGGTAAAATGGGAAATTTCATATCTAATCAGTTAATAAATGAGACCAGATTTTACATTCCAAATTAAAATTGAATTGGATCTTATTTTATCTGTTTAGATCCAATTATGTCTTGAATTTGACCCCCATTTTCGAGACATGATTAGATCTAATTATATTTTTAGTATAAGATCTAATTAGATACGATACCGTACCAATTTTTTTTACACGGGTAGTAGTAGTTATTTATTCGACCTTTTAATTGTGCAATGAAAATGAGTTCATTCTAGTTCGAGGCCTTTTCATATTATATAACTTTCTTATAGAATATTCTCCCAGTACATACACATGGAGATTCTTGCTTTGAAAAAATTTGGTAATTTTCCGTAAAGAATGGACGATCGTTTCGGGGATTTCCCCATCATCAGAACTCTTTAGAAAATTAGGTGATGCTGTTAGTGTAATATCAAATATTCATATTCCTTATTATCTCAACTTATTGTAAGTGAGAAAGAAACATTTTTTTTTTGTCATTAATTTTTTATTGAATCTTCACTAGAACTACACACAAAAAAAAATAATAAAAAATTGTGTACCGCTCAACAAATCGAAGGTTTTTGACTCCGGTTTGAAGTTTGATATAAAATTTTTAAAGATTTTGACTCGCTGATTCCAAATCTGTGCTCCAAATTTTTCCATCACGTCTAGAATTTTAATAATTCGCGGTTGAAAATGCGAAAAACGCGATTTTTGCATTTTTTGAAAGCCTGCACAGCCGCCACTGGGTGGAATAAAAATCTGGCATAAAGCGTTAGAGTAGAATTGAACTGTGATCTCAAATATATGATCAAAAAAATTTGAAGTTGTTGCACTATTATTGGCCAAACATGTATTTTAAAAAAAACACTGTGAAAAAAATTAGAAAAAGCACCATTTTTAAAAGGCTCTAAAACAAAAACCAGATGATCAATCTTCACTGTGATGAGCTCAAAATTTAGGCAAAAGCTCATTCTTTCTTATAGACTTTTAAACCCATTAAAGATATCTTCCGGTTTGTACGAAAAATGACAAAACTTAAATTTGTAAAATATTTATTTTTTTAGTTTTTCTTATCTTTTTTTCAAAAATGATAATTTTAACAGAGTCATTTTAAAACGCAATTGTAACCCAACCAAACGCAATAATTAGAAAAAAAATTTTTTCTATGTTGGAGACCAAAGACAAATTATACTTTTGCGCTTTATACCAGATTTGTTTTCCACTCAATGGCTGCTGTGCAGGCTTTCAAATAATGCAAAAATCGTAATTTTTCCCTTTTTAACCGTGAATAACTAAAAATCTGGACGTGATGGAAAAATTTGGAGTACAGATTTGGAATCAGGAGATCAAAGTCTACTAAAATTGATCACCAGAATTCAAACCAAAAAATGACTGTTGAGCGGTGATAATCCAACCTATAAAGTGGTTTTTGATAAATTACCTAAGTTTTTTAGAGTAATAACTTTGGTAAGTTATCAAATAACACTTTATAGGTTGTAATTAAACCAAAAACTGGCACATTTTTTTTATTTTTTTGTGTGTATGTGAACTAACAATACGTGAAACATGATTTTTAAACTTAAGCAGTATCACTCCAAACCTAAAAGCAAGTTTATAGATGTCTGCCCATTTGCCGACGGCAAATGCGCAGACATTCTTTAGAAGAGAATTACTCTATGAGTATTTAATTCGAAAATATCCTAATAAAGAAATTAGAGTTTACGTACACTTAGAAAATTATGTAAGTTACTACATGTTAGATGTTTGTATATTTCATAGATGGGACTAATTAATTAAAGGAACCAATTAATTGATCGTTTAATTACCATTTAATTGATGTCAATGGTAATGAAATTTTTTTCATTACCATTGGTTGTATCAATTGTACCAATTAAATTACTTATCAATTTAATTACTAATGAAAATTAAAAAAAAAATAATTACCATTGGTATGGCATCATTTAAAAAAAATAATTACCATTAGTAAGTCGTCACAATATTGTCAAAATCGTTAATATTTGGAAATATCCGTTGTTTTTTGTTATATGGTGTATTAGTTTTTCACATTTTATAAACCAAACACACGTTGATTGCCTTTGTATAACACAATATTTGAAATTTTTATTTGCGTTTTGTTTTTTGTCTTTAACATTTTCATATTTTTTTTGTAAAAACATACTTTGATGTTTAAATTTTTAACTTTTCAAAAAAACAAAAATGTGAAAACCAATGGTTTTGAAACCAATTATAATTGGTGTTTTTCAACAATTGGTGCATTTCATTACCATTAGTAATTATTTTTTCAATTAAAAAAATTTAATTACCATTAAATGGTAATGAAAATTTTTTCATTAACATTGAGATCAACCAATGGTAATTAAATTTCAATGGTTATTAAAAATGCCCATCTAATATACTATATTTTACAGTAGTTAGTTGTTTTCAACTGCAAAGTCAGTTGTTTTTGTATGAAAAATATCAAACAACTATTTCTTTTAGTTATTTTAAGTCGTTTGAATAACTAACAAAAAAGTAATGTAGTAACAGTTATTTAAAGTAGTAAATTTTATTTTTTTTTATCTCTGAAAAATTTTCAGTTTTTTTTTTTTTTAAACAAATTTAAATTTTCGTTTTTTTATTTGTCACAACTTTCTAAAAAAAAAAAAAACTTGGAAAAAATTTGGTCTTCAATTTTTTTTCTGAAAAATTTTTGGAAAAAAATATATATTGATTGTTTTATTTTTACTAAATGTTAGTTGTTTTGACTACAAATGTAAGTAGTTTTTACTACATAAATCAGTTGTTTTTTGTTAGTTAAAATAACTAACATTGTTAGTTGATTTAACCGAAAAAGTAGTTGACCCCAAAACAACTTACAAAGAAGTTATTTTAACTGACATTTTCAGTTGATTTTACTAACATAATTTTTTGAGTGTAAGTACTAGTAATGTTAATACATAATGGGGAACATAAGAAAGGCCTCGAACTAGAATAAAATCTTTTTCATTTAAAAAATAAATTTTGGAAAATAGGATTTGTTATGACTAGGCCTATAAATCGAAGTTAAAATCTTAAATATTTACTTACCACAAATGACTTACTCCTGTGAGAAATTTAAATAATAATCCAAAAATAAATGGTTAAACCCGTTTTTCAAAAGTTTTTTAATTTATTTTTTTAATTTTATTAACACTCAATATCACCAAATATTTATTTCCTTCCGCTATTTGAATTTATTTTTTGTATTCTTAAGCCAACTGTTGGTATTAACGGAACTTTTGATAATGATTTACAATTGCTCTAGTCCCAGTCTTTTTTATATTTATATATTGAGGCGTAACAAATGATTGAAACTGAATATGTACCTATGGAATTGTCTAATGCACACTAATACATTGAAGGATTATGCACTGTAAGTTTTATAACAGGTAACAAACAAGGGTCTTTTTAATATACAATTACAGTTACAATAACAATTACTTGTTGATATCGTCTTGTTTTAAACACTAATACACACTCAACACACACAATATCCGTTTAAAAGTATTTGTAACGTTATCAAAACAAAAACGAATGCCACGAAGTTTTTCACGATTACAAAGACCGAGTGTTAACCCTTTTTGAAATGGTTTTAATTTAAAAAAACACGTAAATTATCAACAAAAAAAATTATAAAAGTGTAGGTGTAGTTAAATTATGATTCATCTTCTATTGGTATTCTATTCGGCAATTTGCGTATGTAAAGGTTGAACGATTTTGTTATTTTTAAAAGCACTTTGGAATAATATTATTTAAAATTTATTTGTTAAGTTTTTCTTTATTAATTTCAATTATTTTGAATTATTAAGTATTTTTTTTTGTTGTCTTTACTTCAAAAGTCGGCTATAGACTAGTTCTATCACGATCACACATCAAACACTTATAGTATTCGTAATAAGATTTTCTATTTAATATTTTTAATCTCTAATTTATTTAAAAAAAAAAAATATTTTAAGTCAAGATTTTACCAGATCTGTGCATATTTATTATACACCTATGCCTCTTTTAACCACACTTTTGTTGAGTAAAGAAGTACACCTAAACATATGTTATTACACTCAGAAAATTATGTAAGTTACTACATATTACTTAGTTGTTTTCAACTACAAAATCTGTTGTTTTTGTATGAAAAATATCAAACAACTACTTCTGTTAGTTATTTTAAGTCGATTTTTTGAGCATCTAACAAAAAAGTACTGTAATGTAGTAACAGTTATTTAAAGTAGTTAATTTTAGTTTTTTTATCTTTGAAAAATTTTCAAAGCTTTTTTCCAAAAAAATAAAAATAAATTTTCGTTTTTTTTATTTTTCGCACCTTTTTTTTTAAAAACAAAAATAAATTGAAAAATTTTGGTCTTCAATTTTTTTCTGAAAATTTTTTTGAAAAAAAAATTATGTATTGATTATTTTATTTTTATTACATTAGTTGTTTTGACTACAAATGTTAGTAGTTTTTACTACACAAGTCAGTTGGTTTTTGTCAGTTAAAATAACTAACATTGTTAGTTGATTTAACTGAAAAAGTAGTTGACCCTAAAACAACTTGCAAAGTAGTTTTTTAACTGACATTTTCAGTTGATTTTACTAATATAATTTTTTGAGTGCACCAGTTTTTTCTCTGGACGATATTTTAATAAGTTTGGGAGTTTTCGAAATTTTTCCGTTGGTCCTCATTGTTTAATAAGATGACAAGGAATTGTTTAAGCACTAATATGACCAATAAGCCAAGACACCTTAACCTTAAAATCGTCTCTTTTAAGTTTCTAGCAAATCGGTTCAAAAATGTTGGAGTACATCCCTTGTAAGGGTATCTAAACATTATGAAATAAAATGAGTACCAAGATCGTAAACCGAGAGCTCATTAATAGAGATGCGACTTTAAAGGTCTCCTTAACCACTCTAAAATGTATTAGTTTAAAAAAAATGTGACTGTCTTATGATGAAAACAACTTACAAATGTAGTAAAATAAACAGACTTGTTAATAAAAAAAAATACAAAAAAATGTTTTCCTCGAAAATCTTTTTATATATAATAATAAAAATAAAATAAAAGTTAAAAAAGTCTTCAAAAATGTTTAAGATATTATGTAAATAAAAACAACTACTGCTACAACATTACAATTTTGTGTAAGTTACTTCATGTTTGTATATTTTACAGTAGTTAGTTGTTTTCAACTACAAAGTCAGTTGTTTTTGTATGAAAAATATCAAACAACTATTTCTGTTAGTTACTTTAAGTCGTTTTTTTGAACAACTAACAAAAAAGTACTGTAATGTAGTAACAGTTATTTAAAGTTTTATTCAGTGTTCGAAAAAAAACAGTACGTTATTTAACGTTCCGTTCCAAGAACACATTCACTAAAAAGTTTTTTAGTGGTTGTGAAGGTGTTCGCAAACAGAATTCCGAACGTTATGCCTGCGAGTTGAAGAACAGAAACTTTACGATAACGTACCGAACTAGGTTAGAAACAAAATAAAGTTCTTTTAGTGTTCTGTTTGCGAACTTTTGAGATTTTTTTTTTAAATTTAAAATGGCAATATCTCGAAAACTAAGCAAGATAGAGCAAAACGGCGCACATTTTTGGTTCTTTGGATCTCAATAGTATCGCTAGGCCTCTACACATGGGTAGACCCCATTGGGCCCTTATTTTGAATCTAAAAAAGTTCGCATTCCGGGAAATTTAAAAATGCACACACTCAAAAAATAATGTTAGTAAAATCAACTGAAAATGTCAGTTAAAATAACTACTTTGTAAGTTGTTTTGGGGTCAACTACTTTTTCAGTTAAATCAACTAACAATGTTAGTTATTTTAACTGACAAAAAACAACTGACTTATGTAGTAAAAACTACTTACATTTGTAGTCAAAACAACTAAAATGTAGTAAAAATAAAATAATCAATATATAATTTTTTTTTTTAAAAAATTTTTCGAAAAAAAATTGAAGACCAAATTTTTTCCAATTTTTTTTTTAAACAAATTTGTGAAAAATAAAAAAAACTTTGAAAATTTTTAAAAAATAAAAAAAGTAAAAAAAGTAAAATTAACCACTTTAAATGACTGTTACTACATCACAGTACTTTTTTGTTAGTTGTTCAAAAAAACGACTTAAAATAACTAACAGAAATAGTTGTTTGATATTTTTCATACAAAAACAACTGACTTTGTAGTTGAAAACAACTAACTACTGTAAAATATACAAACAACTAACATGTAGTAACTTACATAATTTTCTGAGTGCATATCTCGCTAAATACTGCCGACACGATAAAAAGTCTAAAAGCATTTTTGTGGATCTTGTCTCGTAGTACATGACCGCTTTTAGACTTTATGTCGTGTCGGCAGTATTTAGCGAGATATGTGCATTTTTAAATTTCCCGGAATGCTAACTGTTTTAGATTCAAAATAAGGATCTAATGGGGTCCACCCATGTGTAGAGGCCTAGCGATACTATAGTAATCCCAAGAATCAAAAATGTGCTCCGTGTTGCTCTATCTTGCTTAGTTTTCAAGATGTCGCCATTTCAAATTTAAAAATGTCTCAAAAGTTCGCAAAAAGAACACTAAAAGAACTTTATTTTGTTTATAACCTAGTTCGGTACGTTATCGTAAAGTTTCTGTTCTTCAACTCGCAGGCATAACGTTCGGAATTCTGTTTGCGAACACCTTCACAACCACTAAAAAACTTTTTAGTGAATGTGTTCTTGGAACGGTACGTTTCGATAACGTACGGTCGCTCCATAGTTCCGTACAGAACACTAACGTATCGTACGTTAGAGTTTTTTTTTTCAAACCCTGGTTTTATTATATTTTTTTTCTCTGAAAAATATACAAAGTTTTTTTCCAAAAATAAAAATAAATTTTCGTTTTTTTTTTATTTTTCACAACTTTTTAAAAAAAAAAACTTTAGGCCGCTGTTCCAAAAAAAGTAATTCACATAAAAAATGTAAAAATGCAAATTTCCGAATTTTTTGGTCTTCTAGATTTGACATCCGAATTTCTTTTTCGTTTTGTTTCACATAAATAAAATTTGGTGAAAGTGAAACAAATGAATTTTTTCCTTATAGTTTTTTAAATTTAAATCATTCGATTTCAACTTCAAATGAAAACGTGATCAACAAAACACTAAACTTTATTTCATGTGATTCGGAAATTTTCATGTGAATTGAAAAGTTGTGAAAGACAGAACAGAGACCTTGGTCTTCAATTTTTTTTCTGAAAATTTTTTGAAAAAAAAATATTTATATATTATTTTATTTTTACTACATTTTAGTTGTTTTGACTACAAATGTAAGTAGCTTTTACTACATAAGTCAGTTGTTTTTTGTCAGTTAAAATAACTAACATTGTTAGTTGATTTAACTGAAAAAGTAGTTGACCCCAAAACAACTTACAAAGTAGTTATTTTAACTGACATTTTCAGTTGATTTTACTAACATAATTTTTTGAGTGTTAAAAGCCACTAATACGTTTTTTTATATAGTAACTGCCACAATTTTTTCTGAGTGTATTTTAAGATTGTCTTTGCAAAACCAATAATCTGTGTGATTCCGTTTTGGGATGACGCCTAAAATATGTTTTACTTGACAAATCACTGATAAGTAAAATTTATTGCTTTTTGATTTAAAAAAGTTATCAAAAGCAATTATGTATTTTTATTTATAAAAATATATTTATATTGGAATTTTTTAAAAACATTTTGATTATTTTAAAATTTTTTATTTTAATTACAATAAGATTTGTTAAATTGTAGCGTATTTAACAAAATTTTTATGAGTTATGAGTTTTTGTTCAAAATTTTGTTAAAAAGTTTTCTTGTAAAATGAGCAGATATTTTTTGTAATGTGACAGAACTTTTATTTTGAGTGTATGTTTAAATATGCATTTATGATTTCAGAATATAAAGAATCTTAACTTAAGATATTTATTTTATTTTATCAAAAACATCTGTTTCGCCGTAGACTGTACATTTGATTTGTTATTAACTCATTTGCATTAAATATGCAAGTAAAAATAACCCACTGTTCCAGCTTGAGGCCTTTTTCTTGTTATTATAATGAAAGATGAACATTTAGAAAAAAGTTTTTGCCATTTATCTCCCACATAATCGATTGATTAATTCATAATTCATTAAAGTTGTAAAAAATCAAAGAAAGCTTAAAAAGGTAAGAGAACTGCTGTCGGTCAAGACCAATCAGATAATACCCTATACAATCTAAAAAACTACTATGATAGCAGAAAAAAGCTTGTGAAGCTATTAGAAAATTAACTGAACACAAAATTTGAAAAATATTAAAATTTTTAAATAAATAAATGAATAAAAATAAAAATAGTTTATATATGGTTTTGAATTGAGAAAAGTGTGAAAGAAAAATTTTTAATTTTTCTAAAAATTTAGACATCCTGGTTTGTTTCTTACTAGTTTCATATTATCCAGTTATAATAATCTTCAGAAAAACTTTTAATGTCAAATTTATTTTAGTTAATAGTCAATAAAACTCTATATGTGAAAATTATTTACAGATCGCAGCCGACAAGAATTGAACTCATCATCTGTAATACTTTTGCTATTAACTGCTTGTAACGTACAATCACTCTAGACCGATACGCCAAGTAGGCTGTTAAGCAAGTATCAACTAAATCTGATTTTTTCAATTCGAGTGTAGTTGTTGTTGTTGTTTTTTCTCACAGAAGACTTGTTATTGTAATGTGTAAACAAATTTTTTATTTTTAGTAATCATTATTCTTCTTCCTCTCCTTCATCAATTCTGATCTAAGTACTTATTTTTGCAAACATTGCCAGACATGGTCTATATTTTAGACACAAATGTTAGGTGTTGCCATTTTTCCAAAGATACTGATTGCCACTTAGGGCGACTTATAGTCGTTATTATAATACATAATTATAATTAGAGCCTGAGCTCGACTGTCTTTACAGAAAACAATAATTTAAAAATAACGACTATAAGTCGCCCTAAGTGGCAATCAGTATCTTTGGAAAAATGGCAACACCTAACATTTGTGTCTAAAATATAGACCATGCCTGGCAATGTTTGCAAAAATAAGTACTTAGATCAGAATGGATGAAGGAGAGAAGAAGACATTACAATAACAAGTCTTCTGTGAGAAAAAACAACAACAACAACTACACTCGAATTGAAAAAATCAGATTTAGTTGATACTTGCTTAACAGCCTACTTGGCGTATCGGTCTAGAGTGATTGTACGTTACAAGCAGTTAATAGCAAAAGTATTACAGATGATGAGTTCAATTCTTGTCGGCTGCGATCTGTAAATAATTTTCACATATAGAGTTTTATTGACTATTAACTAAAATAAATTTGACATTAAAAGTTTTTCTGAAGATTATTATAACTGGATAATATGAAACTAGTAAGAAACAAACCAGGATGTCTAAATTTTTAGAAAAATTAAAAATTTTTCTTTCACACTTTTCTCAATTCAAAACCATACATAACAAATCAAAAAATTATAATACATAATTATAATTAGAGCCTGAGCTCGACTGTCTTTACAGAAAACAATAATTTAAAAATAGTTTAATTTGACCTTTAAAATATTACATTTTGAGTAGGACTATTCTAGCTCGAGGAAATTTTTCTTTTTTGACCGATCGAAAAAGATTTTACAGGTATGTTTCTGGTATGAGTGGGCCACCTTTCTTGGGTTGCCGTTTTCGATCAGCGAAAAAAAAATTAAAATGACCCATCCTAATGCACCACTGTGCAAAATATCTTTTTTTATGTACACTAAAAAAATGTTGTAAGTAAAAATAACTTCAATACTAATTATTTTGGGGTCAACTACACTTTAAATAAAATCAACTAACATTTATATTCTTGTGGTAGTAGTTTTACAACTCTTTGTAAGTTACAAAAAATGTAGTTGACCACAAAAAAAAATTACTTACAAAATATTTTGGGTGTATGTATGTACTTTGAAATAATGAATTCTTTATTTTCGAATATTTCAACAAAAAGTCAATGAACTTTAAAAAATTGTTTAAATAATTTTTAAACTATAATAACTTTGCAAAATCTCATGATTTTTATGGGTCAAGGTTTTAAGTACAAATCAAATATTAAACTTTTGATTTAATATTTAATTTCACAAACATTTCCGCCTAAACACTATGATTGATAAATACATTTTAAAATGTAGTAAAACATAACTTGACCAACCATCCCGGATTAGACTGCTTTGAGTTTAAATTTCGCTTTATTAACTAAAAATTCAGCATAATCCTGATTTTAATATTTTTCTTAAAATAAATTTCTTATTTTGTATGTACATCAGTGTACTTTGCAAAAGACAAATTCAAAATATAATATTAGTAATAAAAATCAAAATTAATATGCTATTGACAAATGATTACACTATGCAACAAATAAAGACTTTTTGAAAAACACAATAATTGGGCTATATAGGTTCGATTCTACTACCAAAAGGTAGTAAAAGCCTATACTCGGATGGTCAAGTTTGGTGACCAATTCCGATTTATTTTGAAAGAAAAAAACAGTTTTTCCACTTTTTTTCACTGTTTTTCCGCTAACAATATTTGCAAAAATGTATTCACGAAAAAATACAAAATAATTTTTTGCAGAATAACTAACAGGGAAGGGACTGTTTTTTTTTTCTCTAATAATATGTGGCAAAATTGTAGCCATGGTAAAGCCCAGGGCTGCCAGTCTTGGAGATTTATCCCCAAAGTTGGGGATTTCATGCAAGCAAAAAGGACAAGAAACATGTAGTAACTTACATAATATTCTGAGTGAAGGTGTGTAACTTTTTGTGTTTTTTTTTTCAAAAACGACTATTTTTAAGATTCAGAGTGGTCTTCATGACCTATTTAGATTAACTGAACACGTTCAGATTGTGTTGGTATGTTCCCAAGAGTTATTCAACTTAACCGTGGCTATAAATTTGCCAAATATAGTTAGGGAATAATCAACAGTCTTACAGAAAATTATGTAAGTTACTACATGTTAGTTGTTTGTATATTTTACAGTCGTTAGTTGTTTTCAACTACAATGTCAGTTGTTTTCGTATGAAAAATATCAATCAGCTATTTTTGTTAGTTATTTTAAGGAGTTTTTTTTTGAACAACTAACAAAAAAGTACTGTAATGTAGTAACAGTTATTTAAAGTAGTTATTTTTATCTCTGAAAAAAAAAATTGAACAACTAACAAAAAAGTACTGTAATGTAGTCGCAGTTATTTAAAGTAGTTATTTTTATCTCTGAAAAATTTTATAAGTTCTGTTTTTTAAAAAAAATACGAAAGTGAATAAACACTTATTTTTTTCCTAAATTTTTTTCAAAAAAAAGTCCTAGAAAAAAATTGTTTTTTGGCATAAAATGTGAACAGAATTTGTTCAGCGGACTATGAGCCACATTATTGCTAAATATAATTAAGCGGTAGTACCAAGTCTGATTAAACTGTTGACCAAAAACTGACGACACCCTATTTTGTGGGTCACACTGCTTTTCACAATCTTTGGGGGGCCCATAAAAAGGAATTGATCACCAGACTGGACAATCTGAGTATAGGGTTTTACTACCTTTTGGTAGTAGAATCGAACCTATGTAGTCAAGTTTTTGTGTTTTTTTTGCATTGTTGCACAGTGTTATCATACATAATACCAACACATGCATATTTATGTTCATTCAACTGATGAAAATATTTTCATATCTTGCATCATTCATATTCTTTTTTTGGTGACTTCTCTTAGATAAGCCATTGTACAAAATTAAATTTGGCCGGAACTGGTAATGTTCACGTATTTCAGACTGATATAATTGCTTAAATATATAACATGATTAATTAGTTTTTTTTTTTTTTGTTTATAAAATTTAATTAGAATTCTGACATATCACGTGTCAAAGAAATGTTGATACGAGTATTAAAAAAAAATCATCACGAGATTTACAATGAACAAATAATAATTTGTTTTCAGGTTCTATAATCTGCATAAATAGAAAGTGTAATTTTTTATATATATATGGGGCATTCCATGTGAAATCGGACACTTTGAAAAACTTTTTTTTTTTTTATTTTCCCAATTTGTTTACAGTTTTTAGTACCCTTCGAAAACTCCTTCGTGGTAAATTTTCAGATTTTTTTTATGACCCGTTCAAAAGATATCGAATTTTTAAAAATTGGTAGTTTGTTCCTTTACTCAAACTTCTTTTAATCATAACTTCTTCAATAATGGTCCAAATTTCAATTTTTTTTTTTTTCAAAATTTTTGTTTTTTTACGTACTTTCTAAAAAAAAATCCCAAAAAATTCTTAAAGGCGCTCTAGTATGCGATTTTTAAGTTTTAAATTTAAATCTCATTTTTGAAAATGTTTGTACTCTTCGATTTTTTGTAATTTTTTTGTGTAAAACTTCTATCAATTCTACAAATTTTTTCCCAGGAAGATCGTGGGATAACGATTATTACTATTTTTTTAAATTTTTTGAAAAAAATTTATTGTAATTTTTCAATCTTAAAATCATTTCTACTGCTCCAATGGTGCGTCATAGAGGGGTCCTTTATAAGACCGACCCCCATTAATTTTTACGTCTTAACATTTCTTTGGAACAAACTAATACCCTATCTCCAATTTCTAAAGGGGCTCCCACACAAAACGACATTTTTTTTAATTTGTTCCAACCGCTCTAACTGCCCTAATAGTGCCCTTAGAGCAACAAAATATATGACCGACCCACAATATTTTGTTAGTCCAAACATTTTCTCTGAACACACCTACCCTCTATCTTTAACTGTTAAGGCGGTCCCCACACAATTTTTTTATTTTTTGTAAATTTGTTTTATTTAATCAGCTTCTACCGGTCCAATGGTGCGTACGAGAGGGGTCATTAGTGAGACCGACCCCCATTTATTTTTACCCTACAACATTTTTTCAGAACATAACTACGCCCTATCTCCACTCCCTAAGTAGGCTCCCATACAAATAACAGTTGGAGCAAATTTTATAAAAATGTAATTTTGTATGGGAGCCTACTTAGGGATAAGAGATAGGGCGTAGGTATGTTTTAAAAAAATGTTGTAGGGCAAAAATAAATGGGGGTCGGTCTCACTAATGACCCCTCTCGGACGCACCATTGGACCGGTAGAAGCTGATTAAATAAAACAAATTAACAAAAAATAAAAATAAATGTATGGGGACCGCCTTAACAGTTAAAGATAGAGGGTAGGTGTGTTCAGAGAAAATGTTTGGACTAAAAAAATATTGTGGGTCGGTCATACATTTTGTTGCTCTAAGGGCACTATTAGGGCAGTTAGAGCGGTTGGAACAAATTCTAAAAAATGTCGTTTTGTGTGACAGCCCCCTTAGAAATTGGAGATAGGGTATTAGTTTGTTCTAAAGAAATGTTAAGACGTAAAAATTAATGGGGGTGGGTCTTATAAAGGACCCCTCTATGACGCACCATTGGAGCAGTAGATATGATATTAAGATTGGAAAATTACAATAAAATTTTTTCAAAAAATTTTAAAAAATAGTAATAATCGTTATCCCACGATCTTCCTGGGCAAAAAATTTGTAGAATTGATAGAAGTATTACACAAAGAAATTTCCAAAAAATCGAAGAGTAAAAACATTTTCAAAAGTGAGATTTAAATTTTAAAACTTAAAAATCGCATACTAGAGCGCTTTTAAGAATTTTTTGGGAAAAAAAAAAATTTGAAATTTGGACCATTATTAGTGTTTGGGGTCCGGGAATTCCCGGGTCGGATTTCCCGGGAATTCCCGGGAAAAGACTGACGGGAATTCCCGGGATTTTTTTTAATTTTTCCCGGGAAATCCGGGAATTTTATAAAATAAACCATTTTACATAAAAAACGTTTATTTTAATTTAATTTTCAATTTGCTATTTTTTGTAGTTTTTCTGTTTGGAAGAACAGTGCAAATATATATTTATAGGAAAACTGACCAAGTGTAAAAAGTATGACAATATCATGAAAAAACTTAAAAAGTCAAGAAATACGCGTCGGTTAATGATAATTTTGCTAAGACTGTCAAAAACATATAAAAATTTTGAACCTAGAACAAGGACCATAGAGTAATATAGGATACCCGAACTTTCAAGTTTGTGGGAATCACTATGGCAACTCGTCCAACTCGTCCAACTCGTCCAACTTGTCGGGCCATGGTGGACTGTCCACGAAGGCACTAAAAATTAACCTTAGAATAGGCAAATCAAAATAAATCGAAATTTGGCAAACATTTAACAAAATTTTCGATTTAAATTTTGAAAAAATGGGAAAAATTAAGAAAAATTTCAAAAAAATTATTAAAAGTATAAAAAACAACAAAAAATTAATATTGAAGAAAAAAAAAATAAAAACAAAAAAAAATAAAATAATATATAATATTAAAGAAAATAAAAAAATCACGAGAAAAAAATTAAAAAAAAAAAGAAAATTTAAAGAAAAAAAAAACAAATTTAAAAAATTAAAGTAAAAAAAAAAAAATTAAAAAAAAAGAAAATTAAGAGAAAAAAATTAAAAAAAAAAAAAAATTTAAAGAAAACAAAAAAAAAATGACACTCATGGGATTTGAACCTGAGACCAACTAATTGCAGGGTGTACCACCTACCTACTCGTCTAAAGTATACTTTTTAAACACTATGCTAAAAAATAATATGCTTAATTAATATTAATTTACTTTTAAGAAAAAAAAAAATAAATAAATAAAATAAAACATTAAAAAAAACATTAAAAAAAATAAAACAAACATTTTAAAAAATAGAACATATAGAATATAATTTTTTAAAATGTTTGTTTTATTTTTTTTAATGTTTTTTTTAATGTTTTATTTTATTTATTTATTTTTTTTTTTTTCTTAAAAGTAAATTAATATTAATTAAGCACAGTATTTTTTAGCATAGTGTTTTAAAAGTATACTTTAGACGAGTAGGTAGGTGGTACACCCTGCAATTAGTTGGTCTCAGGTTCAAATCCCATGAGTGTCATTTTTTTTTTGTTTTCTTTAAATTTATTTTTTTTTTTTAATTTTTTTCTCTTAATTTTCTTTTTTTTTAATTTTTTTTTTTACTTTAATTTTTTAAATTTGTTTTTTTTTTTCTTTAAATTTTCTTTTTTTTTAATTTTTTTCTCGTGATTTTTTTATTTTCTTTAATATTATATATTATTTTATTTTTTTTTTTGTTTTTATTTTTTTTTTTCTTCAATATTAATTTTTTGTTGTTTTTTATACTTTTAATAATTTTTTTGAAATTTTTCTTAATTTTTCCCATTTTTTCAAAATTTAAATCGAAAATTTTGTTAAATGTTTGCCAAATTTCGATTTATTTTGATTTGCCTATTCTAAGGTTAATTTTTAGTGCCTTCGTGGACAGTCCACCATGGCCCGACAAGTTGGACGAGTTGGACGAGTTGGACGAGTTGCCATAGTGATTCCCACAAACTTGAAAGTTCGGGTATCCTATATTACTCTATGGTCCTTGCCTAGAAGTTACATTTCCAGAACAAATATTAAAAGTATTAGTTTTTGCTCGAATAACGCATTTTTAAAGTTTTTTGCGATTTTTGGCTATTTTTTGCGATTTTTTTGTGGGGGAAAAAGTTGCAATACTTTTTTTGTTTTGTTTTATTGTATTTCAGGATTTTCAACTTTTATTTTTTGATTTTTTATGTTTTAATTACTTGTATATCTGTAATAAAACTGTTTTTAATAAAAAGTTGGTAAAATTTTAATGTTTTTTATGATTTATATTAATAAAGAAAATTTCCCGGGATTCCCGGGAATCCCGGGAAATAAATTATTTTTTTCCCGTTTCCCGGGAAATTGAAAAGTCCGGGAATTCCCAAACACTAACCATTATTGAAGAAGTTATGATTAAAAGAAGTTTGAGTAAAGGAACAAACTACCAATTTTTAAAAATTCGATATCTTTTGAACGGGTCATCAAAAAAATCTGAAAATTTACCACGAAGGAGTTTTCGAAGGGTACTAAAAACTGTAAACAAATTGGGAAAATCTAAAAAAAAAGTTTTTCAAAGTGTCCGATTTCACATGGAATGCCCCATATACAGTGACAGATGATATAAAAGAATCAGGCTTAAAAAAAGTGAAACTATAAATGTTTTCAAAATGATCCGGTCGTGATTGAGTAAATAAAAGAAATGGGATACGAGGGGCGGGCTGAAAAAAAATAACTTTTTAGACAAAACTAAGATTTTTTAAAAATATATAATGTCTTTTAACAAATTTTTGGTTGTTTCGAGTTATTTCTTAAGAAATAAACCAACCTGTGAAAAATTAAATTTTTTCATATATTTTTGTCAAACAAATGATAAATTTCACAGGTTGACAGTTTCCCACCTTTCTCAATTCAAACCATATTAAACATGATTAGAAAAATTATAATACATAATAATAATAATAAAAGCCTGAGATCAACTGTCTTTACAGAAAACAAACATTTGATAAATTTTTATTTTAGAAAATTGGGAATATCATCGCTACAAATTTCCAAAAATCCATTTTTATATAAAAAAAATTAATTTGCATTTTATGGCTTAACTAGAGGTAATATAGCAAAAATAGCAAAAAACTGGGTATCATCGCTATAAATTTAAAATAAATTCTACATTTATATATTTTTTCTAGAAAACTTATTGAGTTTTATGGCTTAACGATCTAGAGCAAAAATAGCAATAATTGGTGATCATCACTATTATTTTCAAAAATCGACTTTTATATAATTTTTTTTTTTTCAAAAATAAATTTCAAAATATCCACTTTAATATAAATATTTTCTGAAAAATTGAATAGCATTTTAAAGCTTAACTAGAGGTCTTAGGATCTCGCTGTTAATTTCTCAGCAAAAATAACATAAGTTGGGGATCATCGCAATAAGTTTCAAAAAACCAATTTTTTACGAATTTTTTCTTGAAAATTTAATTACATTTTAAGGCTTAACAAGAGCTCCTTTAGGCAAAAATTTGGTATTATCACTATAAATTTGCAAAAAAATTATTTTTATATGATTTTTTTCTAAAAAAAATATTTCATTTTATCGCTTAACTAGAGGTTCTACAAAAATTTTACAAATTTCAAAAAATCCATTTTTAATAATTTTTTTTTTCTAAAAAATTTTTTTCTAAAAATGTTTTATTAAAAATTATTGCATTTTATGACTTAACAAAAGGTCCAAGAGCAAAACTTGGATATCATTGCTATAAATTTCCAAAATTCATAGTTTTGTGAATTTTTTCTTAAAAATTTTATTTCATTTTATAGATTAACTAAAGATATATATATATATATGTCCTTTATTTAATTAAATATTAATAGAAATAGAAATACATATCGATTTTTAATTAATACTTAAATAAACTAAAGATGCTAGAGCCAAAATATTCCCAAAATCCATTTTGATGTGAATTTTTTTTTTTAGAAAAATTTAATTGCACAAAGAGCAAAATTTGGGAATTTTCACTATAAATTTCCAAAATCTTTTTTTTTATTTTTTTCCAAAATATTTTAATTGATTTTAAAGTAACTTTACTAGGATTATCACAATAAACTTAACTAAAAGTCGCAGAGCAAAAATATCAGAAATTTGTGATCATCGCTAAAAAATATTGAAAAATCCATTTTATATATTTTGTAAAAAATTCCCCTCATCCACCTTCCAATTTTTTATACTCTCCACTTACAATGAAGGTATCCCATAGCTTACACTCCGATTGTTCTGCAAAGCATATCTACACTCAAAAAATTATGTTAGTAAAATCAACTGAAAATGTCAGTTAAAATAACTACTTTGTAAGTTGTTTTGGGGTCAACTACTTTTTCAGTTAAATCAACTAACAATGTTAGTTATTTTAACTGACAAAAAACAACTGACATATGTAGTAAAAATTACTAACATTTGTAGTCAAAACAACTAATATGTAGTAAAAATAAAATAAAAAATATATAATTTTTTTTCAAAAAATTTTTCAGAAAAAAAATTGAAGACCAAATTTTTTCAAAGTTTTTTTTTTTTAAAAAAAAGTTGTGAAAAATAAAAAGAAAACGATAATTTATTTATTTTTTTTGAAAAAATTTTTGAAAATTTTTCAGAGATAAAAAAATAAAATTAACTACTTTAAATAACTGTTACTACATTACAGTATTTTTTTGTTAGTTATTCAAAAAAACGACTCAAAATAACCAACAGAAATAGTTGTTTGATATTTTTCATACAAAAATAACTGACTTTGTAGTTAAAAACAACTTACTACTGTAAAATATACAAACAACTAACATGTAGTAACTTACATAATTTTCTGAGTGTATCGATGTCCGTCTATATCTGTCTGTTTGTTGAAATGGCAATAACGTTCACAATTTCACACAGATATGACTGAAACTTAACAGATTTACTTATTGTTGTCGCTAGAAGTTTGATGTTGCATTTAATCTATATCAGTTTAGCGGTTCAAAAGCTATAAACGAAAGTGTAAAATTTTGGCGCATTCACCATAACCTAAAAATTCAAAATGCTTTATTTCGGATCAGTAGCGCTTTAACCCTTAGGGCACACTGGGCACGTGCCCAGGGCCCCGACCTCAAGGGGCCCCCAGAAGTAGAAAGTATAACATATTCGCTTACAAACATTTTTTTTTTTATACAAATTTATGCAATAACACTTACAAGGGAAGTATCTCAACCCATATGAACCGATTTGCATGAAACGTAAAATATATGTAAAAGAGACAATTCTAAGGTTGGGGTGTCTCGGCTTATCGGCCATATCGGGGATTTAGGGGTTCAAAATATGGGTCAAATAATGGCGAAAAAATCGTTTTTTGGATTTTTCAGCCATTTCTTTCTTAGAAACTATATGATGTTTACATATGAGAAGAAAGGTTTTTTAATGCCTATCCAACGGTGGCATAACCTTGTACAAGTTGGGCTTCGTTAAATGTTTTTTTCATAAAAATGTGTAAATTTTGGGGGGTATTTATATGAAGTCATAGACCTACGATGTCCATATGAATAGGAAATAATCTTTATTAAATTTAAGTCGACCCGTATTTTTGCTCTAGAGGATATTCCGGTTAGTTCGGGAGTTATCAAAATTTTCCCGGAGGTCCACATTGTTTCATAAGGGGACAACGAAATTTTCAAACACTGATATGGCCGATAAGCCGAGACACCCCAACCTTAAAATCGTCTCTTTTATATATATTTCAAGTTTCAGGGAAATCTGTTCATAAGGGTTGAGATACTTCCCTTGTTAGTCGGTTGAGTTAATAATAAGGCTGAGTATAATTTTTAATTTTATTTTTTTGTTTTTTATTTATTTTTTTTTTTTGTGTAGGTTCCATTTCTTAAAACAGTTAATAACATGAATTGAATTTGTACCAATTAACTATAATAAATATAAATTTAAAAGCTTTTTCTTGTCATTCGATTTAATTTTTTTTTTTCCAGTGGGGCCCCCAAATACTTGTGTGCCCAGGGCCCCCGGCATACCTTTACCCGGCCCTGTTTCGGATGCTGGTTGACATATTTGAACAGAATGGGATAAGTAATGGTATTTAAACAAGTACAAACATAGTTTTTAACAAAAAAAAATAAAAAAAATCGCGGATTTTTTCCCCCCTCCCCAAAAAATTTTTCTGCTAATTTTTTTTTTCTCCAAAAAAAGTTTTTCCGCTGAAATTTTTTTTTCAAAATTAATTTCTTTTACCAATCTTTTTAACACAATTTTTCTAAATTTTTTTTCAAGTAATGTTGTGTGCAAAAATCTTTTTTAACATTGTGGAGGGTCTCATTTTCGGTAAGGCCGAATTTAACTACTTTGGAGTTTGTTATTGCATTTGAGCAATATCAGTTCAGCGGTTCAAAAATTATAAACGAAAGTGTAAGGACATCTGGAAAATTTTGGTGCATTCACCATAACCTAAAAATTCAAAATGCTTTAATTCGACTGCTAGTTGGCGTATTTGAACAGAAGTAATGGTATTTAAACCATACAAACACATTTTTTCCAAAAAAAATCGCGGAATTATTTTTTTCGCCAATTTTTTTTTTTTTGGTTTTTTCAAAAAAGTTTCTTTTTCAAAATTAATTTCTTTTACCAATATTTTTAACACAATTTTTTCATTTTTTTTTTTGCAAAACTATTTTAAAAAAAATTTTCAAGTAAGGTTTTTTGCAATAATCTTTCTTGCATTGCGGATGGTCTCATTTTCAGCAATGCCGAATTTAACTCTTTTTCCTATTTTTAAATTGTTTAAAAAAAAAATAAAAACTCTATTTAACCGTCCATCACTGTATGCATTCTAAATATAGCTGATTCGAGCAATTTACTTATAAAAAAAAGTCTAGACAATGAGTTCAACACGTGATTTATAAAAAAAGTAAATAATTTAGAACAAGCCTCTTTTTAATCAAATTTTCAAAATATACATTAATTCACGTATTGATAACATTCAAAAGTTACTTATACATTAAAGAGTCAACATAAGAAACGCCTCTTTTTATTATCAAATATTAAAGAATTTTTATACGCTGAAAAGAAACGAGATTTTTAAATATATAGCAGATAAATCTAAAATATTCAAGTTACGCACTCAATTAGTTTTGCAAGTAAAATTAACAAAAAATTTTTTGCAGTTAAAACAACTAAAATGTTAGTTGTCTTTGGGTTAACTACATTTGCAGAGAAAATAACTAAAACAAGTAAAAAAGTTAAATTCGGCATTGCCGAATGTATTGATACCCTCCACAATTAAAAAAAGATTATTGCAAAAAACTTTATTTAACAGGAAATTACTTTTGAAAAAAAAAAATTTCCGCGAAAAAAAATGTTGGTAAAAAAAATCCGCGATTTTTTTCTTTTTTTGTCAAAAAAATATGTTCGTACCTGTTTAAATACCATTTTGTGTTCAATTACGTTCACATATGTCAACCAGAAGCCGAATTAAAGCATTTTGTATTTTTAGGTTATGTTGAATGTACTGAAATTTTTGAGGTGTGCTTACATTTTCGTTCATAACTTTTGAGCCGCTGAACCGATATCGCTCAAATGCAATACAAACTTCTCGGGACAACTTCCAATAAATATGTTAAGTTTCAGTCATGTCTGTGCAATATTTTGTCCGCGACAGCATTTTCCACAGACAGACAGACGGACATCGCTAGAATGTCTTAAAATCGATCGGGCATCATGAATATATATACTTTATGGGGTACCAGATCGATATTTCGATGAGTTACAAACGGAATGACAAACTTATATATACCCTCTATGGTTGTATTTTATTTATCAATGTTGGGTACCAAAGTAATAAAGGTTAAAAAAAGTCTGAAGAAATCGAAAAAGTTGAAAAAATCTAAAGCAAAAGTCGGCTCTCATTTGAATTTTTTTTTTCAGAATAAAGAAATTATTATCATCTGGCAAAAGTAAAAATAAATCAAGTCGATAAAGTCGAAAAAATTTTAAAAGAACAAAAAAACTTTTCTCTATCTCCAACCCTTAAGACGGTCCCCAAACATAGAAAAAATTTCTAAGTTCTAAGACCATTTTGTTCTAGAAAAAGTATGAGATTCTAAGACATTTTTCTATAGAAAAAGTCTCAGATTCGGAGACCTATTTCCTAAAGAAAAATTATCAGATTCGGAGACCTATTTCCTATAGAAAAAGTCTCAGATTCTAAGATCTTTTGTTCTATAAAAAAAGTCTCAGATTCTGAAACCTTTTTTCTATATTTATATTATAATATTTGCTCAATCTGGACGCTATCAAGCTTAAATTAAAACTTGAAAAATTAAATTTTTTTAAATAATATTCGATTGATAAGGGTTTTTATTGTCAACTTTGTCGTTAACAAATTACATCTACTTCTTCAGACATTTTACAAGAAAAATCATTTGATTTTATTTTGAATTCAATTTTTATTTCTATTTTTTTTTTAATAATCTAAATATTGCTGGCAACTTATATTAAATTCATTTATTATTTGGTAAAAAGTTTTGTAATGTTTTTAAAAATTCTATTTGTAGTGCCGACATTTGAAAAGGAGTAAGTTGGGCATCTTCTATCTGGGCAGCAAGTGAATCAAAAAATAATTGTATTGATGATCGCTTTGTAACTGTTTCTATTGGTGGCATTTCCCAAAGTACTTCATTTTCATAACACTGTCCATCTCTATTAGTATCTGTGTATACCTGGCCATCAGAATTTACATTAGCTTCAAATTTTGTAATCTTTTTTAATTTCTTTGTGGGTTTTTGGTCAAGTGGTTCTAAAAGCGATGACATGGAATCACTTCTAGCTAATTTTACTTTTGCCGCAACAAATGAGCCTTCTTCATTGTCTATTCTACCATCATCGTATTCATTGTTGTCTTCACAATTGAATTGATTGCTCCAAGATGATATTGTATTATCATATTCACCACTTGTTTCATCGTAATATTCTTTAGTTGTTTCTGATAAAAATAATTTTTCGGAAGTTCTAAAAAAATGAAATAAATATTAATTTATAGCTGAAATAACACAGGCCGACAAAGTTTAAAAAATTTTTCGAAATTCGGGGACTAGATTTTCCTAAGGGTTTGAGTTGCACTGAATCTGTACTCAAAATCTCTTTATCACATGAGGTTTTCGAGATATCTTAGCTTGAAGTTGAAAAAATCCAGTGAAATTTTAAGATTTCTCAAAAATCTCAAGTCAAACCCTTAGAAAAGTTTACTCTATTGCTTAAAATTTTGTTGGCCAGTGTAATTAAATTAAAACACACAAAATTTAATAATTCCAGTCCTTTTTTTGTGTAAAAATTTGTTTGTATTTGTTGAAATACCATTCTGTATCAAATCCGTTCGCATAAGCTCTACTGCAGCCAAATTAAAGCGTTTTATATTTTATTGCTATGTAAAATGTACCAATATTTTCGAAATGGTCTAGGACTCCATAAGGTGTATGGGACTTCCATGCCAAATCGACACAGTTTTTTTTTAGATTTTCAAAATTTTGTAACAGTTTTAAGTAACCTTTTAAAACTCTTTCCTGATAAATTTTTAGATTTTTTTTCATGACCCGTTCAAAACATATCAAATTTTCAAAAATACGGGGCGTGTTCGTTTACTAAAACTTTTTTTACTCATATTTTTTTAAATAAATATTTTAAATATTATAAATATTTAAATATTTTTTTATTAATTTTTTTTTAAATATACTAAATGTGTTCAAATATGCGATTTTCAAGTTTTTAAATTTAAATCTCATTTTTAGTATTTTAATACAAATTTAATATTACAAATTAAAGGTCGAATAAATAGACCTTTAATTTGTAATATAAATAAAATAACCGAACTCGAGATCTGTTGTTTTTGTAAATAATTTTTATTTTACTTCTTTAGGAAGTATAATTCCAAACGACAATGTAAATAGAAGTAGCTTAAAGTTTATTTTTGTTTGTGTAATTCTTAACACTGTCCCTGATGATGAAATTCGATGAATTTCGAAATATTGGAGAAGTCAAGTAAAAATTATTTACAAAAACATTTTTTTGTGAAAAACTTCTATCGATGTAAATAGAAGTAGCTTAATGTGTATATTTGTTTGTGTAATTCTTAACACTGTCCCTGATGATGAAATTCGATGAATTTCGAAATATTGGAGAAGTAAAATAAAAATTACAACAACAGACCTTGAGCTCGGTTATTTATATCTTTGATTCTTTGTAAAAAACTTCTATCGATTCTACAAATTGTTTTCCTAATAAGATCGTGGGATTATGATGCTCGTAATTACTATTTTTTTGCTTTTTTTTATTTATTGCAGGCTCAGTACCAAAACCGACCCCAATTCATTGTTATCCCAAAAATTGTGTTCGAATAAACTTACGCCCGTATTCATAACAAAAAAAGTGGCTATCGTCGAGCTGCTAACTTTTTCAAACGCAATTTTTTTAAAGGGAAAACTTGTTCCTCGATTTTAGGCACTTTTATCTTAATTGCAATGATAAAACAAGTGTCTTATTAAGAGCATACCCTTTCTTTATTGAAAATTGCGAGCAAAAAAGTTGCAGCTCGATGATAGCTACTCTTTTTTTTGTTATAAATACGGAAGTTAAACTTTATCTCCAATTCCTAAAGGGGCTGCCATACAAAATGGCATTTCTTAAAATTTGCTCTAACCGCTTTAACTGCCAAAAAGAGTGCGCCTAGGAGGGTCATATGTATGACCGACACTCAGTATTTTTTCAATCCAAACATTTTCTCAGATCTTACCTACCCACTATCTCTCCTAGGGTTATATAGTCGCAACAAAAAGTCGACTTTTCGACTTTTTTCAATTTCTAAAAAGTCGACTTTCAACTTTTTTCAAATTTTAAAGTCGACTTTTCGACTTTTTAAAAAGTCGACTTTATTTGACTTTCGACATTTTTTAACTTTTCGACTTTTTTGACTTTTTTCGACTTTCTTCGACTTGTCGATTTTTTTGTATATAAAAGTTTATTTTTGTAAGCATTTAGGTGCTATTTTTATACCCTCCAATTACAGTATGGGGGTATACTAACTTTGTCATTCCGTGTGTAACGCATCGAAATATCGGTCGGGGACCCGATAAAGCAATGGTTCCCAACCTTTGATTCTCGCCCCACTGGGGGGCAATATGAATGCTTCAGGGGGGCAAAGAGCAAATTTTTAAGATTGTTTTTCGTTAAATAAACTAAAAAAATATTATTTTATTTAAATTATTCAGTTGATTGTTGAAAACTTTTTCTAAAAACATTGTTTGAACGATGATATTAACAAAAATTTTGCTTAACCACAAGTATTTTTTGAATTTTAAAACAAATTTGAATAATTTACAAATTTTTCTAGAGTGTAGGGGGACATTGTAGTTTTTTTAACTTAAAAGTGGGGCATGGCTCAAAAAAGGTTGGGAACCATTGCGATAAAGTATATATATTATTGATCAGTGGTCGATTCTAAGACATTCTAGCGATGTCCGTCCATCCGTCTGTCTGACCGTCCGTCTGTAGTTGACACGATGCAGTCTAAAATAAAAGAGCTAGACCCCTCAAGTTTGGCACAAATATGTCTTATGTTCCTAGCAAGGTTAAGTTCGGAAATTAGCCAAATCGGACCAGGGGGGAAAAGTTCTCCCTTGGAAAACTAAACCAACCTCTAAAAAAAACACTTTTTTACATGTTTTTTTTTTGTATTTTTGTTAAGTAAATAAAACTATGGGTATATTTGTCGCGATGGGAAGGTGCTCTTAACGTCCCCCACTGACCCTATCAAACGCCCCTGACAAATTTTTGTTTTTAATTTTCTTTTACATTTTATATATATATAGCCCCGTTGTTCCTTTTACATTTTGGAGGGTATAAAAGATTCGGCACAGCCGAATTTAACACTCTCACTTGTTTTGGTTGTATTTTATTTATCAATGTTGGGTACCAAAGTAATGAAGGTTAAAAAAACTCTTAAGAAATCGAAAAAGTTGAAAAAATCTAAACCAAAGTCGGCTCTCATTTGAAATTTTTTTTCAGAATAAAGAAATTATTATCATCTGGCAAAAGTTAAAAAAAATCAAGTCGATTAGTCGAAAAAATTTGAAAAGAACAAAAAAGCTTTTCTCTATCTCCAACCCTTATGGCGGTCCCCAAACATTTATTATTTTATATAAATTTTTATTTATTAAATCAGCTACCGGTCGAATGGCGCGTCATAGAGGGATCATTAGTGAGACCGAACTTCTTTTTTTTTTATTCTACAACATTTTTTCAAAACATACCTACCCCCAAACACCACTCCCTAAGTGGACTACCACTCAAAAATCCCTTTTCATAATTTGCTACTATGAGAGCTTCCTTTAGGAATTTGAGATAAACTGTTAGTATGTTTGGAAAAAAATGTTGAGGGGTAAAACTTAATGGGGTCGGTCTTGGAATTGTCTTCCCTAGGAAAAAAATGTTTGAATTTGAACCGTTTTTGAAGAAGTTCTGAATGAATAAAAGAAGTTTGAATAAACGAGCAAGCTGCGTATTTTTGAAAATTCGATATTTTTTGAACGGTTCATCAAAAAAATATGAAAATTTACCAGAAAGGAAATTTAATAAGGTACTAAAAACTGTAGAAATATTGGAAAAATCTAAAAATGTAAAAGTGTTCGATTTGGCATGGAATGCCCCATGTACATTATTGATCAGTGATAAATTCTAAGACCTTTTAGTGATGTCTGTGGGAGATACGAAAAAGTCCAAAATAAAGTATAAAAGAGCTGGAATCCTCAAGTTCGGCACGCACACCCCACTTCAAGCACATTTTTCTTGCATATTCTGTTTCAAAATATTCGTGTTTGAAAATTTTTTTACGCAAAAATCTCGAAAGCGAATATATTAAAAACGGTACATGCTAAATTATTTGTTTAATTTTTAACAGCGAATATCTCAAAAACGGTACGTGCTACAAAAATTTTGGATGACAGATTTGGAGCAAAAACTAAAAGAATCAGTTGGACATTTCACTAAGAAATTTTTGTTGCCGAACAGTGTAAAAATTTAGCAATAACTCGAAAACAGAAAGAGCTTAGATTTTCGTGTTTACGATTTTTAAAGTTCAAAATAAAGAGGAATAAAATGGCATTATCCGATTTGCAACCATTTTTACAAAACCTTAACTTGCTTGCATAGGAGCGTTCGCATAGGTCTGGTTAAGTTCGCAAAAGGGGCAAAATCGGGACAGGGGAAAAAATTTCCCACTTGAAAAACTAAACCAGTTTCTGAATAAAGTCATTTCTGTATACGTTTTTTAGTATTTTTGTTTTACAAATGAAACGTCCAACATCTATTGGCTCTCTTAGGAGTAGAAGTTATGTAAACTTGATTTATAATTCAATTCCAACAAAAATGTTAATAGGAAATTTTAACTTACGTTGGTGTTCTATAAATAAATTAAAATAAAAATAAATTATACTTCGATTAATGAATTATGCTTTAATTAATGCCACATTTTAACTTACATCGGTGTTGTATCATCTAAGAAAGTCATGTGATCCATCCATTTCCATTTACGTACGCCTACCGGATCTTCCACACCTGATAGACGTTTCTTTTCCTTTTGATAAGTATCTCTTAATGTTCTCCAGCGATCCTTAATTTTTCTTACTAAAATTTAAATAAAATAGTTTTTGAATTAACTTTTACAAAAGTAATAATGGCTTTTTAATGATTCTGATTAAAATTTGTAGAGAATATCCCATAGTGCAAAGGGAAACAATAAATGTCGATGTCCCATAGAGAACCTGTCTCTGCGTTATGTGTTTCCATAGGAATTAGTTTTTGTATTATGGCCACTCCAAATTTATTGTTATTAAAAATAAAACAATAGAGCATTCTTTTTATAACGTTTATATTTGAAAATATAACTGCATCAAATAAAAAATGTTGGATCTGCACTTTTTTTCTATAAAAAAATTTGTTCTGCATTTTTGTTCCCCAGAAAAAAAACTTACCAGGTACATTCAATTTTCGTGATAATTCATGCAGTTTTTGATTGCGTGTTATGGAATTCGTTTTTTTCTTATGATTTTTACTGTAGAGACAAGGATTTCTACGGAAATATTCAATCAGTTTTTCCTCCATTTCCTTTCTATTTTCACGTAATGTTTGTAAATTTCTGTATGCAGATTTCATTTATGCATTTATAATTTATTTTCTACTGTATCAGCATATTTGTCATTTGCATTTGCATATTTCTTCTTTTTCATAAGGCATTCAAAGTTAATTGATAACACAATTGGAAGAAAGGTGGCAACTCAGTTGCTATTCAAAATAGTTTAATAATATTGACGGTTGGGAATTAGAAATTTGAAAAAAAAACCTTCGTGATAAAAATAAAACGGATTCATCATTTCACACACAAAAAACTACACGCAAAAAAAATCTGTGTTGGAGTGAGCAAAAATCTGGCATAATTTTACCAAAAATATGCTAAAACTACAACCGACGAAGTAGTTTTCGTAATTTAGCCAAAACACTTATGTAAAAAATTTTGAAGAAAATGCTAATGCTATTTAAGAAAAAAATTTGGTAAAATGTACCAAAAGAAATATGGTGAAATATACCAAAATTATTAGAAAAGGTGACTAAAAATAATGCTTAAAATTAATACATTTATGCTAAAATAATTTTTCTATAAAATTTTTGTAAAAATTTGTATATTTGTTGAATTTAAAATTTTCACAGCAAATCCATATTAATATAATAAATGTTGTGTAGGATTTTATTTACCACCGACCAACTGACCCTTTATGTACAATTTTCTCCAGTGACTGCTGCCTACGCTTTTTCTTGAAGTGAAGGATCCGCTATAGCTTCGCGAATTTATTTAAAAGCATCCTGTAAAAATAGAAAATTATTACAAAACATAAATTTTTAATTTAAAAAATTGGTAAGCCCCATTGGCCTCTTGGTATGAAGGAACACTTACTTTGTCATTCCATTTGTAACTCATCAAAACAGGTCTGGACTCCCTTGGCTTTGCGTTTTTAGGTTTTAATTTTATAACTTAAGGCAGGACTGGTGTCCACGCTCTTTATTGTAGTGAAGAATCCGCCATAGCTTCAAAATTTTATTTAGCAGTACCCTGTAAAAATAGAAAATTATTACCAAACACTACTTTTTAACTAAAAATCTATTAAACCTTATTGGTGTCTTCGGAATGTGGGTATACTCACTTTATCATTCCATTTGTAATTCATAAAAACATACACTCAACCAAAAATCATTGTATTCCCAAAGAAAATCGTAGTAAATTCAACAGAAATCATTGTTGATTTTGACCCTACAAATATTCATGTTGATTTCAACATAAATTGTTGTCAGTTTTTGTAAAAGCTGATCAACTCGTTTTTTTGTAAATCAACTCGTATTTTATGTAAATTCAACTCATATTTTTGTTAATATAAAAAATTTTATTAATAAAAAAAGCTTGTTGTTATTTGTAAATGTTCTTTTATATTATTAAATATTTTTCACAATATTTTTTTTTCATGGTTTTCATTAACTCATGATTTTTACACAAACTTATTTTTTTTAGATGATATTTTTTGTTTTCTTTTTCTTGGACTGTGATGTATTTTGCTGTCGTTTTGCTATCGGCAATCAATTTACGAAATTAGCTTCTGGGGTTTTTAGAAAGATACCAGATCGGAATTTGCTAAAAAAAAAAAAAATGCTTTATTAATGCATTAAATAACAAATATATTTAATTACTCACCAAATATTTTCTTTTTATTTTGTAATAAAAAACTATTTTATGAGAAACATCCCTTCTGCACAAGACAACAAAATTTACAAATGGCGCTCAACAAAAACAGTGTTGCATATTTCAAGTTCTTATATTTTATACAATTTTTTCCAACTATGTGTTTTCAACTATTGAATTTTGTAATATCAACATTAATTCTTGTTGAATTCTGTAAAACTTGATCTACAATGGGTTTACTAATTTTTCTACTAAGATATTTCTATGAGTGTACGTCTGGGACTCCATTAGTTTTTCTAAATGAATGGTGTTTTAAGTGATGACAGCAAAATTAACTTTAGCATTTTTTATCTTACATTTATTTATCTTTTAAAAAACTAATTATTTATTTTTATTTATTAATTTATTTTAATTTTATTTATCAATTTCCTTTTTACGTTTTTATAACACAAAAAATAAACGAACAACGCACACAAAAATACAAAATGAAAATGGCGGTCTGTATTTGTTTTTTTTTTGTTGTTGTTTTCTTTCGATAAATTTTTGTGCAAGTAATTTGCGTTATTGTGCAAGCTACTTGGTTATTTTACATAAAAAACTAATTATTGTTGTGTTTTTCAATTATTTGTACTTATTATGTACATTATCTAATATTACCCCAAAAGTGTGATTTTAAAATGCTAAAAAGCTCAAATAATGAAAGTTTTAAACAAAAGAGCTTTTACTTCCTTCATAATTTGATGGGGATATTTATTGTGCGCCCTTAAAGTATGCTTTAAGAATATTACAAAAGCTCTGTATAAAATACATTCCACAACAGGGGAGTCAAATGTTTGCTAATCTGTAATGATAATAATATTTTTTAAGTCCACATATTGTATGGTAAATCCTAATCCAAATGATTGCAAAACACAGCTTATGTTACTTTAACATAGACAAGCATAATTTTAGCAAAAATTTGGTAAACAAATTTTTTTGGTATGAAAAAAATTTTACCAAGTATCTCAATCTGACACAGATTTTTTTTTGCGTGAGTGTTTACATATTCCAACATTATTTATTTATTTTTTGCTATTTAAAAGCATATTTGTTACATCAACGCACCAAAATTTCAAGTGATCATTTTGACACTTCAAGTGATGAAAAAAACACTCTCTTGCATTTTACAAAATTCCATTTCTATACAATTTGTTCTACAAACACGTAAGTCAACACGAAAAAACAGCTGTTCAGTGCTCGCGTTTTACAAAATATAAAATTGTCCAACGCGAGATGAAAAGGCGCGTTGCGTTTTACAAAATTAGGCCC
This sequence comes from Pegoplata infirma, assembly GCA_963921195.1. Taxonomy (NCBI): domain Eukaryota; kingdom Metazoa; phylum Arthropoda; class Insecta; order Diptera; family Anthomyiidae; genus Pegoplata; species Pegoplata infirma. The sequence goes on from OY992539.1 coordinate 54,265,432, forward strand.
TTAATCCAAATGCACAAAAAACACACTTATTATTCAAAGATATCAATTTACGAAGAATATTTTGTAAAAAAAAACTAAGTCTGGCAGCACAGAGAAAATTTAACGAAAGTTTTTTCGCAACTGTGGCAACACTGACACGCATTTTCTTCGTTGAATTTCTTCTCGTTAATTTCCATTGTTTTTTTTTTTAGTTCGATAAGATTTTTTTCATGTGCGGTTAAATAAACGTCAAGAAGTGTTTGTGTTTTAATTAAAATCTGTATAATTTCAAGCAAAAAGTATTTATTCTATACTTTTTGTTTCAAGTGAATTTAAGTTGATTTTTATTTAATTTTTCTACACGAATTCCATCTAATTATGTTTTAACAATAAATAAACATATTTTTATTTAATACTATTATATTTTGTTCAACTTATTTGGTATCCAATAAGTATATTTCCATGAAAAAAAAGGTTGGTGAACAAAAAATGAAATAGAAAAGAGAATATAAAAAAATATAACTAAAAAATTTGTAAAGATAAAATGTAAATACATGAATTAAATATTTTAAATTACAAAAAATATTGTTAAATAAATAGAAAATTTAATATTACATTACAAAGTCCATAAATTAAAAAAAAATAGTGTGAAAAATATTTCCAAGTGATTACTCATCGGTACTTTGCGTCGTCGTCCCCTTTTTTTAGAATTTTGTTTTATTTTTAGTTTATGCAGTTGTAGTTTAATTTAAAAATAAATATCCTTGATACCCTTTGCTACGCTCGCTGCTACACTATATAATAGATTTATTTCTTTTAAAATTTTTGTAAAGCTTTAAGATTTAGCTGTTTTGTGTTTCGAGTGCATACATTATTTACAGCACAGACGGACACGGACAGCAGAAAAACCAACAGAAACAGAAAAAATCTTTTTACATTGAAAAAGTGTCGATGTTCGTTGAACTGTATTTTTTTTGTTGTTTCTTGTTTTATCTCGTGATGGAACACATGTGTGTATGTGTGTCCCTACGTGTATGTTAATCGAGCATCATCTGTATACATCATTATCATCAGCTCTTAACCCGCATTTAAAATCTTCCGGTTGTCATCTTATTTTTTTTTTCTTATTTTTTAATCTGTATCTAAAGTGCAATTTGTTCTTGTATTCTTTCATTTTAAAAGCAACAAATTGTACTACAGTAGTCGTCTTCTGTCTAGTTTAATCTGGAGAACAAACAACAAAAACAATATAATTTATTAATGATTAATTGAATTTGTCAAAACTTTTATCACTGCCTTTGTCTATCTATCGTCTCCATCTCTTCCACACAATCAAAAAAGTTAAATAATTGATGAAAAATCAAAATCTGATTGACAACATAGATAATTGAATTTGCAATACACTTTTTGAAGGAAAACATCTGTAAATAAGTAAAAATACTACAAAAATAACATATCAAGGTAAGTTTGAAACAAAATAATGATTGATTTATATACCTATATTGAGACTGATAGAAATGCTGTGTCTCATTTTCGTTTCATGTTTTTAGAAAATGATCTATCCCATTCCCTTTTCATAATTTCAGCCAATATTTATTTCTGATACTATAGTAATAGTGTCCGACCGAACAGATCGGACCAAAATGAGTTTTGGTTAGAATTTGGTATTTGTACGAAATTGTATAAATTTTAGATTTTGTGCGGTTCAAACAGAATTATACATCAAATCGCATGCGAGATAGCGCCAAATATTTTGGGTCCATACAATTTTACAAAATCAGTTGAATGTTTATCATCATCTTCAACAGCTAAATTAAGTCAGTGTGCTGAGCCCATAAATAAACATTCCTATGAAACTCTAAATTTAGACGTTTTGGAATGTTTGCCTTCATCTTCAACAGCTATTCAATTCTGAACGAATACCCAAGTGATATGGCCATAGGGAATGATGTTGAAATGTATACTTCTGCTCACCCACAAATGTTTTGAAATAGATCTAAAAACAATGTGGTTAAAATTTCATGAAGATCGTTGGTCATCTTCCGCTGCCCCCGAGACGTTGAAAATCCGTGATTTTTAAGAAATAGTATTTATTTAAAAAAATTGATAAAATTACAGAATTCACTTCATCCTCATTTTTATTTGAATCAATCTGTTGAATTCGAATTTGAAAAAATTTTCAGAAATGTGGAATTTTTAAAAAAAAGTTCAATTTTCCCAAAATGTCTTGACCGTACCTCACAATGATTAAGAATTTTGAATTAAAAAAAATTTTGTACGTACTTTTTTTAAATTTATTATTTTTAATTTAAATGCTTATGAAACACAAAAATACTCTTTTTAAATCACTAAATAAGAAAATTTATTGGAATCATATGCAATTCTTCCTAGTATTTGATTTTTGAAGATTTAAGATCTATGGAGTAAATAACTATAGAAAATTTATGAGGTAAGTTCTATCTGATTAATAAAATTAGAAAACATGCAAGAAGGTTTCGAGAAATTTTGGGAAGTTTTTATATTTTGGTTATGAAACAGAGTAAACAAAATGCTAAACCTTTTTCACAACCAGAATCTTTGAATCTTTAAAAATCAAATACTAGGGGCGCTTATATAAATTTCCTTTATTTAGTGAATTTAATAGAGTAGCGTGTTTCACAACCATTTATGTTAAAAAAATACCAATTTTAGCTTTACATTGGCCGTATTCATTTAAACTCGTATACACCAAGTATACCGTATAAACTTTCCAAACTTATTTTTTATAAATGTAGTTTGACGTAAATTGTATAAATTTAACAGACTTACATATTATACGAGGTGTTTATACGGTTAAATGAATACCATTATTGTGCTAAATCAAAATTTTCCATGTTAATCTCAAATTTTCATTGTTAAACCGGTTTCTCCCACTGTTGAAAAGATATTTTTGCACTCCCCACACTTGTGAAAAGGGAATTTTCCTAACCTGATTGCATGTTTTCACTCTTAGCTAAATTTTCTGTTCGAAATAATCAGTTCCAGAACGCATCATATTACTCTGCAACCGATTCTACTTAACATTCCAGAATCAATGTTTTGTATTTGAAATTGTCCCGAAAGCAATAGTTTTTTAGAGTAAGTAGTTTTTTTTAAAAATAATTTTACATAAAAAATTGTGTAGTGATTACCGTAGAATATATTTAACCAGAAATTTGTTCCACAAAAAAATTCTCCTGGGTCATACAAAAAAAAAAAGAAGCATACTTTTTCAAAATGGCAGTCAAATTCGACCCTCCCTCTAACTAACTCTGTCAGTTTACCGATCTCGTTCAGATTTGGTGTGGTAACTACTACCCAATAGATCTTAAATTTGTGCAACCCAGTTGGCAACGTCCTCGAGCCATCCTCAGTGACGGAGCGGTGACATGTCAGAGTCACTGCTGACATCCACAAGACATCTCTATGTACTGGGTTGAGGACAGTTTCATACAAATTTTCAAAATGTCCTCACTCAAAGTCAGTAGTGGTCAGGGCTGACGTTCTAGGGACATGTCACCTAAGATTTCTTTGGGGAAATGTTTGACGTAGGTCAAGTTTTTACTTTTATACATTTTCCTTTATAAATTATCTTCCTCAAATTTTGAAAAAAAATTCGACTTTTTTAGTCCCAACTGGATTTGAACCTGGAACCTCCAGTTTATTAGTCCCACATCTAACTTCTTGTTCCAAACTTTATTTTGAAATTTTTTGTCTATTTATTACTTTTATTCTACTTGTTAGATTTTGATTTTATTTTAAATAAATCGATAATATTGCCATCTTATTCTTGGAAATTGAAGAGTTGCCCAGATGTAGCAGTATATTAAATTCTAATTTAATATACTGCTATTCTGAAGACATTTCCTTTTAGACGTCTTAGAGGAATTGTCCACATTCTTAAAGCAAACATTTAGTGCTGACAATGTTAGGACATGTCATCAAGGATTACCTATGATTTGTCAGAACCTGAAGACATTTCATCAAGGAATCACTGTGGAAATTTCCTCAGTGACACATTTTCCAACTGGGAAGTTTAAGTCCTATCGGATGACATCGGTTTCAAAAGTGTGTTCACTTGAGGTGAAATCCCCCATTTATAGATAGATTGATTGGTAACAAATGAAAATGGTATTGGTTTTAATTTGTTTTTATTATCAATTTGAATTGGCATTAATGGGTATTGGTACCCAATTTTTATAGAATTGATTTCTATGTTTCAAATACACACATAATTTTTTCTGCAAAAAATCTAATTTTAAACATTGTTCCTATAAAAAATTTTCAGAAATTTTTCCTTTAAAAAAATTCTAAGGTTTTGGAATTGATTAGAAAGGCATGAAACTATTTAACATATTCCTGACAATGTTCAATAAATTGATATCAATTTGTTTTACCCACCTACAATGTATTTACATTAAGGTGGACATTATTTAGCTTTTTTTCGATTTTATAAAATTGGAGCCCAGTTTTGTGTGAGGTAAAGAAAATTTTACAAAGATATGAGCTCGATCGGTTGAAAATTGCCGTGCCACACGCGCATTGAAGTTCGTGAGAATAAAATTGTGCTAAACAGAAAGAAAAAATTAATATTAATAATTTTGGTGTGCTAAACACGAATATTAAATAAAAAAAATTTAAAATCGGTCGAAATTTGTAAAAATGGCTGTTTTTTCCTACGTTCAAGAACTTTTTAAAAAAAAATCTTAAAATTTATTTGCCTTGACACTTTCATAGACCTTGAGACGAGCTTTTATTTAAACTCAGTTTAAGTCAAATCGGATAGTTTTTTGTGTTCAGCGTTCCAACTGCGTTCTCACAAATTTCAGTGCGCATGCGGCACGACAATTATCAAAAGATCGAGCTCATATTTTTTTTAAAATTTTTTTTTACCCTAACCTCACACAAAACTAGGCTCCGATTTTGGAAAATCTAAAGCAAAAGCAAAATAAGGTCCACCTTAACTAATATATTTATCTATATCCACAACATTAAATATTTTATTTTATTTCTCCCTTGATTCATATATTTTGCATTAATTCAAGTTAACTTTTTTTTAAATACAACTTGTGTTAATTTATAAACATGCGGAGTGTTTGTTTGTATATTGAAAATTGCATGTTACATGCACGAATACCATAATATTGTTAATAAGAGGGTTGATTTACAATTCTTATGAGTATGCAATAATAATGATGATGATGATATAAGGAAATGTATCCATGACATCCATTCTACCACACAAACAGAGGTTGCCTTTGTTTCCCCATACCTTTCCATTATATGCAATGACCATAAAAGGAGGTTATTTACGTTGTTTAACCTAAATTAAGGGTAAACTTTGAATAAAACTATTGGTAGGGGCTTCTTTTTTATTTTTTTCTTACCTTTAAATTAAGAACAGTGTGTTTTTGTTTGTTAACAAAGTGTTCTGGTTTAAAAACTGTTGAGTTGATTGAATTATTTAACCTATTCAGGGCCTTGTGTGAAAACATTGTCGTTAATAGTTATATTTTTTTTAGCAAATATTGTTTTAAAAACGAATTATATAACCGTCCGACAAATTTCAACATGTAGCTGAACTCATGGATCGGACCAAAAGATTAAAAAAGTAGGGCCGCAAATAATATACCCACGTCTCCCAGTTTTTTAGATCAATTCGTGTTTTCGCAAAAAATGTGAAAAAGAAAAAAAAAAAAATTTTTTTCTCGGGACTTTCAAAAATTGAGAAAATTTTTTAAAACTTATGAAGCAAATTTTTGTCTTAAAAATAATATTTTGAAACTTCGAAAACTTTTCAAAGTTTGTGAAAAAAAAATTTTCAGATTCCGGAACTTTGAAAATTTTTCAAATTTTATGAATTTTTTTTTTTAATTATGTTGAATTAAATTTTTACTCTATTTATTTAGCGTATGGATTACAATACAAAAGAAAGAACAATAAATCATAAGTTTGGAAGGATTACAATTTTTTTTTTTCATAGATTTAATGAATTTAGCCAAGCAACTGCGTCTGGTGTTAAATTGTTGATATTACTTAAGCCCCTATGACACTACATTTTTTTTGTATTGATGAAATTTATGTGAACAGTGCAAATATTTCACCATAGGAAATCTAAACAAGTGTGAAGAGTAAAAGAATACTAATAAAAAATAGTAAACGTCAAATTTTATTCATGTGTTATCGATAAATTTGGTTATCAAATGACTGAATGTCAAAAAAAAATGTAAAAATTTTACATATTTTTTTGACATTTATGCATTAATAATATTAAGTGTTGCCAACTTTTCTGTTTTTCATTAAATGAAGCGATTTTTTGTTTGTTTTTGGCGGTTTTTTGAATTTATTCAGCGGGTTTTTATTAAAAAGAAAGTAATCACCACTATTTGTTTGTTTATTTTATGTTTCTTTTTCATTTCTTCTTCTACTGTTTCATTCTTTCAATTAATAAAAAATAAAATACAAAAAAAATCTAGTGTCATAGGAGCTTTAAAGGCCCATTGCACAGAGGGCCAGACAGATCGATTTCCGGCCAAAAGTCATTATTTTAAATTCTCAAAAAAATGTTTACCAGTTTCTTGGGCATATATAGAAGCAGGTTTTCTGAACTTATCTTTATGATCCAATTACACCCTTTCCTTTGACAGGTCTTCAAAGTTAAAAAAGTTGGTAAAAAATTTTTAAAAGTTGAGATACTTTTTTAATTTTTTTTTTCCCAAACTTCTTTTGCCAATGTTTAACTTTTTGTTTGAGTGGTTCAACCTTATATATAAGCCTTTGTAACTAAAATAACATGGACAAATATAACTCATTTGCCTGGCAGCAATTCGCGTTTTTTGTGAAAAAAGTTACAAAAAAAAGTTTAGCTATTTACCTCGCGCCGAAAAAATCCTCAGCGATCCTCAGTTCGATACAATCGGTCTATTTTTTTTGATATAGAATGGATCCATATCTTTCGAAAAAAGTTGCCCAAACTTGCTCGAAATGATAAATTGCGAAATTGCAGCTATATATGCAGTGATCCGAGATTTGTTTTAAAAAAAAATAATTTAACCCAAAATAATGTTTTACGGCTTGAATAGTTTTTTTATCGTCAGAGAGTGCCTTAAGTGTAGGAAAAAAAATTCTACATTTCTAGTTTTTTTGTAGAATTATGGAAAGTATCAGTAACACCATTTCCAATTAAATTCAAAGATTTTTTATTGAATTTCCAAAATAAAGAAAAAAAGTGAATAATTTATCGTCACCATTTCCAAAAGCTTTTCTGAAACTAAGTAAGTCATTTACACCATTTCCATATTTATATCAAAAATAAAAAAAATATATATGTATATAAAAATTATGTGCGTAGATTTAACTTCAGACACCCTTAATACTTTTAAAACTAATTTTTAGTTAGATCAGACAAAGTTAAAAAATCTAGGCGCCATATTGTTTCCGCCATATTGAATTTTATCAGTTCGATTTTAAGATAACAGATCCGGAAATTTACTAGGCCACACTTTCAGCTAGCTTCAACAAAGCTAGCTGAAAGTAATATAACTGTTTTTTAATTACTTGTAACAAACTTTACTAAGCATATTTAGTCCGCCATTTTGTTTTTCAAAATTCACGCCAGTAATTCAGATTAAGTAACTCCAAGACCCCCTTAAAACGAAATTTGAGTTAAATCGGACAATTTTTAAAAAAATGTGTCCGCCATATTGGTTGCGCCATTTAGATTTTTTTCGTTTTTAGTTAAATTTTGAAATCAGCGACCCCGAAATACTCTAGAAGCACATTTTCAGCCGGATCCAACAACGATAAAGACTTTTGGCCGGAGTGGGATCATTCTTTAAACTTTAAGAAGCATATTTAGTCCGCCATTTTGTTTTTCGAAATTCGGAGTAACAATTCTTATTCAGTAACTCCAAGACCCGCATAAAACAAAATTTGAGTTCAATCGAACAATTAAAAAAAAATTGTCCGCCATATTGGATCCGCCATTTTGATTTTTTTGGTTTTTAGCTAAATTTTGAAATCAGCTACCTCGAATTCCTCTTGAAGCCCATTTTCAGACGGATCCAACAACGATAAAGACTTTTGGCAGGAATTGGATCATGCTGGCCCTGTGTGCATTGTAAGATAAAATGGTGCATTCTCGAAGGATGTGTTCTGTTATTTGCAGAGGAGCACCACACTGACATGTAGGTTCATCCACATAACCCCAGTTGTAGAGGGTTTCTAAGGTTCTACCGGTGCCAGTTCGTAGTCTATTTAAGTTACACCATGCTTTCCTTGGTAGTTTGAGGTCGAGGTTGGTTTTGCTGCTTCTTTCGTCAAAGATGGGACTCGATCGACCTGAATTTGACCAGTCAGACGTCAAAGCTGTGTTGATTTCAAAGATTTCATTTGATAGATTTTTGGAAAGATCTAAAGAGCGCTTTTCTTGATTCAAGTCTTTGTCTGGGAGGATTGATTAAATCGGTATTTAATGGAATAAAGTCATTGTTTTGGATCTTATTATGTTCTCGTAACAGTGCCAGTTTTCTTCTTAAAAAATAATTATTTTTGAGAGAGTTTAGTGATTAGTCCAATTTTCACCTGTAACGTGATAAGAATTTTAAGGCATTTTAGTGATATGTCTCGTTTTAACCAGTCACGGGATAGGTGATTTCAGATCGACCGACAGCATTTTTTTTCTGCATGGTTCTTACATATATTGGGCAATGCGGAATTTAACTTTTTATCTAAAACTATTTTAAAAACTTGAGTGTAGTTTCGGGAACCTTTTCTGGAACCACTTCTATAGAAGTTTTGATAAAAGAATCTGTTCTAAAATAGATTCAGTTGAGCAATGTTACCGTTGAGAATTTTTAAAAAGTCGCACAAAAAGTCGTTTTTTACAAAAAAAGTCGCACAAAAAAGTCGTTTTTCCAAATAAAAGTCGCACATTTTTTAAGGGTTGAAGATTTTGTATAAAATTGTTGTTTTTGTATGAATCCTCCCTTAGGGAGTAGAGATAGGGCTTAGGTATGTTTGGAAAAAATTTTAGGGTAAAAAATCTCACATTTTTCCTTTTTTTTTGGCGACTCCGGGGCAGTTGTGGGGCTTTTTGTGAATTTTTACACCTACACGCCTAAACAGAGATAAAATGTGAGATCGACCCCCATTAATTTTTCCTCCCTCCTTCAACCCTTAAGGCATACAATGCTTTTTATTTTTTACAACTTTGTTATATTAAATCCGTTCCAAGGGGGTCTCCTAAAGGAGTAAAAAGCGAGACCGACCCTCATTAATTTTTACCCCCCAACATTTTTTCTGAACATACCAACAATCTATCTCCATTTCATAAAGCAATGTGAAATGGAGATAGATTGCAATATTTCTTATGAAATGGGTAAAATGTTATGGAATGGATGATACATATTTTTAGCGTAATTCTGTTTTTTGATGATTTTTTTGATTTGACCATTTAAATGCATTTTAACAATCCAAATAATTTAAAAATCTAAAATTCAAACATTTATGTAAAAAAGCCGCAAGAGCGACCTTTAGATAATATTTTTAAAATTCCAAAGTTTCAAAAAAATATTTGAAATATGTGTAATTTTGCAGTATATATCTTTAAAAAGAAAAAAATATTTCACTTAACAAAAAAAGGGGGAAAAAGTCGCACAAAGTTGGAAAAAGTTGCAAAATTAGACAAGTTTAAAAAAGTCGCACAAAAAGTCTCAGAGCGTCAAAAAGGTTGCAAATTGCAACTAAAGTCGCACAACGGTAACACTGCAGTTGAGGACCAAATATATTCTTTTTATTCTGAATTTCCTAATTCTTAACATGTATTTTGTTTTATTTCAGAGAGAGAGGGAATAGAATTTTTATTTGCATCAAGAACAAAGCTTAGCTGGCACTTCTTATTAAGCAAAGTGCTAATTTTAAAAACTCACGTTGTTTTTATTTTCTATTTTAAATTAAATTCATGCATGCGTTAACTCACTACGTATTAACAATTTATAAACTATAATCTGTTTTCACCAGAAAAAAAAACAAGAAAAAAAAGTTACATTCGGCATTTCTGAATGTATAGGTGCCCTTCACAATTCAAAAAACTTTATTTAAAAAAAATTTCGCGGAAAAATTGATTTTTGTTACAAAAAAAAATACATAAGTCAACCGGCAGCCCAATTAAAGCATTTTAAAGTTATGTCGTAGGAGCAGTTTTACAAATTTTATTTTTAAACTCATTGATCCAAGTCCAACACGATAAACTTTTTCCTTTGCAAAATGTTTCATAGATTAATAAAAAGAGCTCTCTTATGTGTGCAGAGCGCTGTAGGGGGTGCTGAGCGCTCTTAAGGGGTAAGATTTTTTATTAAACTTTTAATATTATAACGGAAGAACGATACGAAAGAATGCTTCAATCAGCGTTAAAAAGACACATAATTTCACTGCATCTTAATAGCGGTTTTACAGTGCTACCAAATTGTGCTCTAAACTGTGACATTGCCAACAGGAATAATGCATGATTCTGGTGCTTTAGATGCTCTCTTTGATTCGTGATTCCATTCCAAAAGTTGCTGATAGTTTAGCAAAATTTCTGCTGGGGATTTTTTCCGTTACCGAACTTAACCTATTCCGGAATTTGTAATACATAATAAAAAAACTTTAGTCTCTAAGAGACCTAGAACCGGAAAGTTTTATATTGCTTTCATCAAAAGGACACCCTTTATAAAGGCATATCCGATCAATATTACAAGCTGTTACGTATCGAATGATAAATTTAATATGCCTCCATATTTTTTGGTGGTGGGTAAAAAAACAACGAACTACAAAAATACAATCAATGTTTTATCAATTAATAGTGAACTTACTTTATTTGGGTCGCGATTAAATATGATTATGTGCGTTAAGATAAATTTGAATTTTAGCACCCAAGACACAAACCATTTTACATTACAGAGCGTTTAACAGCGTTTTAACAGTGCAATGTTATTTTTTTTAAAAAGGGAGTTTTGAAAGAGTATCGAATAAAGGGGAACGGGGGCGGTCCTATTTTTGGCGGGCAGGCCATGAGTCGGTAAGACTGTAGTCTTTGATTCTAAAATAGCTAAATATAAAAATTCCATTTTTTAGTACTTTAAATTCATGTGCGTTAAGATAAATTTGAATTTTAGCACCCAAGACTCAAACCATTTTACATTACAGAGCGTTTAACAGCGTTTTAACAGTGCAATGTTATTTTTTTTAAAAAGGGAGTTTTGAAAGAGTATCGAATAAATGGGAACGGGGGCGGCCCTATTTATGGCGGGCAGGCCATGAGTCGGTAAGACTGCAATCTTTGATTCTAAAATAGCTGAATATAAAAATTCAATTTTTTAGTACTTTAAATTCGACACTTAACTCTAGTAATTTTTCGTGCAAAAAGTGGACAAATCCAGTGGTCACTACGGGAGCAATGGAACGTGTTCCGACCTGGCACATATATTGATGGTAGTATGGGTCATGTACTTTCTACATCTGGTTATAAAATTTGCCTGGTCAATTTAGAAGTTGGAGTTATACTGACTTTAAAATTCCAAATTCTATGTTAAATTTTTGGATGAATCTGCTGGTCACTATGGACACATGGACTGGAATTCCGAAATGAAAGTCAAGTGTTAGATTATGTTATGGACATACTCTCTAGTCATATAGGTATGAGTTTTCTAGTCAGTTTTTAAATTGGAGGTATTTTATCCTAAAAACTGAAAATTTCAGGCCAAATTTTTCCAAAAAACTTGTGGTCACTATGGCAATTTGGACAAATGTTCCCGGATGAAAGTCATGTCATAGATAGTATTAATGATGTTCTTTCTAACCATAGCTTCCAAATTTTCCTGATCAATTTAGCAATAAAAAAAAAATTGCTCTGAAGTTTTGAATTTCTATGTTAAGTTTTTGGATGAAACTAATGGTCACTATGGAAATATGGACAGGTGTTCCGGGATGAAAGTGGTACCATAAATAGCCCTAAGTACACTCTTTCCAATGATATCCAAAAAAATTTTGTGATCAATTTAGAAACTTGAGGTATTTTTATAATTCTGCAAATGTTCAGAAAAAAACAAAATTTATGAATAAAAAAAAAATTACCCTAAGTTTTAAAAAACCGATATGTTAAATTTACGAAAAAAAAAAAAAACAACCAACTTTAATAAAGTAAACTAACTGATTTTTTTTATAGAAAATAAAATAAACAAAAGAGGTGGGGGGAGGAGGGGGGGGGGGCTGGAGGGAGTATTCTGAAATGGCGGGCAAAATATAAAGTTAATTTTTTACTTTTTTTTTTATATTTAACTAAAAGGTTGGAGAAACATGGAATTAAAAATTGTCAAATTTATGTTGAATAAAACTGATGGTCACTATTGACCGGATTTCCGAAATGAAAGTTATGTGATAGATTATCCAATGGACATAAACTCTAGTCATAGCGTTGAAAGTTTTGTAATCAAATTTGAAATTGAAGACATTTGCTCCAGAAAACATAAGTTTTAGATCAAATTTTCCGATGTAACTCGTGGTCACTATGGCAATTAGAGCAAATTTTTTTAAACTGGTAGTCACTTTGGCCACAAGGAGTAGAATCCAAAAATGAGAGTCATGTGATGTATTATGCAATTTAAATACTCTCTAGAGTGTTGTCAATTTTGAAATCCCAAAAACAAGAAATTCTTAACCAAATTTTCCGAAGAAACTTGTGGTCACTATGGCAATTGGCGCAACTGTTCCGGTATAAAAGTCATGTTATATATAGTATTAATGATGTTCTTTCCAACCAAAGTTACCAAATTATCCTGATCAATTTAGAAATAAAAAAAAATAATTTAAAGTTTTCAATATCTATGTCGAATTTTCGAATGAAACTGGTTACTATGGGAATAAGGACAGGTGTTCCGGGATGAGAGTGGTACTCTTAATAGCCCTTAGTGTGCTCTTCCCAAATATAACCATTAAAATTTTTTAATCAATTGAGAAATAAGAGGTATTTAAATAATTTTACAAAAGTAAAAAAAAATTCAAGTCTATGTTAAAAATTTGGATGAACTGGTGGTCACTATGCCCACAAGGAGCAGAATTCCAAAATGACAGTCAGGTGATAGATTAAAAAATGGATATACCCTCTAATCGTTTTTTTTGGGAGTTTTGTTGTCAATTTTGAAATTGAAGGTATTTGACCCTAAAATCAGCAAATGTTTAATCAAATTCTCCTATGAAACCTGTGATCACTATGTCAATTGACGTAACTGTTCCGAGATAAACGGCATATTGTAGATAATATTGATGATGTTCTTTCCAACTATATCCATCAAATTGTCCTGATCAATTTAGAAATAAAAAAAATAATTAATCTTGAGTTTTCAATTTATATATTAAATTTTTTAAAGAAACTCGTTACTATGGAAATATCGACAGGTGTTCCGGGACGTGAGTGGTACCATATATAGCCCTTAGTGTGCTCTTTCCAAATATAACCATTAAATTTTTCTGATCAATTTAGAAATTAGAGGTATTTAAAAAAATAAACTTAAGTTTCAACAATTTTATTAAAGAAAAATTAACATTTCAGTTAACAGCACTTAATGCTAAACTGTTAAAAATAAAAATAATGTTAGAAAATTGGCGGGAGTTTTTATTTTTATGTAATGTTATCTTTTTCTGATTTAAGTGCTTGAAATTTGTTGGTTAATTTTCCGATGAAATTTTTGGTCACTTGGTCACTTTTGGGAAAATGTTCCGGATTGAACGTCATGTTATAGATGATGTTCTTTCCAATCAAAGAAATTTTCCTGATAAATTTAGAAATAAAAAATGTTCAATGTTAAATTTTCCAATGAAAGTGGTTGCAATGTAAATATGAACAGGTGTTCTGGGATGAGAGTGGTACCATAAATAGCCCCTAGTGTGCTCTTTCCAAATATAACCATGGCATTT